>RSEF01000003.1:73821263-73865862 GCA_003993805.1 Himantopus leucocephalus | reverse complement strand
ACCCCACCAGCATCATCTTCTTGGCCTCCTCCCTCTGCAGCCCTACCTGCCCGCCCCAACGTCCCAGGTGGCAGCTGCACTGGGGGAAGACTACCAGCAAAAATCCTACACTGACTCGAATGACTTTCCCACTCTGGAAGAAGACGGCAAGAGCTGGACCTTTCTGAGAAAGCCCTTGAAAATGAACACTTTTCCTTCCCTTTGCAGATGCTGGCAGGGAATGAGCACGGGGTTATTTGGGAGGATGTGAACAAACCCTTCCAGAGCCCATTAGAGGGACTGACATCCTGGGAGGGGGAGACAGGTGGCGGAGGCTGCCAGGCCTCCGGGGTTGCTCTTTTATATTTCATTTATGATCTGTTGATTTGCATCTGGCTGGGGTTTGAGCCCATATGATTCACGTTCACACGGGCAGGTGGGAGCGGCTCCATTATTTTCTTTTGAATCACCCCACATTTCTCTGTCACCAGAACATGCTTTAACAGCCACGTGTGCGTGTGCACGTGTGTATGTGTGTGTGCGTGCGAGATCCAGTGGGAACGGGCTAGGTTGACTTTGTCTCAGCTTGGTGGACTTGGCAGCGTTAGGTTTACAGTTGTACTCACTGATCTTAAAGGTCTTTTCCAAGCTAAATGATTTTGTGATTCTATGATAGAACCATGCACAAGTGCCATTTTGCAGGAGTTTCTCCCGGCTTCTATTTTTTAAACAAGTTTCTCCAGCAAGGGNAAGGGTGAGGAGCCCCTTTTTGACTGCTCTGCTGGGCTCTTGGAACACCAGGACGCTTATCCTCCTTGCTGCATAGCTGGGCAGCGTGAGCCTGAAGCGGTCACTGCTGTTGGACCTCAGAGGTGGTGGGGTCATCACAGACCTGTGGTTCCCACCTGCTGTCCAGAGACATGTGGATTAAAATTTTCTTGCCTGTTGTATTGTGAAGCATAAAGCGATAAGTCAGTTCTGACCTGTTTAATGTAAAGAGTCTAACTACATCTAGCTACACGTAAGCAGGGTTGTGTTGGGCAGCAGCCTCTTGGGAGGAGGATTTAGTCAGCAGTCCCGCCGGCCGCTAGCCGGCCACTGGCAGTGGCAATGGGAGGCCAAAAACCCACTGGTCATGCTGGTTAACCAAAGCCTAGGCGAGATGTTTAACTCCTCTGAGCTGCTGTGTATGCATCTGCAAAGGGAGAGTTGTAGTGAGAAACACCTCGGGCTGTGAGCACCCAGACCCTGCACGCTGAAGATGCCAGAGCATGAATAACGTACAGGCTACGTACAACACCCTTTGGCAGCTGGTGAGAGTATGTGCAAGCTGGAGGAGACCGAAGAGCCGTGAAGCCATGCTGCCCAGCCCAGCAGCCTGCAGAACTGGGGCAGCTCAGCTGAGCTGAAATGGCCATGGAGCCAGAGCCGTCCCACCGGTACCGGCCATGGCTCCCGATGAGCCCAGGAGCGCCGGGGAAGAGCTGGGGTTTGCAGCCCTGCCAATGGAGGAGTTGCTCTTTAGGAAGCTGGTGCTGTTTATCAGTTAGGGGGGGTTGTTTTGTGTGTTTTCTCCTCTTAATAGACAGCTACATACAAATGTTGAAACTCACATTTCTCAGCAGGAGTTTGGCTAAATGCTCTCTGTCACATAAACCTCAAACAATTTTGGTGCAGGTCTGAGCCAATTCCTTTCCTGGAACCTTTCGGAGCAGACTTGTCACTGGTTTCGCTGGGAGGCTTCAGAGCAAAGCTGTTGCAGTACAGCTTTGCTTTTGCAAACAGCTTCTTGAGGCTTAAAAATGAGCTGTCTGTCCCTAGCCGTTGCCGTTTTCTGCTTGGCAGGTCTCTCTGCCAGCAGCCTCCATGGTGTCCTGATGGGGTTTGTAAATATGGGTTTTGTTTGCCTGTGTCCTGGGCAATGCCCAACCAGGGTGAGTAGGTACAGGGGCGCCGAATCTGAAGTCTGCGGTACAGTATCTGTTTGCGCCTTGGTGTTGACACGGTGTCTTTGATAATGGGCCTCTTTTTCCTTAAATACAAAAAAAGGATTCAGTATCAAAGGTTGATCTAAACAGATAACCCTGTGCCGGGTCAAAGGCTTGCTCTTTCTTCTAAATGTTAATGTAAAAGCGTTTCTCTGGGCTACATGGCCATCAGGTAGCTGAGTGCAGCTCTCTTCTCAGCACTGCTGGGATTGGAACCAAACACCTCCGTGCAGCCTTAGCCGGACACTGGTTCTTCTTTCCCCGCCTCCTTACAGCACTGCAAACTCCTGCAGAGTTTTTCTGTGATTCTGTGTTTCTGCACCTGCCGGGGCTCAGGGCTCCATGCTGCTCCTGGTGTAGGCGAGGGCGTGGGGATGACCAGGAAAGGGGCAGGAGAGTTGGCAGGAGACCTTTCTGCTGTTTGCATGGGACCAAGGAGCTCAGTAGCCAAGCGAGGCTGGCCAGGACCTCTGTGGCTGGCGAGAACCTCTGCCAGGGGTTGCCTGCCATCTGCTGGCAAATCCCACGGGGTGGATGGAGCCCAGGAGGGAGCTGGAAAAGGAAAGCTGTTGTGGTTTGGTGGTATCGCTCTGGCCAGAGACGATACTATGTTTTTCTGGTAGGACCAGAGGCCGGGGGCCCATCAGAGTGATGCTTCCAGCTGGCGAGGCTGAAGGCTGCGTTACCATCCAACCTGTTTCCATAACACCATCGCTCTGGCCGGGCTGCAGAGGGAAGTGGCCCTGGCAGAGCGAAGCCCTGAAATGCCTGGTCTGCCATTGCCTGGCATCCACGTACATCCTGACGCTGGTATCTCGCCTCTGTGTCCAACATTTGCCCACCTCCAACAGGGCCCGCAGTGACCACCACCCCAGGGTCAGCCTGTTCTCTGCAGAGTTTTGTAGCCCTGAGCTGTGCTGGATTCAGGGCTATCTTGCCAAAGCAGGCGTCCTCAGTGCCTTTTCTCTGGGGCTGGAGGAGGATGAGATGAGGATGATCCCACAGCAGAGCATTGGTTGTGGGGCCAACGGGGCAAGGCCACGAAGCAAAGCAGCCTCTGGGATGAGCCCCCCCACCTGCCCACGCTGGGACCAACACCAGAGCCGAGGCTGATCTCCTGCAGGCTCGGAAGGAGCTGCCGAGGCGCCTGGCTGGGGCAGGCAGAGCAGTGAGGTCTGTCTGGGCAAGGGGGGAGCAGGCAGCTGGACGCTTCAGCGGTGCGATGGGGCAAACATCAGTGAGTTCAGACTGGCAGGCTGGGAGTTTTGCTCCTCTGGGCAGCAGTGCCTGAATCTGTTTACATACCAGAGTGCTCTTGTGGTCTGGGGCCCGGGCAACCAGGCAAAGAGGATCTGTATGTGTTCCCAGTGCAGAAAGGACAACGCTGTGATTTACAGAAAGTGCCTCCCTCCCCTATCTCTGCCGTGGAGATAAGCTGTGTTTTGCCTGAGTCTTGCTGCTTGCACAGGGAACCTGTTTTCCAGATTACTGGGCACGTATTTTGGCTTCTTTGTGTCTGAGTTGTCAGATAACGCCGGAGATTAAGTTAATGCGCAGAGCAAAGGCACCCCAAGAGCCCAGCCTGCCCGGTCAAGCACCATTAGCACCATCAGCAGGCGCAGCAGACTTTCCCACATGCCACAGGTCTCGTGTAGCTGAGCTGGGATGCTCCATGCTCCCCACCAGCATCTGGGGCTTCCCTCCTCAGGTGCCACGCTCACCTCCTTTGCTGTGGAGGCTTGTCAGAGCATCCTGCCGGCAGCGAGGATACCAGGCAGCCCCAGGCAGCACGAGGAGGGGGGGCTTCAGCAGGAGAGCAAGAACCAGCCCCTGCCCTAGCAAGCACTGCTGGTTGTGCTGTTGGCTCAGTCTTGCTTCTCTCTGCTCATGATTTCTTCCCCCTCTGTGAAAAGCCGGGCTGGAATAAACTGCTCAGCACTGCCCACCATGGCCATGGTTCTGATTTTTATTTCTTGTTCCTTTCCTTTTTTTCCCCACTAGGACTAGACTAGGCTGAGTTTTGTGGCTGGACAGTCTGGAGTAGTGCCAGACCCTGGCTGTGAGCAGTGGCAGTTGTGTGAGACAGAGATTTTGGTGAGTTTTTCTGCAAGTTTGTGACATTCTAGGGCATCTGTCCATGCAAAACCAATCAGTATGTTTGCTCTGGCCCTTCTGTACATTTTGAACCACCTCAGAATTAAAGCTATGTGTGGGCAGGTCAGAAATGAAGTGGGGAGTAGTTGTGGCACTGGGAGAAAGGCATCCTTGGGTATCAACTCTGGCTGCTGCAACAGTGACTCCTTTAGCCCTGAAAGTCACAGGAGCCAGTACCTGGGATGCTTTTTGTTACATCTTAACTTTGATTTTTTCGTCCACAAATTGCCCCAGTCTATTTGACTCTCTTGTTTCACTCAGGTGTGCTAGCTATGTCTCTTTTGTAATGCACTTTTAAACACTTGCAAACATGATTGCATCCCTAACCCGGGGAGGGGATTATTACCGGTCATGTAGAGATCCCATCTGGTAGCAGCAAACCCCACTGCAATTGCTTCCTAACAGCACCTGCAGGCAGACACATGGCCTTAATGTAAGGCAGGTATTTGTAAGTGCGATGGGTAATGTGACTGTAAAAAGAAGACCCTGTTTAATGAGATGGCCTGTACTATGCATATGTGCGACATTTGCTGTAAAGCTGTAAAAACCATCCATCTTTTCCTCCAAGCTACTTTCTGGCTGTGTTTCTGTATCCCCCGTGATTCAGAGCTGTTGAAATAGTTCTAAGCATTAGGGGTATTTCACAACTTGAGATAATGCTGCCAGTCTTGCTCAATGGCAGAGGGATAATAATGGCAGGCTCTTACAAAAAACACCTGTGGGGAGAGATCCTGGTTTTATATGCTTGTTTGTTTTAAGATGAACTGCTGTATTTGCATTTGTTGATGCCAAATTCTTTTGCTCCCTCTGCCATATAACTGAATGCTGGTTTAGTTACCTTAAAATATAGCCTGAAACAATTCCCGTGCATCATCAACTGCTGGAAATCACGCAGCTGAGAAGAAGAGAGTTCAAGCGTTTTCAGGAGATACTTCGGCAGTGAAAAGGGAATATGTTGCTCAGGGGGTCGGCACCTCACATGCAGCTCTCCAAGGAAACTCGGTGCAGGAGGGAAAGGAGTAGCAGCACTTCTTTGCTTGCAGGGCTGCAGCCTTTTACTCTGCTTCCCCTGAGCCACCTCTCCACCTACCTATCACTAGCATTAAAACCCATAACTTATTAATCGCTGCTGTTAAAAATAGAGGGGTTTCTCTCCTGTGCCAATAGAGAGGGTGTCTCTGCCTGGGAGCACAGCCCCTAAGCCCTTTGGCGGTGGTGTGAGGGCTCCCATCAACTCCAGCGTTTGCTGGCTGCCGGCCCAGGACAGCCATCGCTGCCAAGAGCTGCGCTGTCGCCTGCTCTCCAAGCGAGAATCCGATACCAGGGCAAAACCCGGGACAGCTGCAGCAGTCACACACCAGCGCGCCATTTGGAGACTTACACAGGGGCACAAAAATGAGCTGCACCTTAATATAACTTATTACAGTCAGCTAAGCCACGCTTTGCAGAAGAAAATTACGTCCTCCACCACATATCCTAAAGCCGTCGCTGCATCAAGGCGTTCTGAAGGCACAATAAGATCTTAAAAATGCATCAGACAAAATGAAATGGTTTTCTTATAGTGTCACAGTAATCCTGATTAGGGCTATAATGCACGAATGTGTGAGATACATGGTTTCTTAAACAGGGGCTGTTTATGCAAGCATTTCCTTGCCGCGCCTGCTGGGAATACAGCCTCGACAGGAAAACGACATTTGCAAACAAATGAGCAGAGAGACACCAGCAAGTTCTCATCTCAGAGGGAAATTAGCATTTTAATATTCTGTGTGGGGCTTTGCTAGACGGCCAGGGCTCATAGGTGCTGTGTAATAATGACACCGATAATTAATAATAAATCTGATGCTGAAATGCCACAGAGTTGGGGCTGTCTGCATCCCTGGCATGTGGTGAGGCTTCAGGGCAGGAGCTGCTCTCATGACAGATACATCCCTGAGAGTATTTTACAAATAGGGATAGGAGAATCATGGCTAAAATTAAGGGACAAAAGGGGTGGCTGGTAAGAGAGCTGAGCAATATAAAAGTCATGAAAAAACTGGTGCTGAGAGAAGTGAGGGTGAAGGTATTACAGGCCTGGTGCTGCTCCTGATGTTGCACTGGGACCAAGCATCCTTTGGCAGCGCTGGCCCAGGCTTTCCACCCCTTGCAAACAGCTGGTCCGCTCCAGGCAGAGACAGTGGGGACATGGGGCTAGTGGGATTGGGACCGGGATGAGCAAGGATGGAGGCAGGGGGTAGTGGGGTCCCTGTGGCTCAGAGGTGACAAGTGACTCGGTGAGACAGGGGGAAGGCAGAGGGGATGGAGCCTGACAGCTCTGAGGCTTCAGCCAGTAGAAGGGTGGGCTGAGCCCCCACTGATGGCAGGCTGGGGGACAGCTTGAAGGGAAGGCAGGAGCCACTGGCTGGCAGGGGGAACCCCCATGTGCCTGCAGGGAAGCGGATAAAGCTGGTCTAGGTCCGAGTGCCTGGTCTGGGGACTCACATTTCTCTTCCACAGCCTTGCACAGAGCTGAGAGGAGATGCTGCCTCAGCTCCCAGTTGGCCCAGCTCTGCCATCCATTGTGGCATCGTGTGATGCATCTTGTAAAGAAGGGGTGCAGAAATTATCAGAACCGTGTGGAGCAGTTTGCATGGGGATCACCTCCCACGAGCAGCTCCTCCTGTGCCTGGGTTGAGACCACCGATTTAAGATCACGAAGGTTTGAAGCCTCCCTGGCACAGGCTATTGAACTTCCACCTGCCCCAGTCCTGTCCTGGAACTGCAGGATCCAGACTAACTGGGAGCGTTTATCCTGCCAGACAGCTTGAGGGGTTTTATTCCCCAGCAAGCTGCTTGGAGAGATGCACAGAGTGAAAGTTTTTCACAGGCAAGGCACATCTTGTAACATCACGATATGTTACATAGCCATGGTGAGGCATTTCGGGTGGCATCTGATGCCGTGGCAATTAATTAACAGTGGGCACAGCAGGTGCCTCTTTAGCCCGAAGCTGCAATTTCACCACAGGCATTTCCCCATAACCTGCTTCTGATGTGATTTTTCTGTCAAATGTATCTGTTGCTCTCACTCTTCTTCTTTTTTTTTTTTTTTAAATTTTAATGTTGGCTTTTACTGTTCTCACCAGAGCCATTTGCCAGCTGCCGCAGTCAGCTATTCCCCACACATGCAGGAGAGGCTCAAAGCGGGACTTCATTTCGCAGAAGGTGAGAAATGCACAGGCTGGGGCTGCTGACGGGCACCGCTCCCTCACTAGGGTGCTCTCGGAGCCCCGACTGTTCTTTTCTCTCCCTCCTGGGCCTGGCCAGCATAATCTCAGCCTTACTGCTGGGTGGGAGCTTCTGAGGACTGTTTTCAGTGTTTTATCTCCTATTTCTGCATGTGTGTTTTGGAGGTCTTTTTCTGAGGTCTGCCTGGGTGGCTTTTGCCTCTTTTATGGGATTCTAAAATTATCGGCTGATGCGTATTCTCTTTGTTGGGTGAAATGTTTACAGCCTCTTGCTAAATCCGAATGGTTCCTCTCTAATTTGCGTTTCTGTCTCCTTCAAACCCTAAGGAGAGCGAGATATTTTGAGTCCAAATTAGTTGTCTGAAAATTGTACTTTGAGGGAAAAACCATACTGCTAACTGCTACTAACTGTGCAGTAGGTAAGGCTGAAACCCAAGCGATAACTGCATTCACCAGCTGGAGAGTTTTAGCTGAGGCCACTTCCTTCTCAGACGCCCATTTCACTGGGCTACGTGTACTGTTTTTGTAAGAGGGAGAACTGATTTTAGATCCCTGTTTTCATAATTATGTTACGGGGTCATATTGGTAGTATATTAATGCCCCGTGCGAACTACTGAATTGAGCCCAACCTCTTGTGTTGCGTCCTGCCCTCCCTACCATGAGGCGTCCACAGGTTTGGCATCTGCTGTTGCCCTTTGTAGGCCACGAGCTGGACAAACTTTAAGCTGTGGAATGCTTGTATGGGCTGGTGGCACCGAAGGCACAACCTGGAGCACTTGTGAAGGTGGACCCTGGCAAAACAAGGATGAGTTGGTGAGGCTGTAAAGTAATTTCTCCAGGCAATGGAGATGGGAACATCTAAGAAATGCACCTGCCAAAAATGGCTCCCAGCTGAATGGGTGAGAGCTTGTGTTAGCAATGGTTTTAGGACAGACAAAATAATCACGCATGTAACCCACAGAGTTTCTGGGAGAAGAAGATCAGGCCTGTAATTGGAGCAATAACAGGGGAAAGATCTGCTGTGGTCCATGTTTTTTCAGTCACTCCTAGCACGCCTGCAAGGTGGCTGGCCATGTGGCTTAGCGTTAGGCAGGGCTTTCTTATCCTGCCACCCTTTCTGTGCTTAGGACCACATCATTCATGACCACACCAGTCTTGCCACAAAGTAAATGATATATCAATAAATCAGGAATGACAAAAATGTTGCCAGCGCAATTTCAGGCAGAATTTAGCCAGATCTGCTCTATCTTTTCTTATGATCAGGTTCGTTCTTGCGCAAGTGTAGCTCTGAAGGCAATTTGTATGAGCTGGAAGTATGAGAGTACATTTTCCGCAGAGGCCTGTGTAGATTACACTGTTTTTCACTTGCTGCAGGAAGACAAGTCTGTAAAATAAAGGCAGCTTTTCAAGACAACGTGATCACCAAACACACCTCCAGGATTTTGCTTCGTTAGAGATGGTGAGGATATTATTTGCATTCTCAGCAATAAATAAATTTTCTTCATCTTTCTGGTGCGCAGACTGTGCAGCTTCTATGAAGAGCTGTGCCTTCAGGCCTCCTCTCACACGCTCATTCAAACACACAAAGGGTCACACCAGGAAGCCAGTGATAGTTGAAATTGCAGTTTTTGCAGCTCCGGAAATCTAGCCAGGACCCCTCAGTGAGGCTGGGGATATTAGTTAGACCTCCAAAATCAGCATCTGCACAAGCAGGGGGCTGTCTGGAGCCTGACTTTTGGAATTATATATATTTTTTATGTTCCAATCTCTTCTCAAACAGGCTGTCTTGCTGCCTCCCTGGCTCTCCAGCATACACATGTATCTTGGATGGAGATAAAGTATCACCATCTACTGGTGGCCGAAAGAATAACGGCAGAAAATGTTAGAAGGTAATGAAATCAAAGAATTGGCTGTGCTTTTGCCAGGTACCCATCTGAGATGCTGCAGAGAGCCCTGCGCCAAGGGAGGGGAAGGTGGCTCACAGGGCTGCTTTGCACCGCCTCACCCTGCGGGTCCCCCCTCCAGAAGCCTCCTTGGCTGCGTTAGAGCAGCTCAAGCCTGGCAGGGTATTTCTGACTCGCCCTTGCTGTGGTTGCACCTGCTCTTCGGTCTTGTGTGCAGGAAAGGGTGACGCTCCTGGCTCTGTTTCCTTATTGTTTGTGTGCTCTATGGGGTGACGCTCTTATGGGCTGGCGCAGTTGTGGCTTGGTTGCCTGGAAATGGGAAGTGAAGGCTGTGCCCTGAGCCGTGCTACCCGAGGAAGCAGCCAGTCCTTCCCCGCAGAGAGCTGGGCTCAGGTATCTGGGACGCAAAGGGCTCCAGCCAGCTGGGTAGCTTCCAGGCTGTCACAGCCAGGTGTCAAGTGCAGAAAAGATCCTGTTTCTGCTATGCCCTTTGCGGCGAAGTGACCAGTGAACCCAGAGCAGGGGTGTGTGAAGATAGGAAGATGCTATTTGCTGCTCTGATTCACATGTGTTGATGGGTTGTTGAGATCAGACAGAGACGTGACAAGCTGCAGTGACCTGGAGGACAGGGAGGAGGTGGGGTCATCTGCTGTTGACAGGCAGGGTGCTCCATGGGCCATGACTTTCCTGCTGTCCTTGCTTGAAGAGTGGGGGAAAGCACAGCCATGGCACGGCTTGTACTCTCCAGAAATCCCCCAGTGGAGGTGTGGGGTCCCACAGCCCATGCAGAGCCCTCAGCAGGTGAAGGCGTGGGTGAGCACGGCTAGAGACAGTGATGGAGGTAATAGTGCTGGGGATGGGATGTCTTTGCTCGAGGGCACCCATAGCTACCATGTCCCATCTGCTGAAGGCAGTGAGAGACGATAGTGTATAGGCAATGTCACTGAGGTGGTCCTGCGGTGTGGGCATGCTTTGGTTGAGCTGAGACAGCAGAGCCAGTGGAGCTGACCACCAGCAGCGGGCAATGGACCACCTGCACCCAGCTGGGATAACTTCTCCGAGGGGCTGCAGGCAGGTCCCAGCCCATCCTTGACCATTGGTCACCAGCACCTGCAGGGTCTGAGGGAGATGGAGTGGAAGAGCAAGGGACATGATAGAAGTAAACAGAGTGAAGGGGTATCAGAAAGCAGCTGGGGAACTGACAGAGGAGAACAGCCGAGGACTTCATGGTGGTGGTTGGGTGCTTCAGTAAAGAAGCTCTTGCCCTGTTTCCCCAAGGTACTTGTGTGACCTGGCCTTCTAATAAAACCTGGCCTTTGGTTTATGTGCAGAGCACATCAAGGTGGCAGCAACCCTGGAGATTACAGTACGTTGGCACACATCTCTATTCCCTACACAGTCATTTTCCCTGCTTGCTGGATGGGTGTTGAAGCCTGGGCCGAGCTTCCTGTTGCTGCAGGTGCCAGCATCCAGGTTTTAGTGTAGACGCAGTCTCTGCTGAGACAGCAGGATAGAAACAGGCTGCACATACATTTGCATCAGTAGTGAATAAGGGTGCACAGGAGATTTGGCTCTTCTTCCCAGGTTACTTGGACCTGTTGCATTGAATACTTTTAAGAGAGATTCCTAAGAACCCCAGCACCCACCAAGTGTGTCATGTGGATTTCTAGGACAGACACCACCAGGGTCTACTAAATCTTGATATTGCTTTTGATTGCCCATTAAAAGGCAATCAGAGGGAAGAGGGACTAAGGGTCAACCCATCTTTTAGGTGTTTTATGCTTTTTCTTACTGAGGATGTTATGACTTGTCTTTAAGCATCATCATCTCCCCTCTGTTTGCAAAAGGCTGTCAGAAAGCAAAGAGAAACACCTCTGGATTTCAAAGAAAATACAGGATGAGCCATCACTGCTGTTTCCCTCTCTTCAGTTTACTGTTCTGGGCGTTTGCGATGTGCCATAGCGATCACAGCCTACATCCCTGCCTGTTGCTCACACCAGGTTGGCAAGTGCCCAACAGCTGGTGGAGCAACTGCTGAGTTAGGAGGAAGCAGATTGCGCTGGGGCCCTCCTCTGGCACAGGCACAGGGCATTTTAATATTTTGGGTTTGTTTGTTTAATATTTTGGGTTTCTTCCACCTAGCCACAAGACTCCACCACTGTGAGGGTGGTGAGACACTGGAACCAGAGAAGTTGTGGATGCCCCATCTCTGGAAGTGTTCAAGGCCACGCTGGATGGGGCTTTGAGCAACCTGGTCTAGTGGAAGGTGTCCCTGCCTGTGGCAGGGGGGTTGGAACTAGATTATCCCTTCCAACCTAAACTATTCTATGATTCTGTATATCAGGTTTTCTATGAAAGAGGCTGCAACCTTGTCTCTGGGGAAGGCAGCAAGTCTCAGATCCTGGAAATCATGGGACTGTGGGCTCCTGAGGAGTTGAAAGTATAGCAACTTGTGTTGCTGGGTGATGACTCCTTGTCAGGCAACCAGTGAAGAGTGCTGAGAGACTGTTTAGAACATGTATGGGCTCTGTTGGAACTTTGTCAAAGTCACAACCTTTCCACAAAACCACAAAATGTTTAACATCACCGAATCGGCAAATTCTAATGAAAGAAATATTTCAGCTGATTTTTCTCTACTCTTCTCTTGTGGGTAACACATCAAACAAACAGAAGAGGGTGTTAAAATTCAAATAAAAATCTATTTTTAATTTCAAAAAGGCAACCCTTGCAAGCACACACCGTGCATTATGATACGGCATTTAAGTATATGATTCTGCTATACAATCATTTTCCAGAGGAAACATACAAAGGAGTAGGACTAAGGATGCAGGGGCAGCTGTAAATCCAGTTTCTCATAGTTTTCTGACTCTTAGTTTTGCAAAAGAAAGAAAGTTTCCCTTTTTAATTTAGTGGTTTTACATGCCAGTATACATAACACAAAAGCAGTGCGGCTTGGAGCTAGTGCAAGAGGACAACAGTCCAGCATACAAAGCAATCATCTTTCTGGGACAGCAGAGAAGGAAATGTCAGGCAACGGGGCTGTCCCCCAGGCTAGAAAGTGCAGCAAAACATTTCCTACCCCACTGCAAATGCAGCTGCAGCAGCCGCCTGCCTCTCCCAAGAAAGCAGAGGAGGACAGAGGTTCATTTTCCTAGGTCATTGCTGCTATAACCATTAAGCACTTTTGTTGTTCTCAGATTATTTTGCTTTGACTTAGTTTCATTGGAGTCAAATGAAGATGTTGAGAACGGCAAATGAGTAACGTCTGATCTCGAGGCTTGAGCTAAATGTCTTTACTATTTTTTCCTGTACCACCATGAGATATAAGGGAGAATTAGGTTCAGCTTTGTGGTCCTTATGTATTGAAAATGTCCTTCAGTATGCCAGTGACTGCACAGGGAATACTTGTGTGACTTTTGAGATATGTGCATGGATCATTTGCTTTGTTATTTTTTCCAATACTAGTGTTGTTGCAGTTTATTTTGGCTAATTCTTTAAAGAAAAAAAAAGAAATCTTTCAAGCCTATCAGCAAATCAGGCATTATTTTGTGCACTGTGGTTATCCTATCCTTCTCTGAAGAGTTCTAACACGTAAATAAACTTCTAAGAAGGGCATTACGAAAATACTCCACAACTGAAATAAAATATGTTTTTAATATCAAAATTTGTGCCTCAGCCATTTTTCACTGTTTTGTTGGCAACCACTGATGTTGGATCAGAGGGAAAATATGTTCCAAAATATATTTTGCAGTGACTATTTTGGATTTTGGATTTGTCCATTTGATTGTGCCAAGCAGATCAACATTCAAAACACCTTATTAATAAAACTTCTTTCTGCTTGTTTGCAAAAGCAAAATACAAGACTACTTATGGAGCCAGCCACTTAAAAAATATTCCATGCCCCTGAATCACGCACACTACAAACCCAGTTGTTTTATTAGTTCATTGATACCTCCACACAGACAACTCTACTTTTTTTTTTTGGTATTCTTTTCAAAGAGTTGCTTGCTGAAATCAGGGTGCCGACAGCGCTGGGTATCCCCTGGTATTCTTGGTTTTGTATTTTTGTCTCTGATGCCTGTTGGAACTGAGTCCTCTCTGTCACTGGGGAGAAAGCTTGGGCTTTCCTTGGCAATAAATTCTGGAGTTGCTGATGCAAGTGAAGGTGCTCTTTTATTATTACTTTCTGAGCAGGACACACATTCCTCACACTCTTTTTTTAGCTTCTGCAAAAATCTATCGGAACTACCTTATCTAAGAGAGGCTGGGTTTCTTTGTGGCTTTACATCAGAGTTGTCCCTTCTCTATTTCTTCTCCCTTCAGCGAGGATTGGACGTGAGGTGAATTTTTTCCAATATGTTTTTACAGTACATCCCTCATTCTACAGCAAATTAGAGACCCTTTGCTCAGTGACATTTGTGTCGGTACAGAGCGGCCTCATTTTACGGCCTATTGCCAGGTAAACAGTACCATGGCATTGAATAGGATCACTCACATGAGGACAGGCCACAGGATCAAGTCCTTCATCCAGATTCCAATATATTTTGAAGCTAATCCAAGAGAAAGCATTGATTTTACTATGTAAACTCTGTGGGTTTTGTATCAGCTGTGTAAAGGTCATGTGCTTGCTTAGCTCTAGAGCTGCCCAGCAGCAGTAAAGCACTTGGTGCTTTACATCCAGCCCTGAGCAGCGGCCCTGAACATACCTGGGGTCCTTGGATCAAGCTGAGCCAAGAAACTCAAGATCCAACAGGTCTATCACAGAGTGCCCGTGCAACAGGATTTTGTTCCTGTCGCATCTTTACTGAATACATACACTCAAAAGGAATTTGAGGGTAGGGGAAGTATGGAACCAAAATGATGTGATAGTACTTGAATTTTTGCAGTAAGGAAGAAACTAAAAATGTAATACAGGAACAGGATCATTTTGTCACATCTGGATGACTTGGAAATGACTGTCTGGAATTTTACCACATTTCTGAAAATGTTGTCTTTCAGGAAGCCAGCTAAGGAGAGTTGCAGTCTAGAAATGATTTTGATACAAAGTTTTTAACAACTCAGTATATACTTAGGAGGGAAGTGCCAGCAGTGCCTTGCTGCCTCTGCTCTCTTTCCAGAGGAATGATTTGATCAACGCTTCCATGTTGGGCATGACCACTTGGTTAAGATTTGCTCTGAAACTATGGTCCATGGCTTTTAGCCAAAGCTTCTGATAGCTAAATAGTGAAAACAACCTTAAAACAGTATCATCTGCCTTGCAGGACTTATTATTCCTAATTTGATCTGTTTGCTTTTCTTAAAATTTCAAAATGGAGGGAGGCAGAATACTCTGGAAGTGCTGTTGGGGTGTCTTTCTCAGGGTACAAGAGCATGTCTCACCTGAGATCCCAACACCGAGCTTGTCAACTCTGCAAGTGTCCTTCTGGCATGGGTTTGTCCATTGAGCTACGGCTGGTGTTACTGTGACTTGTTGTGTTTAACCAAAATATTATTTTCACAGCGAAGCAATGTCCCCAACACAAGGATACTTGCAAGACCTGTGAAAGCTTTCAAGCCCTAAGAACATTCAGAATGTTTTGGAGATGTGGCACCACCTCACTCAGTGCATGTCGGGGAATCCAGGAAAAGCCTCTTTTTTGGCAGCTCTTCAGTGAGGTAAGAACCCAGGCTTACCGGGACCTACAAATTTCATTAAATGTTGATGCAACATTGTTTCTCCAAACACTGAAGTTCTCTTGGAAAAGCTACAGTAGAGTACATTTCTGCCGAGTCAGTGGTAAAATCCAGATTCGAACTACAAATCACATTCTGGTAGAAGTACTTCAGGATTTCATGTGATATTTAAATAAATTTACATCTGCAAGAAAACCTTCAGACATGCTATAATCCTGCTACAGTAATCCTTAAATAAATATTTCTCTACTTGAAACAGGAAAGCTGAAACAGCTGTAATATTATGAATAGAAATACATGTGAAAGCTTGCTCATTCAGTTAACAACAGCACCAGGTTTTATGTCTAGCCTGATGTCAAGGACTGCACTAGATATGAATGACCTCAATAAATATGAGGCTCTGACTTGTTCTCAGCAGCACTGTTACAAACCCAAACTATTTCCCTGTTAGCAGAGGAATTATTCCATATTACTGTACTAGTAAAATCCATGTAAGTAGCATTGGTATAATTATATCAAGTAGCTAAAATTAAAAATGAGCCTCCTACACTTTAGGTTCTAATTATGTACTTGATTTCTGAAGTGGGATCTAGTTCCATACAGTGTAATTAAGAAGAGTAAGAAGATCTGAGTTATCTTACATAGCATTTCCTTGCAGATTTTTTAGATACTTGGTAGAAACAGCCTTCCTTTTATGTGATTTACAGGGATTTGCTGAAGAACTTGGAGACAGAGTCACTATCTTTCTTACAGAGAAGAAAAACGGTGTTACCCAGTTTTAGCTAGAAAATGCATTACTGAACTGTTTCAACACTCACTGCCTCTACAGTTACTTGTTACCATCTTCGCTGGAGCTGGGAAAACTGGTTAGCTCAGCCACCAAGTATGTTTCCCATCAGATGTCCCCAGCATTTCCTATGAAGAGGATGTATTTGAAAAGATGGCTAAGCTAAGAATTGTGTATAGGCACATTAACCCTTTCTTCATAAGAGGTAAATCTTGTCATCAAATGCAAATATTGCATCTGTTATTTTGACAGATCCTTCAAATGTGTAAACAAATTCTGAAGACGATTTTGTTTCAAGCCATGTATGGGAATGCTGTTTCTTAGTGACCTGTAAATCACTACAAACACTACAAATTACATGCAGTTAATAATCCTGGTAGTGGTTAAAATTGACTATACTTTCTTTCCAAACAGATTTTTTTTTTTTTCTGGCCAGCTTATTTTCTACCACCTCATTTAAATGCTATGAAAGTGAAGGAGAAAAGCCCCTTTCTAGACACATGTCCTGGTCTGGCCAGAGAAGCTACGCTTGGCAGAGGCTCTCAGTGCCTGACTGACACTGCTTGACCAGTTTGCTTTAATATTGACAGGGCACTTCTGAGTTCCTTTAATGACGTCTCTTTTCCACTTGAAGTGAAATAACCTTTTGCTTCTCATCCTATTTTAAACCTTTGGACACCTTCCTTGAGTGCACAAATTGAATGACACCGTTCACCTACGCTGTAGTTTGAGAATCTGAGTCTTTCTGAAGATAATTGCAGAAACAGCACAGTAACTGCTCAGACAAACAGATATTGAACTGGGAAAGAGTGCTGTCATGCAGGAAGAGAGGTACTGTCTCCCTCAGACTCAAACACTTCAGGTGCTTTGATGCCTGCAGAGGCTAACAGCTGCCTTTACTCTACTCTTTTAGGCCCTACAGCCATCCTCAAGCTTGGCAGTGCTGCAGAGGATGGTGTGGTTCGGCCAGCTTGAAGCACATCTTCATGGACCCATCCTTGATGTGGTGCTGGGACCAAGGCCTTGGTCTCCCATGTCTCTGTGGCTGTCATCGGCACCTGGTTATCCTCAGGTTGGTCTTTCTCCTCCTGGAGGCATTGTACGCAGTATGGAAGTTCCTCAGATCAGAGACTGGGGTGCAAATCTGCTCTCTGTACACTCACGACCATGCCAAAATCATTCACTCACTGATTTTTAGTCCAATATTTATCTACAGTGGGGGTTATTAGACTCTCGGGTACTATCTTTAAAAGAGCAAAGTGGAGATTTGTGTTTATGGCCACTGAGTCCCAAAGTGAGCAGGCAGCCACTAGGCAAGTAATTATTTCAGAGTTCCTCGTTTTTAATAAGTACAAAAAAATCAGACCTGTGCATTTTAGAAGCAGTGCTGAAGGCTAAGAGTCCAAAATAGAGCCTGTTTCCCACTGGTTATCAGCTCATGTGTCTGTTCCCTTCTCACCTAGGCTGTTCTCTTTCTCATGTACCGCTAGCTGCTGAAACAGAAATCTTCAGGCAGGCTTGTGAAGACTGTCCTGCCCAAGCCTGGAAATTCCCTCCCACACCAGGCTGGTGCAGAGTGGAGTGTGTCCCCAGCTGTGCCTCCTTCTTACAGTGCATGAGGGTCCCCGCCGGGGAACAGACAAACTTCAGACCCAGGGGCACCACCAGCATCTGCCCCAAGCTGTCAGCTTTGTGACTTCCAAATGCCTCATGTCCTCCGGCTCCTGTCATAGCAGGCGTTGTGCCAGGGGAGGCCAGACCTGTGCCTCAAAGGACTTCTCTAACCCTGGCGTGGGTAGGTACGGTGTGGCACCCATAGGCTCAGGCAGCTCTCCTGCCTGGGGGAGAGCGACCAGGGCTGGCACCATTTGTTATTGCTGTTATTTTCCTTGTACATGGTAAAAAGCAGACGATTCCTCTGAAGAGCAGAGCTCAGAGCTGAAATGCTGTGTTTGCTTTTGATATACAAAAAAAAAAAAAGATAAATAAGGCCCTGAGGTCAGCATTTTAATAATGTATTTCATTTCTTTTGAACCCTTCTATATTTTCAGCTGCAGCAGTGTTTCATTATAGGAATGTATTCCTACTTTAAAACTGCAATTTAATTAGATGAATAAATATTTCCATAAATTTGTTTTCAAACCTGGTAATTTTACTCCATGTCCCTACTTGTGTGTGCTGAAAAATTGTGAATAATTGTTGTCTATCCATCTTCTCTGTGCCATTCCTGATTCTATGGGCCTCTGTCATATCACATCTCCTGACTGGGGATCCATCCAAGTATTAGTTTGCGTAGTTTCTCATTGCATGGAAATTACTTTCTCCTCTCTCTTGGCTTTCATTTTCCCTCTGGTTCTAGTACGTCTATTTTGGGATGGGAGGACAAAAACTATGCATGTGCAAGACAGAAGTGCCTCATGGATTGGCACAAGAGTCGGAAGACTTTTTGTTTTGTTCATTCCAAATGAATCAGAAAGTGTCTGAGCAAGCACCTTGGCTCAGTGCAGCTCTGTGAGAAGGAAGAGATGAGGAAGTCGCTCAAAAGCATATTGGGAAGGAGGAGCGTCTCTCTAAAAGTGGTGCTGTCATCTGGAAGCTTTCCCTTAGCCAGTTAGTTGCCATCTTTCCCGATGGTGCATGGGTAGCCTAAGTCTATCTAAAATATCTGAGATGGTTTATAGCTTAATCTGGAATTTTAGAATAACAAAACCTGGTATAACATGGGAAAACCATGGGGAGTCTCACAGAAATGTCAGCTGTGCAGCAAGAGTGTGCCAGGCTGGAAAAGGGTGCAGGAGAAAGCTGGAACTTCACCTGCTTCCACTGTGCAAGCTTTTGCTCACCCTCATGCTCAAACATGCTCAACTCAGACTAGCAAACTCTCCCTTGTGCAATGACAGATGACACAAAAACTCATGTACTAGTTCAGTTTTGTGTTTTATCTTGATTTTCATTTTCACTGTTTTTGCTGTGCATTTGCATAATCAGGAAATTATGTGGACACACAAAAGGGAAGGGAAGAAGAGGGCACTTCGCCAGGGAAGGGACACAGCTTATTGGAACAAGCATTTTGGTAGCACATCCAAAGCCACAAATTAGCTCTTTTTGTCCCCTCTGCCTTTTTCATGTGTGCTTGAAATCAATCATAGTTTGATGTTTCTCAAATAAATGGAAGAAAATCCAGCGCCTCATTATTTTACTTCTTTCATTTCGCAACACTCTGCTTATTTTCTCCACAGGAATTGAAGCAGTGACAGAGGATGGGGGACCTGATTTTGCCCTTTACCAAAGCTGATGTCAGGAGTAACTGTTCTGGGATGATTTGTGTTTGTATGTTGGGGAATCTCAGAGAAGCACGAGATGTATAGTAAGTGCACAAAATCACCCCTTTAGTTTCCTGAGTTGCTGATATTCCAGTTGACAAAATACTGAGTGGTTTGGTTTGGTTTGTTTCTGCAATCAAGTGCTTAGGTTAAGCCTTGCAGGTTTTAATGATGTCCTTTGGAAAATTCAGCTGTGTATCCTATGTTATTTTTTATGAACAAGAACAATATTTAGTACCTTAAAATAATTGTCTTGAGAGGACTGGAAGTCCTTGAGCATGTGCAGACTTAGTTCAGTCCCTCTTGAGTCAGCCAAGCAAATTTAAAAGTAACAGGAGCAGCATTCTGAGTAATCACTGCTTTCTGCTTGAAATCTCACATAGGCCAGCGTGACGGGCTGTAGGAGGAATACTAAATAAACTGCTAATCCCAAAGGCTTGGCAGGAACTCACTGAGCATACCTGCCTCACTGTGGTCTTTTAGCATATAGCAGGCATCAGCACATCCAGTACAAGATAAACTGGGACAACTGGGAGAAAAGCAACTGCAAAAAAACCCCAAAAACTGATTTAATCCAGGCTATTTCCACCACAAGACTTAAGTGCCAAGTGTATCAAAGGGAAGGCAAAGCAGCAGAAATGCTGTAAGGGTATTGGTTTGCTAGCATGTCATCGAAGTTCGTGTTGTACTTTCACAGCAACATTTGTCCAAAGAAGAACACGACTCTACAAATTTTGAAGAATCACATATACCAATTTCAGAATTGAAAAGGAGGGACAGCTTCAGCTGGCGCTGTGTTAGACTAGTGGTGGTTGTTGTGAAGTGAAGGGAGACACTGGAAATGCATAGGTTTTGTGATGCAGGGTGTGTGCTAGAGAGTGTAAAATGGCATCTGTTGAGGGACTCTCTACACAGACACGGATAATCCCGTGCAGCAAACTACAGAGTTACAGTTAAGAGCATAATACCCAAAATTGCTAACAAATTTTGCCAAAACGTGCAATTTTTCTTGCCTCTGTTGTCTAGGAGTGGTGGTATTTCTGCAAAGAGAGATGAGACCGTTGCTTGGTAGGACTTCTCCTGGAAGGTCCTTGCTATAGTGTTTGCTGTCTGTGCTGGTTGGCTTTGGCATTATCTTCATCTACTCCTACTTCCCTCGCACTACTGTGTGGAAAAACCCATCTGGAGTATTGCTTGATGAGGGTGGCTGCTCCATACCTCTTAAGAAGTGATGGATGTCGCAACAGGGCTTAGTACGAGGTTTTCTATGGAGCTGTGCTTGGGCAAAGTTGTAGAATGAGTTTGGGTTTGCTTTCTAGCCACTTGTGGATTTCATCTGGCTCAGCTTTGCAGCAATCTTTAAAGCTTTGAAGTGTTTACATAGCCAATGTCAGCCTGAGATTAGGCTTTCAAGTGAGGGATGCTTGAATATATCTTTGGAAACTCAGCTAAACAAGCCTCTTTTTTCTGTTGCTCTTCATAGCTCTTCATTGCAATCAGTCCAGTGAGTGCAAACTCGCCTGTGGCATTTTGTACCCCCAACCGGTATGCAGGATAGGAATGATTCTGTAATTTTGTGTAGAAATAGCTTTTGAATATATTGGCAAAGTTGCCTACATTTTTTGCCTTTGAATGAGACTTTTTAATGAGAGTACCTGACATTACTTGGCTGCATATCTCTGTATAATCTCTGTCTGATTTTCGACAAACACACACAAAATACGCCTCGCATTTTTAGTACATTTCTTACAAGAAGAAAATATTTTTCTCAAAAATTTCAGTTACGTCTCATTACTCTTCACCCTGTGTTAAAGTCATCTTACATTAGGAAATAAGTAGCTCCTACTGATTTATGCAGTATAATTTCTGCTTGTCTGCTTTATTAGCCAGGGTGCTATTTTGCAGTATACAGCACACGCAGTATGTATTCCAGATCCCTGAGGCGCTTGTGCTTGGCGTCCTTCCTGCCCTGAAATCTGTGCTGCCGCTTCCTCATTGCTGAGACCACCAACAGACAGGATCCGGGAGGCCAACGCGCAGTGGTTTAAGACACTGCTGGCACTCAGGTCCAACCCACCTTTCTGCCAGCATAGACAGGGCCAAATAATATAAAATCTGTACCTCAGCCAGCCTGTTTCACAGACCATATATTTGCTGAGGCATCAAGCAGAGGGCCACGGAGCAGACAGCTGGTATTGGTATCATCTTCAGTCACTTCATCTAAATCTGTCAGATCTCTCTTGACTGCGTCCTTGGTTATTCATGCTAAATAGCTTAAGCTAACATGATATGCTGCTGGTTTTTCTGCACTGTTAAGAAGCCACAATGCTTGTCTGTGGGGTCCCAAAGAAAGTCCAGTTTTCAGAGACAGCCCCGTGTCTCAGCATGGCAGCAGTGAAAGGAATTCAGTCATTGGCAGTGTGGTTTAATTAATCAGCTGCAACAACAAAAAAAACCAAACTTTCAACTTGTTTTATTATTAACTTATTTGATAAATATCTCTGTATATGAGAATATCTCTATATAAGAGAATATCCGTTTATCTATCTATCTAAGAGAAAAACATCTAATTTGATGATGTTTAGAAAATTTCAAGGGATGGAGAATCCACCAGTTCCTTTGGTTGATGGTTCCAATAATTATCTACACTTTCTGCTATGGACATGGGCCTTGTTTTTTACTTCAACAAATCTGGCTTTAACTTTCAACTTTTGGCTTATATTATCTCTGTCTCTGCTAGTGTATAGGGCCACTTGGTAACTGTAATCTTTTTCTTCTTCAGGTTCTAATGCAGCATAATTTCTAGTAACTTCTTAATTTTATTTCTAATGAGATCACAAAATTAAGCTGTGAGCTCCCTTCCCCTCTTTGATGTTTTTGTTTGGGTTTTTTTTACACGCTGCAGGCTTAGGAAGGCTCTGGGGAGTGCACAAGACCACGCTGCCACTTTCCTGGTCACATTAATGGTGAGGAAGTTGGGTGGAAAAACTTGTAGCAGAGAGGGCTTGAGAGAATATTGCCCAGACTTTGCCACTGAGCCCTGTGTCCCCTGGCAGGCTTTCTGATATTGTGTCCTGGCTAGTATGTGATCACTGACCTTACAGGAAGGGAGGAAACATATTAAAAGAATAATAATTGAAACAAAATTAAAGACTTGGGATTTTGAGTGTACCATGTTATGGTTAATTAGAGCTCTCTCTTTGGAATTTCTCTGTAGATTAAACTTTTGCTAAAAGGTATTTTTAAGATGTCTATCAGATTTCTCTGACTTTTATAAGGCATCCCTGAAGAGCTCTATTGGAAAGTTATCATAGAGTTTAGCTTCTGCTTTCCCTAGAAGGCAAAGTCTAAATATACACCCTGTAGGTGTAGTCTAAAACTGAAACAATACTCAGATAAATTCTCATTGCCATCTTCCTTATGGACTAATGGGCTTCTGTTACTCCAAAGAGTTCAGATGGATGAATGACCTGTAAAGCTCTCATTGTTTTCCTGCACATTCAACTTCCTTTTCTGAATTTCTGAATTATTTTTAGTTTATTCAAGAAGGGGTTTTATTCATATTGGACCAGGAAAGTAAGTTTCCATGATGAAGTACTCTGTTCATATGCATTCATCATCTGTATGGCTGGAATAACTCCAGACAAAAGGATACTGTGGAGGAAGAGCTCTTGAAAACGTGAAACTGAAGGAGTCCACGCTGAACATGGTTAGACGTATCCTTGCAGATGTCCACAGTACAACTTGGAGACACTCACTAGGCTTCCAAAATCCTTTCTGGGCCTTTATTGGCCTGAATATAAATCCTGACTGAGTTCTCTAGAGGAGTCTTTTGTGATTATTCCAGAGTCCCATCCAGGAAACAGTGTAAGAAAAAAATACAGCCAAAGCCATAACGAACTTCAGGCTGCTACAACTGCCTCGTGCTTTCCTGGCCTGCTGTTTGAGTAGCAGCGAGGGTGGGGGAAGAAGATACAGTGAGCATATTTGTCTTGTAGTGGCTACCGACAAACCACTCTCCCATCAAGCTTGCTATGGCTCTGGTTCTTTAAGGTTGATGAGAAAATGCTTGGACTGTTATGAGAAAACAGGGAATTGCAGGGTTCTTTCCTTGGTGTTCAGGAGAATCCCAAAAATTTTTGCATAGCTGGAGGCATGTGCTGATCCACTTTATCAACCTACTTGCTACAATACTAACCATGGTTTTAAGTTTGTTAAATGTATAATGACACACAAGCTATTGCAATCTAATTGCAAAACCCCCAAACCATCAAAGTAAAACTCATATAATGCCTTATTTTACTTGCCAGCAGACAAAAGCAACATCTGCATTACTTCCCTACTTTTTTGTAAAGACAAGTCTTCTGCAAGCTTTTTCCAACACCAGCAATTCAATGGCCGACAGACATTTATGCAAGTAAAGACCCATTTTGGGCTTACTGTCTAGAAGCTTCCATTGTGTTTTCACTGATAAATACATTTGCAATGGTCCTGCAGGTTTTCCCTGGAAGGGAACAGAAATTGGTAACTTCAAAACAGGAGGTAAGAGAAGGTTACATTCAAACTGTGTTGTGGTTGATTTCAGTGAGATATTTTTCACTAGTGTGATAAAAGCAGACATTGGAGACCACTCAGGGATGGACTCTACCCACGTGCTTGACTTGAGGGCTGGTGGCTTTACTTAGATCAAGAGGCATTAGCTAGACCATCTGTGTTTCTTGCTTGGCACAGCTGCAGTTCCTGCACCCCCTGTAACAGTGCGCCCCATCTGTGGGTTACAAGCCTTGTCAAAAGGAGTGGGGAAACAGATGGGTCAGAAATTGGCTCCTTTTCAGAAGTCATTACCTGTGTCTGTGCAAAGGTGTTGGCAACACTACCTGTTACCTGCCTTCCACGCCGCTTTGGTGTTTGGGGTTCAGCTGTAATCTGAAGCTCAGCGTGCATGTATGAATGTATCAGAACAACATCACAGGCATGTTCCTCCTATACCTCTCATATTTTGGTGACGCTGTAATTCGACTTAAAAAAGGCGAGACCAGGAACAGCCTGTACCAGTACATGCCTGATTTTTCCTAGTGGGAATGACAAACTGAAGGAAATTATTTTGTAAGCCATCTCCTCTCCTGTTACAAGTTGTTAAGATTACTTCTTCCTCAAGGACTGTGCAATATTGAGTGGCTCTGTTGAACAACTTGCTTGTGAGTGCCAGAAATTAGGTTAAGCCTGTAACTGAAGTTTTTTTGTGATAAGCGGTTGCATACTCCCCTTGAGGGATTAGAAGACCAACACTTTAAACCGCTGGAATACCCTGGAGTGTTGTCGGTTGTGAACACCCTCAATCTTCCCATCCCGGTGGTTTCCAAAGACGTTATAGGAAAGGGATCACAACCTCCCTTCTGTTCCTTCTGCTAATAAAATCCCTAAAATGCTGAAGTAAGTAGAGCTTGGATGTGGAAGGTCTCATCTTGACATGTTTTAATTATAGGTATCTTTCATTTCTTCTTTAGATGTTCCCGTATTTTCTGTAGCCCAAGAGTTTAGCACACAGCACAATCCTCTGGAAAGAGAGCTGTGTACTGTATGTGAACATGACTATTTCTAGGCGACTCAGGTGAAAAACAACTCAGTGAGGAATAATGGTGGCTAACAGCACAGTTATTACTTCATGTAGCATTGGTGTAACAGGATAGGAGGAAGGCAGGCTTAAAGCACGTTGTGCATCTTCTCAGGCTTGAAAGAAACAAGGCAAATCTGTGACCACCACATGTTTAAGAGAGCAGACATTACATTAGTAGCCTTTGGAAATGCATACATGTGGGAGTTTGTTATTAACTTTAATAGGAGCGACTGCAAATTTCCTTTCTTTATTCTGATACAGGTAGTAAAGCCATGATACTATCAAAGAGGCAAGCATAAAGAGAAATGTGTGCAAGAACGCCTATGAGAGATTCCTCAAAGAGAAAACTATTTATGGATCTTTTTAGGTTTAAAAAATGGTGCGGAAAGGGGTTCATCTATTTCTTTCCTGCTTGACTTTTACACCAAAAATATTCCCTGTACCATAATGCTGTTGAAAACCATTCAATTTACTTGTTGTAGGAGGCAAGACACTAAAAACAGGCACATGAGCAGCAATGCAATATTTAGCCGGAATGTTTACTATTCATTGGTGTTTGTTTTTGCAAATAACTATTTAACTAGTCTGGCTCTTCGGGAGAAAGAAATGTTTTGTTAAAGTGCCAGTGCTGCATTCAAGCACATACCATTTCAAACCTGAAAAACATTCTCCAGAAAAAAACCCAGGACGATTAAATTTAATGCTGATATTTACAAGGTAAAACCCAAGCAATTCAAAAATTCTTACCGAAAGCAAACACAACTGTCCTGACACTTACTAGTTTACATATCCTAAGAAAGTAACTGCAACAAACCCTAGACTCGGTGTTTAAAAAATCCTTTGCAGATGCAGAGAGACATATGGGGAGCTTTGTCGCACGTAGGAAGGCCTTCAAAACTGTCGGGTGAGGTGAGGGGCCTAACACCACGCTAGCTGTGAGGAGCTCCTCTGCTGAACTTATTACGCCGATTCCTAGCTGTGTAACGTGATGTTTGCTCATTTTGCTGGTTGGGTCAGGAGTCACTGGGAGCCAAGGAGCCTGACAAACATCTGCTTTTTCCAGGTCTACGCTGGAACAGATTGTCACCCCAAAGCCCCAACATCTGTTCTGGGTAGAGGAACAGTTGCGGCGCTTGCTTGGTGCCAGAGCCTCTTAAAGGCTCATTTCCCTGCACAACGGTGGAACCTGACAGCCCACGTGGTGGCAGAAATATTTGGGTCAGGTTTTGGAAAGGGAAGGTTGACTTCCAGGGGTTTAACAGGGGTTTACTTCTCAGCTTTTTCTGTCCTTCCTGAAAAATGAAGTATGCCTATAGTAAGATTAAACTGACCTGGCTTTTTTGTTTGGTTCGTTGGTTGGGGTTTTTTTCTCCTGTGTTTTTCAATAGAGCAGTCCAAAAAGATCTCATGCAATCTGCTGGAAATGTGTCTTTCATCACAGAATCATAAAATAATTTAGGTCGGAAGGAGGCTTTGGAGGGCATCTGGTCCATCTCCTGACTCAGAGCAGGGACAGCTTTGAACTTGGATCTACCCGAGAAAGGAAATCAAGCGTTCTGGGGAAGAAAGACCTTAAATATGAGAGCTGGACCTGCCACAGTTTTTCCTGTGTCTTGCCTAATTGTCAGAGCCCAGAGTGGCTGGGCTGCTAGGGCATATCTGTTCCAACAAACACCACTGCTAAGTTAATTACAAAGGTCTCCTGTTGTAACTCGCTTTGCTAATCCTCAAACAATTTCAAATTGATTATCTTGGCCTACTCTGGGTAAGACAGAAAAATAAGTGCAAATATAATAGAGGCTGCAGTACAAATTGAAGTACTAATGACAGCCATGCAGATATGGGACACATGACATATTTTACCTTTATTAAATTATAATACTATTTTATAGTGTTAAAACTTCGTAAAAAACCCACGTAATATATCCAAGTGACAGAGCAGGTTATAAGGCTACTAAAAATGATTCTTACTTTTAGATTCTTATTTTCCTGGGGAAAAAAAAAATTGTTTTTACCCTCCTTTAATTGAAAACGTCCATATGAAATACACTAGAGCCTAAATAGATTAGATTATAAATGTTCGTCACAGGAGGATATGAGCGTATAATTGCCTCCTTTAATTTAATTATTTTAATGGGGGGAAAAAAAAAAACCCGAGCCTGCTGCAGACGCTGCCCGGCGGGATAGGCAGAGACCCATCGTTCAGAGGAACCTGCCTGAGGCGCCCCGCCTGGGCGAGGGGCCGAACCACTCGCTGCGGACCGAACGCCCTACGGCCGGAACGCCCGGACCCCCAGCCCCTCTCCCCCGCCGCCGCCGGGGTAAGCCCGCCCAGCTCCCCCTGCTCGGCGGGCCGCCTCCCCGCTGCCCTGCCTGAGGCAAACGGGGCCCCGCCGGGGACCGGCTCCGCGCGGGGCGGGCGGTTGGCGGCGACCGTTGGGGCGGCGACCGTTAGGCAGGGGGCCCGGGCCGCGCGCGCCGTCCTTGCCGCGGGGCGGGGCGGGGCGGGGCGGGGCGGGGCGCCGTACCGCGGCGGGGGCCGGGCGGGGAGGGGGGGCGGACGGGTCGGGACGGGACGGGAGGAGAGGGGAGGGTGCATCTCCTCCGCAACGCCGGGACAGCGACGCCGAGGCTCCCGGCTTGCTGCCGCCCCGCCATGGCTCCCAGCTCCGAGCGGCTCTTCGACTCCCTGGGACACTTCGGCAGGTACCGGGGGCAGCCCCCTCCCGTCCCGTCCTGTCCCGTCCCGTCCCGTCCCGTCCCGGTGGGCTGCGCGGGCGGGCAGGGGGACTGTCACACTGGCGGTCGCGCAGCCCCACGCAGGGGCTGACAGGGGGAGACATCGCTGTGCAGCGTGTGTGCCTCACGGCGCTGCATCTGCTGAGGAGGGAGTCACACACGCACACGCACACACGCACTGGCTGACACACGCATCCCCCCCACCCCCCCCCCAGGGGAACTGACAGACATGTGCTGGTACACGCTGCACCGCGGTCTATAAATTCACGCTATACAGACACTGACGCACGTATTCGCAGCACGCTACACACCCCCCATATATAGTCTTCTATACACATGCCGTGACCCATGCGAATGCTCACACACGCTACGCACGCACGCCTGTATGTATGCCGCGGTCACGCACACACCCGCACACTACCCACTCACGCATACGCTCACGCACCTGTATGCACCATGTGCATTCGTATCCGCTATGCATGCGGTCACGCACATTCATGTACATGCACTCTTAGATGCTTCACATTCACACATATCTTGCACATGTGAGTGTACACACACACACACGCGCGCGCAGACACACACACACGCACAGACCCCCAGGCCCTGCAACAGCCCGGGCACTTCGGGGGTGACGGGAGGGCACAAGCAGTACGTATAGGAGTGCTGCGTGACACAGAGAGGGGCTGTTTCTGCATAGGGGCGCAGGTTTGTTGCGTGCGATAGATGGCGTGTTTTTATTGAGGTTGGGCTTGTTGCATGGGATAGATACATGGATGTGGAGTATGTGTGTATATATTTATCGGCAAGGGATTATCTGTGTGGCAAATGGTGTGAGGCGTTGTGGCAAGCGTTCCTCGGTGTGGGTTGTGGCCATGACGCGTGTGTATGCAGGCCTGCGTTTGTTAGATGGGATACACAGGTGCGGTGTGCGTGTATGTGTGTGCTTCTGTAGCTGTGGGTGCAGGGCTGGTGTATGAGACTCCGCCTGTAGCATGTAATGGAGAAGAAACATTTGGCAAGGAAATGAAATTTTAGAGGCTATGAATTGTAAGACTAAGAGGCGCACATCCTCACAGTGGGTTCTGTCCTGTACCTTCACGATGCGCTGATCAGCGTGGATTTTGCAGGCGCGTACTCCTCGGAGCAGATGTCTGGAGTAGACCCACGAGTCACAACTTGGCTACAAGTTCAAGCTGTTGAATTGCAGTGTTGGGCTTTCTAGCTTGGTCACCAGTGGCCTAGCCTAACCCACAATGTTGATCTCCTCTCTGTCGGGGGCAGGCAGGAGTGGCATTTTGAACAAAGTCTGGGAGCTCCTTTTAAAAGTAGAAGTGCATACCTGCACTCTGCAGCAGAATAGGCTCTTACTATTATGTGTAAAAGGTAGTGGTGGGTATCAATAGCCTCTGCAGATGATCAGGATGGAAAGACTTTGCTTAACTGGGACCTCTGCGTAAATTACATGTTTTGCTAAGTTGTGACAATTCTACAGTGATAACCTCACATCTAGGGGCCAGATTATTTAAGATGCAGTTCAATAGGGGTTGCTTTAGGTTTAGGACCTTTGAGATGAACTGCAGACCACCAAAATCTGCACAGTCATGTTAGACTCATGTTTGAGATTTCAAAGACCACATGCTAAAAGTAAGCATAATAGTAGCTTATGTTGGATGCACCTATTTAAAAAAATGCTGTAAAAAACTCTTTTTAATCCCTTGATACTGCTAGATAAATGATCATAGTTTGTATAAAAAGTTGTTCTTAACTGTAACTATGAAGTTAATTCTGATTAGTTAGTATTTATGTGTCATCATGACACTGACAGATAATTGATCATATCTCTAATTCAAGCAATTCTCACAAGGCCTATATAACCTATGCAGTGCATATAGATTCTGCAGATTTGCCAGAGTCAGATTCTGAGCAATCCAAGCATCTGTTAGTATTTTAAGACTGTTGGTTTTCTTAAACGCTGACAGATGCAGTAAAGAATGGCCAGCTGTTTCTGTGTATATAAATATATACATCGAGAGAGTATGCATGCATTATATATATGTAATATATATAGCTATAAAATTATTCATATACAGATAATATATAAACCTTTCACTTTGATTAAGATTGTGAATTTTGCAGAATTGACATTCACGTGGATGCTAACAACATTTTGCTTTCCATTTGGACTGTCCTTTAGAAGTCTCAGTGATGCTATCGTTCTTACTGGGGTCTCGAGACATGCATGAACAACCATAAAAACATAATGGTTTCTGTCTGCTTTGCCATTAAAGGAATACTGTATGCCTGTCTTTGAATTCGGGCATGGGTAGCATCTGTAGCCTATACATTCAAGAAGGCTGTTTTAAACATTGTTCTTGAGTCTGTCTCTGGAGCGTGAGATCATTGCTTGCTATTGCAGAGGTGAATGAGAAAAAATAGTCCCATCTGCCTGAAATGGCCTTACCTCTAATGAGCTGCCAGGCCTTAAAGCTCCCAATATACCTGCATTGCACTGCCCCCTTCTCCCGTGCCAGGCAGCTCCTGCCAGGCTGTGCCTCTGGGCTCTCCCTTTCTGCCCCTTGCCCCTTCCCCAGCCCCTTTCTGTCCACCCACTCCAACTGCAGAACCCACCTAGGGGCCTGTCAGGTAAAGAGGATGTAGTCAGCCGCTTGCCCTCACTGGCAGCCCCCCATACTGGGAAAGGGGAGACCTGACTGATGGGTGTAAGGTTGGTAGCGCAGCCTGTGCATACATGCTGGTGGGGAGGTGTGCCTTAGGACCTGGCTGGCCTGGCTCGCACCGCCCGCACACCTAGTTCCCAGGTAAACTAAAGGGCTTTTAATAATTTTAGTGACTTTACTTATCTCGTTGCTGGTGAGAAACAGGCTATGTATTTTGCAGCTCTGATCTACACCATGACAGAGTGCTGAACAGAGACATGATCTAATCAGGAATAGCTGTCTAGAGAGAAATCTCGTATGGTACCTCTTATCGTAAGTGTGGGTGAGAGTAAGGATTTGATTTCCCAGCTGGAACGTCTGGTAGCTATGAGATGCAGTTTACATGGTATGTCGAGTTTTCTCTGTGATTTACAGTTTTCAAATCTTGGCTTATACTTTAGCTAAAAGCAGGTGGTGAAAATTGTCAGGGAGAGAGGGGAAGATAAAGTGTCACTGACACTCTTTCCAGGTTTTGTAATGAAGTATTTCCAGAATCTTTTAATAGATTGTCTTTCAAAGTATTCTGTCTCTTACAAAATTGAGTAAGTTATCCAGATTTTCAAATGTTGGTTTTATAAATGATGGATTTTACTAGCAGTTAGACTATTTAATAAATTAACAATAACTGCCCTTTACTGAAATATTTGTGTATTTATTCATTTTTTAACATCTTTACATTGTTGCCTTACAGGAAGCTGTTGTCTGATCACTGGAGTTGCTACAATTTGGACTTTAGAGGCAATCAATATAAGGATTAGGAATGGCTGCTAGTAGGAGGAGAGAAGCAGGACAAGCTGCCTGTTGGATCGGATGCTCACCTGTTGCAGCCAAACATGGAGTTTAGTGGAGACTACTACTCTTATCAACAGTTTCAGCCTTTTTTTGTCAATTTCATTGGAACTTTTCTAGTGTTTGTAAATAGATCAGAGACTATGCTTAACTTGTAAAGAAACTGGCTTGAGGTATGTAGAGATTCTTTCAGTGGATTTCTACAGTGCAGACTCAGCTGGGCAGTGCCATAGTAGCAATATTTCAACACTCAGTGTTAATGCCATTTCTCTTCTCCCTACTTTGTAGGGCTCTTGGTTCACTTCTAAATTCCTACGCCAAAGAGTCTATCTTCTTTTCACATCTCAGAACTTTTCCAGGCTCCTATTTTCATCCTGATGCCCTTATCCCCTCTTGTTTCATAGCTCACAGCTCTTGTTGCGATCACGTTACGTCTTCTGCAAATTGTGCAGTGTACATGATACTTGCAGGAATTCTTGGGTTTGTATCAAATAACGAAGACTCCCAAGTATCTTAAAGAACATGCTCACCATTTCTTTTCACAAAAAGAAAATAAGAATACTTTCAAGCAATGATTTTTCAAACTCAAATCTTTTACAGATGTTTTTAAAGGTTCTTCCCTAACAAAAAATACATTTTTCAAAGGGACAAGTGTACTTGCTGGACATGAAAACAGATTGGTTTTCATTTTCCAAGTTAGTATGGAGAAACAGGCAATCATATTCAGCATTTGAACAGATGATTAGCTTTTACTTAGAAAATGGAAACATTACAGGCTATTTCTGAAATACTAATATTTGTAAACAATGTGGTGTGAATTTCTGCTTAAGCTTTGAGTGGTTTCCTGAAGAGGAACAAAATACCGTGGGCTGAAGATTGTTTTAAAAAACCCTTTTTTTCCCTATATACTGGCTACTTTTATGCAGTGGAAAAGTTTATCGTAACATATCTGTCATTCAGTTTTCAAAATGTATCAGTGGACAGCTGTTTGTACTTACTGGAATGTGCCAGACAGAAGAATCTAAAATCTAAATCCTCCTTTGGCTCCTAGTCAGGGATGGTGTTTGACAGAAATGCTTGAGAAGTGTTCTTCAGATTTATAACTATGCTATATTATAACATCTGAATCAGCCTGTGCTCATCTCGGGCATTCATAGGATAAAACAAGTGGACTTGGCTGCTTTAATTTTTTCCCTCCTTTTTGTGTGTGTGGGATGTGTCCGGGTATTTTGCAAAGAGTACTTGATCCCGTTGGTTGAATTGCATCATAATAGGCTTGGAGAAGTGAGACAAGCCGTGTGTTTTCACAGGGCAGACTCTAGCAGCTTAAACAAAGATCTTATTATCTATGCCTGACTAGGCAAAAGTAGAAATACTCTCAAGACTCAGAACCTAAGCTGGATACTGGCAAGTGCTCCTGGATAATGGTGACAACACACTAGCAGTGTGGTCAGCAAGAGGTACTGACAGTATTTGCTGGGATCCAGGTCATACTGGAGGCAGTCTAGTGCAGGATCTGCATAGACAAAACTGTACTGCATTAGAATGTGCTGGCAATCTCACTCTGCCTGTTTCTGGATTGAAAAAGTCGATTATAATAGTAGAAGCAGATTAAAAAGTAGATCACAGTAATAGAAAAATAACTAAATAAAAGCAGGATGAAATTGCGCTTGTACTACCCGTTACTTCTCTGAGGCTAAAACCTGCAATACAAGCAACAGACTTAAAGCTAGTAAATCAATTATGATTTGTAAACCAGCTGCTGAGATTCAGACTGCACCTCTGAAATGTTGGCAACCCCCAGGGTGGCTTCTAGACAGAGTTATAACATGGACATAGTTATGGCAGCATAAGGCAATTATCACACACATCAAGAAGCTGATGATCCACTGTTTCATCCCAAAATATTATGGTATGAGTGAAAATTAAATACAGAAGGCACTGCACAGTGTGTTCCCTGTAATACAATGCCTGGGACTGGGATAGCACTCCTGTAAAAGCTCTGTCAATAATTTTCTCATAATAGTAATGATTTTCAGCAGTATTAAGAGATCTCAAAGTTGGAAAGAAATGTTTTATAAAGACCCCCAGAAGCCTTCAGCACATGCTATGACAATTTGTGTGCTAACATGTTGCTATACACAACAAGAATGAAACTGAGATATGTACATACCTGACATTTTATTTGAGGTATGAAGCTTTAACAGCTGAGCAAGAACATGAGATTCTCAACTTCTTAGAAATACAGAAAAAATAGCAAGACAGGGAGAGAATCAACTGAGTTAGCTATGTCTTGGTTGCAAGGCCAAGACTGGAAAAAGTGTGATGACGAACTGTACAAGACAGAGATTTACAATTACTAAAAATGATGGTTGATGTCAGATTGTCCATGTACTTGGAGAGAAATCTCAGGTGTCTTTGAGAAATACTTAAATTACCTAGAGAGCTAATATATACCTTCATAGCATACATTGACAGCCAAACTATAATGCTCACCTCACTCAGAGCAGATGTTCTCTGAAAATCACATGCAATGAAAATGTGGTTTGAGGAACCTAGAAGCACCATCCATTGGATCACAGACTGAACCCTTTCCTCAAGAAAATGTTTTCATTAAGAGGTGAAGTTGGGTTTCCTCTTCCTATTATTTGGAGGCATTTGTAGCAGCATCAGAGGTGCAGCCTCAGCAGTGGTACTGAGGCAGGAATACAGGACAAGCCCTGGAGAATAGATGGAAAAGGCTGGTCAGGCAGCAGGAAGTAGAAAAGAAGTGTCAAAAGGGGGCTTCAAAAAACTGGGAATAATTTGCAGCTCTATAAAGAGCAGTCGNCATTTAAATGTGTTGTATCCATGATGGCTTGGATTTCTCCAGCCATATTGTGACTTCCTTCTCCTCTCTAAGTTGTGATAGAGATGTGGAAGGATCTAAGTTCCTACTTGATACATCTGTATAAGTCTGTGCTAGCTGTGTGGGGAAATCAGCTGTCCTAATCAAGGCACTAGCGAGCTCATCTCACTAACTTTACAGGCCTGTAGTATAAACTTCAGTCATCTGCATTAGTCACCTTGTCAAGGGGGAGAATTAGACCCTTTAAGGGCATGATCCATCTGTCTTAATGAGTGGTTTAGCTCAAGATAAATGGAGCACCTTGATTTGCCTGTGATTCCTCATTGAGTGGGAAGGGCATCTAGAGAAGTAGTATAGATGTATATTGCACACTGTATACAGTATATTGCACGCTGTATACAGTATATTGCATCCAAGTGTACAGTATACATCCAGATTCTTTACTTTCAATGTAAATTAACTATTTAAGGCTTAACTAGAGGGTTGAGATGTGGGAAATGCTTCTGGCAGGACGCTTTCAGTGTCACAGCATTAGGCAGCATCTTTCTCTCAAGACAACATGAAGCAGATGCCAAGATCCTTGCATTGCTCTGTGTATGTCAGACATCAAAAAAACTGTCACATATGCAACAATACTACTGTTGCAATGCTTGCAACATTGTTGTCTTTCCATCAGCAATCAATCAATTCCTTGGATACAGGTAATTCCAGGAAAAATTTATTTAGGCCAACTATTGAATCGAGAGCACTGAGATCAGAGAAATAAGAGATCAAGCCTGTTCTGAAAACACGGAAATTCCAACGGTATGGAAAGTGAGGGAACAAAACCTGCAACTGACTTTCTGAGAAGGAAAAAGGAAGATTAATGCAGTCATTTAGAACTTATGAAGTAGGCAAAAATACATTTTTTTAGCCTTTAGTTCACAGGCATAGATCTTTGTGTCCTTGATGAAAAATTAGAAAATATTATTAATAATATTCATTTAGCCCTTGTTATATAAATAAATTTTATCATATCTATGATGTAATATTTCATTTTAATGCCTGCCTAGTGCTAGAAAGAAAGTCAAATACAAAAGGTGAAAAATAAGCAATAATAGATAAGCAATATCCAAAAGCATTCTCTGACACAAAGCCATTGGATATATGGTGAAATTATGCTGATGACAACACATTTCATTTAAATAATTTATGTTCATGGCTCATATTCCAGAAGAAATTATTGGTTGGATTTTTTTTTTCTGCATCTTTGGAATTGGTTTAGGTCAGCAGAACTGGGAAACACCATAAACTTGTTACAGCTCCACCCTTCTGAGAGAGATAATTCTTGTTAGTCCCAGGGTCAGAGCAACTGGGATCTCATCTTGGTTATATTTGTATTTTAGGCTCTTTGGAGAACTGTCTTCCTTTGTAGATTGGTGTAGTCGAGCTCAGTTCTGTCTCACTTATCCATTGAGAATAAAGGGGGCAGTTGGTACAAAAATATATTCATGCAGAAGAATCCTGGTAGGTCTGAGCAGAATCCAGCTTCTTTATTGGATTCTTGTGGAGAATGGGATCTGTATATTGGTTGTAAATATTTATGTAAGGTTAGAAAACAGCATTATTCTAGATCATTCCCTTGTATGAGCTACAATAAGAGAAAGTCTTAAGGAAAGAACCTGACAGTACTGTGGAAGCATAACCAGGTAAAAGAGCAGTACAGAATATATTTAATAAGAGGTCAGCATGCATTCTTAGCCTTGGAAACAGTCAAATCTGTAATTTGCTTTTATTTGTTTTTAGTTTCAATTATGTCCAATTTTAAGGGAAAGGTGGTAGAATCATCTTCCTTGAATGAAAGGAAATGAAAAGGTTGCCTGCTTTCCATTAAGAAATCAAGAACAATATAGAATAACTCAGTCTGTTGGTCACGGAAGAGATAAATGACCAATAAAACAAATTTATCTTTTCTTTGGAAAGATCAATAATGCTGTTAAGATTTTAACTTGTCTTCTTTAGGCAGGTTGTAGAAAAGCTCTTTGTCTAATTAAAATCAAAGGCAATATGTCAAATATCCAAGATCTATTAAATAACTTTCAGCATTTCATACTATTTTATGTACTCTACAATGTGTAAATCTCTCAGAGGAGAGAAAAGAGAAATATTTTTCTTGTCCTGTGAAGACATAGGCTAGCCAAACCAATATCCAGCACTGAAACTGGAAGGGGATATGAGTAAGCAAAAATCAGACCACGCTGCTAATAAAAACAAAACAAACTGAAAAGCTCTCCAGTGAGAATTAATTATTTAATAAGGTCTCATTATGAGGCAGATTTCCATGACCATTTGGGGACAAGAGGTTGATGACTTCTATAGAGGCAAAAAGTGAGCTACACATGTGGGGCAGTTTGGAGGGAAGGCGAGCTACAAAGCTGCAAAAGAAGCTGAAAGCCCTCTTGCACTCAGTAACCTTCTTTTATGTGGGTTTAGAGATAACCTGCCTTGCCTTGGAGAAGATAGCCTGGTGGGGATACTAACCTGGCTAAACAGGAACATGGGTGGGACAGGTTGGCTGACCTTGCAAGAGCCTCTGGACAGCCCTCGCAAGAGCTAATGAACTATTGGTGGATCATCAGTGTAGACTCCTGAAAAGAGAGGAAGAAGGGAGCTAAGTTTTACTCCTCTTTGGTGTCCTAACTGAGCTTTAACAAAGGTTGTAGAAGATACAAGCCACTCTATTATGCAAAGAGAGGAAAAACTGTTGGTGTGGAGGCTGTTTTCCTTTTGAATGTTAAGCATAGCTGCTAAACATGGATGTACTTGAACAATTCATACATAAGCAAAACCAAGTTTAGTAGAATACCAGCGTGTGCATTAAATCGATTCCCTTTCTTCCAGTTGTAGAACTGCAGAATTACAAGTGTAGAATTCTGTACACGTAGTTACAAAATTGTAACTTTCTGTATTCTCTTTGGCAGCAAAGAATCTCTGGCTGAAATTGAGTTGCCTTTTCGACTTTGTCTCAAATTTATGTCAACTTTGTCTCAAATTTTAGAAGACACAGTATTATCTGACATTCAGTTCCCGAAATGTAGCATCTTGTTAAGTGATTCTTTTTTTTTGTTTGGTGAAATATTCCTAAAAAGCTAATAAGACAAAAGTGTCTGCTTCAGCTCTTCTGTTTTGCTCTTGATGCAGAGTCACTGTGGTGAAAGTCAGAATTGACAAAAGAACATTGTAAGAGTTGCAAATGGAGCCAGGGAGAGTAAAATGACCCATTATCCAGGTGATACAATGCTTTCTGTCAAATCTGAAGCAACTAGCAATCTATTTATCAAAGACTGTTTTGCAAAACAATATGATTAAGATGATTTGGTCTATTTCTGTGGGCTGCTTTATGTACATAAAACAGTCTTTGATGAACAGATTGCTAGTTGCTTCAGAATTGACAGTTTTCACTACTGTGAAGTAAGTATTCAATCCATGTAATTGTACCTTCAGCTATATCAGGTTCAGAGTTTTGCAATAGAAATATGTAAGTAGAATAACAAATAAGAAAGAACACAATTCGTATGAAAATCTACAAGTTTTATTTCAGGATTATAGACAGAAAAAAATCAAATAAGAGAAATGTAAATTTCCATAGTTTGATCAAAGTTAATGCAATGTGTCATCAAGGTAAACAGCAGAAAACATCTGATTTCCTAAGGGGAAGGAAGAATGAAATATAACAGTTTATACATATAGTACTGCCTATGTTTATAATTAGATGGAAGCTCAATAAAAGCATTTAAATTCTATTAGATACTTTACAGATTATGATGTGAAATGTTTTGCTTACAGAAGCTGATGGAAGCGCTATAGTATGGAAGAGAATTAAATACCTAATTTGGATTTGTCCCCAAAAAAGAGTCTGACCAAAAGAAGACAGTGTTACCAAAAATACTGGAATTGAGTTTTCCCTGTAAGAAGCAATGCTAGTAATAGATCATGCAGATGGAGTACATGCTAATTTTCTACATGGTAGATGTTTATAAAAATGCTGTTCCTGGAATGGAAACATCCCCAAGTATAGAGCCTGAAGTGTTACTACCGCTCAAGCATAACCACTCTGCTGTGTTTATCACTGATCCAAATAATTCCAAAACAAACTTCAACAGCTTAAAAACTGCATGGTCGTGTTCTTTTTTAATTAAATTACCCAGTACATACCCTTGACACACGTAAAGCAGAAAGGACAAGTGGATAACTAGAATGAAATAGACTGACTGTAGCTCTGCCATTTGAAGGTGTTGGAATTGCTGTCGCAACTGCGGTCCATTCCTGCTTGCCAGCCCTGTTCCCATTGTGATTGCTGCTCCACTGGTAACTGCTGTAGCCCCACTTGGAGCCCTGACCCCAAGTTGGAGGACTGATTTACTGGTACCTGTATGGGTGCAAATGTACCAGAATTATAAAAATGTATTTCATACTGATTTTGATAATCAAAAAGAAGGTTGACCTGAAGAAGGTTAGAAATTAATGTGCACCATTTCATGTTTGACTATTGATTTCAGTGATAGTTTTAAATTTCCACTTTTTTTTCCTCCCTTTTATTGCTTTATTTCTACTAGTTATAAGGTAGATACTGTAAATATGTGAAGGAGAAAAACAGTTGCTCTTCACAGCAAGCAAGCGAGATGTTTGGTTGGAATTTGTTACCGGGCAGGTCTTGTAGATAGAATCATAGAGTCATAGAATCGGCTAGGTTGGAAGGGACCTTTAAGATCATCAAGTCCAATCATCAGCCTAACACTTCCAAAACCACCACTAAACCATGTGCCTCAGCACTACGTCTACCCATCTTTTAAATACCTATGGGGATAGTGATTCAACCGCTACCCTGCTCCAATGTTTGATAACCCTTTCTGGGAAAAAATTTTTCCTAATATCCAATCTAAACCTCCCCTGGCGCAATTTGAGGCCATTTTCTCTTGTCCTATTGCTTGTTACTTGGGAGAAGAGACCGACCCCCACCTCGCTACAAGCTCCTTTCAGGTGGTTGTAGAGAGCGATAAGGTCTCTCTCATCAGTAGATAATCCATCTCTAGATGGATTCCTCCATGGCAGGTTACATAGCATTTATCTTCCTTTCAACTAAGGACCCTGGAGTACGGTGCAAGAGCTGTGCTTACCTCACATATGGCCAAACTGTTTCAAGTCCATTGTAGACTTCTTCAGAATCCTTGTAGTTTACACATGCAGGAAAGCTAGTGGATTTAGCCCCAGCAATTAAAAAGTTCCCACTCCCACTGATGCGTTCCCCTTCAACCAGAAGTTGCTTTCACACTGAGGTCAGGAGTGGAACATATGTATGTAGCTTGGTTGCTTGAGTGCAAATCCAGAGCCTTTGCACCTAGTCCAGTTCCACTGTCAGTTGAACCAGAAGGTTGGGCATTATGCTGAAGTGGCCGAGGCGTGAACACACTATGCTTCTGACTGTCTCTCCCCTGGGGGCAGTAACCCTTGGCAGAGGGGCAGCAAGAAACATTGGGGGATCTTTAATGGCAGCTGCCCTTTCTACTGTGCATATGTGTCCATACGTGAAAGCAATGCTACTAAACTGTTGAAACCCAGCGATATTTATCAACTAGATTATTTTGTCACAAGTGAGGCCAGAAACCTCATGTGCCTAATTTAGACAGTCAAAACCAAAACCTGTTGCATTAATTGAAAAAATACAAATTAAAAGTACAGCCCTTAATTCTGTAGCACTAATTCTAGATTTTTACATTGATGTGACTTTCTTCATCTATGTTTAAACTGGATATCCAACATAGCATCTTCTTCCTCTGAAAACAAATTCTGGAAATAACCATCTTGCTGATGTGGGATGAGACCAAGTCTTAGTGTAGTTTAAAAAACCTTTAGCAGGGAAGGAAGTTTACTCTTGGCACTCTAAGTCAATTAAGTCAAATCTGTTATATATTTAAGGCTGCTTCCAAATCTGCATCTCTGCACCATATCAAAAATACTGCTTCTGAGTCTCATTCAGCTCCTTTCCTCTCAAAAAATAAATGTGTAAGTGCATCACAGCTTTTTGGTTTAGAGTGGAAAGAATGCTGAATGGCTTTTCTCACATTAAAAAAAACCAGGGTGGGATACAGAGGTGGAAGTGGTTACTGAACACAAATTCTTTCAGAAATAGTAAATATCTGGAAATTTCTTTCCACTGAAGACATCTTATTGAGTGTACACTGCACAACAAAAACATACTGTGTTTTCTGACTAAGCAATTTGCTAAGGAGGTGGTTGAAAAAAGAAATGGTAAAAATAGTTCTTGTAAAACTTGCGGAATGGTAGAGATCTTTTGCTAATCACGGAACAGCCTTGTGACTCTATCCTACACTGAAAGGATTTTTCAAGCTTTATATTAGCTTTTGAGGGGTATCTATTAATTCACCCTCTCCCCTCTTTGGTGGAAATACAAGGAAACATATTATCAGAAACATATTTTATTTAACATAAAACTAGTGTCTAACAACAAGTTTTGTTCCAGCTATACGCTGTAATAACTGACAATGGTAAAAGTGCTCTGAGGCTGGGGATTTATTCTCCAACATATATGCAGCAGTATCCACTTTAGATATTTTTGCATGCCAGATGTACCACCTTTCAAATAGACTGGTGCAGATTGTTTGTGTGCATGCAATATAAATTGGATCAAGCAACTGATTGTTTGGGTTTTTAATCATCATCTATTTTGACTTTTTCTTTCAAGTTAGATCAGTTTCCCAGATAAAATCCACAACCAGTCCATAAAAAGTACCACTGCAACTGAGGGTAGAGTGCACTATGTCTCGGGGGATGAATAAACAGTGGGAAAAGAGAAGGGAGGAAATATTTTAGTGTGACAGTGCCGCAGACTATGTTGCATCATGAGACTACAGCCAGAGTGACAGTGGTCTGAAATCTAGTTCATTATCTTTACGGAAGAATATTTCTTCAGTTCAGGTACTGACATGATATTGCCAGTTGCTTTTCTTACTGGTGAGATCTTAAAACTTGTGTGGAGGAGTCAGAAACTTAAGTCTTTTTTACTATAAGCTGTAAACTGAAAAAAGAATAACTAGAGAGAAAATTCACAGAAATATTTTAAGGAAGACAGAAACATTTTCATGTTGTGTCTTGCTCAAGCTTTTGTGAAGACAGTTTTATGCTCATTTGACTTCTGGCATTCATTAAGCGTCTCTATACTGGAGCAGTAACCTACAAAGTCTTCTTGACTTCTATATTTGACACTCCTGGCAAGAGTGACAAAATGTACTTGCCAAAAAATTATCTCCCATGGCAAGTCACTGAAGAGATGGAAAAACACTGCGAGAGATTATCATACCTTTTAAGATAGTCATCATGTTCACGGATCTTAAAAATTGCAAAAAGTGTGCTTTTTTAAAAAGAAAAAAAAATCTGTAAAAACAGTATTGAAAAATACTACTTGCAACAATATGTATTACATAATTTGATGTGTATATGTAAAGATAACTGGCATATAAAATACCCTTGCCAAAAACCGCCTTTTTTGAGATCAGTCCAGAAAAACAGATCACAGACTTTGCTGAAAGAAGCCTCGCTTTCTTTTGGTGAATTTCAATAGTATCTGTTGCTACTGCAATGTTTTTTTCTTAACATTTTGATGCATGAGCAGCAGTATCTCTTTATTCAGGCAAATTCAACTTTGAAAATGGAGTTTGGTGAGTTTACTAAAAAGATTATATTACATATTTGCCTGCAATAGTGAGCTTGAAGCTTAGTAATTAGAGGAGTTTCGTATCAGTCCGGTGTTCTTAAATTAAGAATTCAGAGAAAAAGTTAATAATTTACAGTAGGTAGCAAGGACAGCATAGACTTTAACCTGTGCCTCAGGGTCAGTGAAGTGTATGCCTTATGGTCAGTGAAGAGTATGACCTGTATATGTTCCACTGTGACCTCCTGCCCAGCACAGCCTTCCTCAGGGGCTGCTCCAGACTCCCAGCTGGAGTGGCTGAGCTCCCCCAGCAACAAGTCCTCCCGCAAAGAGGAGACGCAATTGGTCTTTCTAGAAGGAAAGCCCTTCCTACCCACAGGAGATTCTCAGCCGCTCGTAAGGTTGGGCTTTTCAATCTAGCATCGGTGAGGATGCTATTACAACACTACTGTAGTCAGCAATGAATTTTGCCTTCACAGCTGAAGAAGGCTTTCAGGTTGAGTTTTTTTTTGTGTGTGTGTTTTATATAAATATTGATCTATATATAGAGAGAGGCTTAGCCAGCCTGTTGTGGAATTTTACTGGAGAGAGCAGTAGGTAGTTTTTACAGGCAGCGGAGCAGCCCGTTGGTGTGGTGGTAGGGCTGTGGGATTCCTTCAGCCACTGGTGCTGCCAAACACTTTTCTAGCTTCACATCAGGCCTTATTCTTCCCTAGTCCTGCTTCCCCTGCCTGCTCCTTGGCTTTTTTAATTGAGCAATTAGAGGTTAAAAACTGCAGTGCAATCCATCCTGCAGGTTTCTGCAACTACATAGCCATTTTGCTGTAAAAACATGTTTGTCTGTTCTTAAATTAAGTCATAAACATCATAAATTATGTCTATTAATGTATATCTGGCATTCTGTTTGACTTTTTGTGTTTGCTTGGCATAGGTGCTGCAAATTAGGTAAGAAAAATAATGGTACCACAGAGTGGATTTCTTCTTTGGAACTGAGTAAGATTTTTGTAGCATTGAAAATGGAAGAATGTTTTTACAAGAATCAGTTATATCTAGTTCTAAGTTAACCCCCTGAAAGATGGGTGAAATATGGCATAACACAGATATTTCTTTAAAATAAATCTTTTATTGTTTTTTATAGAGGTGGAAGCTATTCTATAGAACACAAAGGAAAAATGATGAAAGGGTAAGGGACTGTAATTTATGTAGTTTTAGAAAGTAACTAGAGAGGGGGATAACTGATAATTCTGTACAACAAAGTGATAAAAGACAAGGAAGATTTATTCAAGGTTGCACAAGGATGTTTTATAAGCTGCTAATAGTCTTACACTGAAAAAGGGGACATCGAGATTAGACTTAATGAGAAACTTTCCAACAGAAAGATTTGACAGTGGAGCAGCCTGTCAAAATGGTTATTGAAGTACAGTCACAAGAAGTGTTCAGGAAGAGATAAGATAAAACTCTCAAGGGAGCAGTTAGTGCAGAGATTAGCTAGACCTGATCAAAATCATAGCCCCAGTGATGCTCTTGGGATTTGGGTTTTTTAAAAATAATGTAATGCATTGGTTCATGCCATCTCCTCAGTCTGTATCCTTACAAGTTGTCATCTTCTTTCAAGCCTCTCCAACAAGAAAGGGCACAGAGGTATTTTTCCTGCTCACTCTTCCTGGATAGAAGAGAAATGATGAACATGATATTTCTTGTACTGTGAGAGCTAATTAGGAAACTCAAGATGAATATACAGGAGTTTGAAATTATTTAATTCTTCCTTTGTCTGGAAAATAACAATTGGGCTATCTGACACCACAATTTCCTGATGCATAATGACAGATATTGCAAATACTGGGGATCCTTTTTCCAGGTATATTGTATACTACTTTTTATTAGCTAGTAGAAGATGTAACTGCACAGCTTCTAGGGATTAAACGTGGTAATTTGCTAGAGGTTGTCTAGTCCTGATTTCAGTTATCCTGCATACTGCAACAATAGCCCAAGTTGTTGAATTTGGTCTTGCCCTCTTATTTTTAAAATGAGTTTGTGTCTTCTGATGGGAACAGTTAAAATGAAACTAGAGAAAAGGAACTGAAAAATGTTGCTGAGCTTATTTGTCTGCATTAATAGGGGGACAAAGGTTACATTTCAGAATAATCTTTGCTTTTTTTGTGGTCCAAGGTAGTCTGAAAGCTTTCCAGAGCAGGTTTAGCCTTGCTTTGATTTATGACTAGCTACTTAGTCCTCAAGAAGCTGTTCTCTTGAGAGGGGATTGATAGGCTTAAGGGATGCTGTGGTTTATGTTCAGTTTCTCTTGACCATNATGCTGTGGTTTATGTTCAGTTTCTCTTGACCATATCTCTCACAAGGTTTGTTGGGAAAGAGCAGCAGAGCGCCTGTGTGAGCATTGCCTCGCAGCGTCTTCAAGAGGGAAGTGGAGCCAGCTTTTGAGCTGCCACGGTGGTTTTAGCAATTCAGCCCTCTCCTCAGACTGCTGTGGAAAAGTCAATAGAGCTGTTGTCAAGAGAAAGTGGGATAAAAAGCACTCCATCTGAACAGCAACAATGCCGTTGGAAGGACAGGATAGACAACTGGGTTTACTTTTACTAAGGAAAGAAATAAAAATCACAAGAAAAAAGGCAGAGGAGAATGAGGATGGTGAATGGAGTTAGGTTATACAAGAGAACTGTTTAATTGGAAAGGTTAATTCGACGTTAATACAATGTATCCAGCAAATTTTATTTAAATACTTTGGTTATAGATAGTTTAGAAATTAATTAGAAATTGTGATAATAGATGTTGGGCTAGGTGCTGTTGCAACCTTTATTACCAGACTTCAAGCCTAGATTAGATGTGTTTTGGAGAGGAGTGATCTAGAGGTTGCGTTTGTTATGGGGGTTGAAATTGCTCTGACTTTTCACACAAGACATTTCAAGGCAATTGTTTTTTAGGCATCATTTCCTATAACTTCAGCAGAGATAGCCTCTGATAAAACCCTGTTTTTCGTTTCATACTGTCAAGGCCCAGCACATACTGCAGTAAGGATGTGTACATAGAAGTTCACCAAATGCTTCTTCAAATTAGTACAATTGATTGGCCTTCAGGAAATTAAAAGTGGTGGAGAAACCAAAGCTATGTTGTTTTTTTCTGAACAGATGTTG
>RSEF01000003.1:73792461-73821163 GCA_003993805.1 Himantopus leucocephalus | reverse complement strand
AAATTCTTTTCTTTTAAATGGTCTTCTCTGTGTATGGCTAAACACATGACAAAGAGCAGCATTTATTTCCTGACAGTAGATTACTTCCGCTGTGAATCTTTTCTCATCTTTGGTCTCTTGCAGGGCTTAGCCAATATTGAAGCAGCGCTATATAACAAACCACTAGGCACTTTAATGATGTCTGCATTTACTGATCCTAGCAAAATAATTATGTTGATTTTTTTTCATGTATAAAAGGCTTTTCTTAGTAAACTTTTTTCTTTCCCTTTACAGATTTCAAGCATTTGTTTATTTTGCATCTGTCTTTCAAGCTGTGTCATGTGGTATCCACTACTTAGCGTCTGTGTTCATGGCTGTTACTCCTAAATTTGTATGTGGGATCCCTGGAAATGTGAGTAGTGTTCTCTTCTACAACTCCTCTGAATCGAGTCTAGAGGACATCTGGACACTATGGACATCAACAGAAAATTACATTGTAGTCCAGCTGGAAAATGGAGAAATTTGGGAACTTAATCAATGCAGCAGGTCCAAACGAGAAATGAGTTTGGATCTGGCATATGAATACCAAGGCAACAAGTCCATATTTTCTTGTTCTGATGGATTTCTCTATGACGATACAAAATGGAAGAGCACTGTTGTTACGCAGTGGGATCTGGTGTGTGACCGAGAATGGCTTGCAAAATTAATCCAGCCTACATTCATGCTTGGAGTCTTGATTGGAGCAGTGATTTTTGGTGACATTGCTGACAGGTAAAGTGCCATCCTCTGAAAATTGTAGCTTCAGACTGCAGTAACCCCACATGTATCTACCTGGTTTGTTGTTTTCATTCATTTTGTATTCATAATTATGTATTCACAATTCAGGAGGTTTGGATATTTTATTCACAGATGTGTTTAACTCAATTTCTTTTTCCAATAGCAAGTACTAATTTTAAAATGTATTTGCAAATCATTTGCTTTTAGAATTTTTTTCCTACTTTATATCACCCATTGTTCTAGGCCTTGATCCCTCAAATTGCCCTGTGCAACTAGTATTTGACCTTAGATTAATTATTTTTATTTTTATTTTTACAGGAGTAGCAGTAGTTAGTAGTAAGAGCAACAGTAAAACCTGGGAGTAGATTTTCACCTCATTTTCCACAAGGAGAGATTCCTCATGGAAACACAGATTTTTATTTGTGGAAATGATAAACAGCTGAAGGGCTACTGTATTTCAAAATCACAAATTTCCTAATATCTGCTATGAATACAGCTCTGTGGGGCTGATGCAAAGGCTTTGAGGATTTGATCAGGCCCCGCATTCTTAAAACAAACATCCATACACTATTTTTCCTTACTGTCCAATTGTATTTTTTCCCTGAATGGTTAGCTTAAACTTCAGTCTCTTGAAGTTAGCCCAGATGGGAGGAAAAATGGTTGTGAGTGAGCTGTGTTGTAGTTTCACTTATTTACCAGCACGTACAAAGTTCTGTTTGAGCATGAGGAGAGTCAGTCCATGCAGGAACTCAACCTGAGCAGTCCCCTGCTCACGGTGCCAAGGCTGTCCCTCAGCCCGCTCCCCTCCGAAACTTCCTCCCTGGATGTTAGATCACACACTGAGATCCACCATCAAAGCCGGACTGAGAAGAAATAGTGAGACCCAGGATGCACGTCTGTATCCTCCTGCTTCTCTTGGTTTTCTCTCTCAACACAAACACATGTATTCCTACCTCAGAAGAATGCCTAGCTGTGCCCCACTATCTATATGAGAGTCAAACACCTAAGCTACGTTGTACTTGGTTTTGTCTCAGGCAGTTTACGTACCTGTATTTTGATTTGAAGGCTGGTTTAGTGTTACTTATCTCCTTCTATAAAGCCGCTTGTTGACTAATGGAGGGTGATGTTTTATCCCACAACTAATGCTATAAGCAGAAAAAGGAGACCAAGAATGTTGTTCTCCGATTTCCCTTCATTAGCACAACACTATGGTGTGACAGTTACAACATGGGAATGCAAAAGTAAAGATGAGCTTGTTTTAATTTGGCTTTTAGAACACATGGAATCAATCCTGCCTCCTGATCCGAGGCTTTGTAAAACAGTATTTAATACAAAACCAGAATATAATGGCAACATTTGTTCTGCGTCCCTTTAAATCATTCATAGCTTTATTAATTAATACTCAGACGTGATTTATAAGGTTATGATCATATTGTTCTCATTTCCATTAATTCAAGCCATGGACAGCCAGTTAAGATAATGCACACATTCTGAGTTGCAGATTTGCAACTGTAGATTTTACAGCTGAAAGTTATTATTTTCTGACACATCCTGGCTGGTGGGAAGTAAGTTTGTGGGTTCCTCCCATTCCCAAGTGACAGATTTCCCAACAGAAGAGCTCCGACAGCTGGAACTCACTGGGATCTCTTCTGGCAGGGGTCAGAGACCAAATGTGCATGACTCCAGGTCAAGGTTGGAGAAAAATAGGAGGGCACTGGAAAGAACTATGCTGTGTGGCTGTTTGGACTACACCTCCTATTTACAACATCACTTTCCAAGGTTGTTTTAATGTGGTACCAAATACAGAGAAAAAACGACAAATGAGCTCACAGCCCTGGAAGCCCTAAAAATCTCTGGCTAAATGTAATATCCACATCTGTTAAAACCTGTTTGCAGTGTAGTAGGTAGTAAGAGTCCAAGACAATATTATCAGGGAAGAAAAATGATTCTGTGCATTTTGTATTGTGGAACATTGGTAGGCAGAATATAATGAATCCTCTAGAGTGTTGTATATCTACTGCAGATTTCTAGGTTTTTGCCTCAGATAAGCTTCTCATTGATAACGTGCTAACTTGTGTAGGGACAACTGACTCTGCTTGTTATGTTTTCTCCCTGAGATATGGGAAGAAGATAAACAAATAGAAGTTCCTTTTTACTAAATGCCCTTGTTCTAGACTGGAAATTACTATGGTGTTGATGGGCAGCTAGTATTTGACATGATTTTTTTTCCTGTTAATATACTAACTTCCTGGATTTCTGTGTTTGTACATGTGTGCATGTGTGCTGTGATGCAATCACAAAATTCAGGGGAACTAAGTAATTGTCATTTATTAGAGAATTCAACTTTAAATAACTGGACAAAGGTATGTTACAGAAGCCTTTCATTACTATCCAAATTGGTTGTTACTTTGGCAAGAGATAGCATATGTTATCACAGCTAACTTTTTTTAGAAATTATTAACTAGACATTACTTAATATAAAATATCTGAAAAAGCGAGTCTTACCTACTGTTCTCATAAATAAGACAGAGTAAATTTGCAAATTAGTTATATAGAAGTTGAACTTGAAACTGGAGATGGGCATATGTTATGCCCACTTCTGCGTGTTGCTTCCAGCCAAGAATTGTGGAATGGAAGTTCTGTCCATAGGAGCTTCCTTTTACTGCAGTTTAGTTGGAATTACTGAAAAATTAATACAGGTAACTAAACCAGAGTTTCTGTGGTGAGTGAGAGCATTAAGTACAGTAATTCCAGAATGACTGCCAGACAAGCTCTCTCGAGTTGCAGGTGTATTTTAATAGAATATTTGTGGTTATTCATAATTTTATTACTGCTGTGATTTGCAGATTGGGAAGACAGCGTGTTATATGGTTCACAAGTGCTGGTCAGTTTGTATTTGGCATCGCAGTGGCCTTCACATTTGACTACTACAGTTTTGTGATTGTGCGCTTTCTCCTTGCTATGGTAAGAAAGGACGTTCACCGCGGCTCTTTTTATGTGTCATTTCCTACCCCTTCTCAGGAAAAACTCCCTTTTGTTATTCTTTCCTCTCCTACTTCATGATTCTAAAGCCCCCTCTGTTGCACTTATTTCAGCAGAGCAGGGAGTCTGAATGTTCTTGGACCACAGCACTTTTCCTCTTTGAATTAATAGAAAGCGTCTGTATGAAGCAGTGTTTGGTACTTCCTCCATCCCAACCTCTGCTGGACTGGTAATTAAATACCAATTGTGAGCAGCAAACTGTGGTTTCTGCATTGCAGCTGCCATTGCACTTCTCTTCATTTTTAGAAATGGAGTATAATTTTCTTAAAATAACAGATCTCTAATAAGTATGATTTTTATCTCCACCCTTTTTGAGTGATGGAGGAGAGATGCGTATTTTCTCTTCCATGCATCTCTTTGGTCTTTCAAACTACATCTGAAATACTAAATACATAGGTAGGTATGTTTTAACACCTATATGTTTATATGTACTTAAGGGTATTCCAGTATATGTGTTTATGCATATCTATACACATACATTTATATATATGTATGATATGTATCTAATATCTAATGTCTATTCAGTTTTTATATATATAGTAAACAATTTTAAAGTACAATTTTACATCCAAAATTATATTTGTAGGCTTTCACTGTATAATGCATAAAGAAATTAGAAAGTTATCGTCACAAGAAAAATTATGTAAGTTATTTAAAGGAGGTTAGAAATTTTAAAATAATCACATAATTTATTTTATTCCTGCTGACAGTGCATTAGTCAAGACAGGACCTTGCAGGTAGAGCTCCCTTTGCCTGATTAGAGCTCAGAAGGATTTTCTAGCAGGAAAAACTACACGGGCATTTCAGCCTTGATCAACAGGAGTCCCTCTGCTGATTCCCTTGGCTGTTAATGCTAGGGGCTGTGGTAGTTTAGAAAAGCAAAAACCTCTGACCAGACTGATGCTGTAGGTTTTAACTGCCCACTGGGACTGCTTTGTGAGATGGAGCTTAAACCTCGAGCCCCACACCACTGAGATCAGCGCAGCTTTCCTATCAGTTTCAGTGGGTTCAGAATAAGAGCTTATTAACTAGAATATTTTTTAACCAGAAATTTGTTTAATCAAAAAAATATACTGGAATATTTTCTAGCCTAGATTTTCTAGCTGTGTTTTGAAATGTTTTGAGATACCAAGAGTTTGACTGTTATGACAGAAATTGAAATATATATATATTCAATAATATATGTATTCAATGGAGAAATGCTATAATACAGAACATGCCAATAATTGCATTCAATTAATATGGCTAGATAAACGAGGATCTATAAATGAGATTCTTTTCCAACATTGTAAAAATTTTATTTTATGAGATAATTTACAAGGGTGTAAAGAGTGAAGGGCTGAGTGACATCAGCAAATCAGGCTCTTTTTCAGGTGTCTCTTGCTGGCTCTCCCCCACTACAGAGAAGCATCCAAAATCGCTTCACATTTTTAAATACAGTGTCCGGGTAGCCTGAAGGTTTGAGTGAGCTTTTTCTCCAGCTGATATTTTTTTCCAGGGTTACCTTTTTTCTGTCAGTGTGGGACGTACCAGTGCAGTGACAATTAAGCATACACAAATGTGGAACACTGTTAGCTGTTTGTTTTTACTGCTGTTGCACAAGGAGACTAGATACAAATCTCACTCTTTTTTTTTTGTCTCTCTCCCACCCCCTCAGGTTTCAAGTGGCTATCTGGTTGTGGCTTTTGTTTATGTGACTGAATTTGTTGGCATTAAGGCACGAACCTGGGCTTCTATGCATGTCCATGCTTTCTTTGCTATGGGAGTTATGGTTGTGGCACTCGTGGGATTTTTGGTTCGGACCTGGTGGGTCTATCAGATATTTCTCTCCATAGCAACTCTTCCCTTTGTCTTGTGCTGCTGGATGCTCCCAGAAACACCTTTTTGGCTCCTGTCAGAGGAAAGATATGAAGATGCACAAAAAGTAATTAACATAATGGCAAGATGGAATAAAGTAAGCACTCCCTGCAAAGTTTCTGAACTGTGCTCAGTCCAACAAGATGATCTAGTCAGTGGCGGAATGGGTGACAATGACACGGCCTCAACAAAGAAGCACAACATCTTAGATCTGTTTTGTAATTGGCACATTGCAAGAAGGACCATCACAGTCTGGCTGATCTGGTTCACTGGGAGCTTGGGGTACTACGTCTTTTCCCTCAGTTCCGTCAGTCTAGGAGGCAATGAATATTTAAATCTCTTTCTCATAGGTAAATATTTTTGTACTTTATTCTGTTTATGACAAAACTAGAACATAAAATCTGAAATGTCTAGAGGTTTGACAGCCAATTTTTAAACTTTGTTGATTCAATTATAAACCTTGTTCAAAAAGTTTCTTGCTAACTCTTCATAAAGTTGACTAACACAGGAGGAGTATCATTCACTGCAAATATCAGTGTTCCTGGAAAAAAAAGAGAATTTAAAATTTGTTGGTGTACAAAATTCTTCTCTGTCTGTCTTTGTGATTGTAAAACCGCATTCTGCTTGTCTCCTTTTTGCCCTGCAAGCGTATAGCAGTTCCACAGAAACACCAAGGGAAACAGACCAGCAACACCAAATTCACAGGGCTCTGTTAAAGGCACAAACTAGCAAAATGAGAGAAAAAAAATTACTGCTTTAATCACTTACAGTCATGATATATTGAGTCAGTCTGTGTAGAAAATAGATTCATAATTCTCAGAAGCAAGAGGAATTTTAGTTTCCTCAAAAGTGTATTTTTAGTTCAGTTGTAGTATTCTTTTAATTTTGTCGGTCTGACTGTAATCTTCCTCCGGTATGTAGTTTGTTTACAAAGGTGGCTCAGTGCATTCAGGGCCTGATCCAAAGTTTGTTAAGATCAGTGGAAATATTCCATTGACTTCAGAAGACTCTAGATCAGGCATGCAGCTCTGAGCCAGCAAAGAATTAAGTCATGCGCTTTGCTTTATGCGACTGAGTGCTCTCAGTAAAGTGAATGTGTCTGTTCATGTACACAAGCACACAGAAGGACTGGAGCACTCATAAATTCAGTTTGTGTTGTTGCGTATTATAATGTATTAGTAGACTGATGTGTTGAAGAGTGGATGCTAGTACTGCACAGAAGCAAAAATGTTACGATGGAGTACAGTGCATAAATCACTGTATCCACCTCCTTCAAAAATATTTTAGCAGACTAACGTACACTGAATCATTGCAGCCTGCTTTTACCAACAGAGGCCCAAAAGATTGTTTCCTGATATTGTAAGTGTATTGAGATACTATGCATGCTTAGTAAAGGAGTGCAGTGTATTTGTTCAGGTCTGTATCTTATGTTCTTCCTCAATTTTACATTGGACGTCGTAGCATTCTTCATGAGCAAATTGGTTTAAAACATGTCCGAACTGGCTTAGGCTCAGTATAAGTTGTCTAGAGGAAAATCATGTTTACGCAGGGTTTGTGAACAGTCCTAGCCAAACGCCAGTTCCTTTAGAGCTGCAGAAGTTTTTCTCTGGACAGAGACATTAGGAAGAGACGATCTGAGTAAGAGTGGGATATTGTGAGCAGCTGCCCTCTTTTTGATGGAGAAGAGAGAAAGCTGGAACCGCACTCTGTATTTGGGGAGCTGACTCAGAAAACCGGACTTGGAGAGACCTTGCTTGCCTTTTACACTGGGCTGACGTGGGGCTGAAGCTGCGGGAGGCACCTGTGGCTTCAGTTCTGTGTCCGGGTGGAAGCTGGCAAATCCTGAGGAGGTGTGTTGGTGTGACACCAGCAATATTCCTTGTGGGCACGCTTAAGCTGTTGATGTGAAAATACCTGAAGCAAAAGAACAGCAAATGGCAAGCTTTCAGTCACAAGTGCCAGTGTCATAAAAGCAGGACCATGGCCTTGCTGTTTTCTGTAATTTTCCACCACAAAGGGAACTGAAGCTGCTCTGCACTGTGAAACCCATTTCCCTTGTCCTTCTCCATCTCCCACTACCGTATTTTAGGCCATGTTTTCTGCCTTCTGTTGCCATTTCTGTTACCAAATGAACCAGCCCAACACGCTGGTTATCTCTAGATTTGACTTATTTATTACCCCCTAGATGAAATGAATCCCCATAAAGGGGAAGTTAGAGTTATAACATGAATATGTGTAATCATGACTTAAAACGAAATAATTTCATACTGACAGGTGCTGTGGAGTTGCCTTGCTATATCATTGCTTGCATTGGGATGGACAAACTGGGAAGGAGAAACACACTCATTCCGTTCCTTATTTTAAGTGCACTGATCTGTGTTTTAATTATGTTCATACCTCAGGTTAGTCACGTATCATTGAAAGTGTTCCTGTAGTAGAAATTGATTTTAAAGGCTTTCAAGTCTGTAGATGCAGCTGCTCTTTCTAAATCATATAGTTGATTAAAGGCTTTTTTTAAAATGCGGCTGCCAGTCTAAGATAGATTTATGTATTTTCAGCACAGGTTTCAGAGTTTCATTGCTGGAGTCAGATGTAAAATGTTCCCAGGGCTTCAGTGAACCAGGACTGCTAAAAAGTTATATGGACACTAGTTACTTATTGAGACCGATTTTTAAAAAAGCAAGCAATAAGTATTGCTTAATATTTATAGAAGGGTCACAACTTTTGAAGGATTTAAATTGAGTTTGGAACAGTGTTATTTTTTGGCAATTTATTTATTTGTGCTCTCTTTCAATAGGATTTCAATATATTAATTATCTTAGCAAATATGGCTGGAAAATTTTCAATAGGTGTGGCATTTGGCCTTATATATCTCTACACAGCAGAACTGTACCCAACAATTGTAAGGTAAGCACTTTCACCAGTCATATATTTTTCATTATTTTGCTGTTATTTCCTTTTCTTTGTTATGCTCCTGGGCCAGATCTGGCAGTTTTTATGGCAGCAGTCCGAAAGTTTTGGGATGGGATGAGTTTCTCTGCTGCTTCAGAGTTTTCTAGTATTTGTCTGTATAGTAAATTTTTATTTATTTTTCATTTCCATGTGCATTCTTTGGTTTCATTGAGGAACTAGAATACTCAATACTTTCTTAAACAGGACTTGAAATTCCTGGTTGTTCATCCTGTGGTCTCTGCTGAATTATTGTTGCATTTTTAATCTTAATTATAGAAGCAGCTGCATTTCATTACAATATAAATTTACACTGGTGTAGCAATAGCTTCCTAGTACCATTGCATAAAGACACATATTATCCCACTGAGGTTTTGAGTGTCTGTGCGTTTCTAATTGTTTGCTTTATCTGCCAGAATTCTTATCAAAGTCTTTGTTTTATGTGTAGATCGCTTGCTGTTGGAAGTGGAAGCATGATGTGTCGCGTAGGAAGTGTGGTTGCTCCTTTCTGTGTATATCTGAGAAGTGTTTGGATTTTCTTGCCACTTGTAAGTATTTATTTCAATGGTGAATGTTTCTCCTTTTGAAGAGGCATATGTGTCACTTCTTTTCTCAGGGACCAAAAGCTGAACTTTTATTTTGAAAAGGAAATTGAATGAACCATTCTTGTTCTAAATTTTAAGTCTCAAAGTAACTTCATATTGTTAAAAATATGCAGCTAAAGCAAAAGGGAGAGGCTTGACTCACTGAAATCTTCTAAAAAGTTTTTATGATGGAAGATATAAACGTACATATGCAAAGAATCCTAGTATAAAATTGATAAAAAAATATTTTCCATAAAAATATACTTGATCTACTATGTAACATTTAGGAAGTGTCTTAATCCATACTTCTTTACTCTGCAGGCCTAGCAGTTCTTGACCATGCTCATGATTTACTCTTACCTTTTTCAAAGGCATAGTTCTTCCATTCTTGGAATGTACCATGGATGACTGTTTTTTCTTATTATTCTGTAGTCTTTTCCATGGCTTCCCTGGGACATTGCATCTTTGGAATAGCCTTCCAAAGGATCAAGAATGCCTTATGCTTACTATACTTGGTCTTCACAGCTGTCCCAAAGCTCCTTTTTTGCTTTTTTCATTTAAAGGAACTGAGCAAAATAATTCATGAGAGAGAAAAAGAGAAGCAAATGGTATATTGATGAGGTTCACAGTGACTTTGACAAGCAACAGGACCTTGGATACATTAAGCACATCCTACTTGTAGGTGTCTCCGGGTCATGCTATCATTAGGTCTTGTCTTCAACCTCCAGTTGTCCCAAGAAAACAGAGGTGGGACGATTCCTTTGTGGACTTTTGTCTGCATTATGTAGCTTCAAATACATTTTGGACAAAATATTTTATGTACTTCTTGCTCATAAATGAATCGCGTTACTTTGTTACGTTTATGTTATGATGCATTTGCTGCTTAGAAATCCTGCAGCTATTCAATCCCTTTTTTACTCCTGAAGGATAATTTATGCCCATGTATGTAAAAACAGAAGGAATTACAAAGTTGATATTAAAGCTTTAAGTAGAGAAGAGTTTATTAACGATTTAAAAATAGTTTGGGTTCTTTCAAAAACCCTTAGAATTCGCTGTGACTAGCACACCAATGTTACATGAGGATTACACATGTCAGGAGGTGAAAATGTAGTGAGATGTGTCTTTCACCTAGATTCTTACTCTGATTTTGTTTACCACATTGGAATTTCCTGAAAAAGTGGCATTGTGTCCTTGTGATTTTGCAACTATAAATTCTTCAATTATAGTTGCTAAGGATTGGTTTCAGAGAATTCTTGGGAACTTGTTTCATTATTTAAATTAATTACTTTCAGTTGTTTTGGATGAAAGTTAAGAGGATGAAGCAGACCACAAATTAATTTATTCCCTCAAGCTCCTAAAAAATGTTTTCTTTCATAATAATGGCCCCATACAAACCAAGATATCATCCCAGAAAAGACGAGGAAACATTTGCACAACAGAGTGGTCGTGGGAGAACATTCTTTTTCTCTTGTCAGTGTTTTGCCTTTACTGGCTGAGATAAGCTTTATCTGTACAGAAGTGCTGCAGTTGAACCACAGATGGGGAATGCTCAAACATGCTGGAGAGCAGCGCAAATGGCAGTATAAACAGAGGAATTATTTCAGCTATGAACAACTTTCAGTGTACAAAAAGTATCCAGAGTATTTGTAGAGTTGTGTAGTAGTTCACAGTGAATATGTTTTCATTATTAACTCCTATTATAAAACATTTGTCATTTTATTAAATGGGCTTGTCTTGAGTTGGAGCATAGCATGCCAAGTCTCAGGTAACGTAAGTGTTTTGGAATGGAAACTAAATGAAATGAAATGGATTACATTTGTAGGTAAACTGATATACATCATGTTGATCTATTGTATACACCACACATTGTCAAGCAGTTACTACTGCTATTTATTTGACAGTCTGCCTCATGTACAGTTATGCCACCTGTGAGTAATGCATCTCATTTGAATGCCTATAAATCTTGCATAACTTGCCAAGTATGTTTTTCATGTGACAACTTTCTAGAAAACTTACAGTAAAGCAACTACTCCATGTATAACCTATTAGTGTTCCTCAGCTGTTAAGAATTATGTTACTGTAGCCCTTTAACAGACTTGATTTTTCTCTCAGATAAACCGTAAATTATAAATAATTAAAAAAAAAAACCTCCACTGAGGTCAGTAAAGTTAAATGAATGCAAATCCTGTGTCTAATACTAGTGGATTTTCAGGACAAAATTTAGCCTTTTTTTTTTGAAGTAGGAATTTTGTAAATAAGATCACATCTTAGATTGATTCAGGGCCATCAGATGTGGATATAAATATAAGTAGCAGACTAGAATAATCATTTGTTCTCAGAAATAAAAGTATTATTTGTAGGGATGTTTAATTCAAGTTATCTTATGTTCTAGACTAAACATATTAAGTCCTGTCTTAGACCACTGTGACATTAAAATTGTTGCTCCAGGTAGGGAGGAAGACATATGAAAAATGGTGGTAAATCTTTTTTTGAAGTTATTTATGGTAGCTGTTAGAAGCTGCTGGCTGTACTGAACTGTTGGGAATACTTTGAGAGTTTGACTAAGCAGAAAGTCAGGTTTCAAATTAAGACCCTGAAAAAGCAATGAATTTAAGCAGGTACTCCTGTGAAATTAACTTCAATAGAGCTTAAACATACTTAAATACTTTGTACAATAGTACGCTTTAATCCATAAGCATTTAACTCATTGACTATATCAGAAGAACATTTTCTGATGCTGAATTATATATGTAAAATAGTACATACATACAAAATGTACACATTCGTTATGAGCAAGCAAAGGGCTAAGTTATGTCAGAAGTATTACAAGGTATGCCGAGATAAGACCCCAAAAGACTTGCTTTGACTAAATGTGAGTAACTTCATTGATAAGTGTGGTTACTGCCCCTGAAAAGGTAGATGACATTTGAGAAGTCCTTTTATTAATATATGGTGACTTAATTGTTTCATATTCTGTCTTTCAGAAAAGAAAATGCTTTGTTGGGTTAGGGAGAAGGGAAACACTGACTTAGTCGGCATGCAGCAGCTTTCACATTGAAAAAAAGAACACGAGCATGTGATGGAATAGAGTTAAGAGAGCTGAAATGAAAAGGCAGGAAAGATGGTGGTGTGTACGCTTACAGAATAGTGAGAGTCCGCAGGGGAATAAGAGGTAGGTTTATGAGGAAGGAAAACATGAGAAGAATACAAAGTGTCTGAAAGACTAACCGAAAAGGAGGAGACTCACATACTCAAAGCACACAGTGTTGCTTTAACCTTCTGTTCTCTTGGGCATCAGTAGTGACCTTGTTCTCATAAACTCCAAATATATGGGTAGCCATAAGTTTCAATATCCTTAAGAGCCCTCAGTATCCTCAAACTTATGACAGCCTAAAAGATGTGCATGACACAGGTTACTGTGGAATAGCTGTCATGTGTCAATTCATCCTGTCTTACCATAGCAGAAAATCATGTTTTAATAGTGGAGAAGAGTTTTAACACTCAGAGGTGAGACTTTAATATTTTGGAATATATTTTTAAGTATCACTCCTAACACATATATATGTCTACAAGGATTTCCCTCAGTTTGTCACTCAGCGCCATTTCCTCTGGTCCTGTTACTGCTAGGATTTTTTTAACTTTTCATGGTAAGAGCGTGACTATTTTATTTATTATTTATTTATTTATTTATTTATACAACACTGTAGGTTGTAGTATTCAACAGTATTTTGCTTAATTTTTTATTTTGTCAGCCTCTATATTTAATGCAAGTGCAAAAAGAGGAGTGTATGCAACAGCGTGAATTCTGCTTCTCAAAAGAGTGCTTGAGACAAGCTGTCCTCTTCTTTGGGGGAGGGAGGGGCACAAAAGAAGCACGGTGCATTTGCATGAAAATAGCACCGTTCAAGGTTACATTGGAGAATTCTAATTTTAAAGCACCTTTCTGACTGAAGGAGAAAGTCTGGCTTAGCTGCAGATGGTAGCTGGTCAGTTCTTGTCTCAAGCTCTGTGTGAGATACATGGGCATAGTAATTCCAAAAGCTCTCTCTCACGCTTGGAAAGAAAAGCATTAAACAAACAGGACAGACATGAGAATCAGCATGGGGCAAGATAAGGATAATACAGTATCAAAGTGCACAGTCATAAAATGGAAAAACACTGAGGCCAACCATGATGTACTCTGTGGAAGCATTTCTATCAAGAGAGGTTTGGGTCATTTATAACCTGGCTTTGGAAGAATGTTTTAATGCTGTTCTGTACTTCAAAGGAGGAAAGTGTGAATTGTTCTTATTGAACAAGGCACAAAAATGAAGGGAAGGAAAAGATACTCCTGGAGCATGTGTGTGTTTCTGCATCTACTACACACGATCCTGATCCTTGCACCACTCGTGCTGAAGTAAGCTGTCGTTACAGAACCTTGTACACCATGGACAAACCCAAGATGTGATCCCAGTGCAAATGTCAGTAGATGCCTGCACCTCTAACAGATCTTTGAAACTGCAGTTAAGCAAAGTATTCCTCTCGAGAGCTAGATTCATTATCTGCTGAGGTGCTCTTCTGAGCAGGAATGTGCACTTCTGTGGCTCCAGGCCAACAGCGATCCATACTGAGAAATTCTGCTCTGGCTGTGTGCAGGAGGAACAGGCACGCAAGTACAGAGGGAATGGGTTCAGAAGCTGGGGTGCAAACTGAGATTACAGGTGGCAGGGAAATTGTAGCTCTATGAACATGCATGTGAAAATGTATGCAACTCTACAATCAGTTCTTAAATGTATACCTGATAGTAGAAATACCAAATGAAGATACATGTATTGCTTTCTCAAACACAATTATTCCTGCTTGCACTGTATTGATCCCTTGTGGAACAAAACACTTCACTTGCTTTTCATTAGTTCTGCTGAATAATCTTTCATTTACACAACAAAAAAAGGCAGATCTTTTATACAGTCAGTGTTTAAGACTTACAATCTTTGCTTTACAGTATCGTTCCTTGTGCTTTATTTTAAATGTACTTTGAAGCACGATCAAAGATATGCATAACTTGAAAGACATTTCTACCTTTACAGCTACTGTTTATTTCTTCTAGTTGATTGTTGGAATCATGGCTCTTCTGAGTGGAATCTTAACACTAATGCTTCCAGAAACACTGGGAAAACCATTGACTAATACTTTGGCGGAAGCTACAGAAATGGGAAGAAACAAGAAAAGCTCTTCAGGAAAGACTCCTCCAGCACACAGTGGTGCGGCATTAGAAAAGATAGAGATGTTTGGTCACGAAACAGTCAGCACTGAGAAATAAAGCAACAGCAAAGTGGCTGTTCTTGATTTTAATCATTATATAATTTATAAGATATTTTTATTCGAGAAATGTGACCATTCTATAGTAACTGTGCCTTTTAATTTGTATCTAGTCTTGCCTTTTCAACAGAGCAAGTATATAGAACCTTTTCCACGTGACTGAGGTACTGCAGAAAATTTGATAGGATTTCTAGATCCTTTCAAAAACCTGTCTGACTTACTGTGACCAGTTGGAATGATTGCTTTAAATGTTGGAACCTACCTGATTATGCATATGTAAAAAATATGCCAATTCTTTGCTTCCCATTTTCTGCAGTTAGATTTGTAAACCCACCACAAAGTGCCTTGTCTGCTCTCGTCCTGTTGCAGCTGGCAGTTACAGGCTTGAGACTTCAAAACATGGTAAACTCAAATAGGTATAATACAAGAGAGAAGCCCTAACATTGCATCAAGTTGTATCAATAATTTCAAAGTCTAACTAATTTATTCTCTTTTTTTTTTCCCAACTTTCTACTAGAAAAGGTGCCATTGCTAAAAAAGGAAAGTATTTTGTGGAATCGCTTCTGACTTGAAAAAATAATACTAAGTTTGCAAAATGTGCAAATCGTTTGCGTACTACTCATTCTGTTGAATGGCAACTGTATTTTTATTAGTGCTTTAGAAAAAGTTGTTCACTGGATCTACTGCTGTCTTAGTAAGTTCTTTTTAGTTTAGGTAAAACTAAAAAGTCTGATGCCTTTGAAAGTCATATTCATTCCAGACCATTATTTCAGTGCTCCCCTTCTCACTTATTTCAGCTGAGATCTAGCATCAGATTCTTCATAACTTTCAGGAGCTACAGGAGCAACTTTGCCTAACGCCTCCATCTCAGGCCTCAGTGGAGCAGAGTACATGGCAAATGGGTCTTACTCAGGCTCTCTGCACAGAGGTGGACTTGGTTATTAATGAATGATTACTAGACATGGTATCTACACAGCATTTTTCTCATAAACCAGCTGTCTGTAGCTCATTTTTTCCTTATACCACACAAAATCAATTAGAAAAATATAATTTAAAAAATGGTAGCTGGAGGACACTGATCAATAGAAGAGTTACCAGTTACTCTAGTAGTTTTAGTCAAAGTGTCTGTAAATGTCCCACTGTTGTTACACCTCATGTGTGCATCAACACTTACTTGCTGGTGCAGTGCTCGTCGTGCCTTATGACTGTGGACCACAGAAAACTGATAGATAGGAATGCATCATACTGGCTGCTATTTTTATGGCTTTCTGTCCCACCTCGCCTTCTTCAGTCTACCTCCAGCCCTGGGGGTTTCTTCCTTGCCTGATGGTCTGTATCCTCTTCTCTTGGCCACCCTTGGTTTGAGAGGGGTGGCACATGAAGCTTCTGTGTGTTGGGATTCAGACGACCCTCTTTTGCCTGGACTACCTGAACACTTTCACCCCTGGTTTGAAATCAGAGTTCTTCTCATCATAGGCACCTACTGTCATGCTAGCCTCATCAAAACAAGTCTTCCCTTGTTTACTTGCCATCTACCCCCAAATAAGACTTCTATATTACTGTAGATAAATATTCTATATACTGTAGAGTTTAATGGTCACATTTTTCAATTATCTCTGCACAGTCATATTAGTCTCAATGACTTCTGAAACCAGAATAATGGTTTATATCCCCTTATAAAAGATTTTTTCCTCACTGCGCTGTCCTAGAGTGTCAAGTAGCATCTTGGTCCTGGCATTAGGACAAAATCATATCCTGTATGAGGACTAACATGCTTCAAAGCCAAGCAAAAATCAGTAAGTTTAAGTTCAGGGAGTTTCTGTGTGACAATTACATGGAAAGCAGAAAGGGACCTTTATGGTCCCCTCAATTCTGTGGGTGTTCCAATATTTACAGAGAAAACCTTCGAAGGGAACTGCATAGAATACTGTGGCTTCTGTCCAGATATGTTAGTTCAGCAAAAGCATGTGCTTAACCTTACCCGCGTGAGTAATCCCATCATAATTCAGAGAACGACTTGAATACATACTTTGATGACTGAAGATAGGATGACTCACATGCTGTGGCTTTTTATTTTGCTGAAGGTCAGACCTGGTATTCTTCCACTGCTTTCAGATCCCACTCCACTTCCCAGAGCAGAACAACTCTCCTTATCTGCAAGATCTATTGCCAAACCCTGCATGCCCTGCCTTAAACAGGGGTTTAACCATGCTAAAAAAGAAAACGTAATGCAATAGACCTAACAAGGAATTAAACTGATACTGTTTGACATTGCAACCACCTTCCCCTCTCAGAGCTCCAAGTAATTGCGTTATTTTGGGGTTCTTTCACACTGATATTCCCTCTTTTATTAGTACAAGGTCCTATCTTAAACTCCTTAGTCTTGAGTGCTGGGACAGTGCAGTCTATTTCTAACAAGATACTAAAGAACACTTAAAATTAATTTTTCTACTTCCTTACCAGCTGAATAACTGATTTGGGGGTTACCCTGCTAAAAGCAGTCAATACATGTTACGTGTTCCTTTGACTTGAGGGATTTGGGACCTGGTCATCTGTAACTGGTATAGATAAGGTGAAGGGAAAAAAAAGAAAAAAGCAAAAACTTAAACGCACAATGACAGTGAGCAATCCTTACAGGCTAAAACTTAATGACGATTCTAAAACACAATGTAGCTTGATGGCTTTTAATCCCGAAAGACAGTTCCTTCTGTGACTGAAGTCAGGCGGTATTTGATCTTGGATTCAACTGAGACCTGAATTTCCTTGAACTAATGATGTTACTTTTTTCCCTGGAAATAAAAAGTTTACTGATCTATAGGTACACCTTTTGTGATTTTATGCATGAATAGCTTAGAGGATGCCTTGGGGTATCCTGTTCTTTAACCTGAGGAAGCATATTACTGTAAAAAAGGAAATAGCACATCTCTATGTCTCTAGCATTTCTGTTTGCTTGTTTTTTCCATACGGACAAAAATATGTTTAACACTAGTCATACATTATAAATGTAGGACAGACAGGGTGAGTTGACTTCTTTCTCTTAAATATTCATAGAATATCTAAATCCTCTCACAAGAGAGCACTGAGTTTGAGAACAAATGTTTCTGTTCCTGGGGGGCATATTTTCCTCTCGTTGCTCATAAAAAGAATTCCTTTTCATGGTTTCTTATCCAAGTCCTTAAGTTCTTTTATGTGTCTATTTGCCATCTCTATCTTAGTGCAAATTTATTGTGCTGATCAATGTCTCTGGAGTTACATAATGTTTTTTTTGAGATACTGGATTAGGATTCTTATCTGTCTTAATTGCTGGTCACTTCTGCACAATGACAGATGTTTTTGTCATAAATGTGATATCATATTTTATTAGACAGTCTTGCAGTTTGTTAAGGACATACTTTCTGGGTTAAATATAGGAATGAGAGCAATTATCATTAGTTTAATGATAACTAAGGACAAATAGTAAGTGAATGTGTTTGATATTTTGAATCTGTATTTTAAAAATCTGTGAAAGGATGTATTTTCTACTTGAACAGCTGACTACAATTTCTTTGTGCAAATTTCTATAGTTTAAACAACTGTGTAGAAAAAAAGAAAGTTATGCAAACTATGTGCAGTCTGTCAAATGCTTTGGGTTGTACCCTGAACGTCTGAACAAGGGGGTGAATCCTGCCTGAAGGCCAAGGGCTTTTGTGTAACAGCTTTGTGGAAACAGAAGATGGTCTGACATCCCAGCTCTGGGATGGAGTGGAGGACTCATTGGCATTCTCCTGTATCTTTCACAGCTTAATTTTACCAGCTCCTCAGTTGCAGTCACTTAGGAAGCCTCCAGAGCATTGGGCTCAGCAACATGCAAGGCCTGTGAGTGCCTTTCACAAGGGCTTATCAAAAAGGTGAGGTCACTTGTGCCATGGAGGCATGATGCCAGAAGGGCATTTGTGGCTGCAAAAAGGAGGGTCTGGATTCATCCTATGCCCTTTACAAACATCTTAAAGATGCTTGACAGAATCCCAGAACAGATTCATAGCGGAGAAATTAAACTCAAAGATTAAAAAAAAAAGAAGTGTTGACAAAAGAACAAGTTTATTCTATTAGGAAAAATTCTAGTAAATGCAGTTAAGCAGTGCCTGCATTGTTATATCGCTCATGAAGAAAGATTAAAGCACATCTATGTACTGGTAACCTAATAATTTTGTACAAGATTCTGTACCAGGTGGAACTTGCATTTTGGTAACACGGGAGAAGTAGGTACTCATAGGAAGGAGCTTGTTTGCCCAGAATGTGTAGATTTGATACAATATGTGTTAATGGATTTTTTAATAAGTATTTATTATCTGCAATTATATGCAAGAATGAAATCAAACACACATTATTTAATCTTTATACCTTTATGAAATTTAATGAACTCCTGTTACCAACTCTTGGTTTGGTACCTGCTGTAGGAAGGAGGTGGGCTGGTGCTTTGGCATTCCACGGAGATCCCATGGTTTAGGCTGGCAAGTATCATGAGTGTGTTTTTTCCCTGTTTGTGTTTGCAGGTGTAAACCAAGGTTTGGGTAATGCGTTAGGTGGTGACTATGACAAAATGTGCATTAAAAATGTGACATGTTTTGCATTTCAGTTGCAGGAAGACTATGATTCTTTTTTGCCTTTATTTATATAAGCTGGCTGGAGCAGTAGTCCCTCAGACACATTCTGTAATGACAAAAATAGCTGCAGATACTGTAGATGGGTATGAGTTGATCAGAAAAGAGAGTAGGTGACTATAGGAATGACAAAACAATATAACTTGTAACCACTTGGTGTTCAGTGGATGTGAAAACTAACTGTAACTTCCTCATGCCCACTGGAGTGGGCAGACAGTGCAAGGAGAATGAGAATTGCAGCAATTTATAGGCCTATTTTTTGTGATTCGCCCTTCTCATGAGCTGATTTATTTTCCACTTCCCTTAAATCTCTAATTAGTGCAAATTACTCAATTTTCCATGCATATTTTATTAATCTTATGTTTTCTGATCAAGTTACACCCGGCACTTGGCTTCATCATTTGTGTTTTAATGGCTTTATATGTCCTTGCCAGGTGATTTAGGTTCCTTCCTGAAAGTAACCATGGTGAATGGTTCAAAAATTTGTTTGCTAAAGTTGAGAAATTTGAATCATCCCTGATATACTGATTTCAAGAGTATTGAGTTCAGTCAAGCTGAGAAAAATCAAGCCTAAAAAGGATATACCTCAAATAGGTATATTTTTAAATAGGCATTTTCAAATATGACTGATATATAAAAATGATTGCAGAGAGGTTTGTACACAAAACCAGCTCTTTCAAAGAAATTACTAGCCTAGGTTTATGAATAATCACAAGTAATGGGGAATATCTCATTTAGTAACAAACCAACTCTTTTCTCTCTGCATTGCTGTCTGATACATAGGCTTGGATACTGCTTGGGTGTTTGCTGCAGATGAGTAGGATCCAGCCATGGAGTGCCCACAGGCATCTGGTTATTAACACTGTCTCATAATGTTCCGCATGGAGGTGAGCTGACTTGCATAGGAATAGGAAAAAAACAGCACCAAGGGGTGATCCTTGTGAAGATTCTCTCCACAGTCTCATTGCCAGTGATAAGAATGAAAAGTGGATTTGACTGAGGGGATCATGAACATAGCAAAAGAACCAGGGATAAACGGGCAATCTCTCACAAATATTTTCACAAAGCTTTTCAATAGGAATGTCAGTACAGCTGGTATCTTCCTCATATTGAGAGAATTCTCCCAGAAGTAAGTAAACAACACAGGAAAACACCAAAGTGAAGAGCAGCTTAACCTCTTTGCTGAAATGGTAACTTGCTGTGGACACTGATGCTTGACTGGATCTTTGATCTGGTTAAAGAAGTGGCAGAGAAGTGATCCCATGTCATTCATGAGATCAGAAACAGGTCAGCACTGCTGTGTTCACAGAGGTCATTTCTGCTTATCGTTCCTGCTCTATTCAAGAGAGTACACAAACCAAAGGGAATGCTAAGGTAAAGGGAAACACTTCTTAAGCACTGCTCGAGCAGGGTTGGTGGTGTGCTGGGTTGCCACTGCCGGTCACTATTTAGAAACAGCTCCAAGTACAATCAGGGCTGTGTTTGTTCTGTGCCAGAAGGCTGGCACTCCCTTCCTGAGTGACCAAATCACGACTTGCACTCAGTCAAAGGATACAATAGCCGCTATCACGGAGTTTGTCAGGAGTATTCTCCTGACATGTTGCACTTGGATTATTATTTAGCCAATTATTTGCTTGTTCAAAAGGACACAGTTTGCGCAACACACAGAATAATATATACACAAACATCCAGGGGGTCTTTAGCAATTGAGCTGTTATGCAGAACTTCTTGTCTGTCCTTGTGCTTTTCCCCATCTTTCACAAGAGAGCACCAACATCTGTAGCAAAAACCTTCTCTTATCTGAAGGCCTCAATACAGAATGGCTGATCTTCAGTTCATCAGGGCTCTGGGAGTGAGACCAAAGAGGTTTTATATTGTGCTCTTCATTTTAGGGAGGAGCAGAGGTAAGAAAAATAATGGCAGCACTGAACAGTTGAAATTGTTTCTCCTTATAGATGCCTACATGGATAAACAAACACTTGTGGTGGGAAGTCACACATCTAGATTACACAGAAAAGACAAAGCTTTTTCTTCATCGTAAAAAATGGTATACCTTAGTTATGGGCACTTGAGGAAAACACAGTGTGTTCACCCTTCCAAAATACTTTAGCCCATGGAAGAGTAAGAGTTTCTCAATGAAATTAGTGTAAGAGTTGGTATCCCAAACCAGCTTGCAATTCCTGAGTCTCATTCTCAGGAAAAGACACACTGGGAATTCCCTGAAACATTCAGTCTTGCACAAACAACCATCATAGAAAATTTCAATCCACATCATTCAAATTTGGCAAAGTTATAAGCAATGAGAAGTAGAATCTCAAGAGGTGAAATAGCAGGTAATTTTAATCTTAGCTGGCATTGCGACACCTGTTTATATTTGAAGGAGGAGAGATTTCCGTATCTGAAAGGCTCCTCTCTAAAGCTATTGCAGATATCCTTAAATAACTTAAAACAGTGTATGTTTTACAATCAGTACACCAAGCCCATCAACAATTTCATTTCTAAACAAGCAAGCTGCCTTCATTCCTCTGCTGCCTTCCCTGTCTCATTCAATACCGTGTTTTCATATCTTCTCAAAACAGTCAGAAAATCCAGCTATACTATAATTTTGGCAGAACTATTCCTGTTCCTTTCACCATTAAAGGAAAAAACACTAAAAATTATGCATCTAAAAAGGTCAGCGATTACATATGTGTAACATATCATGTCTTTAGTTTTACCACTGAAGAACAGAGCTAGACTGGGAGGCGAGAACAGCTGGTCACGTGTTGCGCACACAGCTGCTGTATGTTCAGATGCCCTTTGGATGGCTGCTGTATTTAAATGGCTACCAAGAAAAGGCACCTGCTTGGAAGACCCATGGTGAATGCTGCTCGACAGGGCTGGAGGGGGACGGTCTGCAAACACTGTCCCCTGGTCAGGGACGAATGCTCAGGCTGTCAAATATTAGCCAAAATGTCCTGCCAATGGCGAACACCCTGGAGCCAACAAACTCTGATATACAGTTTCATCCTAGTGATCCCGCAGACAGGTTTGTATTTGACAAACTTGTGTTTTTCTGCTGAAAAAGGTTAATCCGAACAGTCCTGCCTGGCTGTGCTCGTTAGGCATTTGCGGTTTAGCAGGACTCGTTCTTCATCGCCCTGCGATGACTGAAATGACCATCCCCACGGACACGCTGTGCTTCTCCTGCCCTGACTGCTGGCACGATCGCTCGCGCGCTGTGGCAATCTTAAGGCAGCTTCAGAAACATCCAAAACATAATTAATTGCTTATAAGAGAGGGGGGAAAAGACAATACAGTCTGTGCAGGACAGCAGGGCCCCTTGAGCCTCCTCTGGGGAAATCATCGAGGGAAAAAAGTTGTCGGCCGGCGGTGAAGGGCACGGCTCCGGCTGCCGGGCTCTCCCGGGAGAGGTGCCAGCGCTGGAGGCGGCCTTTGCCCCGGCACAAACAGCTCCTTCATTAGCGGAGGGACGCGGGGGGGGCAGCTCGGAGAGCGGCCTCGGCGAAGGGGAGCTGCCGGCAGCCCCTGCGCCTCCCCCGGCAGCGCGCTCCGTCCCCTCCCGCTCCGCTTCGCCGGAGGGACCGGGGGACTCCTCCTCACCAGGTATTGCCTTCTCTCCCCGCTTGCGGGGGCTCTGCTGGTTGTTTTTTGGGGACCGTACTTCCAGTCCAAGAGGGAAACGTTAAGATGACGGAGCCCTTTTTGCCTCCGAGGGCCGGGGAAGGCGCCCGGGGCCGGGGGCGCTGCGCGGGGACCGGGGGCGCTGCCCCGGCGACTTTCCGCGGGGCACAAAGCAGTGCCCGGGCAGAACCGGGGGTTTCGGCGACACAGGGAGGCGGCCGCGCACTCCAAGCGCGGTGGCTGTCCCGGCAGGTTGTGTGGTGGGAGGTGAGATCCCTCCTGCCCCCGGGGCTGGAAGGGGGGTGGTGGTGCGGGGCCGCTCGGAGCCTGCTAAACTTCAGCTTCTCCCTGATTCCCTCCTCTCCCCGCACCGAGAGGCAGCGGGCTCAACAACCCTCCCCCTGCGGGGGAACGGGCAGCACGGACCTCTCTGGGTTTGGAGAAAGGCAAGAGCATCGCCTGGCGTGTGGGTGCTGCTGGTGGAGGTTACTATTGTTGGTAGCGTATAGGGTGAGTATAACCTAGCATCCTCTAGGAGGTTTTTTCTGTGCGTGCATATGCAAACAGCTGTCTAAAAGAGGAGCTGAGGCCTCCCTGGTAGCCTCAGGGTCTCCTGTGACGATGGCTCAGAGACACCTGCGCTCTGGCAGTGGTGCTGTACGTGCAGAAAGGCTGAGGGGATCCCAAGGAGCCTCCAGAGTTCGTTGTTCCATGAAGAGAGAGCATCCTCACCTTCCTCCTCTGGCAGGTCCCGAATGTACCTCTCACAGAGCAGCCCAAATGACAGAAAAGGGACCGGGGTGGACTCAAAAGGCCAAAATCAGGGCCCCCTCCTCAGCAAACCCCCAAGAACAGATCGAGCTTCGTGAGTGTCTGTAACTATCTTTAGGAAAGAGCCTGGCAAAACCCCTCCCTGGGGTCAGGCGAAGGGAAGCAACACACAGAGTGCCGGGGAAGTGAATAAATGAAGGAGTGATCTGCAAAAAAAGGAAGGGAGAAAGTTCTCCATGTCAGGCACAGACGGGGACGGCGAGTGTATCTGCCCCAGTGGACGAGGAGCTCCTCCGGCAGTTCAGAAAGGCTGAAGCCTTTGCTCCCCAGTACTGCAGGCTTCAGGCGATCCAAAAAAATTATATGATTGATATGGTGAGTTTGTTTGAAAATACCCACAGGACTTCAAATGTAACAGGTTTTGGTTTTCTTTTACTTCCTGTTGATCCATTTTCTGGACATGCACAGCTGTGCTTTTTCAATGTTCATCTGGGCATGCAAATATGCTTAGTTTGGTAGGTCAGCCGGGTTGCGACACAAGCTAAGAGCAGCCAGCCTGCCGGGGAGGCACGCACGTGGAGTTGGGGGAAAAGGGTATGGCGAGGGGCTGTGCCTGTAACGCAAAGAAGCCAAAGCAATAGCTTTCATGAAGCTCTTCCAGCTGAGGGATGCCGGTTTCCCAGGGACTGACACAGCCTGAGGGGCAGCCTGGAGGGACCACGGCCAAGAAGCTACAGCTGCAGCTGGCAGTGGGTGTGCATGTTCCTCTGTGTGTGTGCGTGCACGTATGCGTGCTGGGGACCGGTGTATTTATCCATATTGATCACGTTATTCACTGCTAGAATGATGTTAAGGTTGAAGGTTAGTGGCCCTCAGTGGTGATACACAGCTATGTGAGGCAAGTAAGAATAAGGACCCCCTTACATCACACGAGGCTGACGTTGTCTCCTCAGCTGCGGGAGTTGGAAGATTGAGTCACATCATAAAACATTCACAGAATCACAGAATGGTCAGGGTTGGAAGGGACCTCTGGAGATCATCTAGTCCAACCCCCCTGCTAGAGCAGGGTCACCTACAGCAGGTTGAGCAGGACGGCACCCAGGCGCGTTTTGAATGTCTTCAGAGTCGGAGACTCCACCACGTGTCTGGGCAGCCTGTTCCAGTGCTCTGCCACCCTCAAGGTAAAGAAGTTTTTCCTCATGTTGAGATGGAACTTCCTATGCTCAAGTTTATGCCCGTTACGTCTTGTCCTAATTGCAATATTTTTAAAAATATTCTGGCCTGGGAAGAGCAGGAGGGTGGCAGGGGCATGAAGCGCACGTCAGGCAGCCAGTGTCCTCGTTGCCGGAGAATTACAACTCCAGGTGGTTGTGTCTGGCTTCTGTCCCATTCTTCTGCCACTAAGAAAGGACAGAGAGCTAAATGGCACCTGACACCCTTCCCCTCCCTTCCAAACAGTTACAGCAAATGATTTGCCTTTTAAATGCTGATTTTTGCAAAACCCTCAGCACAAGCCAGCCTGAGGAGGTGAGAAGTGTCACCCCCGATGGCATTAAGCTGGGCTAAAAATAGTTCCTCCTCCCTCCACCCTACCAGCAAGGTGCAGGGCTCCCCACCGGGCAGGCAGCGCTGCCAGGGCAGAGCCGCAGGTGAGCATCCCGTTCCCGCTCTCAGCCAGGTCAGCGGCTCGGCAAAGCCTGCCCTGCGCTTGCTCGTACGAGCATGTGTAGCCTCTGCTTTGCCAAAAATTTGGTTAATTTTTGGCTCATTAGCACATTCAGCCTTGACACGCTCCTGGATTGCAGCTGTAAGTGCTAGGAAAACGGCGTGTGCGATGGGTGCCCGTTAGTGCCTTCTGAGCTGTTTCCGCAGGCTCCAGCGCTGCCAGCAGCCCCTTCCCCCCCTCACTGGCTTTTGCATCGTTGGGATCAGTTGATGTTGAACTGGCTCATCTGTGAAAGTCCCATCCGAATTGGGAAGGCTTGTGAAACTTGAACCTCCGCCGAACCGCAGCTCCCCTTTCTTCCCCAGCGGCGGGGAGGTCAGTCGGGAAATTCAATCTCCATCGTGGTCCAAAGGGCTTCAGCGAAGGAGAGCAGTGAGGGGCAGCCGAGAGCACATCACTGGCAGATGCATAACGTACCCGGCACATATGTTCCGGCAGGACTGTGGTCATCCATGGGAGCCTCGCTGGGCACGCTGACAGCCACACACCGTTTCCACAGCTGCAAGTGCTGAGTGAGAAGGTTTGTTAATAAAAATGTGTTTAGAGACCTTTCTCAGAACCCATTTTCATAACAGACATAATTTCAGCATTACTAAAACTCTCCTAATTTCTTGTTACTCTTTTTTTTTCTTTTCTGTTTGTTTTTTTTTTTTTAAATAACAATTACCAGTACAAAATATTCTGGAGGCTGTGGTAGGGAAGCATAGGCTGTCCATGCTCTGACCCTCCTCAGGCATTCCCGGCGCAGGTGGCTGAGGCAGCCTGGGGTAGCACCGAGGGGTGCAGCTCCCATTCAAATCCGCATTTTTTTCAGGTTGGGTTTGTGGGTGGCAGTGGTGCAGGCAAGCAGTTCTGGCTCAGGGTTCATCTTTACTTCTGCACTGCGTCCTCTTTCCCTGCTGCGTGGGCACTTTTATAGTTGGCTTGTGAAAGAAGATGTAACAGTTAACAGAAAGAAATATAAGCATCTCCCTGAAGATGGAAGAAGAGGGATTGTAACCCTCGGCTGTGATGCAGGAGGAGTGCAACGATGGGCAACAGTGCCTGCTCCTGTCTCCCTTCCTACATAGTACGGACATCAAATTTTAAGTAGTAAAACCTCAGGGGTAAGTGAGAAGCTGTGTGAAGGGTTATGAACAGGGATCTCTTAAATAAACCTGGCCTATCATAATCCCACACAGCCTGTCTTGCCTAAACTTACATCAAAGATGCCAAAAACCACAAGAAGATGGGAAATCAGCCCGTCCTTGTAACTGCAGGCACTGCTTTCCAGAAAATGTTCTCAGAAAGCAATTAGCGAGGCTGGATTTCTACAGTCAAGGAAGAGCGAGTCCTGTAGGAGAAAGCAAGACCGGAAGGGAGCGACACCAAAGGTCCGTATCACTCACCATCCTCTCCAAGAGGGAATATTGGTAGATACTCCAGGAAAGCGTAAGAGCCATAGGCAAAGGAGATTCTTCCCCTACATCCCTGCTCAGCTTTTGGTAGTAACCCCTCAAAGGAGCGCCTGAGGCAGCAGGAGCATCCCAGCTCGCCTGTTTCAAACCTGCAGAAGGATTTATCACCTCTGAGATTGCCCAGTCTCTTTTGGGCCCATTTCGTCCCTGGTTTCGGGGAGTTTGCAGGGTGCGCTGAGTTGCAAAGTTCAGTTGTGCTTTGTGCCTCCGCCAGTGTGAAACCTGCTCGCTGGCCGTGGCCAGGCATGTAGGCTGGCACCTCGCTGGGACGGGCCGCCGGGTGATTATCAACCAGGAGCTGTGCGCCACTCGCCACGGCAGGTGCCAAGCTCCGAAACTTGGCCAGGACAAGGGAAAATAGAGACGCCGCACCTCCTGGAGTAGAAATCAGCAGCTGAAGATGCTGAGGAGTGGAGTGGAGCTGCTCCGGGATATAAAGCAGGTTATGAAGCAAGGCAGAGAGAGGCAAACATACAGGCTGTGGGGCAGTGAGACTGGCTGGCTCCACGGGACCACCATGTGCTGCCAGGAGAGCGCGGCAGCCTTGGATGCCCACGAATCTGTCCAAGGCAGTGGGTCACGCTGGCAGGTAGAGGGGCCAAGGATGGGTTGGAGACCTCAGGTCACAAGGGGCACAAAGCCCCCCAGGGTACAGGTAGCTTCTCTTCCCACACTTTTTCCATCAAGGCATTGTGGCCCAAACAACTTTTGGATGCGGGACTGTAAACAGCCAGGCTGCGTCCTGTGAGACTGTGCATTGTGTTTAATAGCTGAAATTCATGTTTTCTAGGACAGAGCCAAGCAGGTAGCCCAGTTCTTGGGGTCAGAGGGGGAGCCCTGCACAGCAGGGGAACTAAGATGCACCTTAAGAAAAACACCTTCCACAGTGCGCTGGACCCTTTGCATAACCAATTTGCCTCCTGTGCAATTTGCTTCTGCTGCCCAGGCAGTGACAGACCTCATTGCTAGACATCCTGATGTTCAAATGACCTTTTTTTGCTTGTGGTGCCGAAAAGCCAGTTTCCCCAGAGCTCCAGCTTTGCCCCTGACACGATGGAAAACTTGAGAGGTGCCTCACTCCCTCAGGTTTTATTGAAAAAGCCTTCCCCCAGAGTGCTACAGCCCACACACTGGTGCTGTACGTACAGTTCGCTCTCTTGCCCTTCGCTCTTGTGCTGAGGATGGGGTAGTGGCTGTTGAAACACCCTTCAAAAATTTGTTGTCATACTGAAGGCTGATGATTTTTTTTAATCCTCACCTTAGTCTTGGTTGGTTAGTCCTCAGCTGGCTGCCCCGGGGGGGTTATGTTACATCTTGTGTGGATATTTCATAGCCTGACGAGAGTGTCCGGCAGGGATATTGGTGACATGGGATGTGTTATTTCCAAATGCAGGTTGGTACTTCTCTCCTCTGGCTCTGCCTCCTGGAGATGGCAGCACCCAAGGTTGCAGTGGTTGGCGCCGGAGTCATCGGCTTGTCCACAGCACTGTGCATCGCGGAGACTTGCCCCAGCTGCTCCGTGACGGTCCTTTCAGACCAGTTCAGCCCCAACACAACAAGCGACGTCGCAGCTGGGATGCTCATCCCTCACACCTACCCAGGTGTGTGCAACCCCGCGTGGCATTGCCTATGGCACTGCATGCAGCTGTGTGCCCAGGTGTGCAGCGATGCAGAGGTTCAGGAAGAAAAGTGCCATGACCTGTGTTCCCCATCTGTCCCGTCTCCTCGACACTGGCTTACACGCTTCTCTTCTTTGCATTATTCCTCTCTGCATGTTTGGTTTTGTTTACATGCAGGCACACTGATCCACACGCAGAAGCAGTGGTTCAAAGAGACCTTCACTTACCTTTTTGCCATCAGCAACTCAGCCGAGGCATCGGAGGCTGGCATTCACCTCGTCTCTGGGTAAGAACGGCCCCCTGGGGCAGCCTCTGGTACGTTTGTGCTGGAGCAGACAGAGAGGTTTTCCTTGCTGGAGTTCAGGTGTATTCCCTTCAT
>RSEF01000003.1:73767551-73792361 GCA_003993805.1 Himantopus leucocephalus | reverse complement strand
GCAAAGCTGACTTCCCCTCTCAGTTAAGTGATTTTTGACACTTACAGGTTTCTGATGAATCCAGCACATTTTAGTCCTTGCTTTCTTGGTCTTTACAAGGACTTTGACTTACAGTGTTCCTCCCTGCAGGGTCTCTTATCTCTNGCATAGCCACACATGCCATGATTCCTCTGTTTAGTTAAGCACTTGCTTAAATCCTTTTGTTGTTGGAGAGGGGATGTGTTGGGGTAATGATTAAATCCATTCTGGGATGGAAATCCGGGACACTCTAGGTAAGGTATACGATGTGCGTTGCGGTGACACCGCAACTTGTGATTACAGTCTTGAATCATGACATGATTTTAACATTATTCAGGATGCAGAATCCATACCAAGGTTTGAAAAGAAAAAAAAAATTTAATGCCAAAATAACTTGTTCTCAGGAAAATTGATTTTTGGGTGTAGTACTAACGCTTAATTATTTGCTTTTCAAACGGCATTGCTCTCTGGGGAATTATGTAAGGCTTAAATTTCATGAAGTAGAACAGATGAACAAGGGAAAAAAATCATCAAACCTCCATAGCTGTGTATCAGATTGACAATCAGTTTTAAATGAAAACAATTAACATTTTTCTTCTTCCCACTTTTTCCCCAGAAGTCAAATTAAAAACATATTAAATGTCTTAAAATGAAACATCCTTTGATTTCAACAGATTTCATGTGAACACATGAACCTGAACAGCCTGAGAGGGTACTCTGAAACCACAAAGAAGCCCTGGTCGATCTGTCTTGATGAGAGGTTTAGCCTCATTCATCGAATCCGAAGCAAGCAATGCCGTCTCTATTCCCTTGGGTAAGCGCTCTTTAAAACACAGCAAATTGTTTCATGACACCTAGCTTCAAAAGCCCTATAAATGCAACACAGGCTACAACAAGGTTGTCTTTTAAAATACAGACTTTGTTTGGGTGTGTTTGTTATGTGTAGATGTGCTTCTGTAACCTCTGTTTTTAGGGAAAAACCTTTCTCCATGAGAGTCTCTGTTTTCCTCCGCTTTTCTAGTATCAGTATGAAAACAAATTGCTTAATGGTGAGTAGTGAGTGGTAGTTCACATAGAGGAAGATGGAAAATAATGAGATAAACTGAGAAGCCTACAACATTTTCCCTGAGCAGAAATGACTTGCATAATTGCCAGGTACTCCAGCAGCATAACTTACAAAACTTCATTAACTACCCCTGGGACAAAACAGTACATTTCCATATGAGAGTGTGTTTGCTAAGCACTTCAGGGGTGACATGTGGCAAAGTGATAATAATAAAGGCAGTTGTGGCTTTATTTGAAAATGTTTGTAGTGTTTATGATGTTTACAGCACTTCAGATTGAAGTTTTCACTCCTCACAGAACAAGTGCTTTCACAGGTAGTAAACCCACAAATGCAGCCTGTTTCCCTGCTAATAAAACACTCTGCTTCCCAGGAGGACGAGGGAGGTCAGTCCTCAAAGTTTGTCAGGCCACTGGCCTTTCGCATTACCCATCAGTGCACAGGTGCATTAGGAGAATGATCGCTGGGATCTGGAGCTCGGTTCACACAGATCACCACATGGCTGCAGCCTAATAAAACTGTCTTTGCTGCCCCAGGAGCCAGCTTTAGGTTAGAGGTGTATTAAAAGGCTTCATCTCCCTTGAACCAACACAGTTTATTTCTGTGATTTGGCTGCTGTGGGTTTAGAAATGGTGGATAGCAAGGAACTGTGTGTAGGTGGCATTTCTCGGTGATTAGCACGTGGCAGTTAACACCAGCAATTAATGTCAAGTGGATGCAGAGCACACTGCAGTCAAAGGGAGTGTTTTCTGTGAATTTGGGTGGGCTTATATTTGGATCAAACTTATATGAGCTTTAAAGACCAAATTCCTCAGAGGGTCAGGGGCTCTCAGGTTTTGTTCAGTTGTGTTGCTCTGTGGCAGAACAACAATAACATGCCCCTTAGAGACAAATCACATATGGAGAGCAAACTCCTCTCAACTACTGTTGCTTCTAATTTTCTTACTTTTCTTTACAATCTATTTCAAAGTATACTTACCTGGTTTTAATGCAAAATAAAGGTTTACATGATTTATTTTTTTTTCTCAGTTTTTCACGTTCCTATGCAAGTTAGGAGAAATGCTGTGTTATGCCATGCTCAGGTCCAGACTTTACCTGCTTGACTGTAGTACTGGCTCATTGCCTGAGGCTCCTTCTAGTAGTCAGTAAGGAGAGGCAGGCACATTCAGGTGGAAAATCAGCTAAGCTAAATAAAGTTCTGGTGGCAGGCGTAGCTTTCTTTTGATTATAAAGGAAGTCTGGAATAACGTGGCTGCTGACTTTAGATGTCTTGGCAAAGTAGTCAAAGTTCAGTGGAGTTAATCTAGACCTTGTACTTCAAGTCACGTGATCATTAATATTACACCAGAGCTTAATGTCCCTCTTCCCTTTTGCTATGGACCAAGTGTGGGTTGAGAATGGTATTTTTGTTGAATTGGCCAGTAGACACAATGCAGAGTTGATTTCCTCTGTGCTAGGAAATGTAGATTTGTTACAAAGCTGACCAGCACAAAGATAATTTGGTAGTGGTTTTGAACAAATCTAAGTTAGTGCATGTATACCAGTGCTTTATATGTGGTGCTGTTTTGGGTATGGTACAGGGAGCCTAAATGCCAGATTTTCTGTACTCGTGGAACAGTAGGGCTTAGCAGAGATTGAAATTAGTGTCGGCTCTTCCATCAATCATCAGATACACATGTGCAGTACGTACCCAACCATCAGATGAAACAGCTAAAAAATAAAAGGGAAATATTTGAGGTTAAGGAGGAGCAGTCTTCAATCCTCTAGTTTACTTCTTCAGCCTTTGGAGCTCGTTACTGCATAACTCTTCTCTCAGGCTCACTTCCTTTAGCTTATGACAGGCAGAAAAGTAATTTTGTTCCAAGTAAGACAAAAATCCCCTTTAAACATTTTTGTTATCTCATACAGTTCATAAAGAGCAAAGGGGGAGCAGCTGCTTCCAATGAAGAACATTCTCTGTGGAGAGGATGGATGGAGGACAAATGTGAAAGTTCAGTGCGAGTGTTACTGGGAATCCTGAATTAAATCCATGTATCATTAAAAATGGAACAAAACTTGCCGCTTAGGCTTTGCCTTCTTGAATGCTGTAGAAGAGGTTACTTGTGAATGGGAGTGAGCAGCGTCTAAAACGTCTGGAGATCTTTTTAGATTAGTATTGGTTGCTTCCCCTACTGGGAGGCAGCAATGTTTTTGCTTGGGGAACAGGATTTCCCAGTATGATACATAATTGCAATATGCATTATTGAGCTTCAGTTATTAGTGCTAAATCTGCTTAGATTAAGCTAAGTCTGTTACAAACACCACAGGCAGGCACTCAAGCTGGGATAATATAAATGAATAGGATTTCAGAAACTTACCAGTTGAGGTTTAAAGTCTCGCTGCAATACTGAATAAAAGCCCTTTCAGGTGGATCTTAGTGTAGGACCTTTAGGATCCAGGCAGGGGATGCTGCTTTTTTCCCTGAGCTGCAGAGCTCAGTTATCTTCCTTTGAGAAAGAAGGGGAGGAGGGGAATGCAGAATGGGAAAGCTGGACCTTAACATTCATGTTCTTACAGCTCTGTCCTGTGGTCCCTGTGGGAGCTGGAGTACCTGCAGTTACCAGGCTGGATCAGCTACAGGTGTCCAGTAGGGCTGTGCTGGAGGAGACAAAGCAGCTTTTGTGCCACCTGCATGCTCGCTGTGCTCCAGGATGACATGGGGGCCGGTGCGATGCTCTGTTCAATGCAAGCTGCAGCCCAGTGTTTATTTCGAGTGTGAGGCTCTGTGTACCGTGACCCTCTGCAAACCCTGGGAACAGGGGATGGCCAAGGGACACCGCTCCCTGCTGCGCTGCACGCTGTCCTGGGTCAGCGTCCCTGCCCTGCTGCTGGCGGGGAGCAACGCCAGTGAGCCCGTCCCTTCCACTCGTATGCAGGCTGGGAGAGCCCCTCCACAGGGTCCTGTTCCTGCTGCTTTGAAAGCCCACCTCTGCCCCCACTGCAGGGCACTGCCTGCAGCTACCGACTCTGTAACAGAGTTCTCTTGTTCTTCACAGTAAAAATAGGGCAGTTGCTTTAACATTCTTTATTTTGCTGTTGCTGGAGGCAGCAGCTTCTCCGTCCTGATGGTGGGGAAGGGCCTCTCTAGTCTTGTGTGACCTCCACACCTTTCTTTTAAAGTCATGATCCCTTATTACGTAACAAAATCTTCCTTAGGAGACCTTATTTGTTTACCTTTTTCATGTTGCGTTATCCCTTAGGGTGATCACACGTGAGCCAGGAATTTTTGAAACCAGTTTGTCTGGAGATGACCTCATTTTCTCTCCTAAATACTTGTTGTTGCTTAGATCTCTCTTCAGGCATAAAGTTGAGCTGTTAGCTAGAGTGCCAGAAGATATATCAGCACCTTCTTCACCCTCATCTATTTTTTTTTTCCTGTTTTGCACCACTGTGAACCTCCCTTTGCAGTCCACAGGAGTATCAATCTGTTTGGAGACAGCCTGAGGTTTGTCTGCATCAAAAGCATCTGGCCCTGTGGATTGTACCAGCTGGGACTGTTAGAAGTGTGTCACGGACGCATGTGTCCGTCAGCTGCTGTAGACTCATCACTCTAATGGTGTAACTGTCCCCAACAATTCGCATGTTGTTCACTTTTAGCCAGCTTCTCATTCCTAAGGGATTACAGTGGTCTTTGTTCATCAGTGTAGCCACATGCAAACAAATATGTCGATTCACTTGGTTAACTTCTGAACTTTTTTCCTAATGTGTGTTGAATGCATTAAAAGAAAACTCCTCTCTTTTCCTCCTACACGGCTGTACAGGCTGGAATCCTGTGAAATAGAGTTGTTCTTAAAAGCATGCTGGGCTGTTTTTGCAAACCCTATCTCCTCCTACTTTCCCAGGACGCCCAAAGGGGAAGAAGGTTGAGGAGAAGACCTTCTAATAGGGCATTGTTATGCTGTGCTTAGCCAGTATTACAGCAAGCGTCATACCGTATTGGTAACTTCCAAAACATATGCTCTGCCAAACATTGTTTCACAAGCTGTATTCGTTTTAGTTTACCAGTATGTCATCTATGTTAAACATTTGGTGCTGGCTTAATGTCGTACTGTAGTGTAGCATGATTTTAAACATACCACGTTTTTATGTATTGATGGAAATAGCCAGAATTATTTCAGACTCACAGCATTTCTAAGGATAATTGTGGTGCAGTGTAGCAGGTGCTCTGACAGTACAGCTAAGAGTGCTGCCATGTAATGGTTTGCCTATGATACGTAAGTGCCGTGCTGTGTTAGTGAATATTCTTAATTAGTGCAACTGCTTGAAGCGCTGATTTAAAAAACTTGATTCTCATCCCAGCGCTACGTGTGTGTAAACCCAACAGCATAATTTTGATTAAGTTTAAGGTTTAGTGCATGATTTGAACCACATTTTGGAACAAGCTTGGAGGAGCAGGAATGAAGAGGGCATCCTATTTTATGCAGTAGGGAAGGCCTGCGGTCCAGATATGTGACTACAATGGTAAATACCAGAAGTTCTTAGTTTTAATGTACCTGTGTGAACCAATGGGCTGTAGGACGTGGGAATATGGCACAGCCTTGTAAGGTACATCATCTCCTTGCAGAGACCGGGACTGAGACAACACTGCTGTATGATGGGGCTGTTAATTTTTCTTCTTCTTTGGGGTCTTTGCCAAATTAGCAGCAGTCTTTCTCTTAAGTCTGTGTAAAAACTCTGTTGCTGTTGCAAAGGGGTTATTTTTAAATTTGCTTTTTTATCTGTGTCTTCCTGTGCACTGAGAGAGACATTTGGTTCTTGTGTCTTGTCCCTATTGGTGGCCATTATAGCTCATCTCTGTAACACCAGGTTATAGACATGGTGGGAAATATGCCTGATTTTTACAAAACAGTATTGTATACGTTTTAAATATATTTGCTCTTCTGGTTATGGCTTGGTTGTTGGAAGTTTGTGCAGTGGAGACTGAGGAATGTATTGTAATCTTGTCAAGAAAAAGCAAATTGAAAATAGAGGAATATATGTAAATACAAAATATAAATAGAGGAATAATGGCAGCACAAAGGTTCTAACATTTTATTTACTTTCTTATTAATGACATTGACTTCTGAATTAAGGAAAAGCTCTTTGGGAAGGTTATCAGCCTGGCTAAAAGTGGTTTAGGTGTTGCCCTGAAAGGAGTCCTTCATTCTAATTGTATGCAGTATATTTCACTGAGCTTGACTTTTCTGGTGAACGTAGTTCATCCAATCCACTCCAGCAGTTTCATTCTATAAATGAAAAATTTCATTAAAAGTTTACTAAGGTCAATTATGAATGTGACATTGGGAAAAAACACATGTTCCTTTAAATTTCTCTTATCTAACTACTTATTCCAAACCTTCAGTAGGTATTATTATGGACCCTTAGCTTTATTTCTGGTTATCTTGTCAGAATTAGGGTTAGACTGTGCTCAGTGCTGTGGATGTATACCAAGAAGGAGCAAAACACCTCCACCACTTTACTTCAGAAACAAATAGGTTGGATTTTACCTTCTTTTACTATGAATTCTCAGAATGTCCTACATGCTGGTAGTTCTTTTTGCAGCATTACTAGTTACATCTTTTTTGTTTTGTAGGCTAGGCAATGATGACAACCAGTTTGAGATCAGCATGGCCAACAGCGGATGTGAAGTACATCGCTTTGACCCCAGCATCAAGTCAGCACACATTCATGAGGGTCAGCACCTCTGGTATCATCGCCTGTCCATTGACTGGAGAGATCCCAATCCGGCCATTGCTGCTCATAAACTTCACAGCAACACGAAGAAACTGGGCACAATATTGAATGAATTTGGACATCAGAAGGTAAGGACACAGATAAGAAGCTGGTGAGTGAGCCAACTAGGGAAGGTTCCCTGCTAGACCTGTTGTTTGCAAACAGAGACGGACTTGTGGGTGATGTGAAGGTTGGAGGCTGTCTTGGGCATAGTGATCACAAATTGATAGTTTTTGATTCTTGGAGAAGTAAGGAGGGGTGTTAGTAGAACTGTCACCTTGGACTTCCGGAGGGCAGACTTTGGGCTCTTTAGGAGACTGGTTGGCAGAGTCCCTTGGGAGGCAGTCTTGAAGGGCAAAGGAGTCCAGGAAGGCTGGACATTCTTCAAGAAGGCGATCTTTAAGGTGCAGGAGCTGGCCATCCCCATATGCTGTAAGATGAGCTGGCAGGGAAGAAGACCAGTCTGGCTAAACCAAGAGCTCTGGCTGGAACTCAGGAAGAAAAGGAAAATTTATGGCCGATGGAAGATGGCGCAGGCCACTCAGGAAGACTGCAAAGATTGTGTAAGGCTATTCAGAAAATTAGTAGGGCCAAAGCCCAACCAGAACTTAATCTGACTACTGCTGTAAAAGACAATCAAAAATGTTTCTATAAATACATTAACAACAAAAGGAGGACTGAGGAGAATCTCTATCCTTTATTGATGTTGGGGGAAACATACTGACCAAGGATGAGAAAAGGCTGAAGTACTTAACGCCGTCTTTGCCTCAGTCTTTAATAACAAGACCAGTTGTTCTCTGGGTACCCAGCCCCCCGAGTTGGATGACACAGATGGGGAGCAGAATGAACCTGCCATAATCCAAATGGTTAGTGAGCTGCTACACCACTTGGACATACACAAGTCTATGGGGCCAGATGGAATGCACCCAAGGGTACTGAGGCAGCTGGCAGAAGTGCTCACCAAGCCACTTTCCATCATTTTTTAGTAGTCCTGGCTAACTGGGGAGGTCCTAGTTGACTGGAGTTAGCAAATGTGACACCCATCTACAAGAAGGGCCAGAAGGAAGATCCAGGGAACGATAGGCCTGTCAGTGTGACCTCGGTGCCGGGGGAAGGTTATGGAGCATATCATCTTGAGTGCCATCGTGTAGCACGTACAGGACAACCGGGCGATTGGGCCCAATCAGCATGGGTTTATGAAAGGCAGGTCCTGTTTGACTAACCTGATCTCCTATGACAAAGTGACCTGGCTAGTAGATGAGAGAAAGGCTGTGGATATTGTCTACCTAGAATTTAGTAAAGCTTTTGACACCGTTTCCCACAGCATTCTCCTGGAGAAACTGGCTGCTCCTTGCTTGGACGGGTGCGCTCTTCGCCGAGTGAAAAACTGGCTGAAGCCCAAAGAGTGGTGGTAAATGGAGTTAAATCCAGTTGGTGGCCAGTCACAAGTTATTGTTCCCCTGTATTCGGCACTGGTGAGGCCACACCTTGAATACCATGTTCGGTTGGGCCCCTCACTACAAGAAAGGCACTGAGGTTCTGGAGCATGCTCAGAGAAGGGCAACAAAGCTTGTGAGGGGTCTGGAGCACAAGTCTTATGAGGAGCGGCTAAGGGAACTGGGGTTGTTTAGCCTGGAGAAAAGGAGGCTTAGTGGAGACCTTATTGCTCTCTACAGCTACGTGAAAGGGGGTTGTAGCGAGATGGGAGTCAGTCTCTTCTCCGGGGTAACAACGATAGGACAAGAGGAAATAGCCTCAAGTTGCACCAGGGGAGGTTTAGATTGGATATTAGGAAATTTTTTTTCACTGAAAGGTTTGTCAAGCATTGGAACAGGCTGCCCAGAGAAGTGGTTGAGTCACCATCCCTGGAGGTATTTTAAAGATGTATAAATGTAGTGCTGAGGGACATGGTTTAGTGGTAACTTGGCAGTGTTGGGTTGATGGTTGGACTTGACGATCTTAAAGGTCTCTTCCAACCAAAGCAATTCTATGACTCTTTTGTCAGGTTTCTGACTGCAGGATTAGGTATTGGGAAAGCTGCAGAACTTCCTCCTTGGTGTCTCAGGAGCTCAAGGCGCTTTCCAAGGTTATCTCCTGACAGTGGCTCTTCCTTCAGAAATACTTGTAATGTATTTCTTGTAGGGGTGCCTTGTGTGTCTTGATTTTCTGTGTGCTGATAACAGCCACTTTGATTTTTAAATCAATAGCCATATACTAAATACTTCCCTCCTCCCACCTTCCTTTTCCTTTCAACTAGTTGGTGACATTGGGTGCTAGTACTTTTAGTCCTGTGGAAGTCCTGGTCATTGCCTGAGTACAAGCGCTAGACTACTCATGCAGCCAAGTTTATAAAGAGAAAAAAAAGTATTTGCAACAATAATTAGAAGAGGTAATGGACGGGTTGTTTACATTTTCAAGGTCACTGGTCCTAATTACAGTCATCAACAACAAAAACATCCTGTTTTGAAATTGGCAGCAATCTGGGGGTTTGGTTTTTGTTTTTTTTTTTTAACATTTCCCAGTTTGTTTTTAAGGAACTGTAAAGACATCAGAAATTTTCAAATCTCAAATAACTGTTGCCAAAATACATTTGAGGAAATTCCTTAGGTTGCTTTCAAGAGTTTTTCCCTCGGAGGATATACAAGCCTGAATTCAAATGCTAATATACTTCATTGCCTGCAGCTACTTCTGCTTGTCTTTGTTTTTTAAGAAATAGGCAGCCTGAGCTAAAGAGGAGCTTTTCTGTAAGATTTACAAAGCAAGCTGTGCAATGTTTGTTTGGTTTGTTATTATAAAATGCAAGATGTCCTTTTCAGTTCATTTCTTGCTTTTCTTTGGTATTTTCTTTTGGTTCAGCTCTACTGATTGGACCATTTTGAAGATAAGAACAGAAAAAAAGTTGTTTTTTCCTACTTCGTAGTCATACTGTAGCTATACTAGGCTATGCATTAGTGAAACATCTGGGGAGAGAGATGGCTTTCCTTTGACGTGTGCCTTGCATTGTTTGTTTTGATTTTAGAAGAATTAGTCACAGAGCAAATGATTAATGACCTGGTCCAGAAAAAGCGTCTAAGTCTTGTGATATACCAGACCTGCTGAGAACAGTCAGTTCTCAGGTTATCGTGTAATACAGAGTGATTGTAAGACCTTCTGTAAATGAGAAGGGTGCAGCTATGAGTTCTGAGTATATAACTTTTTGGGCAAAAGTTATCTGACATGAAAGCAGACGGCTGGAGGGCAGCCAAGGAGCATAATGCAGATGTAACACATGCAATCAGGCTTTCCTCTAGCTGTGTACACATGGCATAGGATTTGGTGAAGTGTGTTGGTGCATTATGAACAGTGTATACAGCCTCTTGCTCTATTAGCATTCGGGTAGCTCCCCTGTGCAAATCTATGGCATTAGTGAAGTCAGGAGCTGACTTTCTCCCAGTGAGGATAAAGCTGTTACACACTCTGCAATCTTCTGTTACTGCTTCTTTGTGAAATACCTGAATGGGCTGCTGGAACCGGGACAGCTGACTCTCCTCACATTGTTCTTTTTAGTTTTTCTTTAATTTGGAAGGCAGCCTGAGAAGTTGTATGTTGCATAAAGACACGGATAAGCTCCAATTTATAAAGAGGACATCAAAGTAAATACTGTGATATTCAGGTTTTCATTCTTCCGGTGAATGTGAGTGGAATGTTCCCTTGACTGAATAAATAAGTTAATTCAAAACAGTTTCACAGAATATTTTCCAAAGCACTTTTTTCAATTAGAAAGCTAAAACACACTCTTCATCCCATTCTTTTTAATTTTAAAAATCCTTCCGCCTACCCTCAAAGTCGTTCTGTTCCCACTTCAAGGCAGGAATTCCAGGCAGCTGCATTTGAACTTAATGCCTTGTGTTCTTCTTGCTTTTATTCTTCAAGATTTGGGACTTGGTCCAAGACCCTCCAAGTGATTGAGACTATTTCCACTGATGTCAGGGACTTTGGATCGGGCTGATGAAGAGAGGACAGACAAGGCCTCCTGGAGTTCTTGCTGTTGTAGCCTTGCAAAGAAAACATGGAATTTGGGGGGTTTGTGTGCAAGGGAATCAAAGAACTTTGATGCACTCGTTTACACTCCAGCTCAGATGAGAGCGCACCTGCTGTTCTGCAGTTGGTACTGGGACCTCATCCACAGAAAGGGAAACCCTTGCAAGAAATACAACAGGTTTTTGGTGTTAGAGTGGATTTGAGGAAAGATTAAAAGAACTTGGTCTTTGTAATTGGCTATGTGGCATACGCTCTGGGGAGTGTAAATAGCCTGGAGGTAGAGGACTTATCTAGTACTATATTAGGATGAGACTGACAAAAGAAACGTAGTCAGAGTATTTTGGGGAACTGTTAGAGTGTGAAATCTTTTAAGCCCTGGAATAATCTCCAAAGGATGTCATGAGAGTCCTATTTCCTGGTACACAAATCTAAACTGAAAATTTACTGGCGTACCTTCTGAGAAGAGCAGTATTTTATCAGCCACAGGAAAGGATAAAGATGTAAAAACTGATCTTGCTAATCCTCTGCCCCCCATTTTTTTTGCTGAACGTGCACACTCTGTAGTGCACTGCTGATGAACAGTAGAAAAAAGGGAGAAAGCCACTGAATGCACAAGATTTTCTTTCTTATTGCAGCGGAGTTCAACTTTGTGAAAGCTTTGCCTTTCATATTCTCTACCTACCTACTGGGGTGAGGGTGCTACAATGCTGCTGTACCCCATGGATTAGTGATAGCTGGATGGGCAACTTCCTTCATACAGAGCCACTGGATAATTCAAGTCAGACAGGATCTTGAGAGACCTGTACTGTACTTCAATCCCCTGCTCAAAGTAAGGCCAGCTGTGAAGTCACACCAGGTTGTTCAAGGCTTTATCCAAGGCTCTGGTCTTGAAAAACACTGAGTTTTCTTCAAAGTGGAGACTGCACGGCTTCTCTGGGCCAGCTGTTGTCCTGTTTGACTGTCCTCATTGTGAAAAAGTTTCTCCTTATATCCAGTCTGAAAGCCCCCAGTTTCAAGTTATGGCTGTTGTCTCTTGTCCTTCTTCTATGCACTGCTGAAGAGCCTGTCTCTGCTGTCTTGATGACCTCTTCGTAGGCTCTACAGGCTGATGTTAGTCCCCCCATTCAAAGCCATCTCCTGCCTAAGTTGAACAAGCCCCATTTCCCCAGTCTCTCCTTGCAGGACAAGTGTTCCAGTCTCCAGCCATCTTGATGGCTCCTAGCTGAACTCAGCTTGGTTTACATTGTCTGTCTTGTGTTGTGGGGACCAAAACTGGATGTGGTATCTAGATGCACTCTCACAAGTGCTGAGTACAGGGGCATAATCACATCTCTTGGTCTACAGGCCATGCTTCTGCTAATGCATCCTGGGATACTATTGGCCTTCTTTGCACCATGAACCCCAGTACCTTTCGGCAAAGCTGCTCCCCAGCCAGGCAGGCAGTCCCCAGCTTGTATCATTGCAGGGGTCCTTCCTCCCCAGGTGCAGGACTTGGTGTTTGTCCTTGCGGAATTTCATCTGGTTCCTGTCAGTCCGTCCCTCCAGCCTGTCTGGGGTCCCTCTGGATGGCAGCTCTGCCCTTGAGTGTGTGTATTGACGGGTCCCACCAATTTGCTGTCATCCACAAATATGGCAAGAGTATCATCTAATACTTCTTCTAGACAACTGATAATGAAGTTAAATAGGGCAAATCCTAGTATAGACCCTGTGGCACTCTACTTGTAACTGACGTCCAGGTGGAGTGCAACCCATTAACCAGTGCCCTCTGAGCCCAATCATCCAACTGGTTTCTTAATTATGTGGTTGTCTCTTCATCCAGACTGTAATGTCTTGACTTGGATACAAGACTACTGTGGGAGGCAGTGTCAAAAATATATCCCAGTGCTCTTCTAGACTAGTCACAGCCGGTTCTGTGGTCTTCCAAGGGGATCATCCGTCTGAATTTCAGTTACGAGTGCACCAATTCAGCTATCTAAATAAACCATTCACCTAGTCCCAGCATAGTTTTGTGTCGTGTATGGTATCAGTGTCCTCAGAAGGTTGCTATATTCTATGTAAGCCAGATTTTAGTAAAACTTTAATGGGAAGACCATATTGAAATGCGAGCTCCCTTCCCCCACTCCAACGTTATCACATCCACAGAAAGTCCTAACCCTTAACTGGAAATTTAAACCAAGCTACTACATGTATTCTGTATTCCAAAGGTTATGCTATAAAGCAAAATTTAAAACCTTTGACAGAAAGGCCCTGAGCAGCTGAAGCAAACAAGAATTCACTCTGTCCTGAATGGGCATACATGAGTAAAGCATACATGTTCACATATGCAAACTCTTACTTCAGTAGTAGTTTTCCTGTTTCTGGAGCTCTGTAGGACAAATCTCATGTGAAGCCATCAGTAAGTGCTATGAATTTGCATTCCTTGGCAGTATAGCTCAGCAGTGGATGAGATGGTTTCTTGGAAAACAAATGAAGCTGGAAAGGAGAATCTGAGAATGCAAAGTAAAACCTTCATTTAATCAGCAAGTGCTCATATGTGTAAATTTCAGGGGACAGCAGAGTTGCATTCGACTCCTGCCATGCAAGTCATCTTGAACAAATTGTGTAAGAGACCAAACTGTGTCATTGTTTATAATGAAAAGAAATGCAAAGCAATCTTTAAGTCCTGATTTTGATTTGAAGGCTTTAATTTACACTGGCTCTACATGAAGACTTTTTTCTGTGACAACCTGGCTAACAGGTGCCTGTTTCATTTTATTGAACAGGCTTAGATTTAGGGTTTCAAAAGGAAAAACCTCCTCCTTTTCACCTGTTATTTAATACTCAACACAACTTCAAAACACTACACCCTGAAGCCATTTTGATTAATAACCTCATCTCCTTCTAGGCAAGTAATTTATCACTTGTCCCTCTCCTAACGCAGGTACTATAGAGTCTATTTTGTGCTGCACTTTCAGTTTTGTGAAGACTGGTGTGAAAAAGCAAAGATTAAAGAAAATCAGTTTACCATTTTGGTTTAAAATCGGCTCTGTTGGCAGTACACAAATAAATACAAAATAAAAGCCAGGTGAACACTGTGTAACAACATAGTTGTGCATGGATATTTGATTAACAAAACAAAAAATTAACTCTCGAGGTTGGGAAAAGTCCACGTTCAAGTTTTGGAGCAACCAAATCCATGCTTACTCTTTACTATGGACACCTCAGGACTGCAGGGGCCAGAATAGTCTTTTGAATTTTTGACTNAAAACAAAAAATTAACTCTCGAGGTTGGGAAAAGTCCACGTTCAGGTTTTGGAGCAACCAAATCCATGCTTACTCTTTACTATGGACCCCTCAGGACTGCAGGGGCCAGAATAGTCTTTTGAATTCTTGACCCTGCCTAGACAAAATCATTTAACTTTGATTATCCCTTGCAAGGGTAGACTTAGATATTACACAGGGAGCCTGGGGGTTAGTTAGTGGGAGTTACATTCACTAAGGGGCTGCCGTGCCCAAGTTCAACATGTGGATGCCACCAGTGTTTATAAACTCAGCTCAGGTGCCATCTTAACTCACAGAAGGTCCTCATTACTGGTTGATGAGTGCCTGCAGACTGGTCTGTATCCTGATGTGGAAGCCTGAGCTCGGGATAAGAAGCCAGGAGCTCGAGAGCTCTTGCAGGGAGGTGAGTCCTTGTTGCTGATGCAGCTGGGGAGCAACCCCCTTCAGCTTGCTGGAGCAGGAGACACAAGTTCAGATCTGGACTCTGCTCCATTTGGCTTAGTGTCAGTAGGACCAAATGACACCAGATCTGTTGAATTGCTGCATTGTACAAATCCTTAAGTAAATGTTTGGAGTTTTGTCTTGAAAGAGCTTAATTTCTTCTTTGGTTTTTCTTATGCTTATTTGGGGCTTTTCCAGAATCTCAATTCTAAAAGGAAAAAACCCACCCTTCATCTGATTTTTAGCCTCATTATTTTCACATCCAAGTTTTCTTGTGCAATCAATGGTCTTTAGGCTTAAGTGGCCCTTTTTCTGCAGCTGTTATTTACCATCCAGATGCATTTGTGAAGAACAGCCTTTGCTTTGGTAGGGTCATCATACTGGCCTCTCTAAGCCTCCTCTGACATGAGAGATCCTGTATTTCCCATAACATCTTATTAGTGTTCTGCTGCTCCTCCTGCAGCTGGAGCATCAGCGATCAGTACTATTCAGAAGTCCCAATGAGGGCTCAGGCTTTGACCGTTGTATTCTCATTGCTCCCCTGGAAATGTCTGCACTGCTGCAACTTGCCATCTCATTTGCTTTTATGCGGTCACGTCAGACTGTCTGTTTGTTATATCAGTTTCTGTGTGGCACAGTAGAAAGAGATTTGACCCAGAGCAGTGATTTTTTTAAAGTGTAAGTGGCTGGTCCTGGCCTCTTTGTAGTAAGAGTAACTCTGCACAGTAAAGTCCCACATTGGCACTGGACCCTGTTGCACCAGGCAGATGTAATACCATAGCTGTAAGAGCTTATAGTCTAAATAAATGACCTGCCAGAGAATGGAGGAGATGGAACTCACCTCCATTAACTTAAATTTCTACGATTGAGATAGCTGTTGAGGTCCTCATAAACTCAAGGGAAACCGTTAAGGTGCAGTTCATCTCATCCAAGGGCAGACATTTAAAACAGGCTGCATGATGTGAACGGCACATCTCAAATTGCCCTTCAGAAGTTCCTCTTCTTTTCCTCTGGTCTATAAAGGGAGCTTGGACCGTTGGTTTGGGTTTAGGTCTAAGGCTGGGTGGGGTGCATCGCACCTGAAGTGACTTGCCCTAGCATTACACAGGGACAGTCCAGGTGAGACTGGTGGCCACCTCTTCCTATTCTTCTCATTTCCTTAAATAACAACGTGTTGGAACATCCTCCAACACCAGTACTGCTGCAACAGAAGAAAATGCCATTAGTGATGAACAGAGAGAGAAGCACATTCCCCAGACCTGCAAAAAGCGTTGCACCTCTCAGCAGCGCCGTGGGAAATCATTGGGACACCGAGAGAACTGATACGTAATTCCCACTTCTATGTCTTGTTTTTCTGGCAGAGAATTATTTCAGCAGTTCTCAAAGTGGATGTTTGGAATCGTTTTTAATTGATTAGGAGAGCAATTTGCAGTTTCATATTTACTGTGGGTTGGTTATTCCTGGAAGTCAGAGTTTCTTGCCACTGTGAGCAGCGTAGGTCTGTTGTAGTGATGTACCATATGTGTGGTTTTGGGCTTTTGTTTTGTTTTTAACACGTAGTGGGAAAATGCTAGCAGATGTGACCTGAGCCATGCTGATAATGCGTGCATGTGCAAGCAATCCACAAAAACCAGGAGGGATAAGAAGTGGAGACTGGGTAATGTACACTGCGATTCCAGCGCAGAGGAAGGTGGTGTCACTGGCTGGCAGCAGGCAGCCTGTGCAGCGCGTAGCACAAGCTGATGCAGTGGCAATAGGAAGGGGGACCTGAGCAGTGGGGAGGGAGTGCACCCTTAAACAAATCTGTGTGTTAATTCCCCCATTTGGTTTTTTTTTTTGCTCCAGCTCCAGCCTCCTGTTTCTGTGTGGGACCAGAAATAGATGAATGAATGCAGGAGGAGTTAGGCCTGCTGTGCAGGTGTATGGTAACCTCAAGGCAGGCACAGAGAAAAAACTGCAGGATCTAGGGAGCTGTGATGGTGACTCCAAACTCAGCTCTGTGCTCAGCATCTGTCTGTCCGAGATGCTGTCTGTGCTCAGCATCTGTCTGACAAGTCCTGAGGTCAGGACTTCACAGTTCTGCAAACCTGTCTCACGCCTGATTTCCATGCTGGTTGTGCCGAAAGGGAGAGCATCGGGGATAATAACATTGGGCAAGCTAGCCAGAAAATGTAAAGTGATACTTTTTTTTTTTTTTTGAGTCATCCCATTAAAGAAAAAGCTCAGAGTGCTGGAGAGCATGTTATTCTACAGTAAGCATCTGCCTCTAGCTCTGTAATTTGATTTATGAGTTCTTGTGAGACTTACTGCCCATAACATAGGCATTCAGTCCCTTTGAGGTTATGTTTGTACATGCTGGGCCAAATTAATTTTCTGTCTAACCTGACTAGTTTCATTGGAGTTACAGCAGAGCTGCAGTTTGACCACTAACTGTTGCAGTGCGTGAATGTTTTGTCTGGGGGTATGTCAGTGAGTTAGTGAATTTTACTCCAGTTGCTGAAAAGGGGCAATTGAACTGGTGCAGATGTTTCCAGCTGCAGTTGGAAATGCTGCCTTCTGTAACCTTGTAATGGTTGCCCCTTAGTAATCTACAAGCTCCTGACACACAGTGTTTCTTTCCTGGATGTATATATTCTTTAATTTTAGTGATAATGAAATCAAAGTGGTAATTGCTCTGCATTTGCTCAGTCAGCTGAGGCTGCTGCTGTGTGAAGTATTTTAATTGTAACTAGATTGAAGAGTTTGGCTGCAAGGAGGATTGGGCTTGACAACCTCGTGTTTCTGGAAGCAAGGGTCTTTGGACAGTGATTTACTGCTCACCACCTCTCCCACTCCTTGTATTGAATGCAAGGAATGCCTCATACAGATTCCTTTACAGGGTTTTCTCTTGGTCCCTTACATCTCCTTTCACCTCATTTAAATTCTTTCTGCCAGGAACAGTTCTTAAGACATTGTTAAGAATAGGGGTGTTTCTAGGGAGCGACCTGAAGGTGCTGTTCGGTATGCAATTGTCAGGCATGGAGTGAAGATTTTTTTTAATGATAACGTGGGCTGAATGTGGTGCGATCCATAGCCTTTTCTTCCCCTAGGAAAAGAGCTAGTGTAATGCCTGAATTGTAATGAAAATACTTCGCTGTTGAAACAGAACTCATGCAAGTCTTCTTTAAAAAAACCACAACAAACATTTTCAAAGCGTATTACTGTCTGCTAAAATCTAGAAAGGAAGCAGGATTTTTTAGGGTTTTCTTTTCCTTTTTTGTTGCCTTTGTTGTTGTTGTGAGGGAAGACCCTTCAGAAAAATCAGGTGTTAAAAATCTGTTTTCCCCCAGCTTTACTAGAGGGCTGCACAAGCTGTGTTCAATTCCCAGCGCAGTTTGGTGCACTAATATGCCGTTCCACCTTCTTTTCAGCAGCAGCAGCAGCATAACCACTATTTCAGTGTCAAACAGTTGCATTCAGAAGAGCACGGTACTCGCTGCAGGCACCGTGGAGTCATCATTGGTATGCTGCTGCTGTAAGAAGCCAGTCACTCCTGGTTCCCTCCTCCCACCGAAACCGGAGTTTGGCAGCAGCCTGAGGAACTTGCCCTGCTTCGCAAGGTGGTACCAGATGCAGGGCACCTGCTGAGCTCAGACCTGTATGCGTGCTCCCCAGCTGCTGCTTAAGCTGTTAACACTGGCTTAAGTGCAGTAATGTGAATCTGTACGGTTTTAATTCAGCCAGGGTGCTAAATATCTGCTCAGGGTGGTGGTCCATGGCATGACACTGGTTTTATGAGAATTGAGGGCAACCCCGTTTCCGTAAGCATCCTGGTCTTTCTCCGCTACCCATCTTTCTCACAATTTGCAAGGAGTAATTGACATGAACAAGTTCTTTAGATAAATGTCCTATCCAGAGCACTTAAGAGCTTTCTTTAAAAGCTCTTTTTCTTTTCTTTTTAAAAAAAAAGTAAGTTTTTTCCTCCACGTTTGTCCCTAGTAGCTCATCCCTGTCACTGTTTACGAATACTTGTCATTGGAATTGGCCATCTTTTGTTTGAATACTTTCATCTTAGTGTCTGGATCCTTTCTGGTCTCATTTTTCATCTGATAGCAGTTTAAGGTATCCCTTCATTCTCAAAAATTTGAAATCCAGAGGTCAAAGCCACAGCAGCTCTCCTTTCCCCTGCCCACTGCCTGGCCCAGATGACATCTGACAGTCATGCAAGCATTTTCAGGATGTTCCTTATTCACCTTTTCAGGAACACACAGCTTTCTTCCTGCTGCTGTTGCAAGCAAACTGTAGGGTGGACAGACAAACAGTGAAGCAGAAGAGAGGCAGGTTGACATCTTGGACCAAAAATGGAGTGAAATGAATAGACCCCCATGAAGGGGTATAGTCTTAAAGGACTTCATTGCACTGGCTAGTGGAGTTGAGAGCCAGGTGCTCCACCAGATTTAATTGGAGCTACTCAGTTAAACCGGGGCTGCATGTTCTCATCCTGCAAGAGATGTTCTTTAAGGTGTGGTGAACTCATGGTGGGACTCTGAGCCCTTTCTTCAATTACTTATATTTTAAAGGTGCCCATGGGCACTGTATTAATAAACAATAGCAGGTCTTGCAGCCAAAATGCTGTTTACTATGTACAACCATTTTACGGTAGCCTAAGCCCTCTGTCCCTTACACGTGGGCGCACACTCACAGGTCTCTCTCCTCAGGGCTTCGGGATCAATTGCTGCTTAACAATTTGCCTTGTAATGCAAACCTCCCATGCCGACTGCCCCCTCGTTGTTCCCTCCTAATGTGTGGTACTGCTGCTGGCCTTCACGTTTAGCAAGACTGGGATAACGTGGCTTTATGTAAGCATGGAACTGGGTCCCACTGTCCTTGCTTGGTGCTGGGGCAATACAAACAGACTGCAAATGTTTGTTCCCCTTTAATGAAGAGACTTGAGGGTCCAGTGTACAGCACTTATTCTTTTGAGTAAACATCCGTTCCCACAGGCATCCAGCAGCGTCTGGCAGAGAAGATCAAAAGAACAGAAATGAAAGGATTTTCCCCCCTTTGCGGGGGGAGCGGGCAGCGGGACATCTCCTGTGAGATTAGATGGCTGAATGCGCTCTTTGCAAAGCAACTCCATGTGCTCGGCCAGGGCTGCACGCAGAGCTGCTGCGCTTCTAGCCTGGGCTGTTGGCTGCTCGTGGAATAAATGCAATACTTAAAAAGTCTGTTTGCAGCATGGGCTTTGTCGAGCCGAGCTCTTGCTGATGATTGGGCTGATAAATAATTTAAGATAAGGGTTTCTGGAGCTCCCTTGTGGGATTTTTTCCCACTTGGCCAGTCTAGCAATCGGATTGAGGGACCTGGTGAGGGGATGTTGTTTTCATCTTTTTCTGTACAACAGAAGAGCCGTGCAAACTGAAAAAGGTAACGTGGTGCAAACGGGAGCTGGGGCACAGTGTTTCTGAGCAGGGATGCACGCTTGCGAGCTGCTGCCAGTTTGAGCAGGTGAGGAGGTCACTGTTTGGGGCTCATGTCCTCATGGTGCCTCTTCATCCTGTTTCCTCTGAGAAGGCATCACTTTGAGTCCTCAGCCAGTGGTGAGGTTTCCATTGCCTGCTGTGGAGACTGGTCTCGATTTAAAGAGATGGGGAACCAAGACCTTTGATGCTTAGGATTTTTTTGAAGGGAAGGTCCTCTCCCTCAGCATTATGTATGTATAGTGCTGGCCTGCCCCATGGTAAGCATTTGTTGATCCTGTTCTCTGCGTCACTGTACAGGAACCTTGGTCTTGCTGGGTAGGAAGCTAGGCAAGATGTTAAGCATAATACCTCTAGCTTTAAGGTCATTATAGTGTAATGCTAGCTAAACCCATCAAACCTGTCTGAAAATCAATTCAGGCTTGGGGACATGTATTATTTTATGACCAGAAGATGATTCACGAGTGAGCTGTTGTAATCTCTGGCTGGTCCGTGCTCAGCATGAGTTAAGATGAGAAGATGCCAAGAACTAATCCCACGGTGAAAAAAGATGTTCTTGATGACAGGAAAGCCACAGGTGAAACCCTGCAGCCTCCTGACCAAATGCAGCCAGGGAGAAAGGATTTCAGGCCATGCAGAGCTCCTAAGTCAGGTGCTAGTTGTTTGTCCTGAGATTATTTTGTCCTCTGGTAAAGTGGTGTTGAAAAAAACCTCCTGCCAGCTAACAGGCCTCTTCTTTGCCTGTCCACTGGAGGAAGTGGCATTGCTTAACTGGGCTGGACTGGAGGAGGATGGGTGGTGTATTTTTTTTCTGTAATGAGTCTTCAGAGAGAAATTGCTTCCAGATGGAGAGAGTATGTGGGAAATGTCTTGGTATCAGAGACCGAGGGAAGAAGTGTGGAATAAAAGTGCCAGGTTGTCCCATGCCTGGGCTCTGTGGCTGTGGGACTGACTCCAGTTGGGGTGCACACGTGGGTCCTTGCTGGGAGCCGTCTCCTGTGGGACAGCATGGGCAAAGTGCTTGTAGTGCTCCTGAGCACTCAGCTGAGATTGATGTCTCCTGCATGCACCGGGTGGGCTTTCCAGATGGGTACGTTTGTCTGTCTGGGACTACTGCTGCTTCTGGCAAGCTGTTGCTATACTGACAGTTGGCTGTCGGAGATAGTTAAATAAGTTTTCTTAATATGATTTTGAAACATTTTCTCCAGCTTAAGTGGTAAACATAAAATGAGTTAATATCCTGCCCCTGCTGTGTAAGACTTTCACAGAAGCACATCACTGAAACTGGGAGAAAAAAGACTTCTCTATCACTCGCAAGGCTGCGGGGGATCAGCGGTGAGAGCAGAGGAATGAAGCTCATCTGCACTCCCTACCGGTTTTCTGGTTTGGTGATGTGTATATTGTGTGAGTGACTTCAACTGGGCAGTTGCCCTTTACTGTAAAAAAAGACCAAAGATCACGTAAGCACCCAGCTGCACAAACCGGCTCTGTGGCTTTAATGCCTTAAGCAGATACTTGAAGATGTGCCCGATCTGTCGTGTTGGGAGCGAATAATCTCAAATGACACATTTGTCCTAGAGTCATTTTGAAGTTGGCCATACGGACTGTCACAGAGGGGGGTGTAAATGGGGTTGGGAAGGAAGGGAGGTAATTTGAGGGAGAAGTGCTGCTGTTTGGAGCTGTACATCACTGACCAGTAGTGATTGACTTTTCTCCTGATTTCAGTATCTGTGTTGCTCAGACTGTGCCCACAGCAGTCCCAGTCTCCCTGCTGGATGGCTCAGAGAGAGCCAGGATGGTTCCCCCTCCCACCGATGGCAGAGAGCATGGGGAGAGGCAGTTGCAAGCTGCTGGGAGTGTAATTTGCTATTAGGCTACGTGGCATCCTGTCTGCCATCAATGACAGCCTCAGCTCGGAATAAAGGGGAATGAAAGGGATTTAACATCCCAGCCATCGCCTGCGGGTGAGGAGGGGCTGTGGATGCATTTTGAAAGGAAAGAAAGTGAGGAAAGAATCATGCTGAAAGGTTGCAGATGGGAAAAGAGGGAAGCTACGTTTAAAAAACCCACACGCAAGGACCTGTTTGTTACCTGCAAAGTCACGCGCTATCAAAATATGGATTAAACGGTTTTTTCTAGAGTTTTGTCTGCTGAAAATAGAGAATTGTACTTGTAGAGAGGAGAAAAACTGATGCATAAGCAAGCAGAGTTCATCTTGCTGTACAACTGATGTCAAAATGATAAGGCTGTATCAGGGAGCTGACGAAGAGGGTTATTTCTCACAGCCTCAAATCCTGAGTGGAGCACTGTGGTTCAGGAGGATGGGGTGGTTCTGAGCTCCGCTCCTCTGCTTGAAAGCCGTAACCCACTCTCCTGTCCCTGCTCCCACCTCATGCCACAGAGCTGCTCCCATGGAAAGGGAGGGCTCCTCCTTGCCTGACCTGTACCGCCGTTTGCTGTTTTTGCCTTTCCTGGCTGCCACTTCCACATGCTGAGTTCGTGCTGGAAGTAATACAGCTAAATTGCTTCCTCCAGCTACTCACTCTCAATTGACTCTTCTCCGCGGGGAGCTTTAAATGGTGCCCACGGGGCAGCGCGGAGCCTGAAATCCCCGTTAACCCTGGTAGTTCAAAAACGATCGAGGCAAACAGAGCTCTGATCTCTGCTTTAGGAAATGATGCACAGTTGTAACAAGTCATTACCCTAAAAAGAAGAAATGAGCCTTTGTACAGTACGTGTTAACCTTTGCTAAGTAAAACATATTCTTATTCAGCTGATTTATATGCTTGGTTGTGCATGAGGAAAGGACTATTTTTTCCTCCAAGTGTAACTGCTACAATGCTGCAGTGCTTTTTCCAAGGCAGCTAATCACTGAGGAAACATTTTAAAAACACACATTTTTCACTTTTCTGTGATAACCTCGTTAGTTTGCANCCTCCAAGTGTAACTGCTACAATGCTGCAGTGCTTTTTCCAAGGGAGCTAATCACTGAGGAAACATTTTAAAACCACACATTTTTCACTTTTCTGTGGTAACCTAGTTAGTTTGCGGAAGATAAGAGGAACCAGCCTTAGTCTGTGAGTGCTCGAAACCAGTGGGCAATTGACTGCCGTCCTTTACCTTCAGGCACTGTAGATCTTTGCCCTCTAGGATTTACTCTCCAGCAGCAGACTCCAGCTGCACTCTCAGGTGAATTAGAGCTCTGAATTTATAGATTTGTCCACTAATCCATTCACTGGCACTTTGAATCCAGGCATCTGAAAGGTGGTAGTGCATTTCTTATCAGTAGCGCGCTGCTTATCACTGAGGGTAAATATCTCCTGAGCGGTGTAATCATCACAAAACTTGCATTCGGTGTTAGCAGGACGCTTGTTATTCGCTGTGATACTCTGACGCAAAGCTGGTTTGCCGTTTATTTTACCTTATCCAGGGCATAAAATGGAGGCTCTGGGTTGAGATGGATGCCTTGCCTGGAAGGCAGTGAACAAAGTTGGTGGGTAGAGACAGGTACCTTCCTCCCTCCAGGTCTCTGAGCAGTGTGGGGCACCGAAGGCAACAAAGAGCCTCTGGTTTGTGTATGCAGCACATCCCCACTAGCCTTGTGCTTCTTTCCTGGTTATTTCAGTATGCATTTGAGCAGTTACTGTGGTATCTCATTTTCTCCTACCGAAACATTGGTTAGCAGCCACTTTTCGGATCAATTTTGCAAATGCAGTGCAGAGCTTGCAGAGTGCCTGCTGAGCAGCCGGAGCAGCAGTTAGTGTCACAAGAGAAAAACAAACAAACCTGGATGATGACTGAAAACATTACCATGGGAAAAAGATGTCCTACTGTTGCCATAACGAAAGATCATGGGAAAACAAAAGCAAACACTTAGAAACATTTCTCCCCCTTACCCCTCGCCCCCCTCCCGAAAAAAAAAAAATGGATTTTGCATAATTTGTCCCCTTTCAAAGTTACAGAAGTCTGCCAAAGATAAAAGTCTGTGGTTTCTGAAGTATGGCAGCACGGTCCTATGGCAATTGCACCCATGTGGAATCAGCTACCTGCAAAATTGCATTACAGGTAGAGCTGTGAGTTGGTATCTGAAAAATAAGTAACCTATTTAAATGTATAAAGGAAAACAAGTGAGCTCAACCATGAAGTAGTTCTCAGCTGAAATGTCATGAGCAGCATCATTTACATTCAGCCTCCCCTTGAACCCAGAGGAGTGCTATGTTAAACTGTTTCGCTGACCTACAGATGGACAGTCTGACAGGCTCTGATGGACAGACCGACAGGCTCTTTGTTGCAGAGTCAAGTTAGGAAATACCAGAGCTAAGGTTGTCTGTGCAGCCTTCCTCTCTGCTCCCCCTGCGGACGTGCCACAATATGGGCTTTAATTCCATAATCCTTCGGTCATTTTGCACTGGCCCCCTGCCTCTCTCAGTGTGGAGAAGGCACAACGCCACCTTAATGAGAAGACAAGCAGAGGCTTGGCTTGTCATTATTCGGTCTGTGACCATGGACCTCATTCAAGTCCCACTCTCCCCAAGTCCTGCTCTAAAAATGCAGTGTTTTGTTTTCAGCTGTTTTACAGCTTGTCCCACAAAAGTCTCACAACCCTTCATGGGCACAACCCTCGCACCCTGCCGAGGGCGTTCAGTGCTTAATACCCTCGTTTTACAGATGGAGACCAGAAACAGCAAGCGTTTGTAACACGGAATCATGGAATTTGCAGAGTTGGAAGGGACCTCTAGAGACCATCTAGTCCCACTCCCCTGCTAAAGCAGGATTGCCTAGAGCACATGACTCAGG
>RSEF01000003.1:73751802-73767451 GCA_003993805.1 Himantopus leucocephalus | reverse complement strand
AGCCTTTGAAATGCAATGAAGTGGGGAAAGGACTTGGAAGATCTTTAAATTTAAAAATTTGAACAAAAAATATATGACATGAGTTTTGAGGTCAGGCAACCATGACAGCATCTTTCTTAGTAATTTTTTTTTTACGTCGATATTACTTATTTAGCAATTTGACTGGAAGCAAATGTGAAACATAAATGTATCTCTTTATTCTGCCTAATAGTTTAATGCAGTGTATCCTGCAGCTGTCCTAAGTGTGTCTGGTAGATTTCAACATAAAGCAGAGCTGTCTTGAATAAATTGCGGTAGATGAGCCTGATATGTAAAGGGAGAGAAGGCAGGGCAACCTGTGCTGCATTTAAATTTCTCACTGCGGTACAACTCATTGGAGATGCATCTTCTGTGATTAGACTTTTTTTAATGGGGGTTCCAGTGGGATTGCTTATACCTGGCATTGAGGATTCCAGGTGACCGGTGTGGGCTGAGGGAGTGTTGGATGGTGGGAGCTGATCAGGATCTGGCCTTACTGCAGCGATGACCGTGTGTCCTGTTGCAGGTGGGGTTTGAAGCTGTTTGGGTATTGGTGCAAAAGGGTGGAATGGGGCACGGGGGGGCTGCACTTCCTGTGCTGTCATGTTCATCAGCCTCGGAGATTATGTGGACTTTTTGTTATTCCTTTACAGGTTTACTGTCCCAACAGTCATCTTAGGTGTGCCTGTTTGGAAGACAGCTATTCCTGTGCATGCTTTTATCCACAGAATGTATTAACGGGGTTGCCCTTCTTATTCTGAAGGGTAGATGATATTAACATTTAACTCTCAGGACCATTTGTGTTGCTTCTTGACAACAGAGCAGCTTCTCACCCTGCTGTCCATGTGCACATTGCTTAACACAATGACGGGAAATAACTTACTCCACAATAAAGTAGAATTGTAATTACCTTGCTAATGTTGACCATATTGCCATCCAACAAAGCTCAGTCAACTAGTACAAGGCAGCCACCCACGCTCTCTGCTCCGATTGTGTCCCAGCAGCCCTTCTGCAGTGTGAATTAAACAATGAAGTCATAACCATCCCCTTTGTATTAATTAATGTTGCTACAGAACATTTTGCATGCATTTTCTGCTGAATACATTAATCAAATCTATGTTCTGCTGGAGATTTCTTTTGCTTAATGAGAAAGACATGCGCATGCCTTCCCTTTTTAGCAGTCTTCTAGTGTAGGGTATGAGGAATACTATGAATATGCACGGCCCGTTAGTAATTCAATTTATATAGTGTTTGGCAGTTCTGCAGAGTAAGGCTTAGGCTGTACTTGTTTTTTCCCGAGGCCTTTGTACATGCCAATGTATGTTCTTAACATACACTGGCACAGTCCTGTATGCAATCAAGACCGGGGAGTTCAAGGTTCAGTGTGCATTTGGAATTGGTTGGTATCCTGTTTGGGGAGATCAGGAAGAAAAGGGCATTGTCAGAGAGAGAGACTCCCTTTTTCTTTTTCTTTTTTTCTTTTTTTCTTTTTTTCTTTTCCTTTTTCCTTTTTCCTTTTTCCTTTTTCCTTTTTCCTTTTTCCTTTTTCCTTTTTCCTTTTTCCTTTTTCCTTTTTCCTTTTTCCTTTTTCCTTTTTCCTTTTTCCTTTTTCCTTTTTCCTTTTTCCTTTTTCCTTTTTCCTTTTTCCTTTTTCCTTTTTCCTTTTTCCTTTTTCCTTTTTCCTTTTTCCTTTTTCCTTTTTCCTTTTTCCTTTTTCCTTTTTCCTTTTTCCTTTTTCCTTTTTCCTTTTTCCTTTTTCCTTTTTCCTTTTTCCTTTTTCCTTTTTCCTTTTTCCTTTTTCCTTTTTCCTTTTTCCTTTTTCCTTTTTCCTTTTTCCTTTTTCCTTTTTCCTTTTTCCTTTTTCCTTTTTCCTTTTTCCTTTTTCCTTTTTCCTTTTTCCTTTTTCCTTTTTCCTTTTTCCTTTTTCCTTTTTCCTTTTTCCTTTTTCCTTTTTCCTTTTTCCTTTTTCCTTTTTCCTTTTTCCTTTTTCCTTTTTCCTTTTTCCTTTTTCCTTTTTCCTTTTTCCTTTTTCCTTTTTCCTTTTCCTTTTCCTTTTCCTTTTCAAAAGGCAGAAATATTCTAGTTAAGACTAAAGTCAGTAAGACATTCCAATGAAGTAGATGCATATATCAGTCTATTCTTGCTAGCTTTATAAGAATTTTTTAGGAGCTGCAGTTAAACTGGAGGCAATACAGTATCTTTGTGTTACAGTTTTAATCTTAACAATTGGAATTATGATTCTGCTTTAGACTCTGGGTCATTTGATTAGGGTAAATGCACTCTATCAGAGGTTATCCTGTAGATGACTCCGCAGCTGGAGCTCTTTAGGTGGGCATTCATAATATTTTTGAGCTTTTGCACATTCTTCCTTTGGACACCAGTATACGCTCTCTGTGGTTCAGTGACGGAGTAAATCAGCTGACTGGAGGCAGCCCTTTGGAACATGTCCATGTCTTCATAAAACACATACTTCTTCCTTTTGCAGGGACATTCCTGTAGACTTCAAGTACATAGCTGAGCCAAGTATGCATTCGATGCCAGCCGTGACTTTGTCTCCAAATGGTAGGTTAACACTTTACTGCCTTCTTAGGCCTAGTTTACATAGGCGTGTCTTACTGACTATATCTCTGTAATGTTGCCGTGTTGCATCCCCCTGTCACCCCACACTACCCGTCCCCCTCCAAATCAGTGTGTGCACTTATTCCGAGATTGGACTGGATGTGGTTTTGATATTAAAGATCAAGAAGTATGTCAAAATGAAGGGTTATATCAGGATAACTATATCAATTTAAATTTAGATCTTCATCCAGACAGGGCAAAAGGACTTTTTCTTTTCATAGAGCTATGATGTGCTCTTTGTTGTATTTAAAATACTAAGATAAACAATGGTGGGAACTGATGACCACTGCAAAGTTCTAAGCAAGTTCAGCAGTCCTTGTGGTGCCACCATTAAAGCAGAAACTGCTGTTGTACATGATCCTGTTAACGCTCTTCCTTTCTGTTCTGAATATAGCTCAAATAACTCCTGTACAAAAGAAATCCCAAATTATCTCAGTGTTTCTGTATATTAATGTTTCACTAGTGTTTATGTTCTTCAATTAGAATCAAACTGAAAGAGGATAAAGATGTAGTACCTCTAGTGATCAGTGAAAATCCTTCTAACAGGACAAAAAATTCTGTTATCTGTTTTGGCCAAAATTAAATAGCTTTAATGTCAACATTATTAAAGGGTTGCCAGATTTACAGTTAACAGTCCCATTACGCTGAGTAGTGGCTGATCAACTTGTTGCACCGCTCATGTTTTCAGCCAGCTGTCAGCATCAAATTGTATTTGCTTTGCAGTATATATATTTTATTCATAACAATAGAAGTGGGTTTCTAATATAAAAGGAAGATTCTGGAGAAAAAGATAGCTGCATTTTAAAATGTTAGCTTCCCAAGCTGGCCTATGTCAGCCTCTCTTTCTGAAATTGCACAACTTGCTGTATTCTAATCCAGTTTTTCAATTCATCTCATTCTTCCACATTGAAATACTGGATTTCTCATTCTTTTTCAGTTCTGGCTGGCCAGCATTTGAGTATTTGATTTCTGAGATGAGACAGTAAATGATGTTAGGGATGAAATAGTCATCTTTTCAGCTCAAGACGTGACCTGTCACATTTACTAAGATTATCTTGACCTGCAATAGACCAATATCACACAAAACAAGTTCTTTCAGAATAGTTACGCTACAGATTGTGCCAGACACATCGTGCATCATTTTGGAGTTGAATCATTCCTTTAAAGAAAAGTAAATTGAAAATTTTACAGGTGTGGAACTTTTCTGCTTAGGGACACTCATTTATGAATCGCATCAATTAAAATTTTGCTCCTGGTGCAGGAAACAGACCTTTTAAAAAGTAGAAGAGGAGAGTAACGTGCTTCGGGTACACACTTGATTTGTTTCTTGGGGATACTGAAGAATATCCTCAAATTCCAAGCTAGTGGCTGGAAGTGTGGTCAGATTTACAGTCAAGTCAGCACATTCTGTGATTCTGTGTTATCACTGTTTGCATAAAACACTGTAAAGGCAGTGATGATATACAGAGTTCAGGACAGAAGTCTCTGTTCTATGATGTTCTGTAGCACATCATCTTCATTAGATTCTCAGGCAGGAGTTAATGCGCTGCCAAGACACAAAATGAGATAGACAGACTTAAGATTAGAAAAGCCTGGGGGGTTTTCTTTCACTAAGATGTCTTTATTAAATTGTATTCTATTAGGGCAGAGAATACTAAATATTTGCAAAAATTTATAAGGATTTTCAAACTCCTGAGTCTACCTGAGACCCATTTTTTCCGTAAAGAAAATAAAAGGTGACGATCTTAGAGTACCCACAAAACAGGTAACGAAATAGATTGCAGCTAGATGGATTTTTTTTCACCTCATCTGGATTACTTGATTATGTGCACCAGCAAGCTTACTTAGTAGCTTAAAAACTTATCAGTAAGTCCATGGGGTTGATGCAGCACATTTTTATAACAGCCAGAGCTTTTCTACAGTCCTGAGTGCGTTTTGTAGGAATAGGCATCCCAAATCCTGTCAAACATAAGGTTTTGCCTTTTGGCTGTTGTACCAGGCAGAAGCAATATCAGCTGCTACCTAGAACCCTGATACATAATGAAAATCAGGAGTAAGATAGTGCAAGAAAAGTTATAAAAATTTCTTCAAACTTTCCGGTTAAGTCTGTTTCTTCAGATGCGGCACTCTGATACCACCTTTGTTTATTGCATTTGTAGGGAAGTGGTTGGCTTGCCAGTCGATGGATAACCAAATTCTGATTTTTGGAGCTCAGAACAGATTCAGATTAAACAAAAAGAAAATTTTCAAAGGTCACATGGTAGCTGGCTACGCTTGTCAAGTGGATTTTTCACCTGACATGAGGTAAGTTTTTGTGGGAATGAGCTTCATCTTAAAACTTGCCAGCACGGACACTAAATTTCTTTTTAATTCATCTGCAACATTCATTGATGCACAGCCACCCTATTAACTCGGCATCAGACAAGAGTTCTCTAGCCAAGCAGCAGAATGGAAAGTTTGCTCTTGTCGTTCAGTAGGACTAAGTTATACCCAGCAGTTGCTCTGAGCAACATTTAGAAAACAGTCCATGTAGTCCAGATTCCCCATTCTGCAAAGATGATTTACACTGCTATTAAAGCATCCAGAGACTCTTCTTGTTTTGCCCAGCCCTGGTGCAGCACAGGAGGCTTCCACTTCTGACTTGCATCCGGCTCTTTTTGCGCATGGTCTGCAGCACAGAGTCTGCTCCTGCAATAATGCACTTGTCCAGAATACCTGGGATTTGGACCTGCCCAGTTTTCCCAATTTGCAGGTCTGGTGTGGGTATCCTCATTTATTGTGCAGAGAACCATCTTTTTCATTCTATTTGCATAGTAATATGCCCATACATTTACCATAAGATACTCATTACTTTAAGAACTGGAGAATAACCTTGGCAAAACTGGAAGAATAAGTGGAGAGCGGTGTCTATAAATTTTAGAGAAACTTCTGGCACTTTCTCTTTTGCTGATGTATTCTCTTTAGTTCCAGTAACACAGTGTATGGTATAATTGCATTGCTTAGCACATTTACCTCGCAGTTGATGAATCACCTTCTGCAGGACTTGTGCGCTTTAGAGCACAGCATGAATGCTAATTCTTCGGGAGGTATGTTTGCAGTCTGTGAGACAGGCTGAAGCTCTTTTCCATTGCTCAATGTAAAAGTATTATAATACATGCAGTCTTTACACATGATACAGCTTTTATTTTAATCCTCTTAATATAGCTATGTGATATCTGGAGATGCAGATGGAAAACTTAACATCTGGGACTGGAAGACAACAAAACTCTACAGCAGATTAAAAGCACATGATAAAGTGTGTATCGGTGCAGTGTGGCATCCACACGAAACATCTAAAGTTATTACATGCGGCTGGGATGGTCTTATTAAACTATGGGACTAAAGAGGATGCTACGAAGATCTAAAGATGTAAGTCCTGCATACATCTGAGATTAGAGTGAATTCTGCTGTAAGGATGGGTAATTTGCAATTTACAATTTGTAATTACAATTACATTTGTAATACCGCAGTTCTCAGCTAGCTGTATATATGCACTAAAACATGGGAAATCTTCAGGAGACGCAACTGAAAGGATATAGTTCTAAATATGACCTCTGAGTATGAGAAGCTGAGGTTATCTGAAGCATGCAGAATCAAGTGTTAGTTTGTCCTGTCTCTCTTTGCGCAAAACACTCTTGTAAAATAAAATAACTTTAAGAAAAACTATTTTTGTGGTTCTGGCTGTCAGAGATGTGGGGAGTTAAAGGAGAAAACTAGCAATTGTGTAACTCTTTCCCTAAGAAGAAATCTTTGATATCTACTGCAGTAGAGCTGGAAAAAGAGGCATTTGTTTACCTGGGTTTGGGTGGTATTTTGTTGTCCCCAAAATACTTCTGTCTTTATAGAACACAAAGCCACTTGCTAAGATCTGTTAATTCACAGTAGAAATGAAGCTAGCAGTTGTCAGGTAAATTGTATCAACTGAAGACTGTTCATAAACTCTTGGTTTCTGTCTGTATTTAACAATAGCATCGTGCTGATCACTGCGTTTCCTCTTTACAAGTACTCCTCAATTTCAAGATTTTGCTTGTAATGGTTGTGTTAAGTGGTTTTTTTTTTTCTCTTCCCATATGCTGTTACCTTCCAATAAGCATGAAATACTAAAAAAAAAGTGAATGTCTCTTGTTCAGTTTGGAATACACTGTATTATAAGCCCCATAAAGTTTTTGACAATTTAATGTATATACATGTCACTCTTTTTCTCTTTGAAGAACTTATTTTTAATAAATCTTTTTATAAAAATTCTGCTTATCTTCATTCAATTCTTCTGTCTAGCAGTGTCCATATAAAATATTTCTTACCCTTTTGTACCTTAATTTGCAGTTGTACCAGCATTCAGACAAACTCATTCTCTTGCACTCTTTATACAAAACTCATGCAAGCTGGAAGCAAGAGGAAAGAAGTCCTTTTAACTCCCTATACACTCTCTTTTTGAGCACATCATGGAAATAAAAATATGTACCAAATTTATCCCATTGATCACTCTTTAATTACAGTTTTGAATTATACTATTTTGTTCACTATAAAGGCAATCACTTCTCATCAATTATAAACAATAGAAAAGGAGTAATTGTTAATTGACAGCAGGATAGAAGATAAGGCACTTCCGTAGATGAGATGCAAAGAATCTCAAATTGTGCAGATGGAAGGAAATGGGGTGGTGGTTTTGTGGGGGTTTTGTTGGTTTTGGGTTTGTGTGGGGTTTTGTTTTGTTTTAATTTCCTGTTGTGGAAGGATTGATTAACAAGACCATTTTATTGTTTCAATCAGTACTTGCTAAATTTAGGCCCTTGTGAGTGAACATGGAACTTACGCATTTTTAGACCAACTCTCTAGAGCTGGGCTTGAGAGTCTTTCCACTGTTCGTTCATGCTGTCACGTAACTGCACCAAGTTTACATGTTTCTGTTTGTTTACTTTCCCATCACGGTAGCGCTGTGTACCTGAAAAACTCCGCAGACCGCTTTCAGAAGCGATGTACAGGTTGTAACTGGGTGTTGCTTAGCCTCACACCCGCACCAAGTACTGAAGTAGGAAATGGTAGAGCCTGGAGAGAGCGGAAAGAGCTGGTCCGGTGTGTTCCAAGGACCGTCTCTTCTGCAGGGAGAGAAGAAGCTGTTCTTGTTTCTTGGCTCTTCAGGATGCGGGTGGGAGTGAGCTGCTGTCACGTCGCAGAGGGGGAATTTCCAGCGTGGTTCTTCTTACAGGGAAGACTCAACTCCTGAGCTCGGGGTTGAGCTCTGGTGTGCGCTGTGCCCCGGGTGCTGCTTCAGGAGAAAGTGGGCTGAAATAATTTAGAACAGTTTTCTTCCTTCAAATGTATTTCCTAAATGGATATGTGGCAGTGTGCCCTGACCGTTAACAGCTTGTAAGTACAGGGAGTGGGGGAGGAGAGGAGGAATACAGCAGACACAGAAACTTCTCACAGGAATGTATATTAGCTTTCATATCAGAAAAACCTTTCCCAAATGCTTAAAAGCCTTTAAATCATAATACTCAAAATGCTTGGCTCTGTAATTGGTACTGTGTTTTTCCACGAGTCACCTACCAGGTAGGACTTTATTTATATATTATATATATAGTATATACAAAATATAATAATAAGTGTATAACTTTTGTAGTAATATACTGGGGGTTGTCTTTGGAGAAAAAATAAGAAATGTTGACTGAATCGGTTCTGCTGGAGTTGATGAATTGGGATTAAATGTTTGCAACAAGCTCAGAATCAAAATTCCCCTGGAAACTTTCTGATAAAATCCTTTGTCCCTCTCAGTTGGTCACCGTGTTAATCTTTTGTGGAATTTCTCACATCTGCATTGAAGCCTGCAGGGGGAATTTTTATGAGAATAATTCCCTCTTGTCGGCTTGAGAGTTGCAAACTCCAAAGCTCACGTTGTCAGCTAGTTTGCTGTGTGCAAGGATAGACGGCGTCTGTCTGTGCGGTGCGAGTCTAGACTTGTCTTTCCAGCAGCCACCTGGGAAAAGATTTCTTGCTGGGCTAATTAACTCGAATCATGTCCTTCTCTTATCTTCCCAATTTCATGTTTCGCCAGAAATTGGTCTGTTACAGATGTTGGTCAGAACAAGTCTAGACTGAGACCCCTAGGCTGAACGTGGCGTGTGAGCAGACAGAGCCAGGGAAAAGGCAGCACTGGGAGAAAAGGGAAGTGCGTGTTTCGAGTTCCCCCAATTTATTCTTCTCTAACGTTAGGCGGAGAATGCAACAAAGTGATTCCAGCCCAAAGGAGCTTCTTGGGAGGGCTGGAGGCAAGGAAAGGAAGTACGTGCAAGCCAGAGTGCAGAGCTGCCGTCACAGCATTGTAATTCTGTTCCCCTTGATCATGCATCTGTAACTTTCAGAAATGATGTGCCCATGTGTTGCCACTTTTATTAATACCAATTACTTTTACAGTGAAGGTTTTACAGATAAGTGAGCTATCATCTCCATCATTCTTGGAGTTCTGCCTAGGAAACTTCATAGTTCCTTTGGCCTTGTGCCATCTTTTTCTTGGACTTTTTTCATATGCAAGATGGGGAAATATCCTACATATCCTCATGCAACTTGCTGGTAAGAAGGCTGTCTTTCTTGAAGCAGATGGTCTTGGCATCTGTCTTGCACAGAGTTTATAATTGTCCCCAGTAAGATGGGGCTGCTCAGTCTTTGCCCTCATTACAAGGAGCAAGTATCTAGATTACTGTACATCTAGAAGAGTCCAAGATTGTCTTTTAAAAAAGCCAATTTTTAGCAACAGGTAGATGTTCAATATACCATTTAACATTGTAGTCTTTAAAGGCTGATTTAAACAGTCAGCTCTGCAGATCTGACAGCCCAGTAACACCACGTACTTTCCTTCTTCCTACCAGCTGGTCAGTACAAACTCCTGCTCCCGTTTGCAAGGAAGACTCCATATGACAAGCAGCCTGCACGAGGGGGAACACGCGGAGAGCGGAGGAGGGAGGGGAGTTTTGCTTGGAAGTCTCTGAACAGTTGAGCCTATACGCCAGAAAAACTAGTTGCCAGGGAGGTTGTTCCTCTGGAGATTACTTAACGACTTGCTACTGTAGGTTGACTTCTAGCATACACTCAAAATTTAAGTCTCATATCTTGCAGTAAAATATGTCTTTTTTGTCAGGCTTGCCGATAAAAAAAAAAACCCAAACCCTAACAGATACACCATGGCTGTCTTGCAGCACTCAGAGAAAACTGCTTGTGACAGGGTTATGTTTACAGAAGCTCCATGTGGAGTTTAGAGCTTTTAAAAACAAGTTGCAATGACTTTAAATGGGGCACGGACCCCTAAATTCCCCAGGTACACTGGACGTTCGACCTCAGACCTGTTTGTTATCTTCTTGTACGATAGAACATTTAAAATGTTTAAAATGCTAAAGCACTGAGTCTTCCCACATCTCCTTTTAGCCTGCTGCGCTTCGTGTGTGCCACTGGGAGACTGCTGAAATGAAACGTTATTGCAGATGCGTTGGGTTTGTCGTTCAGAGTAAGAGGTTCTCATTAGGCCTTGGGTTTTCCTGGTTCGTCTGAAAGGTGGCAGCACTAACTGAGCCTGCTTCCTCTCCCATTTGGGAAGGAAGGAAAGACAGGAAAACAACACCACAAAGCCTCTAGGGAGTCATTTCAGTAATGGGAATTTTCTGGAGCTTCAAGACCACTGACAGTTATCCGGACATGGTTCTGGGAGCTGCAAATCTTTTCAGTTCTCCCAGCGTAATTACCCCCCAGTTGGCGTCTTGCTCTAACTCCCCAGCTGAACACCTCAATTGTGGAATAAGTGGGTTTTCGGTGGAGTTTAAACTCTTGCAAAGCAACACAAAAAAAAAAAAAAAAAAAAAAAAAAAAAAAAAAAAAATTTCTGCAGACGAACTTANGCTGGAACACTCTTCACTTCCTACCTTAGCTTGCACCAGGCTCATTTCCCCAGGCAGCTGTGACTTGGCTTGCCCAGGCTAGTTGGTTTTATTTTGCTCCCACATCCACGTACACCCTTTCTCCTTCAGCTCCTCTGTATACACTCCATAAAATGCAATCCCTTCCAATATTCCTTGCTTGGGACATGAAGAGGGAAATAGGACTCCGAATGAAGTCCATTGCCAGGCCAGACATCTACAGGAAAAAGAAGTAAGCTCCATTCCCCAGAGTTTTCAAAACCACGTTGAGTTTTGCTAGAACAGCTTCTCTGCAGCAAGTTCCTCTCTTTCTCTGCCCTGGTGCCAACCCTTTGGGAGTACCTTGGGGCAGGGGGGCGAGTTGGTTTTGTTTGCTTTTCGCCACAATCCTCCCGGTATTAAAAAAGTGGAAGAACATTATGGAATAATATTTCTTCCGGTGCTGAATTCTGCGATGTCTTGGAGCAGTTTTCCTTCTCTTCACAAAGAAGAAGTAGCAAGGTGTTTCAGGGCCTGGTGAGTTAGTTTGGGGGGTCAGCGGGGGATTGATGATCTCCCAGCCCTTGCTGGTCCTGGCTGGTGTCAGCGGATTCGGGTACTGCCAGGACACAGCTGCTGCTGCTGCATTAGAGATCTGACGCCAGTCAGGCGGCCGTCCCCACATCCCTGCGAGGGTGGTGGCACCCAGGGTGATGGGTCCACTCTAGATATCTGAAGGTGGATGCAAAGGTGGGATTCACGTTGCTTGGGTTTGATTCAGAAACTGAATTTCAACTATAAGGTGTGGGGGGGAAATACCAGCAGAGGCACACGAACATTTTAATTACTCATAGAAGTTTTGTACTGTGTACACCACTGAACTTTCTTTCAGGAAATTGCTGAAAAACAAGCATGTATGGTGGTAATCCACCAAAAAGAGTAGCGATGTTGCGTTGGTACTCACATCTAAGTCATCATTTCTACATGATGCAAAGCAAGCTCCTGTTTTCTCCTTGTGTAAGGTCCTGCCCATTGGGATAAGAGACGTAGCACGGACTGTCTGTGCAAAGGTCTCTTTCTGAACCCGCTGAAACTCTTTACAACAGGCAGGTCAAACTACACCATGAACAGGGACTTCCACTTAAGGGAAGAGATCCATTCGTTATCACAGGCGGTTCCCTTCAAGTGCTGGGCTTGCTCTGCAGATGCTGCCCCTGAAAGCCAGTGAAGGGAGGCAAAGATAAATATGTCTCTGAATGTAGGTCAGCTCTGAACTTCCACCGGCACTAAACCAGGTCTCTACTGACTGCAATTAAATGTCACATTGTGTTAACAAGCAGGAAGAAATCAAGAGCGGTTTCCTACCGAATAACCCTGAGGATCCTTTCAAGGGCAAAGGAGCGGCTAACGAAGCTCATGAAATCAAAGTTTTTGAATGAACCAGATGGTCTCAGCTGTTGAATAATTCACCAGATAATGAATGCTATTTCTTCAGGTGTGCTACCGGGTGATATGTCTTCTTGGTATCTGCCAAGAAAGGCCAGACATATGTTCCCGTTACACTTTCTTTGATCTTTCACAGTTGAGAGGCGCTTGTGAAGAGCAACCCTTCACAAGTCACCGATGGGATCAAAGCCTAGGGCCAGAAGTGCAGGCGATGAACATCAGGTTTTGGAATGGGGCAGGAGGTGAGACCTTTCTTTGGTCAAATTTTGGAACCTCCAAGGGAGCCAGTGTGGCATTCAGAACGGGACTGGTTCCCCTGGAGAAGAGTGTTAGTGTCCTAACACATCCCCCTCTGTGCTGCCATGGGCTCTCTATGGAAAACCTGTGTTGCAGTATTAACTGTGATAATTTGGGGGATTCGAATCCGTTGCTGTTCTTCATCTTTACCAGGCCACGGGCAGCACCTGTAAATCCTGATTCATACACGTGTGTGATTTATAAATCACTCTCTGCAGGGGGAACAGCCTCACCTCCACACAAGGAACTGTGCAAATAACACTGCCACTACACACAGGTCATCTCTGCTAAGATCCATTTTAGAGCCAGCTGAAACATCTCCTGGTGGAGGTGTCAAACTAATGCCATAACGACTCCACTTCAGGAATATTATGTCCTTGTTAGCTGGGGTTGGCACTGGCTGTGGCCACCGTGACTGAGCTGAGGTGCGGGTAGTAAGGAGGCTCCTGGGCTGGGCTTTACCCGGTGCCAGGCTGGAGGCAATGGGCTGGCTGCTCTGGAGAGCTGATGCAGATGCTTGCAGGGAACGCGGGGAGATGCCCAATGCACCTGGGGACTGAGGGCCAGAAGCCTCAGGGGAGAGCAGAGCTGGGCAATACCCGTAACGACGACACTGAGGAGATCCATGACACTGAGGAGATCCATGGCGGCTGAAGGTGCCAGGAGCACCTGGTAGATGGCATTGTATGGATGTACAGCTTAGGAAAGGGGACAGGCCCCTCTTTTGCAATGAACTCCCGTGCAAGAGCGTTGCTGAGCATGTTGCCGGGAGGTCAGTCCGGAGACGCACGTTTGCCAGCTGCCATCTGATGAGTTGGGCCAGTTCAGCCCTCGTGCTCCTGCTCTGCCCTGATTTGGTCTGGGCACCTTCCTGTGCTGCCCCTGGCAGTAGGAATTTGAAGGATGAGTCCAATTTTCTTCCTCAGCTGCTGCCAAGGGCAGGGCCCTGCAGCGGGTCTCTGAAGAGTCATCTCTCTCTCTCTCAGACCAACCAGAAGGAAAAATAGGCTTTATTGCATTCTCCATAGGAGAATGGTGCCCAGACCAGGCACTCAGGAATATTTTAGCAATGCCAGGGCAGGCCAGTGGCCCTTTCTTCCTGCCCGGGTACAGCCACGCAGTTACCAGTCTCCAGGCTGTGGCTGTAATGGGAGAATGCCCTGCCCACACTGGTTTTACTGGTGTGCTCTGTACTTGAAGAAAAGGGCAGCTTACCAGAAAGGTCTGGGAAGCGATGTGGATGACGCTGGCACAGGGTTATTGCAGAGCTCACTCTGCAGGGAGATCATCTCAAGAAGCTCCTCACCTGCTTCATGGTGTCTCTAACTGTCCCCTCTCCTCCGGAGCTGCTCCTGGCCAGCGCAATGCTCCCTGCAAGGAGCCATCCTACAGGAGCAAGGCAGGCTCAAACACGGGTGCGGAACGTGCAGGGATGTCCCCAGAGCAGCTGGTGTGGTTGAGAGCCAGCACATAGCAGTAAATCTGGGGTGGGGTGGTGGCTGGTGGATCTTCAGGTCTGGCTGAAGCAGCATGAGCCTGTGGATGCCAGCAGTCCCGGATCCCAACCGGTCTCTTCCAGCACAGTCCCTAACAGGCTGGAGGTAGCGCCGGAGTGGGGTGTACGGCTGGGACCCTGCAGCAGGTAGGGGCCGATCGTGCCTGGGTACGGCAGTGGGTGGACACAGACCTACCCCACGCGGTAGCCCTCCGTGCCAGCCCATCCGCTGGGGCAGAGTCAGCTTGCGCCCCTGCGCGCCTACCCGGCGGCCCAGTCGTTAGGAGGTGGGAACTGAATTCATTTAAAAGAGTCACTCCTTTAGGTAAAAGAGATTAATAAACGAGAAGGGAGAAGGGCACAAAAGCGAGACCTCCGAGGGGAAGGCTGTAACTCCGCTTTAAGAGATGCTAAGTAGAAAGGCACAGATAGTGCATAAAATAAGAGCCGTTCATTTTCTCCCATAATATCACATAACTGCCTCCAGAATGATAAATGGCTTTTATCTATCCTGTATCTGAGATAAGGTTTCCTTAAAAATTACCATAGTTATTGGAATCTTTTCTTGCAGAAGATGTATTTGCTACAGCCTGAATTGTTCCTGACACTACCTGGCAATCCTGAGCAAGAGAGTAGCTGAGGGTTTACTACATTCTACGTCTTAAGCAAAGAAGAACCAGGATGGACCTCCACTCCATTTCTAGAATTTACATATTCATCACCACTTTTTCTTCAGGGCAATAAATGATGGAAGATCCGTATCCCCTTGGAATTTTAACACCTGAGAGAAATCATGTAATTTGTTTTTTAACCTCTATCTATTGGTTTCTTAAATTATAATAAGCTGCTAGGCTAGTTACTCTAAGACTAATCAGGAGAAAAAAACCTGGGCAGTGCTACAGCCCATATTTTTATGCACTATTAATAAATCAGGACTCGCAGCTGGGCTTTTGCCACCCCATTATTTGAAAAATGGGAGCTGAGCCATTCTGCAGTGCAGTAAGTGTGATTGTTCTAACAAGCTAGATGTCATTTTAGGAAATCCCGACACCCTCTTGCATTTGAATGAATCTCCTCATGGCCCTGCATTGTTAAAGAACCTCAGTACTTAATATAGGAGGGTTCAGCAAGCATGGCTGTCACAGAGAAGGCATCTCCTACCTATTTTCAGAGGTTGCAGTTCTCCTGCGTTGTGTGTTACCTGGCTCAGGGACAGCAGTATGTAGCTTGGCCCCATGGAAAGCGTTTTGCCCAATGTCTTGGGCACAGGGAGTCCAACACATCTGCAGTAGGTCATCTCACCCCCTGGTCCAGGTGGGACATGCAGGAGCAGAAACAGAAGCTACATTTATAGAATCATCGACTATCTCAAGTTGGAAGGGACCCATAAGGATCATTCTGCTCCTCGCAGGAGTATCAACACTGAACCATATGACTAAGAGCGTCACCCAGATGCTCCTTGAACTGTGACAGGCTTGGTGCCATGACCACTTCCCTGAGGACCCTGTTCTGGTGACCAACCACCCTCTCAGTGAAGAACCTTTTCCTAATGTCCAGTCTGAACTTCCCCTGATGCAGCTTCATTCCATTTCCTTGTGTCCTATCGCTGGTCACTAGAGAGAGATCAGCACCTCCCCTTCTGCTGCCCCCTTTGAGGAAGCTGTAGGCTGCCATGAGGTCACCCCTCAGCCTTCTCCAAGCTGAACAAACCAAGTCACCTCAGCCGCTCCTTGTAAGTCTTGCCCTCAAGGCTCTTCACCATCTCGGTCATCCTCCTCTGAACACACTCGAGTAGTTTGATGTCCTCCTTACATTGAGGCACCCAAAACTGCACACAGTACTCAAGGTGAGGCCA
>RSEF01000003.1:73683983-73734454 GCA_003993805.1 Himantopus leucocephalus | reverse complement strand
AAAAAAAAAATCGAGAGACAAGAAAATTCTATCCATACCACATCTATTTTATAAGCTAAGAACTGAATTGGTTACTAGGAGTAAGGTATGCATTCATCATAGGGTTAGCTCTTATAACCAGAAAGAACAGACAGCAGGTTGACACCACTTGCCCTTTATGCCCCGAGCTACTCAGTGTGAGAGCACTCACAGCACGGGCATCTTCTCTTAGGTCACACGCAGTCAGAAGAATCCAATCCTGCACATGCTGAATTATTAATCAGATGCATTTCTAAGGACAAACCAATCTCAAAAACTGGTTTATCAAGCTAAAGCTTATCCAAATTGTGCATGTAACAGCTGCTTTGGAAGACAATACAGGCTGCCCTACTCTATGACACCACTCTCCCTCCCCCATAGTAAGATAATGGCAGAGAGAGACCCTGACTACCCAAGGACACATTTCATAGAAAAGTTACATTTAGCTTCAAATTCTGATTCCACTGTGACAGTACCCATGGTGACAGTGACACCAGGTGAAGTCACTACAGCTGATTGCTCAAATGCTTTGAAAGTAAAGGCATGATGTTTTGCCTGTCATCCCTGGAAGTGTGAGCACATGCACAAGTTACAGCAGGTTGAACTAGCACATAAATTTACAATGTACCAGCTGCCCCTGCCATGACAGTTTGCATAGCTGTTACTACAGGCTAACGCCATTAGAGTGGTGTTGCAAAGACAGGGAGCTCTCTCAAGAGCTCTAAGACACAGAAAGCACAATCCTACATACAGATTTTTATCCAAATCCCCAATACTTGGTCAGCTGTTTACATGCAGCTCAGATCAGCACAAGCCAGTAAGCTCTGAGATAACGCAAGGAGCCTAATGGAGAACCAGAACACAAATCCTTCTACTTCACAAGCCTATGGTTAGTACCCTACAGTGCCGAGACTGAATTACAAGCAGTACTTCCCACCCAGCTTCAACCTTGCACTGATACAGCACTGAATCATATTGATGTAGTGTACTAATATTTACTACACTTTTTTTTTTTTTTGAGTTATGGGGAAAGACTTGATCAATTTATCTGCCTTCCAGGATATTGCAGACCTAGAATTTAATCGCGTGGTCCAGTAGCTCGCATGACAAAAGCAGTGATTCTAGAAAGATCCATGTCTAGCTTTAGGAGAAGAGGAGGCTACCACTTTCCTTTAACAGGCAGTTAAAAATCCCTTAAACTCCCCTCTCTAAAACCCTTCTTTGCTTAAATATTTGTTTGAGCTGTTCGAATTTGAATAGCTTAGATTTCAGGTATTTGTTCTTTCCATGGTTTTCTTCACTAGACTAGAACTTCTCATCACTTCTTCACAAGCTCCTGATACAATCTAACAAAAATATACCTTAATATCCTCCAGAGGAGGAAAAAAACATGTTTGACCTCTCTTCTAAGCCTTCCATATTTTTCAACGTAATTTAAAATACATTGGCGCAGGAGTCGGACACACTGCTCCTCACATCTGTTTCGCAAATGCTACCTTCAACCTCCTCAGCATTTTCCTGTTATTAATGTAACCAAAAATGACATTAGCTCTTTCAGCATCACACTGATATTCATTCAGCTGCTTGCCTGCAATGACCCGAAATTCTTTTCACATACACTGTTTTCTATACCATGGATACTGCTTACATTCTTTGTTCTTACATACAACATCCCATTCTGTTTGAATACCCACTCTGTCAAGTGATTTACATAACTATGTATGACTGTTGCATTATTTAACTTTCTGCAATTCTTTGCCTTCCTTTAATTCTATCAACATTACACATTATTTATAAAAACTAATTACACAATAAACTTGCACTAGAGGAGTTTATTACAAATAAATATTATAACCAGTAGCTTCTCATGTGAAATATTTATGCTCCTTAAAGGGATGAAAACCCCAAAGTTATTAAACTTTTCTAAAAATGAAACTCCAGCTCTTACTTTGCAAACACATATTATAATTCAAAACAAATGAAAGCATACAGTATCAGGTGACATGCTCCGAGTTATCTGAAAACTTCTACCTTGAATTCTGCACATTGCAGTTTTAAAAAAAACAAATTTAAAAGAAATCACCAAGCAGCTCTTCTGTGTCCTCTACTCTCAATAAATTACTTTCATTAGCTTTATTACAGTTCGAATGAGCATTTTTGTTCACCAGGCCAGAAACAGCCAGTATGCTTATACTTCATGGCACAAGGCTAAAGAACAATAAAGCTGCAATAAAACAAACAGTAGAAGAATAAAAACATAAAAATGCATCAATAAGAATACCAAAAGCATATGTGCGAAAGCATGCAATAATATTTTCATCAGGGAGCTCAAAACCAGTCACACTGCATGCAAGATAACACTGTATATTAAAAAAAACTCATAACATTTCTAATTGTGTAAATCTTATCTATCTATATGGTAGTTACAGCATGTGGGTGTGTTTGTTCAAGTAAGAGCACACGAGTTGAAATGTCTGCATTCTAAATTTTACTTACAGGACTAAGAGAGCGCTGTCAAACTCTGGGGTTTTTTTTTCTTTTTTTTTCACTTGTGTTGAAGTATTCCTAATTTAAAATTCCTTGGTAGTCATTGCAATCACCAAAACTGACAAATCTAAATCTGCTGAAGGGATATTCTGCATGCTAAGCGAGCTGTTAAATGCCAACAATCAAATGTAACTTAATCTGAACTATGCAAATTTTACTAAGTGTTGGCTGTTTGCCTTTGTTTCATGATTGAAGATTTAATCACTTACTGACTTAATAGTATAGCTCTCTTCAAACTCAGATAGTTCTTAGAAGTCTGTAATGCTTGAGTGCAACAGCTGCAGTACGTCAACACAACCAACCACAGTGTATCTCTGTTAGCTGTACTTAATTTCTCCCTTAATTTCACCTGGTTAAAATAGTGGTCCTTTATCCAAATAGTTAACTGTCACCCTTATATTTTTAGAGATTTACAAATTATATGTCAGTGCTATTCATTAATCACATTTCTGCAAAGATCGATTAATGTAATGTAAACTAAAATATAATCAACCCAGCCCCAAGCCTTAAATCACTGAAATAAGCGGTGGGCAGTACCATCCAACTCTCACAAAATGGATACCAAAACTCCCTCAGCAACTAAATACCACAAAACTATTAAAACTTTTTGATAGCGTCATATTAGGAGACAGCCATAAACCCAAATTGTTTCCATTTAAGTAACTTTCAAACAAACACCTTCCTTTTAAGGATTAAGTTTGAAAGTGTAACAATTTATACTGAGGTTTGTTTCCCGTAATCCATTAACATAATTTCAATTAAATGCTTTTAAAAATTAAGGAAACTATGTCCAACACAAACATTTTTAAAGAAAATGAAACCACAGAAATGGAAAAGTGGCCAGTAAGAAGTAAAAGTAAGAATTAAGAGTTTTTCTAAATCCAGCTTTTTATAGACTGTCCCTCTCAAGCACGTGCAGAACAAGTATCTTCAGTTTTGTCAAACAGATCAATGATACTCATTCAAAATGGAGAAAGAGCTGAAAACTTGTTTTTAGTTTCAATTCCATAAATAAATACTAGGTAGAAATGACTTAGGTATTCTTTCTTTTAATTGAAGACAACATAATGAGTATTTCAACAAACCAAAGAGTACAATAATCTGAAATACAAACTAGTTGGATAAATCTATTTTAATGGAGGTACGTTAAATGCAATTCTTCTGTCACATAACAGATTGACAGAACAGTTGAGGTTGGAAGGAACCTCTGGAGACCATCTAGTCCAACCTTCCTGCTCAAAGCAAGGTCACCTAAAACAGGTTGCTTATGACCTCGTCTAGTATTTCAGTTGGATTTTTTTATTTGACTCCAGTTTCTACACAAATGTACTTTGACAAATGTTTGAGTCATCCAATCACAGTTAAACTTAAGCCAAACAACAAAGAGAAACAAAAGAAAAAGCAGTGAATGTTGTTTTTCTTCAAGGAAATAAATGTCATTAAACTTCACCAATTAACATGTGTATGCCCTACGAATGAAGCATCCCGAATTGACAGTAATTTATCAGTAAGTCTAAAGTTTTACAATACTTATTTCAGAAACGTGATTCCAAATCTGAGAGTTTGGTGCTGTTTAGTTTAATATCCACATATGTACATTCTTTTACTCATTTTATTGACTCTACCAGCCTGTATGGGCTCTACATTTTTCAGAATCCAAATAAGATGCATATAAATATGGTACTGCTTTCTAGAGCTCAATGAATAGTGAAACAGTAAAGTACTCTGATATTTTAGAATATCACTATTGGCACTCAAATTCACATAGTTCACATCTCAGAGCTATTGTTTCAAGCTCTTTGACAGCTCAAGCAGACAGCATTTTATTGGATTTACTTGGTTGCAGTGTTGAATGTTTCCTTGCAACTGCAACTACAAAAATGGTTCTCATTTGAAAACAAAGTTAAGATAACAAATAATAATAATAATAAAATAATAATAAGAGGTCTACCTATGTTCCCAAGATGCTTTCTTTTATGTCCCCTGGGATTGCTGCTATTATTCTAGGCAGTTTGGCTTTACACAAAACCCTGCTTAAATTGAAGATGGCAAGGAAAAGCTTATATTATACAAACCTGCATACAAAGTTCCACTAACAGAACTTTATTGATTCAGGTTTTGAAAATTTATGTCTACTAATTACCTTGTTTAGAAAAAGGATTCAAATATCTACGCAAGTTTAATATAAATATTTCAAATCTTACTGTATTAAGCCTTTGAGTAGAATGGATCATCAAAAGCAACAGGAATGCTTAAAAAATGCAAGAGAACTTGTGTTTCCAATGCACTGAGAAAACAATAATAATAATCATCATCATCTAGCTGGATCAAAGTCAGTCCTCACTTTTCATCTGTAATCTATTTAAAAGCTACATATTTAAGTACCGGGATGGAGGACATGCCACATTTAAGATACCCCTAGGACTTCATTAAGCTCCTCACTACAACCTGATAACTGAAATAATAACATCCAAACAAAATACAGACATCTCACTGCATTAATCAAAGGTCCATGTGGACTAAGAGGGTTTTGTACAAAAGCAGGGGTAGTACAGAACTGAAAAAAAACCCCAAACCAACAAAAAGCACATTGGAGAGTTTTAGGACTAAGTATTGGCTAAAAGAGGGAACAATGGGGAGGAGACAAAAAAAACCACAAAATATAGTCCACTTAACTCCCAGGACACTGTACACTTGGTAAGGAGACTTCATCCTGTTTACTTATCACAGTAACAGGTAAAACTTGGGGGTAACAGTATATATTAGCAATGAGAGGTAATTTTATGCATTTTGAACATAACTTTGATGAAATTATTACAAAGTAAACATTTGAAACCAGCTTATTCCATACTAGTTGGTTTTCTGTATTGGCTTTATTGCTTTTACCCAAGGGCTTACAGAAACAAGCATCTATTAGGTCTTTTTTTTCAGCTGATGGCAGCATACACATACAGTAATCTTCCCAAACCATTGTTTTCCCATGCCACAACTACTGGAATAGTAGAAGTTAGCCCTGAAAGAAAACAAAGAGGACTAGAAGCTACTGAACATATTTTTCTTTCCATTGTCAGAGAAGTGATTGTCTCCATCTCTTTGAAAATAGCTTTTGCCTTATTCGCATGTGTGTTTAGATGCCCTTCAGATACCCCATGGAGAACTCAAAGATTAGCAACCGAATCTGAAGATCCAGGTTAACCTTGTAAAACACCATTCAGTGATTCTGCATCTTCAATACTATTTTTGTTCATTCATGTACCTCTAGTGGTATATTCTACTTTTCATGCTGAGATCCTCTAAGAGCTTTTACCAGCACATTAAGTCAGCTTACAGGCCCTTTGAGAACAACTGCAGCAAGAGGACTGGAGGACTACAGGCCCTCAAATAATTTTACCTGCATAGCAATGGCAAGCTTGAGTAAGAAATGTGCTTGAATTCCAGTCTATGACTTTCCCTAAAGCCAGTAAACTTGAACAAATCTGAAAGCACATGCAGGTTGTTAACGTAAATGGTATGATACACTTTTGGGCAGGAACCCAAAAGTAAGCTTTGGGCAAGCACTGCTGCTAATTGCTTAGTGAAGACACACCTTAAAAGAGCACTTAAACTCTCCCTCAGAAACAATTATTTACATTTTCAAGAGCTGAAAAGAAAGGACAGCTTCCTGAAGCCATGCAACAACTTCAGGCTAATCATCCAGTGTCAGGAGACAGATGAAGAAGTTTATACAAGTTCGGAAATACACTGACAAAGCACACCTCCAATTTTTTTGTCCCTGAGGTCTGTTGGATAGTTATTGCTGCAGTTAACTCACAGTCCATAAAGAATACTAATTAGTGAAATGTTTTTGGGCTGTTGAAGTTGCCATCACCTCTCACTTGTTGTTTAAAAAAAAAATATGAAAAATTGTCAGGATGTACCCAGTTTTGTAAAGCAGTAAGAGTACTACTGAGTCCCTACTTCAAGTCTAGAAAAATCTCTGAGAACACCAGTATCACAGAACACAAATATTCCCATTGTTGTGTTTCTGATTTGGAAGTAGTTGCATTTTATTTCCGGTACTAATGGTATCACTTTTTTTCTGGACAATGAAATCTGTTTTGCTGTCTGAGCTCCTGGCCCTTTTGAACGAAAGGTTTAATTCGACCCTTTAAACAATAATGATGAGATTATTAACAATGAGTTTAAGAAACAATTGATGCATTTGAACTTGTTCAGGCATCCAGAACAAAAGAACCTGGAAGTATTGATAGCAAAGTTCAGGACAATGAAGATAAGGATATCTATTTTATTTGCAATTAGACAAAAAAGTGAAAATATGATAACGTAAATTCAAATTATTTAGATCAGATTACTAGTGCAGCACTATGCCAATTTATAAATGAGGACTTTTCTTCTACTCTATTTTGTATTTTTATAGATATTGGAAGCATTTTCCAAAGCCTTACAGGAAATTGATGGAAAAAAACAAAATCTGAACTCTAACACCCTAACCTGACTGCACTTCAATGCTTACTCTTCCAGTGAACATTCAAACACTTTGACAACTGGAGGAAACAGACCACAACCAGGAATAAAAATCTGTGCTTAAAAAGTATTCTGCATAGTTAAGATCAACACTTAACTTATTATTTCAAATCCTAGTCAATTAACTTGAATATATCAAAAGTAAAATAAATACAAAGTGCATTGAGAGCAAAGCACAGACCAACAGGAACTTCTCACACAGGTGACCACTACATCATCATATCAATAGTGATGGCTGTGGACTGGGAAAACAACCTGAAACCTCATATTGAGTGAAAGTAATAGTAAATCTTGTGCAACTCTAAAGAGAAGCTGACTATTAAAACCTCTGGGGCTCTAGCACTTGAAGAGACAAATAATTCCTTTATTTCTAGGAAAAACAGAAAAGAATTGCCATCAAAACCACCAAAAGACTTTGAGATCTAAAAACATAGGTAAGGTTATTTATTTTCTGTCTTGGCTTTGGTCAGAAAATCATTCATCGGTTTCACCAGGGTGTTTCTGCACTGTCCTATTCTGAAATGAATTTTCCTGCAAATTTTAAATTCTGTTTATTACAACGTACTATTGATTTATTCAGAAAAAAAAAAACTTTTAAGAGAAAAAAACCTATGTTTCTAACTCTTTGATGACAAAGGCAGACTTCCAAATAAGAATCATTTCAACCCTATGCCTGTAGAAAAATTGCTCCTCTGCCTCTACTGTTGCTATTCATAGATCTCTAAGCAGCTACTAGTCCAGACCAGATGACTGTAACAAATTCAAACACTTCTGGCAGAGGCATGTTTATTATTTTCCAATATGACCGTCTGCCAAGTTTCCCTGTCCANTTTTTTTTTTTTTTTTTTTTTTTTTAAAGAAAGGAACTGTGTGAGCCAAACTATGTCAGGGACTATCCTTCAAACAATTCTTTCAGAAAGTGGAAGCGCACTAGCACGTATGAAGACTTGTATTTGAATATGGTTCAAAAACTTTAGAAGACACAGCACAGTCAAAACTTTAACCTTCAGAAAACAAAATACTATGCTGTGAGTCTTTGAAATCGTTTATCAGTACAGAATACTCAAAATCTTTCTTAACATGATGAAAAAAGCATAAACTAATGAAATAAGCTGAAATTGAACACAGCCATCTTTAGTTCCCCCTCAAAACATAACCTTTTAATAACACCTTTTGTTTTATGACTTTTCAATACATATTCTACAATGTCTGTTTCCAGTCTATTGCTCACTAGTTTAGCTGTACAAATCTGCACACAATATTATGGCATAAAGGCACACATTTTGTGACAAATTCTTAGGAACAGTGGTGCATATCATGATCTTAAATGATGGTCTTGTGATTAAGACACCTAAAGACAAGAAAAGGAGGAAGAAACCCACTTTAAACCCCTTATGACCTTGTACAAGTCATTCAATCCCTCACTCTTGATTCCACATATGTAATACCAAATGAATAATTACTTAAGTATTTTAAAGCACAAAATCATTCGCTAACTGCATACATGGCATTCAGACAGAAATGCAGTCATGCGATAAACACTCAAAAAATACCTTTGCAGGAGTAGAATTAAAAGAAAGAAAAGTCAAATGTGTTTGCAAAGGTTCTGCACATTATTCTCAGCTTTCAATCTGAACATGATCTTGCACGGCCAACTTGAACGAGTTATTCTCTTGCACGAGTTTAAGCCAATTTAAAGTAACTCTAATTAGTAAAAGTACAAAGTAATCACCAGACAACAGAGATATTGCTTAAAAGGGCAGTGGTTCGATATGGCAACTCTTTTGATTTATCTTGCTATTATCAGGTTTTCAGGTCTTGTTGTATAAAGTTATGTTTTGGACATGAACTGGGGAGTTGTGAGGGAGACAAAAACCTTAAAAATTACGGTCATAAAGAACTAAAAACTTAACCCCATACACAAATCAAAAATGAGGCTGTGGGTTCTGCTTATTCTCTCTTACAAATAACTAACTACCCTTGACAATTATGCATTAGAAGAAACACAGGACTCCAATTATTGTTTCTAAATAAAAACATTTGTAGCATGCTACTGCTATAAAAAAAATGACCATAAGGGTGAAACTCCTGGAGGTAGTCAGAAATACATGGATTTTATGGGAATTGTGAATATTATATACTTTCAAAAAATAAGTCTTGATGTTATGGAACCACATTAGCCAGATGATCTACTGACAAACTTCCTTGCACCCAATTGAAGAACTGTCCCTTGAAATTTTAATTATGTCTCAAATATTAAGAAACCATCTTAAAAAAAAAATATCTAATACAAGATTTCCAACAACAATGGTAAGTTAACAAAAATCTTTAAATGTGACATTTTTGACACATTAATCCTGTTATTATGGCTGCTACTGTTCAATAGCTAGGGATCAAGATCTCTGTTAACAGGCAATTACAGACCAAATATTTGTCTTCCCACTGGAAAAAGCGCAATCCATTTCTAAATAAATATTAATTATAATCATAATCTTCTACTGCATTTCTCACTTTTTTCATCTTTCACTTAACAGAACTTATGAGTTTTAATTGCATCCACAATTCCTTTTCTATCAGTTTATTTCTCACTTTTGGAAAGGATCACTCCATTTTCATCACATTCCTTACTAACAGTAGAAAATGTCTGGTTTGTTTGGTTTTTTCGGGTTTGTTTGTTTGGGTTTTTTTCCCAAGCAATTTCTTAACTGCTTGAGCAAATTCTAATACCAAACAACAATTCCAACCATTACAAACCCTCTGTGGAGTAAAGCCTTTTGTCTATGATTGGGTCCATGTAGCAATATCACAAAGCCTCATCAGAGATGATTTTTAGAAGCCTTTTTAAAGCGAAATAGTTCAATATGGCAATGGGACACAATGATGTCCAGTTGCAACTGAGCTTATGTTAAAATGTGACTGAAGTTCCTGAATGGAAAAAGAGCTCTTGACCTCACTGTGCAACTACAAAAACAGTCAAGGAACAACAATCTTCGCTACAGATGTGACCTATGCTTCACGAGTTCAGAGCTAAATTTCAACTAACTCACAAAAGCAGAAACTATCTCAGATCAGATTTACTTCTGAGTTAGGGACGAGTATACACAGAAGCTATTTGCCAGAAAAACAACACTTCATGCAGTTGGCGCCACATCCTTTTACATGGCTAGCCTCCAAAATCAACTTGGAGATTTCCTTGTTCTAAATGCTGGCAGCTACTGGAACACAGGTTGATGAAAAAACACTTTTCTGTTGTAAAATATGTAATGTATCATGGTGATGAATTCTGTTGGTCAACTGAAAACTAATCAAAATCAGAAAAAAAACAACCCAACAGGTTAGAAAAAAAAGACTGCTTCCTTACACACAAAAAAACCCTTATTCTTTTCTTTCAATTCTGATCCTAGCTTGCAAACAATAATATCAGAGAATATAAAGTTCCTTTATATTACGTATTAATAACCCCAATACATTAAACACTCAAATTAGATGCTGCTTGAAACACAGTGCTTTGGAAAAAACAATCATTGTAATCAGATGCTGTAAAACAGCTGCTGTACTTTGGAATATGTAATCTTGTTTTCCTTCATAAAGTGTTTTTTTAAGTCATTACATAGAACTGCATGTAGTTCTGACATTTCTTTTAAAATGGAGAGAATACAAGGACTACAAGGAGGAAAGAAAAAAATCATACTTTTAAAAATAATTGTTTAGTATTCTAACTAATCACAGCTCGGATTTCATAGTTTATTCCTTAGTTGGAACACTGGAAAGAATTTGTGGAGTTACAATTAAGGTCCAGTTTACTACCACTATGACAACCAGATTGTGCCATCCTTTTCACTAGCACTGTAAGTTTCACAGAAAAATCTACACAACAAGTAACAAAGCAACACTGAGAGATTTTGGCTCGCACCAGTGACAACAATAACCTATTTTTAAGAATATTTAGAAAACGGACACACACACACACACAAAAAAAGAACTGGCATCACTTTTATAGAAGTTTACTAGTGTCATCTATACCAAAGGAATGACTTCTATCACCCTTAATCACAAGTTTCATCTTTGAACTGATTTTTAAACAATATTTTCCTAAGCATTTTAATTTTCCCTTACAAACCCACACCAACAAATGAAACATACACTTCAAAGTATAATCACAAGAGACTGCACTCATACGTAATCACTCTGGTATTGACAGAGCCAAAGATTTAGTGGATAGCTCTCCCCATCACATATCCCTCCTCTCCTGTCCTAAAAACTATATGAAAATAAAGGACATCAATACAACAGATACAGAATTTTCCAATTATGACTTAATTGCAAAAAAAAAAAAGATGAAAAATTAGAGTTATATTGAATTTTAACTTCCAAAATTTTGTTGAAAACTGTCGTAAGACTTGTAACAGCTATAATAGGTTCAATTCTGAAAAAAAGATTATGGTTCTGCATATGCATCTACATATACAGTTTACGTTTATATATAATATATAATTTACATTCAGAATAGCAGAGCATATCTAACTCCATCATGTCTAGTTACATTAAGGAATGGCTGGTATCTGTAATAGATCACTACATATTTGAAGAAATTAAGAAATCATTTTAAGAATGTTTAGAAGGAAAGGACTTGACTCCTTCATGAATGCAGATGAAATGGACTTCTAATTCCGCAAGTTTTATTTTTTCCTCTATTTCTCTTCATACATGTCTCTTCCTGCAATCCTAACATGAATACACTACCTCTAGCACTAGCAGTATCCTGTTTTACTGTTTTGATTAACTGAAACAGCAGAATTCTGCAGAGCTTCAGTGTGTGCAATATTTCAGAACACAATGGGTAGAAAGTCATCTACCCTTCTTTAGTTACCCATTACAGCATCAATAAGCAGCTCACAAAATACTCTGAAACAGTGAGTTATTTTCAGCTCTACAACAGTTGAAGCCTCAATTACACTGTGCTAACAAAGAATCCAATTATTTGAGGACAGCAGACTTAGTCTACCTCCATAAAAAAAAAAACAAAACAAAAATCCCCCTGAAAGCCTCCTCAACTCAGCAAATATATTGCATCAGTCTTTCCCTTCCTCTTCCCCCTTCCCCACAATTCTAAGTGACTTCCTAGTGTAAAAGCACTAACAAATAACCACACTGTGCATTTGTCCAAACGCAAGCCAAATAAAATCAGATGGCTTCAGAAAACAACATTTACGCAAAGTGACTGTTACCGGAGCAAACCCTTGGACTAAGAAAGTCCTGTTCAATACTGTACACCATAAAACATTTAAAATCATTAACTAAATACAGAAGGAAAAAATGCAGGCTACTGGATTTGAAAACTCATCAATCTATCTTAGAGGCATGTGCAGAGATTCAACTATATGATCAAGCTTTAAGCTTCAGCTGACGACTGCTGCAGAGCAGCTGTAAAAACAGCCAAAGTTTTGTACTACTCAGTTTTAAACATCACATGCGCTTCTCCTGACCCTTGTGTATCAAATTATATATCTTCAGATAATAAAAGCATTACACTGCAATCTTAGGCACCAGATTTTCTCCTAAACCAACTTCTTACTAAGGTTCTCTGGCCTCTCCACTCTGATCTACTGTTATTTTTCCATCACCATTTTATCTCCACAACTTTATTGTCAAATGCATAAACTTCAGCCTCTCACCATCAACGTTCTGCTATCAAAATAACAAGTCCCTGGTCAGGAGAGTTCAACAAGTAAAAAATGCACTCATCCTTTGAAACTACAGAATTCAAACATTCAGTGAAATCAAATGGTTCACTATGAGTCAGATGGCTACAGAAGCTATTTTATTAAAAAATTAACACACTGTATTGCTAGTGGTTTCCATAAGAGAATGACATTCTGAAAAAGCCAAAGACTAACTTGGAAAGAATAAGATGTTTCTAAGTTTTTCTTTCAGGAAATCAAGCTTACACAAAACAAGATTTTATGGAAGCAACTGGAGAGCATGACATGCAAACAGGCTACAGGAAGCCCATTTGAACTAAAGAAGAGATGATCAGTTGAACAAGTGACCTGTTTCTCACTGTGTCTGGGTTTTGTTCTGTTTTTTAAATCTGCCACGTATGCACCTAGGTTATGCAGGCCCACCTATCTTTCCCTGCCAGTAAAAGATGTATTTTCTTGTGCGTGCATCACACTGCAGAGCCAGGCTTGAAGTCTGGCTGGTTTTAGTTTATTTCTACTGATACACTGGGGAGACGAAGACCAGCTATTTAGAATTTTTTAAATCTACATTTTCACATCCCTTAACCTAAAAATAACAACACAAATTTTCATGAAAGCAGGCAACACAAAACGTGCTCACAAACTGCACAGTGCTCATGAGAATACTGTAGTTCTCTGTTATGTTCTACACCTCTTGGACAGTTCTCAGTTGGGGGGGACTTTGTTGTTTTTCTCTCTTCTCCCACTGCACAGAGCAATAAACCTCAAGTAACACCTCATCTACTTCCAGCCACAAGTCTGGAGATAAGAAATTCCAGGGGATGAATCAGCCCCATGAGCCAAGGCAAGTGAAACCAAAAGGGAGCTGCTTAGATAACTGGTCCCTGTTGTTGCAACTAAAACGTCAATATTTTCCGCAGTCCTGGCTCTCAGCACTCTCCTTCCNCTAGTGCCTCCCCCCCTTCCCCCAACCCCCCCCCCCCCCCCAGCTCACCTCACATGCTCCACATATTCCTTTCCATTCCCAGCCTTCCTTTCAACACATCCTCCCCTCCTCCTGTTTTTCCATTCAGGCAATCCCTCCTACAAAATTCCACTTCAAAATAATGACTAACAATATTACCATGCCATCTGTTTTCATAACATATCACTCTTTCTACACCTTTTAATGCTCCGTTTATACAGAACATAATTTTTTTGGAGCGAGGACTATCCACCATTATCTGCACACCGCCTAAAACAACTGGTTTCTGTTCTGAAGTCTTTCATCTTTAATATAGCAGTGGTTAAAAATGACTATTTATTTCCCTGATTAAGTTTCCAACTGCTGGCGTAAGAACACAAGCTCACCAAAACCTGACATGCTGGCATAATCTGTAAATGCTTAGCAGAACTTCATTCTGTTCTTCCCATCTAGCCAAACGTGGGGGGGTTTGTTGGTGGGTTTTGGTTTGGTTTATTTTTAATGCATCAGACTCAAAACACGAATCTAAACTGTAAAGATACTAAATTCATCTCTGCATGGGAACTGCAGGTTTACAAATGTACATGTGAATGCACAAATTCCTTAACAACTGTACCTAAAAAAAAAAAAAACATAATAAAGAATGACTTGAATTACCATGGCAAGTTAAATTACTTTATGCACAATATATGCCACTTTTCTGAAGCAAGGAAAACATGGGACAATTTAAAATTGTATTTCTGATAGCGAACACCTTTTTAGTCAAATGATGACTTACTATTCAGTTATTTTACATCATTCCTATGTTTTCTGTTCAGGTAAAACGTACCATCAAAAACCAGAAAATATAGATCCAGGATTTATTACTTTTACATAGCCATACCCTACCCAAGATATCTACATAGAAGTTTTATAAATGCTACAAAACAAACCTTGCCGTAATCAGAAATGAAACAAAGTGCATATACTTTCACCTCAGAGGATGGCAACTTAAAAAAAGGAAGAGGTAACAGCAAAACACACTGGAGAGCTCTAAAAACAGATTTGACTGTTATGCAACAGAGAGAGAAAGGAAACTTAAGTGAAGAGAAGCAGCCTTGTAATAATGGAACATGGAGGCCAGTCATTTGTGGTGTACTCTAGAGGTCAATACTGAGGCCAATGTTGTTTAACATCTTCATTAATGACCTGGACATTGAACAGGTGCACCCTCAGCAAGTTTGCAGATGATAAGACTTGGAGGAGCACCTTATACACCAGACGGTTGTGCTGACATTCAGCAGGACCTTGACAGGCTGGAGAAATGGGCAGAGAGGAATAAATGCAAAGTCCTCACCTGCGTAGGAATAACTCCATACATAACTATGGGCTGAGAGCAGGCTGTCTGGAAAGCAGCTTTGCAGAAAAGGACCCAGGGGTCCTGGATGAACACAAGCCAGCAATGTGCCTCAGCGGCAAAGGCTGCCAACCGTGTCCTGAGCTGCATTAGGAAGAACACCACCAGCAGGTCAAGGGGCATGACCCTTCCCCTCTACTCAGCATCTGGAGTGCTGGGTCCAGGTCTGGGTTCCCCAGTACAAGACAGACATGGACATACTGGAGCCAGGCCATGAAGATGATTAAGGCCATGCGAGCCAGGATCTTGTAGCCTCAAGAAGAGAAGGAGAGGGGTGGTGGGGGAGGATCTTATCAATGTGTGTAAATACCCGATATGAAACAGTAAAGAAGAGTGAGTCTGGCTCTCCTCAGTGGTGCCTGGTGAATGGACAAGAGGCAATGGGCATAAATTGAAACAGAAGAAACTTAGAAAGAGTTTTGGGTGGGTTTTGGGGTTTTTTTTTGTTTGTTTGGCTTTTTTTTTCCTGTTGGTTTTGTTTTGGATTTTTTTTTTTTGCCTGTTGTTTGTTTTGGTTTACTCTAAGGGTGGTCAAACACTGGAACTTACCCAGACAGGTTATGGCATTTCCATCCTTGGAGCTGGTCTAGGTGACCTTGCTTTGAGCAGGGTGCTTGGCCTAACTAGACAGTCTCTAGAGGTCCCTTCCAACCTCAACATTAACCTGAGGGTAAAAACGTACTTCTAGTGTAGGAAATAGACAAACAGGTAACACTTACAGCAGAACTGGGTTGGTTTTACTGCTACTATTTAGGTCTAACAGTAAAGATGGTTAACCCTCGGTTCTACAAAGCTAATTCAAACAGCTCAAAAATTAAAATATTTGATACCAAGTATTTATAAAAATATTAATTTCACCTCTATGTAAGGAACTGCCTGTAATCTCTTCTACTTTCCTACAGACAGTAAAATAGGTTTCACTGCTTACAATTGTGAATGCCACAAAACCCTTTGCTTAATGGTCAATGGATAAAAATATACAAGAACATGAAGGAAGATTGATCTGCAATGAAAGTCTTTTGTAACATTTCAGCTAGGTTAAATAGGTAACTTTTAAAAAGGAAATATAAAAGTTGCTATATCGGGACTCCAGAAAATAACCTCCTCATCTGAAAAATAAATATAATAGGGGTGGCAGCAATAAAAATTTGTTTATTACTGATCTGAGGGCAGTACCTGCAAAAGTGAAGGCTGAATCAGTTTCCAATTCCCACCGCTTAATAAGATTTCTGCAATACAGAAACCCACCTAGGTAGTTTCAGACACAAAATGAAAGACTCATTATACATCTTATTATACAAAACTCAGAAAACTTGTATTGTAAACCTCCCCTGAGGAGTAATGCCAAGTATTATGGATTAGGTGCAACATTCCACAGCCCTTTCAATATTCGCACTGAGTACTGCATGTTGATATTGCACCTAAAATAGGACATACAGCCTTGCTGTAGTAAACACTGTTTTAGTCAGCAAACAGAACAGAGGCACAAATTGTATGTAAATAAGCAGTGGCTGCTCCTACTTTCTCTGTAATTTTTAGGAAAGAACCTGTCACTGAGGGACAAACCCAACCTAGCAATGGTCTCTGTAGTGAATATTCTTTCTTTTCTTCGTCTTTCCAAATTTAAATCAGTTTTCACTAACACCGCCAAAACCTCTCAGTAACTTTTACAGCTGCAGGGTAATCAACTTAAAGACAGCTACCTGGCAACCCTTGCACACCATTTGGATGCAACTGTGTTTACCTGAACACACAAACAGGCTATACAAAGCACCTGGATATTCACTGCTGACAAGAGTAATCTCAGTAATCACAGAACGGTTGACGTTGGAAGGGACCCCTGGAGGTCACCTGGTCCAAACCCCCTGTTCAAGCAGGGCCACCTAGAGCCAGCTGCCCAGGACCGCATCCAGACAGCTTTTTGAGTATCTCCAAGGACGACTCCACACTTTGAGAATCTGAGAACGCATGCACAAGTACACCAATGTCACATAACATGAACTCATAAACATGCAGTCAATATGACGGACTGCATATCTATGAGTGAGGGAGGACATTATCTGAAATGGCCGTCCGCATGCTGATCACAGAAAGGCTGGAGCATACAGACATCAAATGGTTCCCTAATAAGCTACATGGCCCGCCCCTGCCAGCAAGTGTGAAGTTTTATTTAAATGCCCTGCCAAAAAACCCACAAACTTCTACACACCTTATAACTTCTCTGTAATAAAAAGCAGCTCTTGAAAGAAACGAACCTTAACAAACATGCATGAATGAAGCCTATGCAAACACTGGCATTTCAGACAGTCCCAGTATCTAGTACAAACTTTTCTGGTATTTGCTCACATTCCTGTATATTTGAGGCTCTATCCTCAGTCTTAAAGTAACTGTATCACAGGCAGAAAAATACTGCCTGTTTGCAAACTCATATACTTGATTATTCCACTTCATTCCTCAAAATTATTGGTTTCACCAGAATACAAACAGGTATCATGAATAACAGTGCAATTACAGTCTAACTATACAGATTTCATGGCACATCTTTGCAACCAGTCCCTAGACCTTGTTAATCAAGCCTAGGCCTTAATGTTATACTTGTTAACACAACTATAGCTTTGGTCGATATGTAAAAGAACATTATTTTATTGTTTACATTAATTTATTATTGGGCTGGGTAGTAGCACAGAAATAACACTGCTTGTAGACAGCAGCATTTTCATTGTACTATCAGTTCTGCTATTGACTTGATGCGGGACCCTAAGTAAATCCATTCTTTTCTTTACACAGGTATATCTTGCTGTCCGTCAAGAACATGTCTGACAAGAAATGTGAAATAGCAATTCCACAGACAGTAAAGCAATTTTTCCCCCTAGAATAAATGTAATATAGAGGAGACATATACAGGAACTTAAAAAACACACACAATTGTAACACACAGGGACAGTACATATGACATGGTGGACAGAGAGGAAGAAGCAAGTTCATCAGTTGTCAACTCAACTCAATCCAAAGATGACAGATGAGGAGGATGAGATGCTGGCTTTTCAGAAACTGGGTTTGCAATAGCTGGAGATACAGAATGCTTAATTAAAAAAAAACCAACCCCAAACGAAAACAAACAAACAAACAAAAATCCACACAAAAAAACAAAGAACAAACCATCAAACAGTTGACTGCTAATTGTCCTGAGATTTTGATCAGCAGATCTCCTTTAACATGAGACTGAATCTCCATTGACCCTGTCCAATCATTCTGAAAGATTTCAGCTGCTTCCCCTGTGAGACAGAACATCCACTGTAAATCTTCTAGTGTGAGTGTTCATGCTGCCTCTTTCCAAATGGTTACATTGTCATTGACATCATCATCCTTCTCAGAGGCCCAGCACACGTGGAGGTCAATCAAGTCAATCAAGGGTAAAGGACAAAAACAGGGTAATGACAACAGTTAGCAGAACAGGGTATTAAATGATCAATACTGGAACTCTGAAACAAGAGACTGAGAAGAAACAGATAGCATGGTGTTATCGCACCTATTTCCTTCTTCCAGAGATTTATCTTGTCTACTCAGACTGTAAAAATTACTAAGCAGGAGCTGCTTCTCACTGAGTGTTTACACATTGTCTAATCCTGCCAACCTCAGTTGTGATATGCATGTGCTACTCTGGTAAAAATACGAGAGACAACTATTTTCAGGCCAGTGTGTTATTTTGAGGAGGTTCATTTTACACACTGAAAAAAAGAAGATATTTCAACACGCAGCCAAAAAGCACCCTTAAGAAGTATGTAACAGAACTGGAAGTTGTAGCTGAGATAGATAAGCTGTCGGTCTACTTCCAGGGGCACTGATCATAAAAATCATTCCCAAGTTATACATTAGACCCAATATAGATGCGGCTACTTTGTGAAACACGTTGAAGTCTGCAGCTGATGGAGTTCTAAGCACGTAGTGTCAGTTATACATGTATTTTTTTGATTGAATTACAAAAGCACAAACATATTCAGTGGTTTGACCATGACATACTCTACAGTAGCAAACAGAAGAGTGGTTATGAAACCAATATCTGGATTCTAGTTAGAACATCGATTTTGTCACAGTATTTTAAGGTTTATTTCAGAAACAGTATTAAAGCAAGCCATATATACATGGGTACTAAATTTGCTACTTAACGAGTTTCATGCCAGTGAACAGAATCTCACAGTTTCTCCAGGTAGCCTCTCATTGCACAAACAACTCAGCAGGCAATCTATACAAAGTATGTAACAAATGTCTCAAAAAAAGGAGAAGGTTCTTAAAAAAAACCCCACAAACCCAAACCCCCCACAAAAACCTCACAACACACTAGAAAACATATCCTTTTAAGGACCAGGTAAGTTACAGGCTAATGATCTCCAATCACATCCTCGACAAAACTCAAACATTGAAAACAATCTCAGAATAAATATGTTATCTCAGATTCCTTGTTCCTACTCCAGCCCTGTTCACATCTCACAGAAGCTATAAACCTCTGGAGAAAAGAGAAACAAATGGACATGAGGCTATTTTTCAAAAAGCTCTTCAGACGCACGAGAAGCCTGCCAGTGCAAGACGCAAGAAATGGTATGCTGGAAGTGGAGCTACACTGTATGGTGCTGAAAATCTTATGGGCCATGCTGCAGTCCACAGAATAGCTCCCTATCAAGAGTTGTGCACTGGTGTATTTTGGGAGAGGGCATGAAAAGGTAAGGCAGAGGCATAAGCCTCACCACAATGACTGTATCCTATTTTGCATCCTCATACCCTCACTATGAAGCCACAGACAGCACTGGAGGACTGTTAAGGAGAAGCGCCCACTTCTGAGAAATGGAATATGGGAAGTAGAGGCAACTGGAACGATGCTCGGCTGTGAACATTGGGATAATGAACTGAGGCAGCTACTGGGAACGATCATTGGGGAACACAGTGTCTGAAATGGTAGTGAAAATGAGGGGAGAAAAAAGTTAATCATGAGCTGAGTGTAGAAAGCAGCAAGTTACTGCACTAAGCTCATTCCTTCTCAAGTGAGCAGCAACAGAGGAGAGAAAGAAACTGGGATGGGGTCAGATATACAGCCTAGTCAGGTCAGTGAAGGGGGAAAGGGGAGGGAAGAACAGAAGAAAGAAGATAAGCAGGCCCCCTCACTGAGTCATACCAGAGCTACTGCTGCTGGAAGGGAGCCAGATTTGAGCTGGAGCATTTGCCTCTGCTTTTTTCCCCTCTCAGAAAACCAAGGAGAAGTGAAGCCACCAAACTTAGACATCTACCTGAAATGCATTCAGATTTTGCTGACTATAAACCCCTACTGTAAATTACACCTAGGCCCAGAAAAACTTGGCATCAAAAGCATGCAAGAGTAACTGAAAAACATCCTCCTTTTTGGCTGAGTTTTTGTGCTGCCCTGAAGCAAGATTCATTATTGGATCAGTGATTTCATAACATAAAATACAAAACCCTTCAAAAAGAGACAACTATACAAAGTGGCAGTTGTGGACAGCGGAGCNCTGCCCTGAAGCAAGATTCATTATTGGATCAGTGATTTCATAACGTAAAATACAAAACCCTTCAAAAAAGAGACAACTATACAAAGTGGCAGTTGTGGACAGCGGAGCTGTATTATTCCTCAAATTACACATTGCTTTTTCTTAGGTAAATTCCTAGCCTGCATTCTCCAAAGGCCCTCCTCACAACTGAGTACGCATTTCTCAGCCTAACACCCTTCCAAAGCAATTTTAAAATCTGTACCTATTTCTGTAAAATCTATCATGTACATCAGCCTCAAATCACACCCAAATCAGAATTTGGATTTTTTAAGATATTTCAACTATCTGTTTTACAATACTCATTATCATATACCAACAGGTACCTTGTATACAGTTTACGATTAGTGTCCTCAGCTACTTGGACTCAGTAATCATTTAGCAACCTCAGCTCGTTTGTTAATGTCTCTCCTAACATGACATCTCGTCTCACCCTGATTTCTTTATGGATGGATTTACAGTTTGGTTCTGTCTTCCTGTAATTGTATAGGCACCTGTCGGAAACACCCAACTGAGCATTCACATACTTATTTTGAAGTGGTCAGTGAAATCTTGAGGAAAGACTGCAAGAGCTTGAAATGGCCAAAAGCTAGTAGGAAATAAATCAAAACTTTCATACCTCCATACACCACAACTTAGCAGCAAGAATAACAATTCAAGTCTTGCCAATTAAACAAAAGACCACATGTAAACAGAAAATTCAATTTTCATTATGATTTCACTCTAATAAACAGGGCTTGCAATTCCTCAAAGGTATTTTGACTTTTTTTTTTTTATAAAAAGCACTTACAAAAACTGCTAGCTAGCAGAAAAAAAATACTACCTGAGAAGACAATAAAATTTTGTTTCACAGTTGAGCATTACCTAGTGAATTAAAATCCATTGTTTTTAAATATAAGGCAGTCTCGTAATATTGCTGTTTAGAGATACAAAGACTACTGTATCAAATAGTATCTATGATCTTATACAACAAAGCATGAATTTAACACTGCTTTCATTGTATTACCACCACAGCAGTGTTGTAGCATTTCTGAAATTATACTTTCGTCCAAATCATTATGTCAACAGGCATGCCAGTCTTCTTCAAGCACCAAATGGCTAAAATTGAGTTAAATGGCCCAACCAGCTAAGGTGCATTCAAACATAAATTCCAGTAGTGCTTCACTTCACCTTTTGATATTGTAGTCAGAATTCTACTCTCTGTATTTCACAGAACAACAGAAAATAGTAGGTGGATCTTTGGGCTTAAACAAAATTTTGTTTCCTTGCCTTTCAAGCTCTTGATACGCAAAGATGTAGGACATCAAGAGATGACTTGCATAGTTTTGTCAAATACTATGAGATTTCATCTTCAAAAGACCTAAACAAGTTGTTAAACGTTATTACCAACATAGTCCATTCTAGAAGTTCATCCTTCCACTATTTTTAATGAAAAGTCTGGTTTTCACCTCCCCCAATCCCCATACCACAAACCACTTTAATTTTATAGATTGTGCCAGCAAACCTTTCAAATCAATTGTTGAGTACAGGATTACATAGAAGCCCTCAAAGATAAGAACACTAGCAATCCTTGTCATCCATATACCTCACTGAGCCCAACACCTCCAGAAGAAGAGGCAGAAAGAGTAGGTAGGTGCCTTCATAACCAATGTCCATAGCTGATACTAGACACAAGATAGAGTGCTGCTAGACATTTGACTTTCTGAACATCTGCATAAGCCACTTCCACATACCAATCAATCCCCCTTCACTCAGCAGGTGGAATCTGGAGTCTGTCTAAAGCTGAATCCCAATTAGCTGCACAGCATGGACACACAGCCTTAAACATACTAAGATTCGTGCAGAGCTAATCACGCCAGAGGTGAAGCAGCCTATACAGACATAGCAGTTTGCTGTCATGTAGGCAGCATGGCAACTGAGCACCTTTCCCACAGGCAAGACATACACATTAAACCCAATGAGAAAGGGTTATTCTCACCCAGACCAACTCAAATGAAGACAAGCCAAACAGCAAGTATACCCCATTTTCTTATACAGTATATTAGAAGCTGTTTTTACTATTTTTTTCCCCTCAAAGAAAATATCAATGTAGATGTAAGTGATTTTGCTTAACTTCATTTTATATTTCAACTCTCAAGTAAATAATTGGACAGCCCTCTCTCTGAAGTCACATACATTACTTCTGACAATGACCGTTTAGGTCCAATACCTCTGAAAAGAGACAGAACTACATTTGTCTCCTTTTTTTAAAAAGAAAAAAATAACACAGAGATATAATAAGTTCTTGAAGCTTATTAGCCAACATTACTAAAGGTATAGAAAGGAAAAAAAAGCCATAAAGAAGTTGAGCAAGGAAATAAATAGAAGACAGCCAAGTCGCACTTCCTTTGCAGATTGTAGTGAAGTGTCTCCTCTAACCAAGATGAATTAGAAACACTTCTATTATGCAAACTAATATTAAAGTTTATGGTTTGGGAAGCCAGGGATTTCCTACAGTGTTCCTAATAGCTGGACAACTCAAGTACTTTACTGTTTACTTTACGATGCTACGTTCATGATATGGCATAGCCTAAACATTTTCTTAAAAGAAAATAAGCCTTAATGAGTTAACCACATGCACACACAGAAAGCCTGCTACCTGCCAGACAACCTCAGGCTCTACATTTTTTAATAATGAACTAGTTACTCATGCCATTACATAAATATTATTACATAATATCTCCTTTGTATGTAAAATTAGAACTACAATAAAGTAAGTCCCACTATTTCAATATTGGATCTATTAATCCCACTCATCCACTTAATATTTTGGAGCTGTAGATGCATCAGATCACAACAGCTTTTATATCTCACATTCCTCTGCCTACACAGAGAACAGACAGATNAAAAAAAAAAAAAAAAAAAAAAACAAAACACCAAAATACAAAACCAACAACAAAAAAAAATAGTCTACTGTAATAACTGGATGAAGGGAAAGATACCATTATTAAGCTTTTTTATTACAGGTTTTTTGTCTTGCCTAACATTTAATGTACATACCAATACCTCATTTTCAACTTGTAAGTCAACAAAATATGCAGAAATACCTTAATTCCCAAGGTCAGCATTACACAACGTAAGTATATGATGCTTAACACGTCTAACATCTCAGAGAACAGGGTGGGTTTTTTTCCCAACTCAATATTTAATGTATGGGTAAATTACAATAAATATTAAATTCATTTCCCTAAACGTTAAATTTGTTAGAAATTTGTTCTGACAGTCAGAAACATAACTGAGATGTGGGAATACTATAACCACGAGTCCACAGAGAAGAGGCAATGAAGAAGTGGGATGTGACACGAGGAAGTCTCAGGGGGCAACATGTGGCCAGCGGTTAGGACGTTCCCTTCTGCAGTGCAGCACCAATGCCTATCGCTTTACGCGATTTGTACCACGCTAGCGTTAAGATCAACATACACCCCCCACTTTGTAAGTACTGCAGAAGTCTCACTTGTGACTACGTTCAAAGGTTTCCTCTTGTACGCTCACCCTTTCGCTATTCGCCCCGCAGAAACACACCTCCCGGTGTGCCCCTTTCACCACCACCACCACCACCACCACCACCACCACCCCCCCCCCCCTCCCCGCGCCCACACGCCGTTATCTTTGCCCTTTATGAGGGTGGGGGGCGCGGAGCGGGCGGCTGCCCCCAGTGTTTGCACAGCTGCCGCCGCTCGCTCGGGGCAGCCCGCGTCGCGCACAAAGCCCCCGGGCGGCCGCGGGCCCTCCGCCCCGGCCCGCACCTGCGGCCTGGCCCCGCGACCCCCCGGCCGCCACCGCCGGGCGGGGTACCCGGCGGCACGGGACACGACACGACACGACACCTCCGCCCGCGGCGGCGGCTGCCGGGCTCCCCCGCGGGGACACCCGGGGGGGCAAGGTACCCTCCTCGCCGGCCGCCGCCGCCGCCCCGCGGCGCCGGCTGGGCCCGGCGCGCTCCCTCGCAGCCGCCGCTGGCAGGTGAGACGCGCCGCAGCGGCGGGTGGGGAGGGAGGGGGGCGCGACCCAGCCACAAAGAGCAGGAGCCGCCGCTGCCTCCGCCGCCGGGGGGGTGGGGGAACCGGCGGCGGGCCCGGCGCCGGCAGGACCTGCGCCGCAGCGGGGCCGTCCCCGCCCGGGCGGCGGCGGCCGGGGGGTGGGGGTGGGGGGGCGGCGGCGGCGGCAGCAGCAGCAGCGACGGCGGCGACGACGGGGGTCCCTTACCTGCAGGGGTGGCGCCGAAGACTCTCACGACGGGCACCCGCCTGGTCGGGGCCTGTCGGAAGTGGGACTGGCAGGGGTCCAGGCCGGGCAGCGGGCTGCCCATGTAGTAGTCGGCAGTCACGATCCGCACTGAGAACATGTTGTTCGCCGCCGCCGCCGCCGAGGCACGCACTGAGGGAGCGAGCGCGGAGCCCGCACGGCTCCCCCCGCCGCAGCGAGCGAGGGAGGGAGCGAGCGCGGGAGCGCGCGCACGCGCAGCCCCCCCGCCTGCCTCGCGTCTCCTCTCCTCGCTCGCTCGCCCGCCCCGCCGCCGGCGCGCGCACCGGCGCGCGCCCTCGCACGCGCCTTGTCTGTCTGCCGCTGTTCGCTCGCGCTCTCTTCCCTCCCCTTTTCCCCCTCCCCCCCCCCCCCCCCCCCCCAACCTCCCCGCCGCCGCCTCTCCGCTGCTACTGCTCCTCCGGGCGCGTGCGCGACGGCGCGCGCCGGGCCGGGCCGAGCCGCCCCGGCGGGCTCTAGAGCCCGGCCGGCCGCGAGCGCTTCACGGGCAGCGCGGGCCCGTCCCCCCGCAGCAGCACGGACACGGCGGCGGCGGCGGGTCCCCGGCTGCGAGCTGCAGCTGTTGTTGCCATGATGATGATGTCACGGACGCAACCATTGGGGGAACGGGGAGGCGGACGGGCCGTGGGGTTGGGAGGGGTGTCACTCCCCAACGCGGGCACCCGCCCCCCACACACACTTCCCCCCTCCTCCGTCTTTCGGGTGGGCTCGGCAGGCGGGGCGCGAGCGTGCGTGGGAGTGGGGGAGATCTTCCCGGTGCTTATCCTCCCCCCAGCCAGGACGGAGGCGGGGGGGGGTGGGGGGGTGTTCGGTGATTCGGCGATCGGCCGCGCGGGCTGGGGTGAGGCTGCGGAATCCCGAGCAGCCGATGGGGCGGGGAGGGAGCGCTGCTGGGAGGCGATGGGGTTAAGCTGGGTCGGCCGCCATTTTGGATGCCGCGCCGCCTCGCTGCGGGAAGGTGAGTCTCCGCAGGCAGCGGGGGCTAACAAATAAAAATAAAAGAAATGGGGGCGAGGAGGGAGACGGGGACACCTCCTGCTGTCGTTACTCGCGGGGGGGAAGGGGGGGGGCGTAGCGCTTCCGCTGAAGCCTGCGCCCCCTTCGGTTGTAACGGTCCCTTGCGTGCGGCTGGCGGGGGGGGGCGAGGCCTGTAGAAGGGCGGCGGCGGTTGGTGCCGTTGCCGAGCGCGCGGGTGGCGGCGGGGCGGGGCCGGGCGCGCTGCGGCGGAGCGGCGGGGGCTGGGCCGCGGCCGCCTCCTGTCGGCAACCTCCCCGCCGCCCCTCCGGGCGGCTCGGCCCCGCCTCGCCGGCCTCCTCCTTCTCCCCACCCCCTTCGCAGCCTCCTCCGCCATTGCCCTCTTCTCCCCACGGCCACTGTGTTTCTTCCTTTCCCCCGCCCACCCCTCTCTCCGTGGTTGCCCGTTACCTTCTTGCGACCCGGGAATAAAGGTCGGGCTGGGAGCTGCCTGCGCTGTTACCGGGGGTGGGGTGGGGGAAGGGAAGGTGTGAAGAAGCGGCCTCCTATCTTACCGCGGTACCGAGGCCGCAACCTCGGGCCCTGTCCGGCTGGGGAGCGGCGCCCCGAGGCTGAGGTCAGGCTCCCGGCTTCTTTAACCCCAGCAGAAGCGGGTGAGACAGCTCCTCGGAGACCTGCCTTAATCGGGAGGCAGCGAGTCCTGAGAGCTAGGTGCTTCCCTGCCCTCCCCGGTCATTCATTTGGGTAAAATTCATGAGGATTTAGGTTTTTCTTGTTTGGTTCTTGGGCTTTCAGGAGAGCATATTTTGTATTTTCCAGCTGTCTCATGCAGGTTTTCTTTTTAAAATTATAACCAAAACCTCGAGTTGGAATTCCTGTTGCAGTCTCTTTGTCTCAAAGCCGAGGGGTTTGGGGAAAAAAACACACCAAATGTCGAAAGAGTTGGCAGTGTAGAAGATTAGTCTATAAAAAGGCCAAATATTCTTACATATACTTAGAATGATATTGTTACATATGCGTGCAAGACTGGATGATATGAGACAAACGTACAAATCTATAAAATCTGACAAAAGTCCAATATGTAAAACATATGTTTCACATTTTGCTTACATATGTTTTGGTTTTAGATTTGAACAAAAGACAGGTCAGGCAGTTGCTACCCTTCATTTTTTCATTGTAATGAACAGGAAGCTTGCCTGTCTACTCAAGGGTAACGGTTTTCCTACTCTTTCTTTGTAAGCTGTTTATTTTTTCTAGCTCATTTCTGTTTTCCTCTTGAAACTCATTTTTATGCAAACAGAAAAAAAGTCAAACCACGTAGTCATCAAGTAACCTTGCTTCGCAGAAGTAAGTAGTTGAAATAGGGTTATAACCCAAACTATTTTCGTTGTATCTGAAGAATAACTGAGCTACAACTTTAATTTTTTGACAGTTATTTACATTTGCAAGGCTAATATTTGGAAAACCTTTGGAACTGCAAGATTACTCTTATGAATACTTAAATTTCACAAAGGCTAATAAATCACTAGGAGATTACTGGTGAAGCATGTTAACAAGTAGCATCTCTAACTCTTGTTGTTTGAATACATTTTGTACTGCTGCTTAACTAATACATTTCCCTCATTTTCCATAGGACTTTGGTAGGGACACTACTCTGTTCTTGTGTTACTCCATTCTGTGCTCTGTTGTCTTTCTGTTCACATGATTGTCTTCCTAAGCGTTGTATCTTCCCACCGCTGTTTATTTCACTGATGGCTTAATGTCTTTGAACACTGGCAAATGTGCTCTGTTGCCCTTCCTGCATCAGTTTAAGATTCTATGGCATCGGCAGTCCACTTCTGTGCTAGGGGATACCCATCCACTATTATATTCTGTTGTCATATACATAGACAGCAGAACATGATGTGTATCTGCACCTCAGCTGAGTTGGTATATAATGCAAGATATTTAAGCTACTGGAGGATTCTGGCTTCTTCTAAACAAGTTTCGTCTGGCAAAGAGTTAATTTTGTTTCTAGTGATTGCTGTGAAAGGAATGTTGATGGTTGGACTAGATGATCTTAAAGGTCCCTTCCAACCTAGAAAAATCTATGATTTGATGTCAATAATACATACTGGTTTAGTTGTTGCTAAGTGATGTTTATACTTTTCAGAGACTCTTTTCAGCTTCCAGTAGAAGCTGAGAAGGAGCACAGAAAGAACAACGGAATGGCCAATGGAATATTCCGTACCAGGGACAGCACGCTTAGTATATAGATGGGGGTTGGCCCGGGGTGGGAAAATCCGTGATCACTGCTCAGGAAGGTACCAATTCACAGGGTGGTGAGAGTGACTTGTGTCATTATTGTTATTCTCCTTTTCTGTTATTGTTCTATTAAACTGTCTTTATCTCAACCCACGAGTTTTTTTCATTCCCTTTCGCGTCCTTTTGCTCCTTCTTCTCCCTGCCGTTCTGGGAAAAGGGGGAGAACTGCGTGAGCAACTGCCTGGTTCTAGCTGCCGGCTGGGGTTAAGCCATGACAGTGGTGTGTGAGGCATAGGCACAAATTCATATCTGGTAGTCCTGCTGAAGAGAAAGCAATTACCCACAATAGAATAGTGTAGATAGCTGGAATAACTAACTTTTTAGAAGCATAAAGCAGGATTCACTAAAGCACGTCATGCAGAGTCTTCTATTTCATTACAAAACTTTTTATGTTGTTATTTAAACCAGAGAGAACTGTGCTTTGAATTAGGAAGAACTGTTGCAAATGGAAGATGGCAGGACTGAGACAAGAACAGTTGATACCTAACCTAGAGCCAGTTTCCTGTTCATATGGGGTATTAATTTGTTTTCTGAAGGTGCTGAATGTTATTCTCAGAAAAAAAAAAAGTTACTTTTCTTTTTGATGGAAATAGCTTAATTCAAGTGGTAGTCTTACAGTCATGGAGACATTTATATGGAACTTGCATGCTTTCTGAGCTGTACCTTTTCAGTTTCCCTTTGTTTCTTAGAGTGCACTTCTGCTTTCAAATTCTTCTTGCAGTCAAGTAAAGAAGTTAGTCTGCAGGGTCACACCAAGCTAAGAATATATTTTCAGAAAAGCTTTGAGTCAGCACTGTCACGGGAGGTCCCCTGCCCTCCTCCTCATGTCAGTGCAAGCGTTTGAATAGCTGCATAATAAACTGGATTTGGAAACTGATCCAGGTAAAAGCAATCCAACTGAAAAATAAGGGTTAGTGTTAACCTAGATCAGGCCCCTGATCTGCCTCATTGTGTAGGTGTGTGAAAGTCTGTGCTCCCACAGTGGAGAAGGCAATCCAGGGGCTGAGTTTGAGCAGCAGGAAGAAAAAGAGAATGTTTCTTCCACCAGTATTGGCTTGTGGTAGCTTAAGTTGATGGCTAGTTTAAGTTGCTGAAGTCTAAAGGAATAGCGTGGTGAGCAGGACTAGGAATGAGGGAAGTGATTGTCCCCCTGTACTCGCCACTGGTAAGGCCCCGCCTTGAGTACTGTGTTCGGTTTTGGGCCTCTCACTGCAAGAAAGACATAGAGGTGCTGGAGCGTGTTCAGAGAAGGACAACAAAGTTGGTGAGGGGTCTGGAGAACAAGTCTTATGAGGAGTGGCTGAGGGAACTGGGGTTGTTTAGTCTGGAGAAAAGCAGGCTGAGGGGAGACCTTATCGCTCTCTACAGCTACCTGAAAGGAGGTTGCAGATAGGTGGGGGTCGACCTCATCTCACTAGTAACAAGTGATAGTACAAGAGTAAATGGCCTCAAAGTTACACCAGGGGAGGTTTAGATTGGATATTAGGAAAAAAATCTTCACAGAAAGAGTTGTTAAGCATTGGAACAGGCTGCTCGGGGAAGTGGTGGAGTCACCATCCCTGGAGGCATTTAAAAGAGGTAGACATGGTGCTTAGGGACATGGTTTAGTGGTGGCTTTGGCAGTGGTGGTGGTTTTGGCAGTGTTAGGTTAACGGTTGATGATCTAAAAGGTCCCTTCCAACCTAGACAATTCTATGATTCTAAAGGTAGGTTTAACCCTTACAGTAGGTGACAGGCAAAAAGCCTGTTTCTGGATTTCCTACATGTCAGCTTCTGTGTCAGGGTTGGTCTTTAGCACTTATTTTATTTGTTGTTCATGCCCACATGTGTGTATGCATCTACTACATGTAAATTTTCTTGTAATTTTCTTTTATTACCTGAAAATGCTGACATCCTAGGATGTCAATAATTGCAAAAGGAGACATCACAGTTAGAAAGCACTAGCACCCATTTTCCCTGGTATCTCCGAACTCTGTATGTATCCTCTCTAAGGTTTCATACAGTTTTCTGTATAAAGCAAGTCACCCCCTTTCCCTGTTCCTCCAGTTGCTAAGCAGCAGCTGTTCTCCCCATTAGCCAGCCATGTATTTGCATGAAAATAATCAAGCTTGAATATATAACTGCTTCTAATCATGCACAGTTAAACAGGTGTACAATAAAAAATGAGTATTAATAGTGTTAGTTATCATCATAACTGATGACTGTTTTAAAAGTTAGAATTTCCCTGTAGAGTAAAATCAATATAGCTTTTTTTTTTTTTCTTACAAAAGACACATCAGTTTTTTCTTTCTCTTAATCTGTACTATGTACCTACTTAAAAAAACCTGGTCACAAAATGGTATCTGCAGTTCACAAAAAAATTATAAATGCAAATATGAGCAGACACATAATCATCTAGCAGCTAGACATGGTGGGGGCCAGAGAAAAGCCACATTTTTGAAATATCTAATTATAGTAGCTGAATGCAACAGAACTTGGTGATAAAAGTTTAGATAATAACACAAAAGGTGAAATTTTGAACAGTACATCTTAACTTCAAAACTGACTTATGTATCCATGTTTGAGTTCCTATTGGTTTCCAGGATGTTCAGTATTTCTGACATCTGTGGTCTGAAATCTTGCAGTGCTCTCAGTCTGGGGGTGCCCTGGGTTTATCCAAACTCTATTTCAGAATGAGAGCTGGGTGTGGCCCACATATTCTCAGGTGCTGATTCTTCAGATTACAGAAACATGGTTTCTGCAGGGAGAAAATCTGGGCACGTGGATCAGGAGTAATATGTGGTCCACCCTGTTGGTATCCTGACCTAGACAGTCAGACCGTCTACATTACACAGGAAGTTTATTTCCCAGTGTACCCCACAGACTAAGTGAATAAAAAAAGACTAAATCTTCAGGCTAAAATATTTGGTGCCATGTAATTTGGACTGCCGAACCTGTACATGCTTTGCCTCATATAAGAATCCATAGTCTCACGTTAGGCTCTAAGGCTCCCTAAACACTCCGTACAAGGAGTAGTCCTCTTAGTCCACAAAAGTGAGCACCCTGAATGAGAAGCTGCCTAGAAATGCTGATAAAGTATAAACTGAATAGTCACCTGCCCAAAGGAGTGAGGCTGAATTCTTCTCTCAAGATTCTCAATTTGGAGTCCTCTTCTAGAGTTAGGTATGTAAGCAAGTACAACCTTTATCTTATTTGGGAGATAAAAAAACAGGGAAAAATAGCTCTTTCTTCCAAGTTGAGCAGATCCAGGATTTGAAAACAGATCCACATTTCACACGAGTGCCTTAACAGTAGGTTAATGGATGAACTAATGCACCTATGCAAAATATTGGGAAAGATTAATTTCTGGTGGTCTTTCATGTTTTAAGAATGCTTATTAGACCAGACATCATAGGCAAGGTACACAGAAGGATTCTTCATATGAGAGTGGTAATGAGTTCCTGGAAACCTTATGAATATGTATATACGGCATGTATATAAGCTGTATAACTAACCCTTTATGGCATGCACATTAGGAGGAATGATCCTCTCTGCGCCCAGTGCTGCAATAAAAAAATACTTGCTTAATAGTCACTCTGACTATTGAGTCCTGATTTTGGCTTTTCACGGCAACAAGAGTCCTGACAAGCCTTGCTTCTACTTCAGGTAGTTAGGCCCACTTATGCCAGAAATTGAGGCAACATTGTGCATGCCCATCATACCAGGGGAAAGTCAAGTACTGTCTGGATGTTATCAGATAAAAATCTAAGGACAGTATGTGAACAGCAAGGAATTGAGCAACTTGTAGATACCAACTGCTTGAAGTGCCACTTAGGCTGCTGAATTCATTTGTGGAGGTAACTGTGCTTTGGAAATAATGCTTATGATCCTATTCATGAGTTGGGTTTTTTGTTTGTTTTTGTTTTTTAAATTCCCAGTGAATAGATACGGGCTAGGCAACAGGCTCTGAAGTGTAATGCAGTCAGGTTCTGTCAGGACCAGGGCAGTCACACATTTAATCAATGGCCTTGCATCAACAGTGTCTTGCCACTAGAAATCTGATGGGAAAAGTAACCTAGGTCTCAATTATGAAAATATTAGAAGTATCAAAGCAGTCTTTTAGCAAAGAATCTTAATAAACCTATTGGGGCAAGAATGGTGCCATGTGATTGGAAAGTAACAAATGTGTTTGAAGGAGAGCCCAAGGAAGTGTTATGTGCAACTATTGCAGTATATGGGACATAGGAAACAAATTATAACATAGGATAAGCAAAAGCATGGAAGTAAAAAAGTATTTCGTGTAGTAAAGGTAGATTTTGTTGGGGTAACTGGGTATTGTTTGATGAAATAATTAATTTATTGACAAAGGAAATGAAGTAGGTTTAATCTGTACTTCATAAAAAGATTCAGTATGGTGCCATATGAGAAATTAAATAGGATGCATAACATAAAGAATTGCTAATGGGAAATTACAGTAGATTGTGTGGAAAGAAGGACTGTAAAACTGGAAGTTGGCTACAGGTAGAGTCCGCCTATTTAATGTCTTTAGCATAGTCCTGTTTAGCATAGAAATAAAAGTTGCTGGTAACCTTACATTTGGAGGAGAACAGGCATATCATATAGCAAGAATTATGTGGTTTGGATTGGAATAATAGAAATGTCGTAACATTTTGAATATGAAAGGAAAGATTTTGCACTTTAAAATTGCTACAAATTTTCTGCCCTGAACTAGAATGGCAGAAATGACAGAAGAAAAGGTCTGGGAGTCAGAGTAGTATGAATCTACCCCCATGATGTGGTCTAAAAGATAATTACAGTCCTAAACTGCACAAAGTGAGTTATTTCTATCAAAGCAAGTGATATATGAATGGGATTATACAAGATTTTGGTCATACCTTATTTGGGCTATTTTTTAAGTCATCAAGAGGGATGAATTAAAACTAGAAGAGGTACAGAGTGGGGTTCTGAAAATGTTCACAGATGTGAAAATCCTATTTTATCAAGAAGGTACAAATCAGTTGGCTTCATCTAGAAAAAACAAAAGATGAGAGAATATAAGTGAACTTTGTAAGTATATCCGTATCTTTGGAGTAAGCAAGAAGAAAAAATATTTAAGACAAAAGACAGTGTTGATGTAGAATGATTAGATATAAACTAGAAATTAACTGGCCATGAAAGAAGGTTTCTAACCAATGGAGGAATGAATTTCTTCTCTCAGTGAAAGTAGCAGGGGAGAGCGTTTCAGCAAGTTTTAATATGGAGGTTGATGAGATTATGAAAAGGGTTATATGAGATTTGCTGGTTATTGCACCTGATGATCAAAATTCTAGAAGAATTGCACGTAATTCACCAAACATTTCAATAGTGGGTTCCTCTAATCGATGCAGACAGTTTAGCCATTAGGATAAATGAGTTTTTATCATCATTCACCATTGTACAAAATACATTGTATACCATGGATATGGCATAGCTTTCTGTTTCAGAAAACATTGACTGTAGCACAAAATGCAATCCTGTTGCAACACGTATCGTGGCCTTATGTATATGTTCATATCTGTAAATGAGTCGTGTATACAAATTCATATACATAATGTTTATATGAAAATGCAAAGCCACCTTTGACCATTTTTGTTTCCTGGGTTGTATTTGCATTTAGCAATTTATATTCCAAACAGAAATTTTGATTGGAAGTTATTCAATTTTTTGTTTGTTTTGAAAGTAACAATTTTTTTTTCCAACATTTTCAGGTCTTGCTGTTGCTGTAAATCAGAAAAACCTACCAGTGAACATGTGTACAGGAAAACGCATAAGTATTCAAGAAAATGATACAAACTGAAATGTAAAAATGAATAAAGAATTACATCTGTAATGATGTAGAATTATATCACTTTTTTTTGTTTAATTGAGAAAGTATATTTAATTGAGAAGCAGCATATGTATAATGTAAGGAAATTGTCAGTAAACACTTAATTTTAATTCTAAAGATAAGATTCCTGCTCTGTTCTGTGCTGACAGAATTCTACATGTCAAGAAGGGATTGAGGTTCCATCCCATGCTTGGAGAATGACCTATTGTCAAGACAAAAATATTTATATGATTGCATAAGGAATTAAGTTTAGTGTAACAAGAACACACACATTGTTGAGGAACAGTTAACAGTATAGTATTAAGTGAAGTTTAGTGATTGAATGTATGACAATGAGAATTTCATAGATAAAATTTGATTAAGATGAACTGATTAAGTCTTAAATAATTGAGGAATAGTACTAGAGCTGGTTTTATCAGTGGCATTGCTGAATCAGCGTAATCATTAAAACTGCTGTCTAGTGCTTGGGTCTAATGACTGTAAAAGTTGGGTATGAACTTGAAAATTGTGTGTAATAGCATGTAACATTTGAGCATTAATACTTTTGGTGGGAAGGGTATGCTCAGTATACTGAGCAGTATAACTCAGTGAGAGTTACTGGCAAGTAGGGGAGTATAAAGGGAAAAATGGTTGAGTGTTTGAATAGCTTTAGTTGTAAAAATAAAAGTAATTAGTTTATTTTTACAATAGAGCTGCCAGTTGAGGCTGCATGTGGTTGATCCTTCCCTCGTATTCCCAGGAGAAAGCATGTGTGACTGGGTGGGATTTATTAACTTCAAAAGTGTATTTAATTTATATGTACACATATCTACATGTGTACATATCTACATATCTACATGTGTACATATCCCTACCGAACTCTGAAATGTTTGTTTCATACAATGCAGCTCAGGTAAATGGTTGTAAGAATTGTTTTTAAACAGGCAAGCGAAAACATAATTTTTCACATTCTAGTTCTGATAAATAGCTGAAGCATTTAGTTGAAACTCTCCATTGAGAAATATGTCTGGTGTGAAGAGAGTTAGCCGAAATGGTTCAAATAGTAAGTAATTAAAAAAGATTCCATAATGGAAATTTTTCAAGTACTGTAACTGCCAGCCTCCTATAACTTACGTAGCCAAATATACATGAGTATATGGTTATTATTTGATTTTTTTGTTGTTTTAAAATGTGATCTGTGTTTCTGTGAATGAATCACAGAAATAGGGCTGGATGGTAAGTGGTGAAATTGATTAAGTTTTAGATGTTGTATTTTTTTCTGCCTAACACGGGAGCCATTCCTCATTCATGCATCAGACACAGTGAAAGAAGCCTCAGTCCAATATGTAGATCACAAACAGCCATCTGTTATCCAAGAAGAGAGGAGTGTCACCATACGAGTAAACTTAAACTGTTTTAAGATTAGATTAGAGATGGCAGAGCTCCATTAAATGCTTTGTCCATCTCTGTCAGTATTGGTCGCTGTAATATGTGAATATGAACCTTATGCTGCAGTTTTAGATGCCTACTATTTTTTCTACTAGGACAATTACTTATAGTTTAGAACTCAGTATGTGTTTCCTGTATTGTCTAAATCTTTCAGTTCCTAATTGTTGTGTCATGTATATGTGATCTTTTATTGCCTCAAGTAATTATTTTTCCTTGTTGGGGTTTGTTCCTTTGAAATAATTTTCCAGAACAATGTTAAGAAAAAAACCCCCAACATTTTGAACTTACTTGCTTACTTTGAGCAAGTAAGGTAACAGTTGTTTAGGTTTGTAACAGTTCTGTTTGAGTCTTTCCAGCTCCCAAAGAATTTCTGTTATTTTTATGTGAATTCCATCCAATTTGCAGAGGTCTTTCTTGTAATATGCTCACTGGTGAATTCCAGGCATGGTTGTAAAGAGCATGGATGAAGACTTTATGGTTTATATCCAAATAGAGTTTTCTACTTTGTTTCAGGCATCCATATGACCTCCATGTGTAGGGCAGAATTAATTACTTGAGGGTGTTAATGTCTGGTCCACCAAGAGGCTTGAAGGACTTTGTTGGTTGTCCACAAATAAAATGTTCTACATTCTGCCCTACAGCTGTATGTAGAGAAACTGTTACCTTCCTGCTCCAGGATACAGTGCTTCCAAATATGCAAGTCAAATCTAAATTAGTCTTTGTTGGTACTCTGTTACAAATCTATTTGTAGTTTGTGCTTACTTGTTATCCTTAGATCCTTTACAAATACTATGCCTGTGGGGTATTTCCATCCTATTGAATATATTCCAGAATATTTCTCTCAGTCTTTTCCATAGCAGTAGCTTGCTTTTTCCTGTACTCAATTTCATTTTACTGTTTTCTGGCAGCACTTTAGTCACACTAAGTTACTTTGAGGTATCTCAATGTCCTCAAAGTTGTCCACATTGTGGCCTCTCAGGGATTAATGAAGATGTCAAACAAAACAAGGCCTCACAACAGTTCCTGTGGCAGCACGCATATAGATAGGTTGCTGCTTGTCCTTTATCCTAGGATTCTTTTATTTGCTGTCAGTTTTTAGTTTTATCTTGAGCCCTACAATAATCACAGTTTTCCTTAAGCTTCAGAATTTTTACACGGTCCTTGTGTCCTTGTACCTCTCGTTCAGCACTGTAATCTATCCAACACATTCTGAGTGATTTTTGAGGTTTCATGAGAGTACCAAATACTTTCCTAAAATTGAATTATGTAATATCTGTGCACTGTGTTGCACTGTGTGTTTTGTTCTGGCTTTTGGGGAAAGCGTGTTGCTTGTTTCATTGTAAGCTAAATATTACCTAGTATTCTGTTGTCCTTTAAGGCTAACATTTTCAGGCTTGCTTGGCCTGAAATTAAGTTTAGTGTGGTTTAAAACTTCAAAGGTAGTGCTCCTGTCTAGATGTTCAAAAAACTAATTTTATGACTACTGAAACTTAGTTTCAGAAGTGTTCACTTACTGAGCACTTCTTGCTAGTGTTCTTTTTTGCTCAGTACTTGCATTGAAGGGATGATATTATATTACTATTGAGGTGATATTATTGTTGTCGCTGCTGCTGCTGTTATTATTATTATTAATTTATCAGTTCTAGTAGCATCTACTAAAGGATGACACTGAAAATGCAGGCTCCATCAGCACACAGATCTACTGCAGCAATTTTGGAGTCTTGCAAATAAAATTAATTTTCTTAACAGCATATTGATCATTTTATATTTCAAAGCACGAGGTAGGTACAGTTGGAGGTACAAACTTGGGAAGGAAACAAATTTGTAGACCAGATCCACTAATCTAATGTGATATGTTAACTGAAGTTAGGAAAGATTGAAAGGAAAGACACAATGATTCTTGGGAGGAAAATTGGGTGTGTTGCTTATGGACCTAGTCAAGTATAGAAATCGGATACATTCTGTCTGGAAGCTGTGCAGTTAAGTGACTGAGACTGGATTCTGTTATAATATATTGCATGTTTCCTGCTGTCTCTTGAGTAATCTTGCAGCTGCTTTAGTTAGAAAACCAGTGACACTTGTTTTCCTCCCAAAGCAGGAACTTGATGGCTTGGCTAATAAGATTAAACATCACTGCCCCCAAAATCTGTAAAGTATTAAGCACTATGCCATATTCCAGTCTCCCCACCCACTGCACCTCCACCTTCCTTTTCCTATGCAACTTTTTAAGCTCTTTTGTGGAGACGGTATTTTGTGTAGCTGTTTTTCTGAGGACTTAGGCTTTTCACCTTTTTTTTTTTTTTTTTTTTTCTNCCTAAGATGTGTAAAACTCAATGTTTTTTTTTTTTTTTTTTTTTAATAATTAAGTGGTGTGTTAGCATTATGGTCATGCTTTTTTTCAAAGAAAGCGATTGTTGAGTGGAAGTACTAATACACAGGGAAAAATAGGAAATGATTATGCTGTAAAAATAACTTTGAAAGAGTCTCAGATTGTTCAGAGAGGGAAGAGAGCTTTCCAAGAAGTGATCACATTCTCACACTCAGCTTTAAACGCATTCTTTATCTTTAAAAGGAAACAGAAGAGAATCAGTCAGTAAATCAAATGTAGTTGTTGGCTTGTCTGCAAAACTGTATCATTCTGAAATAAGGTGTTAGGACTGGACATTCAAAACAACAATTGTCAGTGCCGAGACCTCTTGTGCTCTGTGAAAAGTGGGTATGTCTTTCATTAGGCAATACCTTTCCTGCACCCCCTGATTGTTTTTCTTCATCATTGTCTAAAATAGCAGTTATGGTGGAGATTCTTGGTGAATCTTTAGGTACACATTAAAAACAAGACAGTATTTTTCTACTGTAATGAATAAGCTTTTGAAATCACTGTAAGGGTTTTTTTTAATATCTGTTTGTTTGAAAAGGAAATTGAATTTTGTACCAGAAAATCTCCACCTTTTCTTAGTTGTTGTTGGAGAAAAAAATTACACATTTAAAGACCACATGTTCTAGCTGCAACTTTTTAAACCTGTTTTGTGATAAAGATTTCACTACTAGTAAACTAAGTTTATCTCTGTCTCTCCAGCATGAGATTACTAGTCAGTTCCCTAATTTATTCTTTTCCTGACTGGCACAAAATTGCTTTTTGCCTGACGTACTTCAGAAATTGCTTATTTTCAACAAAAGAAATCAACAGCATCCATGTTTTTCAAGCTTATCTAAAAGATTTTTCAAGCTATCTTAAAGAGTAGCTTTATCTTTTATCACACTTTGAAAGTATTAGTATTTTTTAAATTATATAGCTCTGTTTAGAAGTAAATTTTGCTCAGATAAGGAGAAAATAACAGCAATAGTTGCCAAAAGGAATAAAGTGCGCTACCTGGAAATATATCCTTTATTTCTTATGTTCTAACAGAAAAGGAGATGAACAACACTTTTGTAAATGTCGTATTGTTTTAGCATAATTTATTTCTATGTCTCTAACTTTTTAAGCTTACTTTAATTTAATCATGTATAAAGTGATAACACTGCTACTTCAAAGGTTTAAAAATGCCAAATGATTTGGCTTGAACTGTGCTGTGACAGTGGAATTCATAATTTCTTTGTTGGCTTCTTTGTAATGTTCCTTACCATATATTAGATCTATACTGTAGAATAAAAAAGGGATAGAGAGAGACTGCTGTGTCCCTCTGCCTCCAAATGCTGTCCCCTGAGCAGTGTGGGAGCACAGTTTCACTGGGTTCTAGTTGTTATGGGCCTGAACTGCCACACAGCACGTTAACAGCTTAACAGCGTGGGTGATGAGCAGCCTGGCATTCACGCTTATTCCTTGGTGCCATTTTACTAAACAATATAGGCAGAGCAGCAGTGTCTCAGATAAGGCTTTTATAATGTACCAATTTGCCAAATTCAGAGCAAGATCTTTGGGGGTATTTGGTTCCACTGATTTCTTTCTTTTCTAAGTGCTTCAAATACATTAATTACTTTTCATAACATCCAAATAAATGAGTAATAAGGGCACTTGCTCAAGAGTCCTTAGTCCCTGCACTCAGTACTATGTGTGTGAGCTGTATGATTACTGCTTAATGAAAAAACATAAGCAGGCCTAGAAGAGTAAAGCTTCCTTATTCTTTTTGGCCTCTAAGTCTGCCATTCCTCAGTACTGATTGACAAAACCCAAGCTGGAGGTAAGAGGATGCTTCACATGCAACCACCTGCTGATAGGGGCACTCTTCTAGGAGACAGGAGACAGGTTTGGTGTCCTTCAAGCAATGGAAGGCCTAGAATCCAATCTACTATTTCCTCTTCAGCTGCTGTTGAATAACGCAGTGTCCTAACCACTGTGCTGCTCCATAAGACTATGCAACAAAGGTGCGTGTCCCACAGGAGGGGGAGATATCCTTAACCTCTGCCAAGACTTAGTTCTAGAAAAGCTCTTAGGCAGCAGATGTAAATTTGCGCCTGATGAATGCCCTAAATTTCACTAAGGAGAGAGGCAGACAGAACAGCAATAAATGGCCTTCTGTAACCTGCTGTCTGAGCTATGATAAGTATGTCTGGTTAAAACTGTTAAAAATGTAGGAGTTGTGGTGCTTTTCTGTTGCTAGGTACTGCTGATAGAGGACTAAACTCTAGTTCTGTACATTCACCCATCTTCGTCGGTCGGGTGTCGTGCTACTTAGAATAGCAGTGTTCTGTGTGCCTTTCGCGTGGGCATAAATGGCTACCCAAAGGACAAAGTTCTGAAGAATTAGGTCAGTAGGTTTTATATCTAATCAGGCCTCTAATCCTACAAACCACTTATGGTTTTGCATTATTATATGTTCATTGTGTCTTAAATGGAACTACTCATTTGAGTGAAGTTACGAGTGTAATTGTATGCAGGATCAGATCTGGGCAATCACATTTTAGCTTATTATTCATACTGTAGCACTGTTACAAATCAGGTATCTCTGATGTTACCCCTTGCCCAGTCAGGGTGAAGGGGTGTCTGAAACGGAATATGTTTCTGTGTAATGGCTATCCAAACCAAGCACTTAAACAAAGGCACGTCATAGAGAGTATTTTAACTGTTAAGAGAGTCATAAGGCATAGATTTTCAATGCAGAAGGTCATGAGGCTGCAGTTTCACTGGGTTATGTGCTGTATTTTCATAGACAGATATTCAGACAGTTAATGGTAGTGCAGAATGCTTTAATGATTTTCATTTGCATCAAGCTGTTCTCACCTCTTAGGAACATAATGGATAAATAAAAGAGGCCTTTTGTTTGCTCTTCATGAAAGTTACCAGTGATTAAGTGGTGCTGAGGGAACAGACTCATGCTTTCATTTAAAAAAAACCAAAACCCCAAACCAACGAAACTGTCCATCAAAGCTGACTTCAAAGTAACCTACTTCATTTTGATTTGAAATGGCACTTGAATAATTTTATTTTAATGTTATGCACATTTCCTAACTCAGAACACAGAACTGGTCACTCCTAACTGAAAATACAGAAATAGTTTCTGTATCAGACACAAAATACTCATCATTTGTTGGGGGACTCTTTATAGTGTTGAATTACAAACAAAGCTACGTACACTTAGATCAGTATTTCCTCCAAATGGATTCAGCAGTCACTTTTATTATTAAAAATTATGTCCAGAATGTAGTTGTGGGCAAACTGATACTTTTTGCACTATACTATGGTATTTCATAAGAAGGTCCATGCCAGGGGCTTGCTAGAGAAGATCTTATCCTGATTCCTTAAGGTGTTTTCTCTAAGTTTTACTCTTAGATATAGAGTCTTCCTGTGGAAGATTTCTCCAAACCTTCCTGGAACATGGCATATTCTTGTAAACATATAGAGACTTCCACACTATGTCTTGACCCCTTGCAACTTGGCATCAGCTTCTTGGGCTCGTCTGCCATGCATCAACTCAAAGGCCCCTTCTTGAAAAGGGCCCAAAGGAAGTTAGCATAGTCTCTGGCTATGTTATATTTTTAGGCATTTTCTGAAGGATTTCACGTGCAGTTCAGTCTCTTTCAGTGTAATCTTGAAAAAAAATCTGAGTGGCCTTCATGGCTCTTTGAGAATAAAGCTCTTTTCCTAAATACCTTTGTGTTAGAATGGTCATGCTTAAATTTGTGTTCTAATGTATAGGCACACATGTCATGATTCCATTGCCCTGATTTTTTGATTATATTTTTCTAAAGGTGTTAGTTTCAACGTTGTGTCACATTGAGAAGCACAGCCAAGGCACTCCATATCCCAAATACCCAAATTTGGGTAGTCTCCATTTAGGGTACAAGGGTACAACGTTCCTGGTAGCAGCTAGCATGAACAGGCTTTCAAGTACTTGGATCTTTTGTTTTCAGTTAGTAACTTCCAGTCCTTTCAGTTTCTAACCTCCTGCCTTTGAGATAGTGATCTTGAGTACTTCTCGAGGCATTCAACTTCTCTCTCTCAAGCACTGTGTCATTTAAATCAAGATAGAGAACTTGACTTCATGTATTTGGAATACCCTCCATTTTCACAGAATTAATGGGATATTTGGGGAACACAGAATATGCAAATTCAGACCTGCTGAATACATAATTTTATGGCCCTTCTGTTTTGTATTTGCTTTGTAATTTGTCCAGTGTTTGACTCAGGGCTAATTAAATTACTGAATTTACAATGAGAATATATTAGTCCATCCTTCCCTTCACTGATTTTAATTCTTTACTCCTCCAGTTAATTTTCTTTTAAATCTGCCTTTGTGTTCGCAGTGTGGCATAAAAGGGCTAGTCAGCGGCCTGAAAACGGGCAGTTGAGGGAAATTTCCCTCTGCAATCAATCTCCCCACTGCAGGAGGAGTGCTGGATATCCTTACGTGTGCAATAAAGATGGCTGAATTCAGTGATCACTGCCTGACCAGCATAACAATTCCTTAGCGATTTATGGCAGGTTGGGAGAGCAAGGGTTTAGGCTTACATCTAAGAAGAGATCTGTGCATGCAAGGATATGGCTGTCTTGGGTTAGGAATAAAGACCTGTAGTTTCAATGTATAGTAAGATTCAAAGTGTCTTCACGCATGGGAATAAGATCCATTACTGACAAGGTATTTCAGTACATATATATAAAAATGTATTCTACATGTATTATCAGTGTAGGTTTTTTACATTTTGTGTGTTTATAGTCTCACAATGGCCTTGATCATCTTATTCTTGATTTTTAGTCATGCACTTATATGCAACACATGGAAACAAACTTATTAAGTATATATGACTAAGGAGATATTCCAGAAACAAATCCTAGAAGTGAAGGTGAAGCATTGTAGCTGATTCTGACAGAATTACAGAAACTTCTTGCTGTAGTGGGAAAACTTTGTTCAAAACCAAAAATGTTCTTATGGTTTTAATTGAGTGGCAGAAAATTACTTCTGTGTGGTCATCCCTGCTAAGAGATTCTTTAAAACCAACATTTTCCATTTTTCCTTTTTTTTGGCTTGTAGTTGCCTCCATGAATTAGATTTGTAAACTATGTATCTAAGAAGGATAAAATGTTTTCTGTAGAATCTGATCCAGATGTATATTATTGTTTCAGTACATATCTTTTAAGGATTTAAGGTGAATAAGGTTTTGGGGTTTTCTTGTTTGGGTTTTTTTTTTTAATATCCTGGTTAACTTAGAAGCAGCCAAATTCTTGCAGTGTAAAACTCCAGGAAAGTCAATAGTATTTCAGCAGGGATTCATGTGGCCCTTGGGTTTTGGACTGTATCGTATTGCAAGCTCCTAAAATAAGACTGTTTGGAAAGCTACAGGCTTCCCATCTTTTTGTCTGGAAAAGTTATAAAATGGAACAGGCAGGCTTTTCACTGAGCTGCTGAGAATGCAGTTCTGGCTATGCAATCAGGACTAAATAAGGAGCAAGATCTGCACTAAAAATAGAAATGGATGCTGATCCAACTGCAGCGTGAATTATAATCCTCGCACAGCAAAGGGCTGGTAAGTTCAACTGAGGACACTCAGTTACAGAGAATCAAATAAACTTTATCCTGCTCCTAAAAAGCTGTTATACCCTAGCTGCTCTAAACAGATTGTTACCAGTCAGCAGAACTTTTACTCTATCTTGCAAATTATTTAACGTTATTTCAAAATTCAGATTTTTTTTTTTTTTTAAGGGAGAGGATTATATTTGCCACATAGTGAGAGGGAAATGTGGGTTGGGTTTATGTAACTGTTTGAAGAACATGGGGGGGAAAATGACACAAATTTACTGCACTTTCCTCATGGCTGGATAAATACATTCCTGTCACTCCTTTGAGCGTGAGGCTAACGTGCCTGCTGACATTACGGGACTCCAGGTGGGCACGCTGGGCTGATTTGGGTATCTGGCCAGGCCTGGTACCTTGTCACGAACTGTGCAGCTCACAGTGTGTACTTCGGCGGAAGTTACTCTGCTTGTTTCAAGAACAAAGTACAGAACAGTGTAGGTCATTCCTGCCCCCTCCCCTTTGTTGGTAAAATAATTCAGAAAATGTTTATCTTTTATTTGTGTATTTCCTTTCAACTACCACATGGCTCATAAACTTAAGCTAAAACTTGCCCAGGGAGTTCAAATATATCCTTTGATACAGAATAGATTATTACTGCTTATCTATTGTTGTGAACTTTTGGCTATTAAATATTTGGATTACATGAGCCCAGCCAGCTACAGCTGTGTTCTGCTTGCTTTCTTTGCCTGTTCCTTTATCTCTTCAGGCAGTGATACAGCAAGCATGAACAAATTTTCTGTTACTCCAGTCTTAAAAGTGAGAGATTCTGTAACAGACTTTGTTAATTCATCATATAATTTCAATTTCTTTAAATTTGATGACATATGGAAATTACCAAAATTAGTAGACACCAAATCAATCTCTTCTACTACCTAAGTGTTAAAAATATTTTTATTAATTTTTAGTTTTCAATGAGCTGCAGAATTTGTTACTGAAAATGCACACTGTTCGTGTACCTCTTGGCTGTTAATCACAGGAGTAGCTCAGTCAAATTGGAAGACAGTCAGTGGAGGAGAAACATTTGGGTCATTTGACACATGGGAAGGCTTAGACAGCAGTGGGAGTATGTGGAAGAAGACCAAAAGACAGAGATCATCAAACTTGCACAGGCCAAGAACAAGGCAAAGAAAATAGTGTCACTGAGTCACAAATCAATTGCTTGGTTGCATTTTCCTTCCTTACCTCCCTCCCCACCATAATACAAACTACAATATTCCCTGCTTCCGACTTCTATCCCAGCACCCCTATCTCCTCTCTTCCACATCCAGTACTGAGTGCACAGCTTAGCAGAAGCTGCGAGCAGCTGCCTCACAGAAAGGCAAGCTGATCAGCACCATCTTGTTGATGGGAAGGCAGCAGCCTTCATCTCCAGCTGAGTTCAGAGGCCTTTTTTTTGTTTGTTTTGTTTTGTTGTTGTTATATTCTCATTACTTGTGCTTCCATTTGAAGATCTGTATTTTCTGGGGAGAAAGGCAGTGCGTGCAGTCCAGGTGGCATAGAGAAGGGATGGTGATTGATAATTGCTGTGAGTGCTGAACAGTGAAATATGTGTATCATTATGTCGTACTCGCATTCAAAACTTACACTGATTAATTATTTCATTTACTGACTTAAGCTAAATCTTTAAAGACTATATAAGGCTTTGCTTTAGTTTAAAAGAGAAAAGCTATGCACACCCAGTTTTTGTATACCTTTATCTATGACTCTTTGGAACAAATCATTTGGTGTAATAAAAGCAACATAAGCCTGCATTGCAGATACAGTAATTTTAGTGAATTTATTTAAAAAAGGTAAATACTTGTATCAACTTAATAATTACACTTAAAAAATCACACACAATCCAACAAAGAATTGCTAAAATTATATATGGAAAGAGAAAAATAATTTTAATAGCATATTTTAGGTAACTGAAGGTTGCACAAAGAGGAGATGGCATAACTTGAACTCACAGTTTCAGTCCAGGTAGAGGCTTGCATGAATGTCATACTAGTTTTCAATGCGTCTGGTTCTAGATTAGAAAACAGTGGGGGTAAGCTATGCAGTATAGCTGAAATGTTAAAAGGTGACTCCAAAACTGAATACGAACAGGTGTGCAATTCTACCTTAGCTGCCTTTTCACTGTTAATTGTGAATGTAATGAAAACGTGGACTAATTCTGTGGGTCCTTACGCATGCGGAATGAATGAATTCAAATTAAGAATTTTTTTCTTAAGGAGGGTTTGTTTGTTTTTTTAGTCAGAGCCCTTTCAAAGTACAAGGGGAGGTCACAGCTGTTCTCTTCATTCACATGTAGTCTAATAAAACAAACAACATATGTATGGGGCATAAGAGTTTAGCACTCAGAACATGGGGATTTGTATATGACTTTGAAAACTGTAAATAACAAATTATACTTAACCTTTATCCTACCGCCCATCAACCTGATTTTTTAGTGAAGATTTGTGTTGGAATTGAGGTTTTCATATGTTACATTGTTCAGAAAAATAAAACTTCTCTCACCAAATTCAAGATACAAAAGGTCCACATTTACATTCTCAGCCTTAATTCCAATTGTCATAAGTCTTCTAGATTTACATAATTACTACATTTGCATAATCACTTAAGACCTTGATCTGTACTCCAATGAAAGCAGACCTGAAACCTTGGTGAAAATCACACTTACCTACATTTTATACTGCAAGCATATGGAACTGACCTCAGATACGGGCACATCACCTTTTCTTTAGAGCATGTTGGCATCTGGGTACCTGAGTGAGCTTGGTGGGTTAGTACACTAGCATGGTAACGCTCACAAGCAATGTGCTGGTGGTCCTTGCTGCCATAATGTATCTGGAGTGGATAGGGACTTGGGGAGAGGGGGTACCGATTATACCGTGCTTAGTTCTGGTCCAAAGGGCCTTCTGTTACATTACAGTGTAGATGTAGCTGTGGTGGTCTCATTTACCATGGGAGATGGAGCTTCCAAATACTGAGGATTAAAAAACAAACCCAAAATGCATCAGTTTCTTGCAAGTCAAGCTGGAAGATTAGCTGAGTATTTCATAAATACAAAGCAATTCATCCCTCAATTTTTTTTTCTTGTTGGAGACAGCAAGCTACAGAAGCCCATCAATTTGCACATTGTCACAAGGCAGTTTGCTTTTGAATTACCCATTGAACTTCCCTTTGACTTCCTCAAACCACAGAACCATTACCTCTCATTTTACTCTAAAAGTACAGTTGATTCAGGGGAATTATGCTTGCTAGACTGAAACACTAGAAAGCAGACAAATATTTTGGTGAAGAATAGGTGGGTGCTACATGATAATACAGAGATGAATTTCCTGTAGGAAATGGGTACCTCACAGGATATAGGTTAGGTCTTGACATCACACAAGTCATGACAGAAAGTTATTGTCATCTGAATAGTATTTGGATGGCCTCTTTACAGTTAAGTCAGACCCTTAAACCAGTTTCCAGTGGACAAATATCTAAAACAGAAAAGCCCTCATGATTGTTATCAATCTTCTTATATGGCTTCATGTCAATAGTGTGAGAATGTGGCATTACTGTCTGTGCCAGGAAGAAATTAAATTATGGCACTTGCATAAAATCATCTTTTTTGTGTTATGCTTAGTCTGCAGAATAGCCGGGTAAAAGATTTCAGCAGACCCTCCTCTTCAAAACACAGACAGGAAATCAAAAACATTTGAAGACATCTTCTTAAAATAGAGTTGTCCTGAATGGACATCTTCACAGGACAGGTCAGCAAGACAATGATTTCGGTGTTCCAGGGATAGCTGTTTCCTTTTATACTTACCTGTCAGTCCTAATGCCCAAATTACTTGGCAAAATCAAGTTAAGACTCAGCAAAATGAAACTTTTTAATCTCCACTTGCCAAAAAAGTCCTGGTTTCTAGATATCCTGAATAGAATATCTGCAGAACTTATGGACTTCCTGCATTTGGAGCCACAGAACAAAGGAGTGGTTTGATATCTGTACTTAAAGTTGTTCCCTCTCTTAGCCTGCATGCTGGATGGCTGTTAAGATGAGGAAGTGCTGCTTTTCAGTCAGTCTTGATCAATGCTAAGAAGACCTCTTTGAGGCAAATTTAATTGGGGAAGGAAATGAGATTTTCCTCCTAGAGCTATGAAATAACTTAAGTACGTTTGAGGAATTGCTTCATGACATTTTAAACTATCTTCTGGCTTTACAGCGATGGCCAATCCTGAAAGGCTGAAAGAAGTTGAACTTGCAGCAGTCTATATTCAGTGGCTTCTCCCACCTTGCTGAATTGTGGTTCTTGAAGGGTCCAACTAAGGTAAATATGCTAGTTCTCCCACCTTTGACCGGGACCTGTGTGTGGACCCATCAGCTCCCAGGAGTCCCTATCCTTGACCAAAAAATTACGCCCTTCATGACTTTTGTCAGCTAGGATGACCTTCTGGAGACCATCACTTCAGTAACAAGAGTGAGGGAGAAGTACAGCTGATCCCTCTCCTCTAAATCGATACAGAGCACTTAATGGAATCCTCCAATTTCTGCCAATGATGGTTACGGACCTCCATCTGAACTAGAACATTCATCTTTCTGTATTCTTCCCTCAAACCACGTGTTTCTGGAGACAGAGTCATCTCTCCACACTTGGGATGTAACTGGTACCCTGTTAGCTACAAAAAGTGAAGTATTTTAAGATATTTACTTGACTTTTCCTACCTAGTTACATTCCAGACTGCAAGTGTGGTTTCAGATTGTTATGGCAGTTCCAGGTAAACCGTTAGATCATAAGATGTCAGAGCAGCATCTGTGCTGGTAATTTCACCTAGAAAACTATTCATCTTAGACATGTACAGAGCATCAACCTGAAGCTCTGTCTTCCCAATTCAACAGATGTTACGTAGAGTATATTAACAACTCTTGCTGGGGTACAACATAAAGCATTGTTCCAGCCACAACCTCCCAAGAATCTGAGTCTGCCATGGAAGAAACTAATGATTGCTATTGAGTACACTGTGGTGGAAAAATGGATATATATTGCGTACAGATAACTGCCAGAAGAACAGAAAATGAATTACCTGTCAGCAATTGATCAGTGCTAAATGTGTGCATATCCCACACAGCACCCATTCCCTTTTTGTTATACTCCTGCACACTTGGGATTCTCATAAAGTGCACTGAGTGTGCTGTTGCCCAAATTAAAATCTCAAGGAGCCTCAAGGCTTACATGTGCTATGTCGGTATTTCAGGCCCCACAGTCCCATAAACAAATGTGCAACTCCAGCAGATAAGCCTATATACCTCTCATCCAACTCCTGGTGCTATATTGTAAGTAACTTTTCATTCCATCAAAGGCATGAAAAGCTTTCCTACAGTTCTTTGTGCAGTGAAAGTAGCGATATCTGATAGCATAAGGATGTTCAATCACACAAAGCATAAAGTGGTTTTAAAACCCACACACAAAGCAACAGTAGGAGTACCTGAACAAAACACATTTGGAATAGTGTAAGTTGCTACTTTTAAGGTATTATTATTAAACTGCAAATATTAAAACTTTCTAATTAAATGTGTCATCAATAAATAGCTGGTTTTAAAGCTATATCTGCCCAGGAAGTGTGCAGTTCTACTGTCACGTACAATATTTAAGAACCCAAGCAAAATTACCAATAAACAACACCAGGCAAACAGTTGCAAGACAATGGTAAGCATTCATCCCTAAAAGCAAAAATATGGACCAATCCACAACAAAATAAAAATTGGCAAGAACACATGACATTTGCTCTCAAAGAGTTATGTACATTTCCAAATTACAGCCAAGCAAAATACAGGTAGACGTCTGTCTACAATCCGTGTAGTTGCAGGATGTCTCTTCTGCCAATTAATCCCTTAAATAAGGAGCATTTCTGGGCAATCACGTTGTTGTCGTACCTTATATACAGTGGCTTGAACTTTTCAAGGTCACATAAATAACAACAGTAAACAACACTGGGGACTAGATAGTGCAAAGCCTGATAGGAAAATAAGGATTCAGGAGACTATATAAAAAAGTAGAAAAGACTGGGAAAATGAGAGCAGAGCAGAAGGGGAGCAAAAGAATAAGCTCTGACGAAAGAGTCAATGCCAGTAAATGTAATATCTTACTCTCAAGAAAAAAAAAAAAAAGCACAGATGGAAACAGAAGGGTGTGTTCATCCAAACCCATTACAGGAAAGCAAGACAATTGTTCCTCTTTTGTTCTTCACTGTGTTTTAACACTACTTCTGTATAGGGTTGAGCATTGTGACTTTTGAGGGAAAGATATACCTAGAATGTAGTTAGGCTCTTAAAAGCAAGCATATGCCGTAGAAAGAGTCGTGAAACACAGAGATGGGAAACAAATTATGGTGGTCATTTCTAGAGAATTTACGGGCCTTCTGAAAGCCAGGGATCAAATTCAGACTTGATCCCCCAATTCATTTAAATAAGCTGCAACTGTTACCCACAGGTTTGTTTTCTTGTGAGTCAAACTTCGGTCTTACCTTTACCGTTTTGTTTCAGTGGAAGACCAGCATGTACATATGAACATGGAATTATTTTATTTTCCGTAATGATCAAACCCAAATGTTATTTTACCTTTGCCAGCTTTGTGTAGGGTGATGTGCCATCTTGCATATTTATTTTCCTGGAGTGATTCCCAGAAGTATGCTATGCTTTTTCTTGCTCATGTCTCACTAGCTTTATTTATGAGTTGTGTACACCAGGTTTTCAGTCCTTGGGGACAGGCCTACACAGGAAATCTGTGGATGATATTTAATACATACAAGTATGAGAGTAGTAAAAAAGCAGCTACCGAATGGTACTCCAAATTGATCTAATTCAAAATTTCAGACTTGATCATGGATAGGTTAGCATCCATGGTTTAAACCACAAACACCTTTATCTGTTTTGT
>RSEF01000003.1:73647323-73683883 GCA_003993805.1 Himantopus leucocephalus | reverse complement strand
CCAACCTCAACAATTCTATGATTCTATGATTCTATGATTTTCTATTTGGAATACCTCGCCTCAGTACGCCTCATGTTTTCAAAGGTCTCCTTCAAAGGTCTCCTTTAGTTCTTGGGGGATTTGAGGGGTTCAGTTTCTTAAAACCAGGCACACAGAGCTTGGGACACACAGATTTAACAGAAAAAACATACTGGATTTTTTTCTTTTTAGTTGCTTCCTAGAATTAAATGATTTTTACCTGAATTGTTTTAAGTGTGAAGTGGGGGAGAAAAATCCTTTCCTGTCCAACATCCATAATAATCTGAAATACCAAAGTTGCAAGTAGAATTGAAGGGAATGCTTTGGGGGAGTATACTCCGTTCAAAATACCAAAATGTGATGAAGGACAATGAACCAACATTTCCAGGAGTCTTCCTTGTCAAGTGGAAACAAAATAATTTAAAGAGCAAATTTTCACTTGGTTTGCAGAATTAGAATTCAATTGTTCTCTGATGACTGAGTCTAATAGCAGTATTGTTATTGTTATTGTTATTGATTCTTGCTGATTGCATAGAAAGTATGTTTTAAAGATACCTTTTTTCTCACTATTAGATGCATGAATTCCCTTTGGCTGTAAAATAGATCAAGATAAGACCCTCTTTCTCACATGCCATCACAGCTATTGCGAGCTGATTGGTATCATATTATCCCTTTGATTACACCTGTGCAATCCCATTAATTGGAAAATAACATTACCTGAGGAAACTTAATGGCTAATAATGGTGCATAGGAAAGCTGATATACAAAGCTTGGTGTACATTTTAAACTGCAGTTGTATTTACAGGTTAGCTACTTGAAAAAAACACAGTTTTTACCATCCCCTAGGACTTCTGTGAGATGCCATAACCACTGGACCGTTCCTCAAAACAGAACTGATGGATAAGTATTCTGATGGGTCAAGCCAGGGACCAAGGTGTCCCCCCCACCTCTCTGATGCTGTGATTTGTTTGACAAGTCAGTTTGATATTCATATATATGTTCTTCATCTGGCAAATGTTTCATCCCTAGGTCTCTCTGTAACAGCTGCACTAGGTGTGCTGGGTCTGTCATCCCACGTAGCATTTTAATACATCGGTATTCTACTTCAAGGATGCTCGTAAGCAGTTCTAGCATCCGTGTAAACTGCAAGCACAGGACCTCACTTGCGAGGTTATCTGCGTATCTGTGCATGTCTAGTGGTTTAATACATTGGTAGTCAGTGAGGTGGTATAACGCTGCTCAGTACAACGGACCGGCCATGTGGGGTGTTCGTGCCTATGAGAAGCAATTGGAGTGGAGATCACAGCGAGGTGCTAGCCATAACCGAAATCGTTCTCCTAAGTGCTGTGCAAAAGCAGCCTTGTGGCCATACAGGCTTTCTAGGGATGATGCACAAGTGGTTGCACTTCTTCTGTGCCAGGCTGGGCACTCCTGCCTTGTGCAGTACGGCTGCAGAGCGGGAGGGAAATGCAAGGGCTGTAAGTGTGGTAGGGGAATTAGCACTGCCGGTTGGTTCCACCACGTGTCGTTGACAGATGTCAGACCTACTGGTGATGGGCAGGACAGAGCTGCTGAGGTGACGTGCCATTTACCACCCTTTACCCTCTTGTTTCTCCTGACACCTGAACTCCCAAAGCAATTCCCTTTAAGGTGATTCCCCCAGTGACCCTACAGAGCTGATTACTCAGTGGGATGATATGGAGTGAGGTAGCCTGAGGACATGCGTTACCGGTGGGGGCGGGGGTTTTGCAGCTTCTGCCATCTGGCTACAACTTCATAAGGTCTGGAATCTGGACGGAGGGAAACCCAGTGTTCAGTAAGTAGCTAAAAGGAAGGGCATTATCCATGCCCCTGCCACCCCTTTGCTGAATTAAGGGTCCCAAGTAAAACTAGTTACCTCACCTAGAGCCCAGCACTTGTGTATCTCTCCACATGCTCACTGACAGCAGTACCATACCTAGCTGAAATGGTTTCCCCCCTCTACCCTGACACCTGAAAGTGCCAGCAGAGCTCCTAGCCCTTTTCTGCGTAGTAGAGCCTTTACAGATATTTTAATCAGGTATTGGACCAGCCCAACATGCATGTCCTGCTGCAAACAGCTGTTGCCCGTGGTAGCAGGAAGGAGTACATGGGTATTGCTACTGAGGGAGCAGAGGCTATTGCAGTCTTTCCCTCATCTCAGTCCCAGGACCTGAAGACGACTTTCTTAAAGGCAACCCATCCATCACACGTGCTACAGCTGACACCCGAGTCAGGGATACAGCACTGGCCTTGGAGAAGCAGCACCATAATTTATGCTGACTGACGGGGCAGGAACAAGTACATCCCGTGCTTCGTCCCTGAGCCAGGATGCCTTTTGCTGTAGCTTGTTAGGAGACAACTTGGGGAAGTGGGATAAAGATGAGAGGCTGTGCTGCTCAGAAGGAGAAACAACGAGCCGCTAACTGGGGGTGAGGAGAGAGCATAGCAGATGCTGGTATTGTACCCTGGTCATTGGTCCTACAGATATTGGCCAGAACGGCAAGAGATGCTCTTGAACATGGACTGCTCTTTGACCTCTCACAGTTGCCAATGAAATGAGGTTTACCCTGTGGTGATTCAGGTTGACTTAAGATTTTTATTTTTTAAACGAATCAAACTAGCATGTGTTACTCATGAGTTTATGCTCAGCTTTTCTTTGGTTGCAGTTGTTTTTTTTGGTTTGTTTTATTTTGTTTTCTTTAATAAGAAATCCCTCAGAAGCGTGACTAGCCTCACTCGCAAGTGGTTACACTTAGCTGTAATCTGCCTGGTGAGTTGTAGGAGGAAAATTGCACTAGTTTGAACTGGATTTAGTAGCAAGGATATTTTAATTTGGGGCAGCAGAGAGAAAATTGTATAACGCTGTTGTGCTGTCCTGAGTAGGAGAAGCAGCCGGTAAATTGCATGATTTTTCCATCTTTGTAATCAGTTTGTTATGCAGAGAGCAATGCCGTGGGATTCAGCATTTTATCTGCTGGGTTTCCCCTGGCAGCATCTGAAGAAGTTCATTATAAGTGTTTATCACATGATCCACTTAATCAAACCACTGAAACTCGGAGAATAAGTCATTCTAACAAGACCCTTCAGAGCTGCCTTATAAGCTCCTTACTGCTATACTCTTCCTTGGTGAGTGTACAATGAGTTTCCTTGTCTCCCAGTCTATGATACAGGAAGTTCATTATCCCCAGTCCAAATTCAGATGTAAAGAAAGGAAGCAGGGCTAACAAAGAAGCGACAGATAATTTGCAAAGGATTTTAGTTAGCCACTCAAATCCCAGATAGAGTCAGACTGTAAGCTCTTCGTCAGAGCAGCCTTCTGGTTTTCAGCGTTAGGCACAGAGCAGCTATCTACGTAGCTGGCTCTAGTGTTGTAAAACACAGACAACGCAGGAGAAATTATTTGCTTCTTTTGGCTAGAGGTTGACTAATGGAAGCATGTGAGAAAAAAAGAGAAATCAGAACTGAAACCATGCTTTTAGCTGGGCGATAGCACGTATACTGCATAATAGTAGCAGAGCCGATATCTGGGCTGATGCAAAATGCCTTGAAAGCCTGCTAAATGCCAGCGTGTGCTAGGGTTTGAGATACCGAGACTTGTCTGACAAGCTAGGAGCTCGCAGACATGCTGTTTGCAACCTGTGTTTGTACACTGTACGTCTGGTAGGATAAAATGTGTTTCCCTGTGATGTACCTAGGAACTGTTCTGGTTGTAGGGAGCAGGTGGGTCAAGGTGCCTCCTTGAAGGCGTTTATTTTACTGAGCTCTGTCACAAGCAATGTGACACCAGATTTTCTGGCACTCACTGGATTTTCTCACCGATGGTATTTCACAGACAGTGTCTCGTAAAGGCTTGCCTTCTTGCTATCTGCTGACGACCAGTTTGGGTACCACCACAGATGTGGGCTTGGACCAACCTTAGTGTAGAAATGCCCTGGATAATTTTCCCCAAGCACCACCTTGTCTCCATACGATAGCGCTGCTTGGCTACACCTCTTCTTTCACCTCCCAGGCCTGTGTGAAGGCACTACAGGGTCACGCCAGACCAAATGCTGACTTTGTGTAGGGACGCGCAGGCAGAGCCTGATGTGGGTCTCCAGATGAACCTTTGTTTGTAGTGGAAACTGCCATTGGGACAAGGAGCATCGGGCAGTTCAAGACAAGCTACTCTGTAAGACATTAAAAACAGGGAAGTGTGCGGGACTGACAAATATAGGCAACAGAAACAAAAACCCCCAAGCTGGTTTGATGGGGATGATGCTTTTTCCCTAGCGTAGCTCCAGTGAAGCAGGTCACAAAATTCATGCCATTGTCCAGGCACTGCCTTGGGGAAACAGTGAAACCTGTCTCTCCAATGCCGAAGTCCAGCCAGCCCAGAGCTTTAAAATGCAACCTGTTAATTACTCCTGGGAGTAATTAGCTCCAGCCTGGAGCGAGCAAGGAGTCTGGACTGCATCAATCAACAGATGTGAGGGCTTGAGATGCGCAGTTTTCATTTGTTGTGTTACATGAAAAGTTACGTGATGATGCTTTGTCTTTGTTTTCCATGTACTTTGTACCTGGCTGTCTTCTCTTGATGCAGCCATCAGTCTCTTGACTGCTGATATACCGATATATCAAATTGGCATCAGTATGGCTGTGTCCCCAGGAGGGACTGTGCTGCTTTAGTAGGTTGGTTTCTAACTAACAAGTTAAAACAGGAAACAAAAGCGTGGAGAAAAATACTGTTTTGCTGTCTTTATCCACTCCATTTTTAAAATAGTGCATGCCAAATTATTTTACCTCTTTTAAAATGAAGTATGTAGCCAAAAAAGATGAATCTCTGCTAGCTGGTTAGTTTTGCTACTTCCTTCAATTTGGTTACAGTATAGTTCCCTTCCTCTTTCTCATTTCGTTGTCATACTCCCTGTCTGTCTTCTTGGTTTCTATTGTGCCTATTTAAAAAGCCCCTCTTCATCTCTCTTTTGGGACAGTCTTACTGCTGACTTCCTGCTGTTTCAGCTTCTACACAGCCAGTGCTTCAAGAAAAAAGTGTCCCTCTCGTAAGGCTGAGAGGAGAACGGACCCATAAAAATAAATCTTGTTTGTGTGCACGTAGTGCTATAGTCAGTCGGTTTCCAATAACTTTATCTAAGTGGCCAGTTTACTGTTGTCTCGGTTTCTTAGGTAAGGAGACTGGAGCAGAGTGAGTTGATAACTTTCTGCTGTCTGCAGCAATGCAGTAGTAAAGTGGAGAATAAAACTTCTGTTTTCCAAATGATTTTTCGGTGCCTGACCCACTGCCATGTACACGGGGAAAGCCAGTACCGAGCACCTGGAGTCAGTGTTGGTAGGGATATCTTTAGTCTGCTGTAAAGAGAAATGGTCAGTTGTCCGCTGCGTGCTGTTGCTTTGTCGTTCAGGAACCGCTAGTGCCTGTATCGATGCTGAGGCTGGATCTCAGTGTCTCTGCACGACCTGCTTGGGGGCAAGACTTGGGAGGAAGACTGTGACGGGTGTTGCGTGCATCTGGCTGCGTGCGTTCACACAGGCGAGTGAGATGCACACAACGCCCGCTGAGAACTGAAACGAAGCTACCAGATACTAACCTGACTGGGCTTAGTCAGTGCCAAGCCGGGCTCAATTCTCTCTCCCAGCCTAAGGATGAAAGACTCTTTAATGCACTCGCTGCTCCTGGGCTGTTCAACTCAATCCCCAGTAGTGTTATCTGTTTAGAGGTCTTTCTCACTAAATTGCTTCCTTTGAAGACTGCAGGCTTTTTAACAGCGGACTGCAGCACCTGCTGCTTGCTGGAAATCCCGAGCAAGAGAGCGTTGCAATGCCAAACGCGCCAGTCACAAAGCATCACATTGAGCAGATTTTCACTGGAGGTAGCTGATGAAAAACAGAATAGACATGCTGTAAGGACTGTCAGCCCAAGTAAAGGAAGGTAGTTTTGAAGAAAGCCTCCAAGATAGTATTTCCAGACTATGCTCCTTTAGAAAAAAAGTGGAAAATTCAAAGAATGAAATGCAGCCAGAATGAGCTCACTGCAGGTGGTGCTGGTCATGATTTTTTAAAATCACTTTTAATTATTAACTGGTTTAATCATTGGTTTTTGTCCGGTGTCTGCCGTTACAGTACCTTTTTCTGCAGCCCCAGAAAACCCACACTTTTGTGGTTCTCTGCGGCTTTCCCACAGCATGCATTTCCCCTCCCTTAGAAGACTGGTGTGATACAACAGAGAGGACTTCATCTGCCCAACCTGCAAATTAAGTGCTGGGAAGTCGCCTACTCCCTGCCAGGATTTGGGTCACTGCTTTCCCCCTTCCACAACAGCCAGTCCTGCAGGGATTTACACCCACTGGGTGCATCCATGTTTTGCCTGAAATTCCCTGGATCCATCCATTAGCCTCATGGGCTCAGGGGATGCAGAAGCTGCTGCGAAGCTCCCCTGACCCGAGGGTTAGGTGGGCAGGCAGGCACTTGCCCTCTCCCCCTCTGGAAAAGGGGGATGTCCCCGATACCTTTGAGTGAAGAACAGGTATTTAATAAAAGCCCCTCCCTTTGCTCTTGGTGGCATTTCTTCCAGTTTCCATGGATCTGCGCAACGACGTGCAGTGCCCAGAACCGCGATGGAGGATATGTGCGTTTACATTTGTCTGGTCCCATCTACACCAGCGAGCCCTTGAAATGTAGCCTTGCTGGCAGATCTGGTCAGGCTGGGAAACTTAGTTTTAGATGTTTTTTTGTTTGTTTACAAGTGATCTTGGCCGCAGACAGGGACACACAGCTGGTGGTCTGAGCACGGCTCCGTGGTCAGGCTGAGGCAGGGCTCTGAGCCTGGGAAGGCAGGAGTGGAGCTGAGCTCTTCCAGCTTACTCCTGGCTTAATTTGGAGCCGGCATTAGAGAGGCTGCCACTCTGCTGGCGTCCTGCGGGATGGCATCTCAGGGCCATCTCAGCCCAGGTTTGGCTTTGCCTGCGTGGGCAACAGCACTCAGCGCCCGTCTGTGGCCGTGGCTCAGAGCAGACATGCGATGGACACCTCTACTCATTCCAGACGCGCTTCTCCCACAGACCAGAGAACACCTCTCATTGTTAGCAATAACTGTTTTAATACAAGTACCACACAAATACAGATATTGTTCTTCCTCCACTAATTATAATAGCATTAGACAAGGTGGGAAAGGTGCGTGTCTGAAGGCCTAGCATCTCGGAGAGGGCTTTGCAAGTGGCTTTTGTGAGATGTCCGTGTGCCAGTGCAGTTCATGCTGGCTGCGGGGACCCGCCTGAGCAGCTACTGGCACAGCTCAAGCAGAAATGACACAGTGGAGATTTCTAACAATACTGATGTGCTGTGTGCCAGCCTCGGACTTCAGAAGGCCCCTGCCAGGGACCGGGGAGAAGGAGCAGCGCCAGCCCATCGGTACTGCAAACCTGGTATTAAGGGAGCGCTTTCGTGCAGCAATGTCATGATAAAGGGTGGTGGAGGGGGAGACTGCTGAAAGCCGTGACCTTCCAGGCAGGATGTGTTTCCCAAACATGTGTTAAACAGTGGCAGACTCCCGCAGGTGTGCGCATGGAGGAACCTGTTAAATTAAAGCCAAAGCGTAACAAGAGAGGTGTTTGCTTTGGAAGATAACGTGCACCTGTTCTGCACGCTGAGGGTGAGCAAACTTTCTGCGAGGTGTTTTCTTTTGTTACCGTGGTAGACCTCTCGCACCGCGAGGCCACATAGCTCCCCCTTCTCCCGCTCCCTTCCCTTTTAAGACCAGGTATCCCCTCAGCTTTACCAGCGCCTTTAATCCGACAACCCAGAAGCATAATAAATGGTGGCAGTTGCTCCTTTTCCTCCATCAGTACATCTCATTGTGGAGATCCCCTGACCACACTGCCCAAGTTTGCTGCCCGGACCAATGCTGTTATTAAGACGCCCGGGTCTCTGGTACCTGAAGCCCGGTCGCCAGCTGGAGACGAGGGAAGGGCATGCTCCCAGCAAGGCGCCCTTCAGTGGGGCTGCTCTAATGAGCCAGCTTCGTTATCTGCCTTGCTGCTGGTCCCAGAGAGGCTGCAGGGACGTCTGCTGCTTTATTTTGTTAAATGGTACCAAATGATGGCAGTTAAGAGCCTACCAGGAGAAAATGAGCTCTTAGGGCAGCATTTCATGTCTTGCATGCAAGGCTTTATTGAATTAACTTTGTACCAGAACCACCATACACTTCCCTTGCTGGAGAGACCGAGCTAGATTAGCTGTGGGATAAAAACGTTACGACCATATTTTTGTCACACAGGTGTCTTGCATTAAAAAATCTTTACGTGCTTTAATGTGATCTGAATTTCTGTAAGCCTGCAAAGCAGGCTGGTTTTCAATGATCTCTGTCTCTATCTTAACGCTGCACTCATCCCAGTGTTAAGTATGTAACTCTCTTGCTTTGCTTCTTATTTTCCATGTTAGGGACAGTGTATTTCCTCTCCCACGCAGCCCTTGCAAATGTAGAGGTGCTGTGAGAGAAGCCCCTGGCACTACTGTCGCCGTTCAAGCGATGCTTTTTGCCTCGGTGGGTACCTGCAGCTCAGCGGCTCCAGCTGGGCAGCACTGCCAGCCTGCGCGAGGGAGACTTGCATACTTTCAGCTACTTCCCCATTATGTACATATAAAGTTAATAACTGACTCAAGAGTTCATCTACAAATACATTTTTCAGGCTGTTCTTGGTAAATTTTTCCCCTCTCAGCCACAAAGCTCTCATTTTCTGTAATTTCCTTCCTATATTTTCCCATAACTCTAATCTATTTTAACATTAATGTGTTAGTTTTGAAACAGCCTGTGCATTTTCAGCCTCTTCTCCCTTACCTGCTTATTATTTCTTTTCTCACTGTCCTCTATCCCTACTTCTGTTGTTTGCGAAAAACGGCTTTTCTCCTCCCTCTCCCTCTTCACAGCTCCCACCATCTGTCTCTCTACAAATACAAAGCTTTAGGGGAAATGATTCACTAGGCTGCTAGCTCATTACTCACACTCTCCCCATCATGGTTTCTGTCCTTGTAGGATGCTCTAACTAATGTAAAGATCAATGAATCCTGGGAATTGTTATTCAATTAAAAAAAAAAAAATAATGCCCCAGCAGTTAAATAGATTGGGCTCTTTGTACTTTCTAAACACCAATGCTTAGTTTTTCTTCCTCACGTTGCTCGCAGTATTTTTCAGAAAAGGATCATTGAAACAGAAGAATAGAAATGATCACTGGACCATTTAATGCAACCTTGTGTAGCACATGATGCAGGAGTTACTTAATGAAATTCCCTGGCCCAAACCAAGCAAATCTGTGGTAAATCTAGAGCACGTATTTTAGGATGACAGCCAAAATGATGAAAGGAATTTACTACCCAGCCTTGCTAATCATTTTGAATGCTTAACTGCGCTCCCTAATATGCTGCTTTGCAAGCAGCAAAACTGACACAGCCTCATTCCTACAGATTTCCCTCCTCCAGCCTTACCCAGGCCAGCCCTGTCCGGGGGCAGGGTGGCCAGCTGTGACTCCTGTGAGTGCTGACTGGCCAGCTGCCCACCTCTGGGCAGAGACCTCCGCAGGCCTGAAGCCCCACTGCCTCTCCCCCTGCAGCACGCAGGTTTGGCGCTAGCTCTTTGCTCAGGGAATTATTTCCGTGAAACTCATAGGAGTATCTTTGAGCTTCTACCTATTACATGTGGTAGAAGTTGGTTAAGGGGCTGAGAAGCTATTTGAGACAGACTAGTTCACAGTGTTAAAACACTTCAGATATCTTAAAATACCCGAGACGGCCATATTGAGTTGGCAGATATGCCGTAGCATTTCAGGAGACTTGCTCAACCTGGAGGCTGAGCTCAATAGTGTGGGGCACTCCAAGTGACCCTAAATGTCGATGATTAGGTATCCCACTCCTTTTGTCTTCACTTTGACCTTTTAAGAAGGATTTCTGTCATGATTTTAGGCTTGTCACCATATACTCGAAAGTTATTTTCTTAATTGGAAGCTTAGTTTTTCATTTTATCACATGGAAAACGCCCCCCCCGCCCCATGCAAGTAGGTAACATGAAGTACCACTACCTAACACAATTCTATGGTGCCCTGTCAGGAAGCTGCCGGCATGGCAGGTATTAGCCTATTTCAGCTGTTGAGCTTCCCTTTAGAAATCTGAGTTGTGAGAAACACAGCAAATACCACGATCAAAATTATAAGAGTTGATAACACTGCATACACCCTTCTCTTAAAGGGCTGCAACTCTTTATGCAAAAGCCCGCTAAAGGAAAATCTGAGTGGAGCTGTAATGTCGTTCTTCAATTGGTTCTCCTGAGCACCACAACGCACGTCCTGTATCAACGCAGCACACTGGCACCACCTTCATGGAAAGCTAATTAAATAATTTGGGTAATGTAACAGGAGTATCAACTTCCAGGCTAATTTACTTTTTGGACTACCAAACACATGTACTTTTTTTATAAAGCTGTGTTTGGGTCATTCTATAACAAATAATAAAGCTGAGAAGGACCTTGGAAAGAGCCTGCACTGAGCAGGTCCTGTGTCAGAGCAGGGCATTCTTGTACAACTAATCTAAAGAATAAGGGTTGCGGAATTTTAAGCCAACAAGGGTCTGCACTGTTACCCCGGTAAAGTTAAACCAGTTTTAAAAAAAGAACCCTCACCAAAGTCGTACTTACGTGCTCTTTAAAAAAAAAAAAAAAAATTCAAACTTTAGCAGATGTGATGTTTTTGAGCCTTCCTGGTTGCCAGCACCCCGTGGCTCTCCAGCATCTTTGATTATTTTATCGTTCCATACTGCATACAAGTTATAGGAGTTAATGTTGTTTCTCTTAACAATCGCTGGCTTTCCAAATGCCAGCTGTCCTTTGACATGCTGTGTTTTAAATAGGGGCTGAAGAGCAGTAATGAAGCTAAAGGCCTGCTATAAAAAATACTGCAGCGTTCCATGGTACTGACAGCACACACGTAGTCATGCCTTTAGTTCTCCTTTTGTGGACTGTTGCTGCAACACGCTGAAGGTGTTAGGGGCCGAGCTGTAAGGAAATGGAACTCCAGAGATTTCAGATCCAAGTCCTCTAATTGAAGACAGTGTCTTTATGCAAGACAGGCTAAGGAAAACTTGCGTTACCCAACAGTTACCATTCCTCCGTTGTTCCCAGCAATAATAAAAGCTGACGCAGTATATAAGGTAGCCTTACAAAAGGCAGATATATTTAATAGTGTATATACAAATTCACTGTTCAATAATGCTATACAAGGCAGGAATGTCTTTAAAGAAACCCTGAGCAAAAAGGAGGATGTAATTTTTATTTTACCCTTATTGCGACATTATTTCTGGTATTTGTTTGCTATATCGACTAATAAAGGAATGTGTTAAAAACAGATGTTAAAATAAAACTGGGCATTCTTTCCATTTGCAGCTTATTTAAAAACCTAGAGAAAAGAGTTCTGCCCCATCAGCTTCAGAAATAGATGTTTAACATGGGTAGAGAACAAGCCGAGCCTGAGTTACCCAAGACAACTAATTCCCTTAGCAGAAAGAGTGTCTTCTGTCATCAAAAAGAGCCATCTGGAAGAGCTTTGGCTCCCTGCCAAGAACAACCCTTTAACAACTGCTTGTCGTGCACTTTAAGTAATAACGTTCATAACGGCACAACCTGGAGTGTTGGTAAAGGTCCTATTGGAGGAGCAACATATTCCTCCTCCCTCAGTAACCGCAAAAGGATGTTCTTCTTATTCTTCGGCCAGTTATAGATGTGAGTGTTCTGCAGCCAGGTAGGCACGTGTTCCTGAAAAACAAGAAAAAAAGCGCGAAATCCCATAAATCCTCCTGAATCTGTACCAGAACCGTGCAGATTCCATCAGACCCTGCCAAGCAAGATTTCATTTTGTCTGTTCTAGGCACTTCCCGTAACAACAAGAAATTTTAATTTGGCTTCAGAATTGTATTTGGGTTCCTAAATAAATGAACTTTGTGTGATCTCACAGCTTGCCTGTCTCCCTTTCTTTTCTGCCATCACGTTGGCTAATTTCACCATGTTGCAAAGGGAGTCTGATCTCAATGACAGGCATCCAAAGCCTTGCGAAAATAAACATTGAGGCAAGAAGGAAGACATCTCAGTGCCCCTACCAGGGATAGGCTGCCACCTTAGTAGCTACTGAAGGATCCACACAACATGTTCAACCTTGAGATGAGAATCAATAGGGAAGGAGCAGGACCCCAGAGGAGCATTTCTTACCCTGGTGGCCTTCTCCCCCCTCCCCTTGCACCTTCCTTCACCAAGCATGGTGTCCTCTGGCCACCTCGTAAGCAGGAGGTTGAGGCTGATGCTGAGCTAGAGGAAAGGCTAACACATCTCTAGATTAGCAGGGTCAAACTTCCACTTCTCCCTACATCCTGGGAAAGATGCAGCCTTCCAGAGGGGTTGGCTAATGCCTATTAACATAATGAAGCTGGGACCACCATGGCTGTGGACAGTGACAGCAGGCTGATGGACAGGAGCCTGCTCAGATCTCATGTTCCCGTGTCTCCACAGCCTTGGAAGGTTTCCTATGGACAGCCTGGATGTGTAGGGGTGAAGGGTTATTATCATACCACTAATTAAAAGAGGGTCAAAGACTGATCCTTGAAACCAGCTCATGTCCACTGTGGAGATGGAGATTTCTTTTTGGAGAGCTGTTGTTGGAGACACCAGAAGGCAGCCAAAATGAGACAGCAGGTAAGCAACATGAGCAGTCAAGACATCCAGCGCTTGCTCCCTGGACCTCTTATCTAGCAGGGTAGCATTTTCCCAAGGTGGCCCCTGTTAGGAGCAGCTCAGTCCCTGTCAGTGGAGCTAGCTCGAAGAGGACAGAGCAAAAAACTGCTGGCGTGCACCATGTCTCTGGTGCCTCGCCAGGGAATGCCCTGGCACGGGCATCACATGTCCTGCCTGCCAGCGAACAACCTAGCTGCAGTCCAAATCTTTCATTCCCAAGCCTCACGCTTCTCAAATTGGCTCTCTTTTCCTTGGCCTGTACAGCTGTAGGAACGAGGCTGCATCATTTCCACTGCTCAGGGAGTGGGTTGTGTTAATTGACGCAACGGCTTTGTTAGATCTGTAGGATTTATGTATAAGAAGGAGGTAAGTCACGCAGGCACCTACAGACCCATTAGTCTGACCTCACCGAGGCTTCTGAACAAGCAGCCTGGTGAGTGGCAGAGGTATCTATCAAGCCTGCTCTCCTCTTTCTATCAAGCCTCTCCTCTTTTCTATCAAGCCTCCTCTTTCTCCAGTGGGCAAGAAAGTATAGACTTTGGTCAACAGTCTCCCCAAAGTGGAGGTTTTAAAATGTTGCTCTTCCAGGTGGACACCTCACTGCCCAACAATGGTAAGGTCCCGCAGCGTTCCCTTTGGTAGGAGCACAAATAAGATTTCTTGCCTCAACCTGTAAGTCTGTTTTTGCATAGGAACGGATTTTAATCTTTGTGAACTTCACTCCTTTGACAAAACTGTTTNTGTTTTTGTGTAGGAACAGATTTTAATCTTTGTGAACTTCACTCTTTTGACAAAACTGATCGAAATTGGCCAAGAGATTCACATGTTACTGGGAAAAACAAAGATACCTATGTTTGTGTGCACACCCTTATTATGTAAAATTTGTTTCTTTACTAAATCTTGTTAAGAGCTATAGAAGGAAATGCAATGAAATACAGCAAGGTTTACCAAATGAGCCCTCTCTCTGTCTTTGATAAGAAACTACATTTTTTGGAGGAACGAAATGCAGTAGACGTAGTTGATCTGGACTTCAGTAAAGCATTCGAAAAGGTCCACATGGGAAATCATTAGTTAAGCTTGAAAAGATGGAAATTAGTGTGCGAAATGTATAGTAGATAAGAAACCAGAAAGTGGGGATATAATGAGAGAGGGACTATACATCCAGAGACGGGCTCTGCGCCTTTCTTCCAGAACTGTTCCTGCGGCCAATTTCATTTAATATCCTCCATAATGAACTCGGTGCAAAAAGCACCTGCACGCTAATCAACTCTGGCAATAATTTTAACTTGAGGGAGGTGTGCAGGGGTAAAGAGTCAACTCCAGCTGCTATTTTGATCCAGAAGGAGAGCAGAGAAAGTGAGAAGGGCGCTTTTCCTTGCCACGCAACACTGGCTGTCACTGCAGGTGGGAGTAATGGGACAATGGTTACCACCCTTTACATTTTTTTTATTCGTCTGTGTATCTGTAAGCCGAGAGGAAATTCTCTCTGCGCCATAGAGATAACTCTGAGGATCAAACTGGTAGGAAGAGGGCAGAGCGCAGGGCTGGGTGTTCAGGGCCATGTCGGTGGAACGGGGTTTGAGCTCTCCTGGCTTCCCTGGCACTGACCCTGCTCACCTCACCCCACCGGCTGCCTCCGCTGTGCCAGAGGGAGCCTCCAGCATGGGGCAGTCACGGCTTAATGCTTTGGTCATCGGGTGGCCAGATCAGGAGGACACATTTCTGTGGACTGGCTGGATGCAAGCCTTCAACCAGCAAGACCCAGGTTTCCTTCAGCAGTGTACGACAGGAAGCTGGAAATGCCAGTTCCACCTTAACTGTGTGTTGTGCTTTTCCCCCTCATTATTCAATTTCCTAATGAACACTTTTTAGATCACATAGTTCCCTTCCCGTTGGAGGTCGACTATCACATACCAGCAGTGCTTTATGATGTGCTTCGTATGACATTAACTCATCTAATAGCCACGTCCCCAGATGAAACCTTCCAGACCTTGCTTTCCTGCTCTTTTCTACTGCCAGCCACAGTACTACTTGAACATGTAAAGGACAATATAAAAAAGACAAAATGAAAGTAATTTGCCCACCAACATCATCCAATTATACATATACGTGGCGTTTTTCAGGTACCTCACTTCATCTGACTGCCCACAGACTTCATTACTGCAACTTGTTCAGGCTCTGGTGCTTTCCTTCCACCCGTGATGTCCTCAGTTATATTATCATTAACTAGTTAGATGAAGGTAGATGATGTACCAAAGAAATGCGTGGAGAAAGAGAGCAAAGCTTAATGGGAATAGAAAATGCTGATCTGCATAATTTAGATGAGAAAGGCACCTCTTGAAAAACTGAGGAGTGATGTGGACTACAGAGGATGGGCAGGAAGGCTGCCTGGAGCCTGATGCTTTGATAAGAGCAGCTGAATAAACCAACCCTGGAAATTCCTTATCGATCACTGTCTGAGAGAACCGCTGCTATATGCTAAATAGTCTTCTGATACATGAAATTCAGCCAAAATTAACCTAAGATTATTGTTCTTGTGTCTGCCCGAAAGCCCAAAGGCAGCTATAGTGCCTGCTGGGGCACTTCTCTCTGCAACCCTTCCAGTGCCAGGTGGCTGCATGGTCTGTTCGCATGACAGGCACTGAAGGAGCCCCCAAGGTTAGGAGCAGTCCTGCCCCTTCCCCCCAGATCAAGCTGCAAAGACTGACTGAAAATGCTGACCGGTTCCCTGCCTTTGGCCTGCCCAATTCCCACCAGTCTGGGAAGCACCAGACTGAGGTCGTTCAGGAAGGGAGTTGAATGACATGAAATACCAGAGGTACCGTTCATTCCAAAGGACCTCACATATTTTACAAACCCAGGGACATATCTTCAAATTTCTGGGATTGCATTAAATTGGTGCCTAAATAAAGAACTTTGTTACACTAAAATCCACAAGTGCAGTGGGACTTCACAGCCCTACAATCATGGATAACATTGTTTAAATTTTGACTCATGTTCCAAAATTTGGAACCCCAAAGAAATAAAAAGAATCTTTCCTTTATTTTCCAAAATGCAGCTGTACCTAAGGGTAACATGACAGCTACCCAATACTGCACACAGCTTTCAGCGACAAAAAGTGAACTCAAATACAATACATCCATTCCACGTTTGGGGAAGAATGCAATTTCTCAGCTATAACTGAAGCCGTTTAACTTTTCTGGCCATGTAAAAATCCAAGAAGTTCTCTGAGAGTGAGGAAGAAGAGACGGGAATCTGTTGCATTACTTACTTATTTCTTATTCTCAAAAGAATCTTCAAAACCAATAAGGACTGCAGATGAAATTGTAAGCCCTAAAAAACCTTATAGTTTGCCTTTGATGGGCCCATTAAAGTTCAAGCAACGGCCTAGTACTTTAATATTTATTATCCTCTTTATTTTTATATTCTCAACCCACCCTCTTCCAGATCCTCACTTCACATCAGTCATAAATCTCTCCCATCTCACTCATCGGCATTACATCTGGACAAAATTATAAAAGGGTTAATATAAAAAGCATGCTTGCTGGATAGATTGTCTCTCTCCATTTAAATTCTTTCAATGCTCAAGACAATTTCAGTTTTAGTTGTACATTCATCATCAGAAATACATTTATGCGCTGATTTATATTGCGGATGAAATGTTTTTTATTTGTATGTACAGAAAACTATAAACTTTTCTTGTAAAATGTAGCTTTGGAATACTACTAGTGGGATATTAAGAACCAAGAAACTGAGGATTTGGGTTTTAAGATTTCATCTGGTGCATTGTGATCAAAATAATATGTGCTTAATCATGCGGCAAGTATATATCCAGGTATGTATGTTACCTTTTTGGCATTTGGAAAAAGCACAGGGATGAATCTGAAGTTCATACTTCCTTGTTGTATAAACTCGATCTGCATCTAGAATAGAACAAAATGCCAGATTTATTGTAACGACACATTCATTTTCCTTTGCATGCATCTGAATCCTATGCATAAAAACATTTGTTGCTTACTTAAATTGCTCTTCTGTTAAGTGATTTGATCTATTGCTGGTGGACTCAGTATCATTTTGTTTGGCCACTTAATCTGATTCTTCATTACTACAGAAAGGATACAGGAAAGATCTGTCAACATTTCTTGAGCATTTAGTTCTGTGGTGTGAAATAATTGTGGGTTCAGCTGCAGTTGCAATCCCAAGAAATCCATCTAGAACTGACGAAGCCTGACTCGATTAAGGCCCCTCTGTTCAGTCTCCAATGGGCTGAAAGACTTCAGCCAGAGGCCAGCTCTGTGTCCGAGCTGGGATCCAGGCTGTCCCCCGAGTCCCTGCTCCATGTCTGAGCTGGGACCCAGCCTGACCCTCGTGTTTCTGCTCAGTGAGGCACAGGCATCCTCCCCCCCCCGTGGGGATCACAGGGGGTGGTAAGGAGAGCAAAGTACTTCTCAGAGCTCATCTGTTGGTGACAGCTTCTGAGAAGTTTGACTGCAGGATCAAACTGAGGGATCAGATGGGTTAGAGGGTAAGAAAGGCAGCAAACTGCGAACTGAGGGAGAAAAGAATGATTTTCACGGCTCTATGGGCTCTTCTGGGCTAAACGTCGGTCCTGTGTCAGACCACAGAGACGGGCATCTGTGACGTCTGCTGATCCCCCCACCCTGCGCCCCCAGGACCCCCCCTCCTTGCAGCTCTGGCCTTTGCTTTGCAATTCCACCTTTCAGCCATCTTTACTGCTGCCCGAGAAAAGACCTCAGTTACAGGATGGCTGAAGCGATAGGGACTGGTTTATAGGGAGGAAGGTCAGGCAGCGTTAGGCATGGTTGTGCTCAGGGCTATACGACAGGGCAACAAGGGCTTGAGAAGGTGAAGGAGGGAAGAAAACATTGAACAATAAAAAATATGGAGGAATAAGATGAGCATGTTTAATAGGATTTTTCTTCCTTGAACCTCTTAGCAGATGTTAATGAGCATACGGAGCTGATGAGAGGGAGGATTAATGAATTCCAAAGGGGGGTGTTTAACTATGGGGATTAGGGAAAACAAAGCAAAGAACCTGCCATTTGGAGACAGATTTGTCTTTTGAGAAGAAGAGACAGAGTCTTTGTAAAACAGCAAATGCATGTCCTTGCTTACCATCCTGTGGATGTATTTAGTATGTAAGCCGTGTTCATCCCTGTCCAGCTGGGATTCAGCCCCTTCCACATCCTGTTTGTATTTTGGACTGATTGCTATGATTATCATCACCGTTTTCTGTTAGGGAGAAAAGCACTTTTATGAAATTGGGAAATGCAGCGTGTTTGGTAGAGGCAGATCGGAAATCTGCCAGTTTGTGTTTTAAGTGATCTTTATGTTCTTGGCAAACACGAGAGGATCTCATTCATTCTGGCAGGAAATACAGGAGAATTCGTACACTCGTTCTCCTCATTATTTCTCGAGATCTCATAATATAGAAAATCTAAATGTCAAGAGATATATTAGCAGCTACCAGTTTACAGTTGGAATCCCTGTAATAAAAAGCTACTTTTTATCACTGTAGAGTGTCTATGTACATACACAGAAAAGTTTTATCTTCAAATTCAGACCAAAATGTTTTCCAACAGCTTATGTAAAAGTGCATCTATTTAACCGTCTGTGGCTTTTTATACATAAAGCCACTAAAGGCAGTTGTCTGTGGAGGATACATCTAGGGCTCTTGGCAGCCAAAACAGCAGCTTTTCTTGCTGATGTCCTTAGTGGTGAGGTGTGCAGAGATGGCTGTGCAGAGGGGTGGGCTCTTGTGGATGCCCTGGGCAGGTTTAGGGGTACCTACACACTCTGTCCCACCTTGCTGCAGTGGGCTGAAGGCAACGCTCCTCACCTTGCTGGGACAGCCCAGATCCTGCTGGTGACCTGTTTAATCCCAGGCCCCCACTGAACTCAGGTTTCCAGAGAGGAGCCATCCTTCATATCTGGGAAATGTCTCTCCTCCTTAAGGGTGGGCCAGTGAAGAGGCTCAGCAGATGAAAGCCTCCTACTTGTGTTTACCCAGGGCCTGTCTTTCATCCCCGCCACGTCAGGCTGTGTAAGGCTTCCAACTCTGTGGCTCATAGTCAGCCTGGCACCTAATTAACTCTTTCCTTCTGTGCAATATCAAGGGAATTTGCCCCACCACAGGGTCAAATACGGTAAGGAGCCATTATCCCTTACACTGACTTAACATACTCCAGAATTACTTTTGCTTGTGCCTGACGTGCATGTAAGCACTTACAGATGTTGAGGGTTTGCAGAGACATGCCTGGTTGCACACATCCCCCTGCTTGTGTCCAAGCAGTCCCTTCTTCCTCACATGTGTAAAGGTTTTGAAGTTAGAAACTGCCTCTACAGTCAATGGAGGAAAACAGACATTTCTGGGGTGGGTAGTCAGAGAACGATCCTCATGTGGAGGCAGGGAATTGCTCTCTGCACATACCGGTCTCTCCTACTGACTGTGCAGGAGTCCTGAGGGAGTTCTGCCAGTTTGTATTTTAAGTGATAATGATGTTCTTGGCAAAAGCAAATTCACCCTGGCTTCTAGTTTCAGTACCTCCATTATACATGGCGATCCCAAGCCTGATTTGGCCTGACAAAAGCCCCAAAATGCATAACTGCATTGCCATGGCAGAGGCCCCAAGCTGGCTCTGCATGCGGTAGTACCATGCCTGTGTGGTAGTGCACTTGAGCTAAGGTGTCCTGCTGGACACCCTTAGGAAACCTGTGTGGTGCTGTCTCAGATGGTTGAGCTTCCTTGCTCAGGTTGGGGAGAGCCCACCACTTTGTCATCCTGTTCCTGAGCCATGGAGATCTCCCCAGAGTGAGTCAGAGGCCTGGTGGCTACACAGCAAGGCACAAATCAAAGGAAGCCACCCCATGATGGCATGTGTTGAGCAACAGAATCGCCAGTTTGTGTCCAGCTGTACTGGTATAATGGGACCACTTGGCTTGATCCTAAAGATGTGCACTCACTGCTCCTTTGAACTTCAGAGGAAGCTGCTGCTATGGTAGACTGCACTGGCAGCAATATGAATCTATTTCACTGCTTAGACAGATAGAAAGTGATGAGAGCAAATCTATCATTCGACTAACAGAATACCAATTTCCAGTTTACATATGGGATGGTTTATCCAGAAGAACCCTTTAGTGTTTTAGATAGCAACGTAAATGCTACAGGTGAGAAGCAGGATGAACATTAGCCACTACTATGCAGCCTGGGATGAAATACAGATATCATTTTAACCAAGCATGCCTAAACCCCACTATTTAAAAATGAGATGGAGGAACAATTTGTCCAATGGCAGCTTCAGGCTGAGCGTAACAGCCAGCGTAGGAATTTGGCAGGAATGCCAGGATTAGCACTTCATTTCTTAAAGAGAGAGCTCTGGGACTATAAGATGCAGAAGTGAGTGACATTTGCCTACGCTCTCTCTGCAAGGCCTCTGCCATTTCAGTAGTGGCAGGGAAGGGCATAGTAGGGTCTTGCATTTTGATTCTGCTCCTGTTGCTATTAGAATAATTCAACCCTTTTCCTCGGGTCACCTCTGCCATGAACAAGGTTAAATTGCCTTTACATACATCACCTAGGTAGCGCTCCATCCACTTAATGATGTCAATACCTCGTACTGTGTCCTCAAATATATCAATCTGCAAGAGAATGAAAGTCTGTGGTGAGCATCCCTTCACCTTTCCTCCCCATTCGGTGGCACTGAAAAGGCGCCTGTTCTTTTCCCTAGTTTCTAACATGCATGCCTAATTCCCTTAGGAAAGAAACATCACACACGCACACTCACACCCCTATGCATGCACAACTTCTCCCCTTTCCCTGCAGTCCAGAGTTGAGCTGGACAGGCACGCCATGCGGCCTGAGGGGGGCTGCTGCAGGCGCACCTCTGAGCTCCCGCTCAGCCGGCCGTTCAACCGGCCGCCCTGCCCTGCCAGCTCCCAACCCCCAGGCATTCTTGCTCATTGGAGCAAGAAACAACCACTGACAGTGAACGTTAGATACCAAGTGTTTGCAAACTGGCTTTTTTGCCTCTCTAAGTGCCTCAAGAAGGTGGATGGCTGCTCACCTTCTCTACCTGTATAGATGCAAATGTCCACTATTTTCCAGCTGCAAAGGTATGTACTGAGTGTCAAGTTTTAGCTTCATATCGCACTAAATTGTCAGGGTGTGTGGTGGCAAGTCAGCCAGGTCATTGATACTGGATGCAGTAACCCAGACTTCAGTAAGAGCAGAGTGGTGGAGGACTTCATAGGACTGAATACGACCAACACTACTCACTTCCCTGCATGCTCAATAAGCCCAGAAACTGGCAATCAATGACCATGACCAATGGAGTAAGTATTAACTTATCCAAGGTTTTGATAGAAGAGTCATGTTCTGCTCTCAATTCTTTCTTTTTCCCTTTTTGAAAGTAGAGACCATATTTGCTTCCCTGCTTTGGGGCCATTTTGCTATATTTATTATTCTGCAGCAGGCTCCAAGAAGTGCCTGTCCAGCAAAGGTGCTCTTAATGAGCTTTCTACTCTCTACCTCTGTGGTGCCCAGAGCTTCCTTATGAATTGGTCATAGTACAGAACTGCTGGAGAGAAGTATAATTGCAGTCTCTGGAAAAAATCTTTGATTCATGAAAATAAATAAGCGTGTGCAAAGCCCCCCACTGAGTCTCATTCAGTTTAATGATAGCCACTTGCTTAAATGCTTTCCTGAACTGAAGCCAAAGAGTGAAGGTTGAGGGGTCAGACAGCATATGCACTTGAAATAAGAAAATATGAATCAAGATTTTGATGAACACTGAATCCTAGAGCCTCTGTGGATGGCTCCCTTTGAGAGGGCTGTTATGATGAAGCAAACTCACGAGAAGTTAAATGAAAATATGGATGGCTTATGGGATTAGACAGTAGGACCTTTTCAGGCCAGTGATTTTAGAATCCCTTTTAAAAGTGTAACAAAGCAAATGAAACCATGAGATGGGCTGTTTCATTAAGCTGTGTGAAATACACTGATTTTAGATCATTTTTAGCAGAAAGGTATTCACATCTGAAGAACCAACGATGTAATAGCATTGCAGAAAAAAAGCTGGGATGGGATGAACATGAAAATTGACCTTTTTTAATATTGATATTACAGATCAAATATGAGACAATGTTAATGGAATAGCTCACAAAACCCATCTGGTATCTGGTGCCACTAAATGGAATTTTCCAGGGTCATTACTAAAACACATTTTAAAGCATAAAATTCAGTTAAAATATGAGCAAACGAAAAGGCAAATCATTTAAGTTACAACTTTTAGAGCCAAGGCTAGTTCATTCTATTTGTATCTTCTTTAACCTAAAAAATGCAATGAGAAACAGAAAAAAAATTAAATGGACAGTGTATCGCCTCTGCTTTTTAAAAAAATGCCTCTTTTGTCCCTTGGTTGAAAGTCATTTTCTCCGGAAGGGATACTTACGGCAGTCTGAAATCCATTTACAAGCAGGAAGTTCACAAATTTCATAACCTCCACCGCTGTGTCCACTGAATAGGTTATAAAGACCTTGCCTACGAGAGAGAGTCCGTATGAATATGCGGTGCATTAAAATACACCATTCAGAGGATGAGACTTCCACAGCCCTCCTTTTCCACTGCACTGTGGGTTCTGCCCACCTACGTCTTTACGGATTATTTACAAAATGGATGTGCGATAGCGCAGTGGCTTGGTGTTGAACTCAACCCCCCATCCAGAAACCTCGCTCTAGATTTAAGCTCCTATGGCCTTGCCGCTGGCAAGTGCCCCTGTGGAAGCTGCAGAGGGTAACGCCACTCTGCTGCTCGCCCTGCCCTGCTGCCAGAGCTGCTTCTTCCCCAGCCTTTTGGCGTACGTGAGGTGGGACCCTCACCCAGAGCTCGTGTCACCTGCACCGGCTGCAACCGGCCCAGCTTTCCCCCAGACCTCACCGATCTGACTGAGAGCTGGAGGAGCCCTTACGCATGCCGTACTGCCTCACCTTATAGCAGCATTAACCCCCTGCCCGGGCAGGATGGATGGCTGATGACAGCAAAGTCTTCAGCTGCCCTTACCGTTATGGAAGGAGTTTTCTTACTAACAAAAGAATCATGGATTTGCAGGTCAGGGCAAACCAGCTGGCTAATCTAATCCAGCTGTGCATGTATCACAAATGACACAATCTTATCCAGTAATTCCTGTATCTAGGACACACTCGCTGATAAAGTAGGGCCTATCCAAGAGTGGTTTCCGGTGTTGTAACTCACTCCTGCAGGCCAGAGAGATGCAGCTCCCTGGATTTGAAATGTGATGCACAAAATGAAGAACAAAGGAAAAATCAAAACCTCAGGCGAGATGAGCAGGGTTCTTAGCAATGGTATTTCTCACCTGCTGGCCAGCATGGCATTAAGCAGCCAGTTTTCTGAAACATGACTTTCCCATAAGAGTTGAAGGGTGGAAGCATTTGAGGGGCTGGTGGCAGGGGAAGCACCTCAACGAGTGCCTGTGCTGCCCTCAGCCCTCAGTGTGGGCTCCTGGCCCCCAAAGTCCTCTCCGCTCACCAGGTCACGGAGAAACTGAGGTCGAGACTCGATATATTTGTCTGGTTTGGGACAGGCAGAAATGCTTTATCCCTAGGGCTTTGTTTGTTATTAGTCTTTTACTGTAAGCTTCAGTGCCTTCTGCCTCAAAGGGACATCCTGTTTAGCAAGAAGTCATGAAAGCAATCTAAACGGTATTTATTTTTTGTAAACAAAATAACAAGCAATTAATGACAATTATGTTTTCAGGGTTCAAGGGGCTAATTCCATCTCACCAAACACAAACGCTCACACCCTACAGATGTGATGACACAGTTTTTTCTTTTCTTGTCTTTGTGTCTTAATGTCGTTCCCCCTGCCTTCCCCCCCTCCCCGCCCCGAGCTTTCCCACCTAAAGCTGTCAGGCTGCGCTTTAAAATCTTGCACAGAGCAAATTTGCTAACCACTTACGCAACTCCTCCGGCAAATTGCTGGTTCTCAGAGTTCCCTTGGCTGCAGGGTTACTGAGAGGTCTCGGGACAGCAGCTGGAGATGGAAAATTGTCAGAAGGACAACAGCATGCTTCATCTGGGCCACACACCTTGGGGGGCAGCTGACCATTAGGTAGTTGGTTGTATAACTGGTTTCTACAAAGAAAAGCAAGTGAGGATTTTAAAAATATTTCTTTTCAGGTAAAATTCACTTTTTTTTTTTCATTTACTAACACACTAAAAACTTCATATTAGCTAAGAAAAGTTCTTGTAGAAATGCTTGGCTCAGCAATTCTACTTAGTTATTACAGCATCTTTTGAATGTATACCTTGGTGACAGTCTACCACAAGACACAATTTATTGCAGAAGCAACACCAGCCACAGGAAGTAAATGCACCTCATAGCTGAAAGCCGTTCAGTTTGCAATTAGCAGAAGCAAAGGCTCTTTCTGAGAGAGAAATAATGCTGTGGCGAGGATGTTGTTACGCACGTACGGGAGCAGGGTGGCACCTGGGTAACCTCTTCCCATTATCTAAAGGGTGCTTCATGGCACCTCAGATGCTCTCAGGGCATCCTGTGCAGCACAGGAGGCACAGCACAAAGTGGGGAGCAGGAAACTGGGCGTACAGGGCACTCCAGCTCCAGCTCTGGCACAGCTTGGAGGGTCTCCAGTTTTGGACAAAACTCAAAGTTTTGCTAAAGGGAGCAAAGTTAATTTCTTGACCAGCAACAGTGGACGCAACAAGGGTTTCTCATGTTAGGTATCTGTGCTCCAGACCTGCAATAACCTTGCCTAATAGCTTCTCTGCTGTAACAAACAGAGAGAAAGGGACGATTTTAGGAAACTTAGCAGTTCTTGCCCTATTACACCTTGGCTTCGCAGTCTAAGTCAGTAGGAAGGGGAACCTAAACAGGTTTTTACGTGAGGTGTGCTTTGAATCTGCTGGGCTGAATCTGTTGGACGGGTTGATAGGTTTCTCTGAGTGCTTTTCCCCAGAGCAGTGACGTTTAGTCAATCAAGCTCACTCTCTTTTTTTTTTTCTTTGCCTTCCTTAAATGAATGATGACAGGCTGGTCACAGCATGTTTTCTGTTGTCACATTAAGATTTGGTTTATTCATTTCGGTACAGATGTTTTCTGTTACAAAATACTCTATAGGCAAATATTACCAACATATAACTGCCATTCCTGGAATCAGCATGCAAACACCAGCCACGCAGCCGCAGGACAGACCCTTGCATATTCTGGATTTCTTTTAGCAGAAGAAAGTACCAAGAAAAGCAACACGTACCTCATCAATGGCCACAAAAAATCTACCCTGTGGCTAATTTACAGATCTTACCAAAACGTCACCTTATCTAACAAATGCACCAAAAATTAGGAGCCTGGTTTTACATTTTACTACTGCAAAGGATACCCACAATTCCTCAGTATTTTTACATTTTCATACAAACTCTTCAGCACAATTAGCTCTGCTTCAAGTACTACCTTATCTTGCTGTCACTTTTATGTTACAGCCCCTAACTTTTCAAAGGCCCTGAGCACTGCAGTATTTCAGTCTTCTGCGCTCTTTTGTCCCCCCTGTTCTCCCAATGTCCTGCCAAGACCATGTCACGTAAACAGACATTTTCAAACACGGATACCTGTACGTTTAGCACTTCTAAAAGCATTGTGGCACTTAAATAAAAAAGGTCTGCTTTTCAGAGGTGCTCAATATCTGAAGCTTCAGTTTGGCTTCAGGTGGCTGAGTCTGGAGAAAACGCTGATTGGACAGTATTTCCCATTTGTTATTGATATACTTATAGAGAGGGAGATATAAAGCCTGGTAAATTAATATTTAAAAATTAATCAAAAAGCCCCAAATGAGAAGTGCTAGACACTGGGTGTCTTATTACTACATGAGAAATCATAGAAAAAGGCTGCAAACTGCAATGTAGAGGTATATCAGTGATGGACGAGATTTTCTCCCTTTTTCTCTGCACTACAGAAGAGATAAGAAGGAAATCACTGGAAGCCAATGATTGAGGTGTGCCAGGCTGGTACACCGTAAAGCTGAAGGCTGCAGTGAGCCACAGAATTGACCTTTGCTCTCTAGCAGGAGAGCTCTAAGGTTTCAGCTGAGATCTTTTTCAACCCTTCATCCCTTTAACCTTCGAGCGTTTATCTTCCTTAATGCATGCATTTCAGGGTGTGCTGTAACAACATATCAGGTAACCGGCTTTGAAGTTCTCTGGGGTAAGGTCAGGCCCCTGCTGGGTGTAAAATAGCAAATAAAGAAAACTACCCAGCACCTCGCATGTACCCCTGCAGCCCGGGCACGCTAACATTACAAAGCTTCAGACTTATTGGTTGAAAGCCCACAAAATCAGATCAGAGGAGCTTCCACTGTGCACAACCCCCCGCTCCCCCCCTGCGGCGTACTTACGGGAATCGAGGAGGACCAGGGGAGGAGCATGTCCTCTGGGGTGGTCGGTCTCCGGTGCCCTTGGGAGCACGAAGGTTTGAGTAATTTGGGATGACTTGCTGGGCCAGGCGGATAACTCTCATGCAAGGTCCAGGAACAGGAGGAAGCGGTTGCGATGTGTGTGCAAAATGTTGGTAAGGAGCTCTGCCATCTGAAAGGGTGAGAAAATAAAGGCAGCAACTATCATTTCAGCCAATATATTTTTGCCTCAGTTTGTATTTATTCCTCTTCAGGCAAGTCCTCCTTCATGTCTACGGAAACTGAGCAGTTTGAAGGCATTTGCAGGTACCTTGGTCTGAAAGAAGCCAGATTAAGGAACGTTTTACAGTCCGAGGTTTCCTATTCACCATTCACGTACGGCACAGTTCAGACCCGCACCCTCGGTTGGGCTGTTGGGACAACTGACAGTTAAACATTCAGGGCTGCTTTGTCCCTGCACTTACTATGCCTCAGTGTTTTTTGGTTGGTTTATTTTTTTTTTTTTTAAATTTCTTTTTGGCAATAACTTGTGAAAATGAATCATCCCAGCGTTCTCATGAAAGCGGATGCAAAATCCTGGAACAAATCAGTTTGCAACACTAAGGCTAAACAGACTGTGATTATTGTAAATGAAAAGAGAAAAAATAATCTCTTGGTTTGTTACTTCACCCTGTATGAATTTTCTGCCTAAGTGACCTTTTAAGGCCTTGCTGCTGCTCCTGTGGCCATCCAGGAGGCTGCAGGGGAAGAAGCCCAAAGTGACAATTTTGCTCAAGTAATTCTGAAAAACCTTACTGTTGTTTGCTGCATGCACGTAATGCTATTTAGTAACTAACGTACAGGGGAACTGTTGGCATAAACTGAAAGAGAAAGCAATGTAAGCTGTTTGTTTCCCAAACGGGAAAAACTACTTTTTTTTTCTTTTTTAGTCTTTCTGCTTGCAGTTTTCATTAGGCAGCAGCCCTGCGCACTTTCAAGCTGCTGTGCGCAGATCAAAGTCCAGCCTGGCAGGGCTTATTAGCGCTGCATGATTATGGTGTTATGAGCTGGCTCTGAAAGCTGCAGTACTCAAACACTCTTTTTTTCCCCTCCCAGATTGTTTTTTTAAATCCTTTTAGCTATTTTGGGGTCATGCTTTCCTTTTCCTAGCAGCCATGAGGACTAAAATTTTTTTCAAAAGGGGAGGAAAAAAAAAAGAAAGAAAACAAAGCTTTGATGAAATAGTCCAATTCAGGAGCCAATACTTAAAAAAAATACAACCAAGCCCACAATTGCAAAGACATTCCTGATGAAATTGTGAGTCGGCAACATTGTATCCGTTGAGGTTGTTTTAGGAGATTTTCCTGCTCCCTCTCTTAACAATTTGCCACAGGACAGGGTGAAAGAGGCTGGCAGAACAAAATTGAAAGTAAATATGGTCTTCTCATGGATTCCTCGTTACCCGCTCTAGGGAAGGTGGCAGGGCTCTGGGAGATTTAGTTTGGTTTACAGGTTTTTGGCCGATGTTTCAGCAGCTTCCTTTGGTTCTGTCTGATGCTACAGTATTTTAATATATGCAACCACTGCCGTTCAGAAGCACAGCATGGCCAAGCGTGCATGCCCGCACACACCAATAGCTCTCATATATAAAAATCTGAAATAATGGTCCCTGGGCACATAGCATCGCTGCGAGGATTTCTTTGACTTCAGAAGCAGTTTTGCTGTTGTATCTCAAATAGCAGGTGTCCGGAGCCAGCTTAGAGCCTACGGGCACAATTGCTATTCTCTGGGAGAGGCGTGTTGTGACACACAAACTGCAGAGCTTTGTTGTGGGTTGCCGCTGCCCAACAATTATCTGAAACGCAAGGAGCTGTCAGGAGGTGATTTACGCTGTACTGGGCATGTGAGAAACAGGAGTACAGTTGCCAGCTTCTTGGTCCTGACCAAATCTGCTCCAGCCATCTGAGTTTATTTTATTCTTCTTGCCCTCTGGATATGGTTGAAATGGTAGTGATTTTTCTAAAGAAAGTCTTTCAGGGTTCCTGCTTTAAAACAAAATGGCCTCATTCAGTAAATGTCCTACTTCTCACTATGCCTGCGTGTGGAGGAGGTAAATGGAGGTAAATAGTGAGGGGTGTTGTGCAACCAGCTCTTTGTCTGCCTAAAGCTGAACAGAAAGGAGAAGGTATGAAAAGAAAACGAGAGGACATTTTGCAAATGTTCAGCTGTAGGCATTGATTAAAGTCCATCTGTAGCCCCTTCCCTTTTACAAAGTCCAAGATCGGAGGTGAAAACTGTGGCTCTGATATCCTCTCTGTTTCATATACCTAATTATAGCACATTGCTGGAATGACAAAACTCCTTAGACAGATGTAATATAAATGCTGTGGAGTCAACAGAAGGTTAAAAAAAAAAAGGGTTATCAGAACAGGCCTACAGCTTTTTATTACAAAGCCAGTCTAAATCGGGTCGGGGTCTCATGAGTCTAATGTAATATAAATTATATTAAAACAATGATATTGCTGTTGAATGTTCAAAGCTCACTTCGTAACAGATAAAAATCTCAGACTGAAAAGGAATACTAATTAATAGCAGGCTGTAAACTGCATCATAGTCTCCAAGAGCCAAAACACCCATATTGACGGAGTCACATCAGCGTTCACCAGCAGCTGAGAGGGCTCCATTTTAAGTAATGAGCTTTCATTTCAGCTGACAACAGAAAAAAATGAGGATGATGGATGTCACGCTCTTTTCACATAGAAATAAAACACATGGGTGAGTTTGGTCATAATGCTGGGAGATACTATTTACAGAGATCAAGGGCAACCTCCCATCCTGATTCTGGCAGGAAATTCTCAACTTTGGGGATTCAAGTGGGAGCAAGGAAATCTACGAAAACAACAGGAATTAAGTCCGTATAGAAGGCTGCTGAAGGACTGATGCAAGGAGGAAGGAAATTACTAGAATATGAAATAACAGCAGGGACAAGGCTGTGTATGCTCAGCATGACTGACAAAGGCTAGTTTCTAGGCAAAATTATTAGCCTTCATTTGATGAGTAACTGTGAGCTCTTTAACTTTCTATCTGGCTCAGAGGTTCTGCATCAGAGAGTGTGGCTGCATAACCCGAAAATCTGGAAATAAAAAATGGACTGAAAACAGAGGTTTAAAAAGGTTAATAATTGCATGCCGTGCATTGCCATTAAGTACAGTAGGAAAACACCAGCTTGGTGAACGATGGCTGTGATACACCGGGAAAACCTCCCATGGGGTGAGCGGTGGTGCTACTTACACGGGCCCTGGGGGTGCTGCTCTGCTGGGCAGCGGTGCCCAAAGCAGCCGTGGGCTTGTGAGGAGGCATTGGGATGGGGCAAGTGCTGGCACATAGGGCACTGCTGATCCTCAGGTCCAAAAAACTCTCTGGAGATCAGTGGTCCTGGGAGGTCCTGGGGATTCAGCACGGACACCAGCGGCAAGGGGGGCTCCAGGTGCTTGATGCCCATGACGTCTCGTGACTGGGAGTTGTACCCTGTGTCCACAGTCCCCAGCTCTGCTGGGGGTCTGTTTCCTGAGGGTTGCTGTGACCGCGAACTCCCTTGGCTGCTCTCCTCCAGTGGGTCCTCAGGAGTATTAGACGAGCTCTGCTCTGATTTACTGGAGTTATGCCCAGTGTCAGCTGAAAGCTGTGATCTTGGCTGCATGCCTGGTTTGTCCATAGCTACGAGATGCATCTTGGAGGGAAATATTCCAGCTATTGATTCACCAGGGGAACAGAAGCGTCCATCGCCATCAGGATCGGTATATTTTGACCACAAGCTGCTGTTCGGCTCCATGGATGGTGCTGACTGATGATGTGCTGGTGCTCTGCAGAGGCATGATGGATCTCCCATAGGCTGAGGTGTTCGAGCGACACATGGTCTCTGGGACTCCTCATCCTCCATATCCTCTCCAGAAGGCTGCAAAACATTTTCCAAGACATGTTCGGGAAATGGGGACCACGGCATGGATTCATCCACTTCAACCGGTATGCTTCGACCCACAAAAGCACCTGAAAAAATGGGAGAAGAAACACTGTAGGACAGCCATACAGACAAATGCCTGTCATCAGTCATCGCTCAATAACTGTGAGTTGGAACACTGAAGAGCAGTATGTATTCATTATATTCTTTTTATTTTTATGTTTTTTAAAAAGAAGGGCAGAAAACAGCAAGAAAGGTCCAACTGAATTTTGGCAAAGCAAGAAAGTAGAAGGTTAGCTAGAGTGTGGCTAGCACAGAGTTATAATTTGGACTAACCTGACACGGAGGCCATTTCCAAGTTTTGTAGTCACACCGGAAAGGAGAGTCAGCTGCCTTACTGCAAGGCCAGAATTTTTCAGCAAACTGGAAAACAAGAGAAAGTACTCTTGTGAACATGGTACAGTTTCACACAGGCAATAATCCCAAAATAACTCGATCTCAGAGACCGGAAAAGAAATACTGTTTGGAGTTCTGGAAATCACATTGCGCAAAACAGACGCTTTTATGGGATTTCTGGAACTTACTGTTCCTGCTGAGACTGGAGGGGGGAAAAGCACATGAACTGTCTCTCAGAGGTGATTTCTGCACCTGACAAAAGAGCAGACTGCTTAGGTCTGGAGGTTTGGCTCAGGCATATTCCAGGCAATACAATTACTTGCAATTATTTTACTCTGGACTTTTTAATAATAGCTTCACACTGATGCTTCAGATCTAAACCTCACCGGATGCCTAGCTGAGTTATTTCAACTCCAAAGCTTGTTTCCAAGTGTTGCTGCTTATTTTATCAAACCACTTCATCCAGCCTATTATCACATGGCTGTTGTTATTTCAAATTATTGAAAAATTAAAAGACAATTTAGAGATGTTAGTGACTGTTTGGATTTTTTCGCCTTCCTTTGGAATTGGCTTGGGCCCAAACATCAAAATTATCACTTTCTTTTGGGGGTGCTGTCAGTAAATTTGGTTCAGCCAAGTGATCCCTGATGATGGACGCTTCTCCTCCACCTTCACTCAGAATGACAGCAGCAGTGATGGGTGAATGGTGAGTGGGCTTCAGGAAGAGCAGCCATCTTCATCCTCTTATACAGCAGTGCAGATTAGCTTTCTCCCAGCAAATTTTGCCTGTTATTGTGGAATACCGAGAAAAAAGCCTGGTGCTCATCATTTCCCTAGCCATTTTCCTCCCATCACATTGGAGAAGCTAAAATCCCAAGTAGGAGAGTTATCAGCAAAGAATGGAGTAAGCACTCAAGCAACGGGAATGACAACATTTGGCAACAGAATCTGGCTTGAAAGCCTGGTAAAGAAAGTTAAAATCACAACACATTTGAAGAGCTTTTAGCAATCCAAGGATTTCTCCCAACTTCAGTCACGCTAGCTTGAACAGAAAGGTCAAATAAAGAACATATTCAAATGACCACAGTATTAAAAACAGTTGAACAGGATCACAGAGAGGTATAGGGCAGTGTCCCAACCTTTACCTTGGCTCCTACAGTGATTCTGTAAAAGCAAATGATGTGCCCCGAGCTATAGGGCAAAAGTGAGGCTTTACATTCATGCTGATCAGATCAAGTGACATGTAGTCCCCTCTGAAACTACCCCTGGCATAGAAAATTCTGGGTGTAACATTTGCTGGTAAGTTGGATAAAAACTGTGCTTTGCTGCTGGGCTGCAATGTAAATATCTTCTTTGTAGGAATTCCTTCTTTACCATAGATGGGTAATTTAATATCCATCTATGCAGAAAATTTACCATATATTCAAAATACACATCCTATGTTGTAAGAAGCACGTCCACAGGGAGAGTTATCCTGGGATAATTACAGGGGGATAATTCCACTGGCAAATTTTCCCATGTAGGCAAGTCCTCAGAGAAGCTATTAGTTGCACCAACACAGTGAACATGCTGCTACTTTCACAGCTGCAGCTCCCTGTGTGAGAGCCCTGGCTCTGGTGCCAAACCAGCTCCTTCCCATACAAGCACTCAGGCTTGAAATCCTGATGGCCAGCTCACCACCATCACACATCTCTCCCTGTGGTTTGCGTCCCTTTTCCTCTACACCACGTCACTAATGCCGGCCCTGCTCGCTGAGTCACAGTTCTCTCACAGTCATAACTGATGTGATGGGAAAGGGAAGAACCTTGAGCTCTTGTAATCAGCACAGGACCGTGACAAGGACTTGTGCTGCGCTGTCTGGTGCGGTGGTGGCACAACGTCACTTAGCTGGGACCTTTGGTCAGATGGCAGTTTAAATGATGACTGCCCTGTGGTGGTGACTCACCAGGATGGTACAGCACAAGGTCAGATTTACATGATACAGGGTGTAAAGCTGTCGAGCAGTCCCCTGCCAGACTTAGAGAAGCGCCTGTGAAGCTTAGGTGTCAAGCTCCCTGCAAGGCATCTGCCTCTTGCTCATCTCAACAGCTTCGTAAACCTGACTCTTGGATCATCTGGCCTCAAAGTGCCTGCTCAGATATGCTTCGACTTGTGGATATCTTCTGTCCGTTTGCTCATAAGCTGAACGACGCACACTTGAGCAGCACAAGCCATACTGCAAACTTTTATTCCCCCACTGAGCATCTCCAGTGAACTGGTTCCCTGTGCAAAATTCATTCTGGTGTTCATGAAGTGCAAGCTCAGCTGTGGGGTACCAGCATACAGGTCCAACCCTTTAGCCACATGCGTTGTCTGAGCATCCCACCCCATTAGATATAATCCTTAGCAAACACCCCAAACATGGATTTTCCGAAACAAATTTGCAAAGCCTGATACACTAAGCTGCTTCTTTGATTGTCTCTGAAGTAGTCAGATCAAAATGCTAGAAAATACTTTGAATTCAGATCCTCTTTTATTCAGCAGCCTTTAGTTTAGCACCATGACAAAAAGAAGAGATTTCTGGGGAGAAACCAAGAGCTTGGTCCAGAGCTCAGTGAAGTAAATGGGAATCTCTCTATTGGCTTCAGTAGGTGTCAGGTGGGATTTAAAAAGCTACTAAATTCCTTTAGAGGCTACAACCTCCAAAGTTTTTTGGCCTTTCTTTTTTTTAATTTTAGTTCCATTGCTATCATCTGGCTATCTATGAAACGGATCATGCACCGACTGTGTGAACCTAATGAAAGGCACGATATGGGCAGAAAAAATTCAGACTTGTTTTCTTCAGGCTTGTTGTTTGGTGTATTTGCTCTGCCTTTTGGAGGAGGGATATTAAGACTTTATTAAAATGTATTGCAAATGATCAGCTACCAAACTCTTCAAATGGCTTACTTCAGAATAGTTTAAAAATGTCTTTCCTATTAGTTTAGCCCTCTGAAAGGATAAATGAATCTTTATCTCTCAAATCAACTTAATATTTAAATGACAGCCTTATTTCCTTCCTGTGTAACATGAGCTAAACATAATGAAAATTACTCCAAATATCTAAGTAAAAATAATTTGGTGAGACAGAAGAGAGGCCCGGTTCCATCACCTGTGTTTTTAGTTGCAAAACCTTCTAGTATTTTTAAATATGAGTTTGCTTAGACCCTGCTGCAGGGCAGCTGAGCAGCTAAAGCTGAGCTTTGATAGCCATGCACAGCCCCCGCTCCCATGAGGCCAAGGTAGAAGGCACTGAGGGGCCGAGGGCTTTGGTTTTAAAACAGACACATCATTAAAAAGGAGGGAAAGTGACTTCATCCTCTTCCTCCTCCCTCAGTAGCTCTGGTTGGAGAGAGAAGCTGTTATAACAGCAGAGCTCTGTCTGTAGAGATGGCCCAGAGGCTAAATTAACCCCAGGACGTGCTGAACACTTTTTGAGCAATGCTGGCAATGGTATGTGGATGGGAATTCCCAAGAGAAATCCCCACACTGCTGGAAATGTTGCAGATGATTCAGAAACATCCTCCTCCAACAGCAGTGCTTCAGGACGTTGTTTCTGCTCTGCTGAAGATCCTTGGCTTTTGGAAAAAGACCCAATGCTGAGTCCTTTATCCTGGTATTTTACATTGCCTCGTGCTCCAGAATTTCCTCAGGTTTCCTTTGACTTTTCTAGTTAGCTTATGCTGCAACCATACTTATGCATGGGACAGAAAAATCACTCTCTTAGGTCTCCCACGTTGAAGAATTAGGGTAAAGGAATGTTTCAGCATATTGAAATATGCTCAGAAACCTGGAGCCTGATCCCTTTTCTGGCATGAAGACCTCTGGAGAGCGTAGGTCATGCCCAATATCATTTCCAAAGACACCGCAGCTTCAAGTCAGATCATGATATTGCCAGAAAGTTTTGAGAATTTAATATCCCCTCTGCACCTATGACTATGCAAGAGATTACTGATAACCAGCTGAAGCCGTTGCATGAATTCCTGCTTGTAATAAAGTGAAGAGGCCCTTCCTAAAGGTACAGTGTAGCCAGGCCTGGACTGCTCTCAAAAATGTCAAGGGAACTCCTTAAACCACCCTTTCTCCTTTTCTTCCTTCCTCTGCTCATACACCCAGTTCTGTAACGTGCATTAATTCAGCAAATAACCTTCCTGGGTGGGTGCTCAGTGACCCAAGCTGCTGGGAAGAAACCCCATCCCAGGTCCCTTGGGTCCAGGTTCCCTGGAGAAGTTCTTCCACTGCTCCTGCCAGGGAGCCGGGAGGGAGGCTGCCCAGCCCTCCTGCTCACGGCCGGCCGCTGCTGGCGATGGCTGCTCCTGGGAAGCTGCAGGGAGAGCATACATGAAGGGGAACAAATTCCTCTGCATGTTCNGGAAGAAACCCCATCCCAGGTCCCTTGGGTCCAGGTTCCCTGGAGAAGTTCTTCCACTGCTCCTGCCAGGGAGCCAGGAGGGAGGCTGCCCAGCCCTCCTGCTCACGGCCGGCCGCTGCTGGCAATGGCTGCTCCTGGGAAGCTGCAGGGAGAGCATAAATGAAGGGGAACAAATTCCTCTGCACGTTGGTAGAGAGGGGCCAGAGCACCCAAGTGTGAAGCAAGGGCCAAACACCCCTAAAAAAAGTCCGACAGCGTCAAGGGCCTGGCCGGGGAGAGGAAGGGTGTTGGGCTCGGGCTCATCTGTGCAGTTTTCTGGCAGCTGATTGCGAAATCCATCAGGTATTTCATCTGTTTCCCAGCACGAAGACTTGTCAGGATGCGCTGTCCCAAAAGACACACCAACCATCTATGTGCTTTTGCTTAGAAAACTTCTGTCATGAAGAAACAGAAGAGAGACTCTGCAATGCGAACATAGCTGTGCTCCCCGTCACTTCCGGAGAGGGGGAAAATGTCTTTGCCTTTTGATCAAAGTTATATTTGTCTACATAGTTAAAAAAGGAAAATATTAGGATGAGAAAGAAACCTCACCTTCCTTCATGCACAACACACAAGGGAAGGGTTTTTTATTCACCAGTTACGGCATTTCTGAAATGGCACGGCTATAGATTAAGGCAAAGCTGAGATCACAAGAGGTGGGGATGGACAAGAATTTCTTGATTTCCAAATAATTCCTGTGTACTTTGGCTGAATCCTTTAAGCTCCCTGGTGCTGCTGATATCCATATTCAGGATGGGAATAAGTGGATACAGAATTTGCAAGCTGCTGTGAGGATGCACGTGTTGAGATTGCAATAAATGCTGTTGCCATGGGGTCAGATAAGCGTAAGTGTGTAAGTACGCTTGCCTTGTAAGTGCAGCTCTTTCTACAGAAAAACTAGACACAACTTTCCTCAAAAAACCCCCAGAGACAAATCTTTTTAGGAAGAGCAAGTGAAAATGTGGGAACTGTTTTGGGTCTATAACCTAAATAAACACAGCCAAGGAAATCCAAGCTCCAGAGTTTCACACTTCACCATGAAGAATTTTGGCTGCTGTCATCACGGATGCTTACCCTCTCCCTTGGGTACCTTCCACAGCAAAGACTAAGGCAAAGTGTCACGTTCCTAGCCCAGATTTTAAGCCCTCTAGGGCAGGTAATGTTTATTTTATGACTTCTGGAAAAAGTAGAAAAAGAATATGAAAACAACGGTCCTCTTCCATGCTGACTATACAGTTGCTCTTACATATTTTCTGCAGCCGTGGCATGAAAGTCTACATATGCCAGGATGTCGTGGCTTAGGCTGAACTGCCCATCGGACGAGCTGCAGATACTCCCCCCACCCCTCTTCAAAGAGAGAGGCAGAGGAGGGAAAAAGAGGCTTATGAGTTTAGAAGAAACTACTTTAATGAAATAATAATAAAATCAAAAGAGAATAATGAAATATATACGAAACCATATCAAGCTCACACGATGACAATCACGTCACTGGCTGGCACTGTGGAAGTCCCAGACAGGACTCAGTGACAGATGGGAACTGGATTC
>RSEF01000003.1:73591869-73647223 GCA_003993805.1 Himantopus leucocephalus | reverse complement strand
GCCTGGCCGTAGAGGAAGGAGATAATCTCATTTCTTTGCTCTTTGCCCTTTTAGCTATTCACAAAGCCTGATGCCGAGTTATTCCCAACAATGAGCCAAACAATCAAACTCTCATCTGGCCTGGTCAGGCAGACCAACACTTGCCTTTCAGTCGCAGGCACACCAGTCCTGTGATTTTTTTTTTGCCCATCTTGAATACATACTATTTACCCCCACCCATAACAGGGAAGATATTTACACTTGGTAACAGAAATTGCAGTTGAGGCTCACCAGCCTGCTCTAATCTGATCACCTAAATCCCTGGCCACAGCGAAACAGAGGCGCTGCGAGCACAGCTGCTGCTGCAACCTTTGGATCTCCCTCTACACAAGACGATGTGCAGCCTGCCAGCTAATGACCTGTTTTTCCTGGGAGGGCACTCGGCTCCCCTTTCAGCCCTCCTGCATACTCACACCTCAGGCCGCAAACCGCAGGCAAACCCTGTGGAGAAATGTCTTCCCTCCCTGACTTAGAAATCAGCTGCAGGTTGTTCTTTCCAGTAGCTGGAGACCCACAGCATCACCGCTTGCTGCTACCTACCCCTGTCCTGTCCTGGGAATAGGGATTATAACTGATCACGTAGTGGGAGCCAGGGAAAAAAAAACCAGAAAAAAAAAAAAGAGAAGCTCTTTTGTTGTTAACACCATTCTGTCCTCTAATCTACTCACGTCCTGGTCTTATATTTTTGTTAAGCATTCATCCGCAGGGGAGGAATACACGGAGATGGACTGACGTTTGTGTAGGTATAGATGTTTTTGTGTGCGAATTGCATTTTGAGATATACATGCACACGCACGTATAAGAAGACTGGCTGTATTAAAAGTCAACAGAAAATCTCTCACAGACTTAAGTGAAGCCAGTGTTTCCCCTCTAACATTCAAAATGAATCTCAGCACCCTGTTTTTAGCTGTCAGAAGTTCTCCTGACAAATTCAGAAGCACTGCGAAGGAGAGACTGACACCCTACGCCAGCAGCCCTGCTGAAGGGGCACGGGTTCTGGTTTGGCCCGTGCAGGAAAATCCGAAATTGAAGTGCCCCCTTCTTCAGTTAAGATGGCAGGGAATGCTGGCCCGACTGACAGGAGCCCCTTCACTGATAAAATTTCCCTGTGTATGAGTCACAGGAAATTATAATCACTGCGTAGCGAGATTGCAGAACACAATGAGATTTCTGAGCTACAGACAGACTTCAATTATTCTTGAAAGACAGACAGACCCCTCAAACTGACACGGTTGGAGAAAATAAATATCCTTTTGTCTGCACTGCTGGTGGTAATTTCCCATTAGACAGGAAAAGCCTTCTTTGATGAATGAATATTGTCTACACATTAGAAGAGGAGCTACTGTATATCTCCTAATAGCTCTTGCATGCTTGCGCTCAGCCTCATGCGAGGCCCTTAAACCCCTCGGGTATGATGTGGTAGCATTCATTAGTGTACCGCATTTTTTATTGCAGTATTTGAGGAAAGGATGGTGGATATTAAAATAAAACTGAGCAACTTCCCACTCACCTTGAAGTTATGTGGCAAGGTCAAGTACATTTAGCAATCTGCCTTCTCTGTCTGCAAGTAGTCCTTTCCAGGCTAGAAGCTTCAGGAGAAACACTCGCACTGGGGATAGATTTTCCATTTGTGATTGTTCTTGTAATTTTAGCAGTTAATCACTTTTCTATTTTGTATTTACTTTGCTTTTCTACTACAGCGGTAATTAAATCAAAACCAGAGCGTCACATAGAACTAAGTCGAACACTGTTTGCAGAAGCCAAACAATATCATGCTAGCGCCTTTGACAAATTTTGGACCTTTTCGAAGACCCGCCAAGTCTCACGTCATTTCCTTCCCATAGAAATATGTGAAGAGGCATTAATCGTACTAACTGTCCCTTTCGCGGCAGTGTTGCATTTCCACCGGTCATTTTTCCTGGGACTGGTATTGACTTAAGCTTGGCCTAGAGTAGCCTGGGTCACCCCACGGAGTCCTTGCAGCTGCTGGTAGATACCCTTTTCTGGAACTTTGCCACCGCACCACGGATCAGTTGGGCTGGTGGGGGGGAGTGTTTGGCCAATTGTTTTTATCTGGATAGGATTTATTTAGCCTTACATTAAAAAAATTATTGGAGGGAACAGGAGATTTTTAATCTGATAATTCAACGGTCACCACACAGCTATCTGTGGTGTATACACAATGCTTAAGGAAAGGTTTTTATTAATTTATCGCAAAAATGCTAACAACCTTGTTTAAATTTTTGCTAATGTTTTTATTTGAGAGATTAAAAAACCCAAACAACAAAACTCCCAACATTAAGAAAAAGAAGCAGAAGAGCTACCAATGAGAAATGGTCTGGATTTGCCGCTCAACAGCGGCACCAGTCTGCACACAAGCCAGCTGCAGGCAGAGATGCGGCAGAGACCAACATGGTACTCGTAGACCGAATGCTATACAAGAAACAACAAACCCAAGAATCAGAAGTAAAGGCCATAAAACCCCAACAACACCCCATCTGAGTCTTACTGGCAACGAGAGACATAGGCAAAACTAATGTTTTAGGCTCATCCCGCATCACAGATGGAAACTGCACTTAAGTTTGTGGCATAGCAAAGGCCGCCAGGGAACTTTGCCACCGAGCACTGGGCTGAGTACGTGACATTTTGGCTTCGCCAGCCCGCTGAGTTACTACGGAGTCCTCAGTTCAGTGGATGACGTTTTAAGGCAGGGGGGTAGCTGTGGGAAAAAGAGGACCACAACTTGCTTTCTAAGTACTAAGAGGAAGCTAAAAGTCCAACAAGAATTATGGCCTCTTCAGTACTCCACAGCTACAGGTACAGCAACATTGAATATATCATGTACATAACATTACTTATAGACTCTACATGTAAAACGTTAACCAATTTATCATGGAAATCTGGTAACAAGCAACATTGCCATATAAATTCACACTTCAAGAAAGGCTAAGTGTGGAACCTTCCTTTGCAAGAGGATATTCACTCAACGTTTTGTATAGAAAATATTAAACCAACGATGATAGTTTGTTCTCTGAATCTCAATTCATTATTGGGTTAGTTTTCAGGAACGGAAAAAGGCTCTCTTTAGAAAATGTATGAATATTTAGAATATGAATTCACAATCTAAGTATTAAATAATTAAAAATAGTTTCAACTGTCAGAAAGTCTTACGTGATCGCAGTATTTTAAAGCAGTAACAGCAATACAAGTCAGAAAATCTTTTCCTGCAACACTTGTAAATGTAAAGGTATTCACGTTAAATGCAACAGAACTATTAAAGAATAAACTGCTCGTAGAACAGAGAAAGGAGAGACTAGCTATGCGTTCAACCATCTTCCTTGCAGTTGAACTCCAGCTGTGTAAAAACATATTGACTTCATAATTTGGAAAATGACATCCCATAGGTAACTGGTCTGCATACTCCTATGAAATATGGTGCCCCAAATGGCATGACACCCCTTCTTGAAAAGTCTTGATGTCATCTCCACCATTATCTCCACAGGTTAAACAAAAGAACAACTATCCAAATGTAAAATGCTCTTTTTTTAATTACTAAATTAAGAAAGTTAAACAGTTTTAAAATGTAAACTTGCAAATAAACCATAACAAAATGTAATTAAGACTTTAAAATTTGCAACTCAGTATTAAAAACTCAATAGAAATAGAAAGGAATATTTTTTTTGGTTAAACGTAAGTAATTCAAGGCTGGTACAGACAACTGAAAAGGTAATACTTTGTTCTGTGCATCCCCCATGAAATGTAAAGAAGTGCATAGTAATTCCACTGGAGAACTTGCAGACACAGAGAAAGTAATTTCATTAGCGGTACAGGACATTTAACACACTTATTTTACAATGGAAAAATGTTACACATAAAACAAAAAAGTCCTAGTTGCATGACCGACAGTTTAGCAGGTGGACATGGCTAAAATGCTATGATTTTAAGACCATCTGAATGTGGTTACACTGTTTAATAAATCCTTTCGAAACATTTCAGTATACGTGTTTTGATACAAGAAGTCCTTGCAGTTTCAATTTTCCAGTTCGAACGGTGATGGTGTAGTTTTCTTGCTTTAAATATGCTCGTTTTAATTTCAAGAACAAATCATCACACACTTGTCAAACATTGGAAACATTACTGTAAATACAGCACATGATTCCTGAAAGAGCAAAGTTACAACCATCTACAGGTACATAATCATAAACAAAAAGTGCAATCCAATTTAAAAAAATCATGCTTGGCAAAAGCCAAAAATTAGATCACTGGCTTTCAGAATCCCACCAGTGTTTTCATGTCTGCAGTAAAATTATCGCTTTCTGGGTACTGCTGCAGCAGGTTTCATTCAGTTCCAAATGAGCTTCCTCTGCAATAGCACCCATATACTGTATGTACAGGTATGTATATATATTATATATATTTTATATATAAAAAAGCAAAAAACCAAACACCTGTCCTGATTTTTTTTTTTATTTTATTTGTTAAAACATGAAAAAAAATGTTTTAGACAAAGAGGCCACTTCTGGAAAATAATACTTTTAGTTGAATCAGGAGAAGACTAGTTAAAATCACATAGGTTTTGCGTTTTAAAAAAAGGAAAGCACTAGGATCAGTTATTGGCACTGAGTTACTATTTACAATGAACAGAGGTTTTGCAGTTTACATAACATCAATACAATGCAGTTTTGGAGTCTTTGATTAAGAAAAACCAAGTGTTTTTCTCCTTTTCATCCAGGACATTCAGAGTATTAGGAGAAGTGGTCATAGGCAAGGGCTGCAGAAGTTCCCAGCTTCAGCCCCTCCTGTGCACGGCGGTGCTGGAAGATGCTGCACTCTGGAGAAGCCGATCACGGAGTTGGAAGCTGAAGGGCAGGTGGGGCAGGGCTGAGAAACACCTGGTAATTCATGACAGTGTCTGGAGACCAGGGATTTACAGGTTGTCGCCGGGCTGGTACTGGGGTTCTGTTGCAGTGAAGTAGTCTTCAAGGAAACCCTGCAAATACTCGAAAGTTGGACGCTCCTCTGGGTCTTTTTTCCAGCAGTGGATCATAAGCTCGTGCAAGGAGATGGGACAGTCCTGAGGACATGGCATCCGATAACCACGCTCTACTTGCTCCAAGACTTCACGGTTATTCATGCCTGTAAAGGGCAGACAAATCCACACTGTTAAATTACAGGAATATTAACCTGAGTATAACTATATCTACAATACATATGGTTTTCCCGGTCATACTCATTTCTTTTGGATCAGAAAAGGGAAACAAAACCACCCCAATGTCCTGTTTCAGCTCTTCCTCTACTGCAAGGTAACCTGGATTATTTTCTTTCTCAGCAGAGGGTTTTAGGATCCAGTGATGAGTAAAACGCCGCTCCCATGGTTACCCTCTTGGCGTACTCACAATGGGCAGGATTTGGCATGTTCCCTCCCCAACAACAGTAGCTGTGAAATATATTATGTGAAGTGGTTAAAGAAAATAACAAATACTATTCCTAATTCTAGAAATTAAGATGACTTTTTGAAACCCTCACGCTAAGTGTGGGCCTTTCTTGAAGTGCTCTGTGAGGTCATGCTGCAGACACTTCAAGACAAACTCTGCTACTTTGGGCTACCAGGGATGTCCAGCAGCATTACCTCCAGCACTGCTTCAGAAGCTTACTGCTGCTGCTGATCTGCCCTCCCTCGATCTGTGCTGGTTAGTAGTGTTTCTACCATATTCCACTGTTGCATCCCAACCCAGAAGAGAGCAAAGTTGCTCAGAAGACAAGTCAATCACCAAGCAAAGCAGTTCCACTGCAGACCCATAGCTCTGTCTCACAAAAGGTAAAAAGTTACGTTGCCATCATGCTTGTCTCTAAGAGGCAAGCCAGGCCCTTTGCTACCTTGTCTTCTCTATGCAACCTCTTCAACCCTTGATTCTCTGCTGAAGTGTTTTTCACTGCACATTAATTGCAGTCAACCACAACTTTAGTTTAAATAGCTCTTCCAGTAATCCTTTTGGCTTTTTAACAGTACCAGGAGTAAGACTAGCACCGCGGGCATGCACAAGTATTTCAGTGAAAGCATGCACATTGACTGCAAGCTTTGTGGCTTGCCAGTTGGCAAGCCCTGCCCCAGTCCTCCGCTGAAAAATATCCGCAGGCTTCACTCCCCTGACTTAGTGGGTCCTGCCAAGCAGCTCTGCAGGAGAACTAGGGACACTTAAGTTCCTCCATGACCGAATCTAGAAACCAGCACTTTGATGTTGCTCTTTCCATTAGCTTATCCCCCCTCTGGCTTCCATGACACCATCCTCTCCTCGGTCTCCTCCACTCTGTTCTCTCAGGGTGTCCTCTTGAAGAATTTTCTTGGCCCACCTTCAGGACCCAGGGGATTGTCTCTTTTCCCTGTGCCCTGTATTTTTTGCAAACTTACTTGTGAGAAATAATTCAACCACCTTCTTCAGTACAAATTCATTTGTCTATTGTACACCTTGACTAGTGGGAATAATATCCTCACACTGTATAGCATTCAGGCTGGCAACTTAGCTGTATCCTTGGATTTGGTCTTTAACTCTGTGCCCTTGCCTCCTGGCTGTGTTTAATTCTTAAAGATGTTTTAAAAGAAGCGTCTGCAAAATACAGCCTTTCCTGACCATCCACAGATAGATTCTCATCTCATGTTAGGATTACAAAACACCTTTTCCTCTTATCTTGACAGGGTAATTTCCTCTTGCTGACATCCATTTGAAATGTCTCTGCAAAGATCATATTCCTAGCCTGTTGTTGTAACCACCCCTTGCACGGTCTTGCCACTTGCTCCTTTTTCCCTGCGACGTGAAATACAAGCTGCTTGTCTTCACTTTCAAAGCCTCTCACAAGCTGCCCCGCTAGCATTTAGGCTCTCATTTGGCGACATCCTGGTCAATCCACTCTTCTGGTTGGCCTACTGCAGCACCTTTGATTTTCAAACAGGCACTGATGCGCTGTTTCTTATGCTGCCTGTTGTGCATGGAGAAACCTCCCCAGAAAACTGCCTTATCCTTATCCTCCTATAAACCTCTCCTTAGCATTCCCTTTAGCAGTGATATTTGCAAAAAGAAAGGTTAGATTACTGATTTACAATATTTCCTAACCTGCAGACCTACACTTTAGCACTCGTTTCTTGTGTTTGATTTATCACCTGCATCTACCCACTGTCAGATGTTTATGAGCAGGAGCAAACACTTTGTATGGCACCTAAAGTGGTCCGTGGTTAGGACTCCACAGAATGATGAAAATAGAGTAATAACGGTCCTCTGCAGACATCAGACTCTGCATAGAGGTAAGGTTCTCCTGTATTATTGACTCCAAACTGATGTTGTTAGATCACACAGGCTCACAACAAACCAGAAAAGCTTCCCACACACTGAACAAATGTTTGGGTGTTCCTCATTATCCAACAAGAACATTTTCAAACATATTCTACTCTTTTATTAAATTACAAAACAACACTAGTGGTCTGTTAGTCATCACCAGCCCAAAGGCAGCATCAACCCAAACCTTCTGGCCTTGCTGTTTTCAAGATGCTACAAGAAAAAAAATGGGCATTTTGCTCACGTTGGGTTCTCACTATTAGTTTTTTTCATCTGTGTTTTGAACAAAAATCTGCACCCTTTTTTCATACCCTTGTCTTTGAATCAGCTGAATTACCTCATGTTTTGGGGTAAGAAATTCTGCTGTGCTTTGCTTCCTTCACATATTAAAGGCTACGAAAATAAGTGTTACCAGTAACTTCTCTGTTGTATATACTTAAAACACAAACTGCACTCTTTGATTTTATTTTGGCAAAACCCCTCTAAGTACAACATGGGTGGAAGCAACAGCAGCAGAAAAGCTCCTTCCCAACTGATTTGTTATTCTAAGATATCAAATGTTTGGTATTTTTATCCAGTGCATTACTCAGTGCTGCAAAGCGCACTCTGAAACTTGATAACTAACTGTATGCTGGAAGAAAAACCCTGAGGAGAGAGAGGGGGGAGGAAAAACATAAACAGCTCTTCACTTCCTTTTAAAAAAATAAGATAGAAAAAAAGAACATAAAAGAGACATTGCTGTCTGAAATTATAGTAATTTTTTTGTCTCTGGAAAGTCAGTCAAGCCAGGTTTTCTCATCATGGTATAATCCAGGAAAATGCCCTTCTTCTCCTTTCTCCTTTCCCCTCCCTCCCAGTAAAACCCAGATACGAAAGTAAACCAAGTAATCCTCACGTTCCTTACTGGAATTCATACGGCCAGTAAAGGGCTAGGATTTGCCAAAGAAATTCTGTGGGTTTTGACGTGTGCTGCTAATTTAAAAAAGGAGTTTTAAATACATTTTTTTTCAAAATCAATTGGATTTTGGATTGGGTAAGTCAGACTTATAAAAATAGCAGTGTTTCAGGCATACTTTTTACCCCTTAAAAGGTCTATTTATGTTTACAAACCTATTATCTAGATCATTTATCTTATCCTACAAGTTTTAGTGTTTCTCTTTTGATAGCAGAAGCATGTTGTATCTGCGCTTCTAACACCACAGAGAGAATATTTGAGCAGTCTGTACCACTCCACTCTCCTAATGAATACCCGAGAGTTTCAACTCTTTTAGTAAATAATAAATGAAATTCTGCTTGCAGTACACTTCTAGACCCCTTAAAAGTTTATCCTGAAATCCTTAAATCTGTGGAATAAACTACTCAGCAATATTCTTCTGTAGGCTACAGCTATTTCACCTGCTTGAAAATCAGTTTGTGCTCATGATATTTCTAGAACTACCATTTGGACCAAGAAGGAAACATCCAATTTCCAAAAGATTGCTTTTCCATTAGCTTTTTATTCCCTGTGAAGAGCAAAAATGAAATAACCTCCCACCATCCAGCTTTATTAGTGAAACTTCCAATAGTCTTAGGATGCCACAGGATATGGCCACTTTAATGCTCAATACAATAAAAATGTACTGCCCATATGGCCCGGGGACAGAAACGCAATGCTGCTTGACTTTTCCTAGAAAAGCTTCAGTAGTAAGAGTCACTGTGACATAAAAGGGGATGTAATGGTTCCAGTTGTAGCTAAAGAAAACACTGAAAAGTGCTTTGGAGTGCTCTGAGGAGCTTGATTAGATGGAGCACAGCAGATGTGCAAATAGCACAAATCTGGGCAATGCTGCTCTTCCAGAAGACAGGAAACATTACCGTAACTAAGCAGCATCCCCATGTCCAGAGCTAATAAGCTATATAGATTACTTTGGGCAACGTGAAGTCCAGTGAGGACAGTGATGGTTTTAAGCCACTTTATTCTTGCTTTCTTCTGTTGAACTGAGAATTATGGTCCTTCAAGACCCACTGCACGATTTCAGAACAAAGATCAAACTAATACAGACACAAATGCTTAAAGTAGGACTCTTAACAGTTCAGCTGCTGTCCATCCCCAGAAATGATGTATTTCAGATTCTCCAAGAACCCAGAGCTGTGCCTCTGCTCGTGTTCAAAGGTTCCTCAGAAGTGGACATGTTTGCCCTTTTCTAGTACAGTTGAGAAGGTAAAACTCTGTCATCTTCCAGAGGGGCTGGATCACATTGACACTCAGAACATGCTCTCAAAAGAGAGTGCTACAATTCAGACAGGTTGATTTTGGGGTTTGGTTCAGTTTGATCTAGCAGCAGAATTTCTCACTTCCATGGACAGCCCCAAAGAAAAACCAGAGGTGGGGACACAGGGATGGCATATGGGACTTAGGCAGGGAGATTATTCCACATGGAGGCACAATAGTGCACTGAAGGGAACAGGAAAGCTGCTCCTAAAAGAAGACAACCTTTGAAGCATAATGCTCTTCTTACTGAGTACAATATGAAGCTAGTTACTTCTGTGCAAAAGAAGTAACAAGTTTTAAAAATCCGGAAGTCATGCCACTTCATTTAGAAATTAAGGCCTGAAAACCCCCAACAACTTCTCATCCTCAAAACACCCACAATCTAGGCTCTCAATATCTGTTGGGGCGTTGTTTGTTTTGGTTTTGTTCTTTAAAATAAGTTATTATTTGCTTGGTATAAGGGAGGCAACTTTGAGCTACAGCATTTGTAAGTGGAGCTTTCCTGCTTACAAAGAAACCCACCTGAGCTTATCTGTGCTGTGTGCTGACTATGCATCACCTCTCTTAACTCCTTACCTACCACCCATGATTATGGTACACACACACACATGATGGATCACTGATGTGTACTTGGCCCCAGGCTTGGGTCATATGCGTACCATGCGCTCTCTGGCACTTGTGGCCCAGCTTCCCCCAGGCATGAGGAGGCTGAACACAGCTCTCAGGGACTGCAGGGCTGCAGGGCTGCTTGGAGCCTAAACTCAAAGACCTGCCTGGCCGGAGGCAGCAATGTGGATAGCATCGTGACGACTGTCACACTTGACATAAAATGTAAATGCTCTTGATGTGACAAGTGTAGCAGAAAGCAGAAATGGCAAGTTCAGAGGTGCTTGTTTAGAGCAGCTGAGATTTTTGCCTATCCAAAAGGCAACATGTTAAAACCCCCCAAATTATCTGACTACTAGAGAAATGCAGCCTCTTAGTCTTAAATTCCATTAAAAAACCCCAAACTAAGATCTAAGGGGAATTTGTGAAAGGGGAAAGAAACAGACACTGAAAAAGGTTGACTAAGCAGACTTTTTTAAACTTGGCTCCTCTTCTGCCCATATCTAATTTTTATTTCCCCACTGTAATATTGGAAATAGAACCTCAATGCCCAGAAAGACTGTGGAGGTTGCTTATTTCAATATGCTGCCTTGTGAAAAGACTGGGAAAACATTAGGGAAGAATACGAAAAGCACTAATAAATTAGTTATTGTAGAGATCCATTATGTCCATTGACAAAGAAACAGGCTTGGTTGAAGGATGAAGATGAGGAGACCTGTCAAAAAGTCAGTCTTGCTTGTAGGAGCTATAGCGTCTGGGGCAAGGTTTGATTATGAACTCTAGCCTGATCGTCACCTCTGCCAGCAAAATCTTTACGGCTCAGACGTCCCACCACTGCTCCAGACTGTCTTCCAAAATGGGGCATAGGACAGGAACTGGTTAAAGTTTGGGGGACTATGAATGCCAAGTCCTATTCCACACAGTCTGTTCCCCTCCTATATCCTGCCTGCCTTCTCTTTCTGTCCTCCTTGTTTGTGCTTCTCCCTCCTTCTACACAAGCTTATAACAATGCCTGGTTCTCCAAGGCATGAGGTACAGTGCCCTGCAGGCATGGTTACCACCACAGGACTGGGGTGTGTGCTATAAATAACCTCTCCATGCACTTAGATCTTGTCAAGCAAGAGAGCAGTCCCTTTGTCTGAGGGCCTCTCCCCGCTCCCCTTGGCCTGCTACAAGCTGTAAGCAGGAAGATTAGGACAACATGCCCACAACTATTTCAGAAACTGTGTATTACAGCAGAGTGACAGCTCCATGACCCTCTTTGTTTCAAGGCTGACCCTTTCCAGAGCTTGCAAATCCAAATGCCTTGGGTGTGAGAGTCGTTGGCAGTGCCTACAAACTGCATTCTCTTACCTATAGGTTGTCTACTTGGGTGAGGAGGGCTGAGTCTTGCCTCTCAGGGTGGTTGAAATCCCATCTTTTCCTCCTCATGCAAGTCATGCCACTATGGCAGGAAAAGCCCTGTGGGTGCATCTGAGCGCTACTCTCTGCTCCAGACAGGGACCTGAATTCGTGAAGCTTTATCCTTCTGAAAGGTCCTTCCTCTCTGCAGCATGAAGCAGGAGATGGATGATCCTTTCTATGTCAGGGGAAATAGAGTATTTTTTGAGGAGCTCAGGAGGTCTTGGGAAGCCTGAGCCCTCTTTTCAACCCACGTGCAAAGACAGACCCTTCTGAGAAGGCCCCAGTTCCCTTCCATCATTGCCTCAGCCCATAACAGCTTTCCCAGTTAGGGTCTGGGGAATGAGATTGAACTGAAATCTCTAAAGACTTTGGAAATTCAGATTTAAAATAGAGGCTGCCCTTAGGTAAAACTGACAGAGAGAGGAGTGATGGTGACCAGGAGAATGGTTAAGGCCTCCTGGCTGAGCAGGGTGGGAGTCCAGGTGGGGAGGAAGGGCCCTGGTGTAGAGCTTGGGTAGCACATAACTGAGGAAGTACGTGACCATTCAGAAAATTACTGTCTCTGTGATATGTAAAAAACAAAAATTTGCTTCCAGCTACTTGATGTCTTCCTAGCATGGGTGGGGGAGAGTGAGCCGGAAGGACTTTCAGTGTGTGAGGGCTTTATGCAGTGAGGGATGAAGGGGGAAGACGGTGCTGAAAGAGGAGAGATGCTGCTAGTTGTCTTTGATGTGCTCAAACTGCCACATAATAAAACTGTCCACATGTTCAGGACACAGACCATGCCTGAGATTTCTGTCACGGGTCCTACAAGAAGTTATATATTGCAAGCACTTAAAGCACATCTAGTGGCCTCTTTCTCCTTCAGGGAGGGAAAGGAACACTTGGGAAATACAGACATCCTCTGCTGCCATGGCCAACACTGGGTTCAGTTACAAACTTCTGAGTTAACACGGGGCTTAGACGGTTTTTCCTGTGTGTGTGAGTGTGTACGTGCTCATGCATGTGATAAGAGAGAAGACTAGTCACTAAGCATCTCCACCCCACCCATGTGGAGCTCAGGAAAAAAAATTCACTTTAACTCTGCCCTGGCTGGCAAAAGCCCCTGTGCACCCACTCTGGTGGTAGTGACATGGAATTTCCTGCTCCTGCAGCCCAGCAAGGAACGTTGCCCACCCTCTGGGAGCAACACCGTATCAGCTAAGTCTCAGGTATCTTCTTTCTGTCTTTGACCTTTGCACACTGTGCCATGTCTGCATTTAACCCTCAATAAACCCGTGGGAATCACGGCTCTCCAATGCCACTGCCAGTAATCCTCATGGCAAGAAGACCTTTGTGCCAGTGACCAACACAGCCACTCCATGTGATGGCAACACCCGCTTTTCTTTAACTGCATAGGGAAGTGCTGGGCAGAGGGACTCATCCATCCCACAGAAACACGTCATCTCACTTTCTGCTACCTCATTCTGTTGTCACTGTCACAGCTTTACTAAGCTGCACCCTGTTAATCACGCCAAAATGCATCACGAGAAGCCTTCCAGTCCCCATATTCTCTTCCCAAAAATCAGCGACTGGCTGCTAGGCGCTGGCAAAGTTGAAATTCTTGGTAAAACTCTGGGAGTTTAGTTCTGCTGAGCTGAGTCTTCTGAAGTGGTGTGAGATACTACAGGATAAACTGAACTCCACTTTGATGCTTCTCCTGCACAATTTGATGTATGGATCTGACTGCTTGATTACGGCAGATTGGAAAATTGAAACTGCTTTAGGCCACTTCCCATTAAATCAGCTGCAGTGCACACAGCCATACTGGTGAGTATTTAGAGACATTAAAAAAAAATAATAAAAGTGTACAGATGCAGCTAGATGCCCTGGTGTGAGTATCTGTGCTGATAAGAAAATGAGGGGATTAAATTCTTTTCCATGTAATGCACTGCTTTCACCTCACCCCTTTCCTCTTCACCTGAATGCCTACAATCTTCAAGGGGGGCAACAGGATGAAAAGCTTTTTCCACAAAGTCAGATCTAATCACCCCTCCTACAAATCTTAATCCATTGGATACTTGGCAGGGTTTCAACGAAGAGCTATGGGGCCTCTGGTTCCCCCACACAGAGAATCTGGCCCCGCTGTGACCCTGCCATGAGCTCCAGCCTGCACATTACAGAATCATTTTCTTTCCTTTCCACCACCTCTAAAGCAAGGTTTGAAATTAAAGAGTTTATAAAAAAGAGATTCGGTAATACCAGACATTCAAACAGTCATCAAACCTTGTAGCGAACCAGACTGACAAAATAAGCAGCATAATGCCACTCTGGGAGTTTAGCTGTTGGTATCTTAAAGTGAATGCAATACTGTGGAGAGCTATTTGCTCCACAGTATAGTAATTTTACAGCGCTTTCATTGTTTGGCTAGAAAGTATATTAATTTAATTCATAACGATTAAAAAAAATTAGAAATGAATATGTTGGATTTTCTGTCCCCTTGTCACTTTTGTCTTGACCATCACACAGCAGCTTTCAGTCAAGACCATTTTCAAGCATATGCAGAACTTATGCATGATAACCATCCTCCTTTGAGCCCAGTGAAAACAAATACACATTCCAATTGAAGCATATGGCTCGTTCCCACTCCTTTTCCCAGGTGAAGCAGGGCTTCTTCTTACCTGGGTATGGCACTCTCCCTTTTGTTACCAGCTCTGTCAGTAGGATGCCAAAAGACCACACATCCGACTTTATTGTGAACCTTCCATACAATGCTGCTTCTGGCGCCGTCCATTTAATGGGAAACTTTGCACCTAATGGAAGAATAAATGAGACTTAATCAGAATAGAGACAGAATCAAAGTACCAGTTCACAGGTGACTGTTGTATTCTGCAACATGTGCAGGAGGACAGAGCTGCAGGCAAGTGTTAACAAACAGCTCCATGGACTATGGTCAGAGAGGACAGGCGGGTGGAACACGTAGGGTAGAAGGAAAGACTTAACAGGGAAGGGGTGGGTTTGTCTTACATCCCAAGAGAATGCTAAGACATTTTAATTCAGGTTTGAAGTTTTATAAAAGAAAAAAAAAAAGTTTTAAAAACCAATAAGCCCAATATAATAGAAATGCTTTCTCGCAAAATGTTTTAAATTAACATTTCCCTGTGATATTTGCAAGTCAAACACAGTTAGCACGTATGAATAGAAGTGAGATTTATTAGAAATGTACCTCCCAGTTTCCCTGCTCAAGCTGAGCAAAATGCAAAACAAACAAACATGGTAAAAACGTAAATTGAAAACAAACCTAATATTTCATTAGAAACATGCAAGGACTTAAAAATAATACTGCCATTCGAGTTGCTTGGAGTGCAATGATGTCAAGGCACAACTTTGGCCTGTGATTTATAACTTGACAGTGTACTTTAAGCTCCTGGCACTGAAAAGCCCGTAGCGCCTTAAATACGTGCAGTTCTAATGTGCTCATCCATCATCAGAGCTTGCAGGAGCCAGTTGTGGTAAGGATGGTAAGATAACAAGCCTTTAAACACTGATTTATTTGCTTTTCCAATCATTTACTGTTTTCTTAGGGAAAATATTTTCAGTATGACTTTAAAGAAAAGTCTTGTGGTAATAATTAACTCGTAGTGTGTACAAAAAATATGTACCAGACATTTCCCTGGTGCCTTGTATTAACATACAGGCAAAAGAGTTGCGTTGCTTATTGCCGATCCCTAGTGACAAACACTCTTGAATTTGAAAAGAGACTGACTTTGACTTCTCACCACCCTCTCATAAAAGTTCCCTTAGCTTTCAGGAGGAGTGTGGAAAGTGTAACAACGTGGACAAACCATTCTCAGGGAGTGAAGTTATGGCACTGTTTACAGTTCCCTGCCGGCACTGTTCTGCCATCACATGCAGTGCTTGACGCCCCGTGTCTTCTGCTATACGCCACAATCTGACTTGACTCAGAGTACAAAGTAAACATGGTAATTCTCATCTCCTTACTTAGTAAAACATCAGGTGTGCTAAAATTTTTCCTGCTCTACATGTAAGTGATCCTAAGAGAGAATATTACTCAGAAACAAATACGTTTTTCTAGGGAAAACTGCAGTTGCCCAAGTAAGTCATGCTAAATTAAAAGATGCAAGACAAAGTTTCAAACCCCCAGTGCCTGAAGACAGGAACTTAAGTCTAGTTAAGCATCAACACATCAATGGTTAGATTTGCAAAGGTGCTGGAGGATTTTGGATGTCTCTTCTCTTTCAAAAAAGTCTGCCTCTTCTGTATTTTCATTAGTTGATATGCAGGCAGGAGCTAAACTTTGGGTGCTCAGCTTTGGTCGCGGTCTCCCTAACTTACACTTCCTCAGGGGACTGATCTTAGTTTACAAGACTCAAAATATACTTCATCTTCTCTTAAAATTCTCCTTGGCTGTGATGTCCAAGATCTCTGCAGCAGCAGCCTGCCATCACTTGAGCCTCTGGAAGCTGGCCCTGCTTCCGCAGCACCAGCAGCCACGTGGGGTTGGCCACCACCAGATCCTGGGGTTATACACCCCTTGCCAATCCCCAGAAAAGCTGCAAACAGCATATACCTGGTGGTCGGGTTCCCTAGGCCTACAGTGCATGGCTTTAGATGGGCTTATGCAGGTATGCCATGAATACAAGGGCTAATGTCCCTCTGCTGTCTCGTGCAGCTGAGATAGTACACAAACACCGTGCCAGCTGAACGAATAGCTCCAGGCTGGCCAGTAGCCTGAGGGCCCGGACGTTGGCTGATGCTATGTGAGATAGCCAAGCATGAGGGTTTGCTCATTCGCTTGTTGCACACGTTTTGTTCAACAATTTTTATTTATTTTTTTTTAAATCAGCTGTGTTTTTCAGAGAAGCTGAGCCAAACCTGGTCTAATTCCCTTATGTTTCATACACAGATCCAAAGGTAGCAACCACCCACAACTCATCTTTGGAGGAAAGAAATCTCTTCAGACTCCTTTGTGGCCAGCTCCCCTGGTGTTTTTACTGCTGGCATGGCATTGGGATCTGAGTATGTGGAGTGTCCAGGGACCATGGGAAGATGAGAAGCAAGGTAAGTAGGTGAGAAGGAGGGACAATTCCAACACATCCCTTTTCCTGAGAGTTAGAGCAGTACAAACACCATTAGACTGTGAGGAACACTGCTGGAGAAGACAAATGGTCTGTGCTGTGGATTTTCTGATGACAGGGTAGCTACTCATTACATTTCTATGTTGCCCCTGCTGCGTGTGATTCTCTGGCTGAAACAACTAATACAAAAATCGCATGTTCTGCATTTTGTGCAGTATTTGCCAAACTTTGGTTTGGAGTGACAGATGGGGAGAAGGGAAAGGCAAGGTTGGCAGAGAGGTCACTAGCAGAGACCTGCCTCATGGTTTTCTGGGCCTGCAATGCGTGCTGGAGGCAAGATGGTCCAAGAGAACCTGCAACCCACTATGGCAGAGCCATCAGTAAGGGGAGAACAGAGACCAGTGAGGACGTACCAGCCTGGCCACCTGCACAGCTGCAGGTACAATGCATGTACAGCCATAACGTAAAGAGATCACACACAGCTTGTGTGTGTGTGTGTGTGTGTGTCTGTCTGTCTGTCTAACAGGGCCCCCCAAGGTGCTGCCTCCCATCTACTGTCTGGCACTGGAGACACAGGCAGTGCACTTCTGTGAAAACACAAAAATCCCCAAATGTGTTAAGCGCTGCTCCGAAGCCTCCCGATTGCTACAGCTATACCAGGCGCTCGCACAGGCCAGACATTGTGCACAGCTCCTGACCAACACACAGTCTCCATACTCACTCTCAACCCAACACGCCAATTAAAAACCCACCCCCTCCCTCCCCCCACGTTTCAGCAGCTTATTAAACAAGCTGAGTTTGTGCTGCAAACAAATTACAGCATCAGAACATCAGATAAAATGCATATTACTGACAAGCATGTTAATAAATCTGATAAGCCAAATTACCCCAGCTGACAAGGCAGCCTATCTCCTACTTCGAAGGCAGATTTTACATCAGTGGGGGGGGATTTGTCTCTTTTTTTTTTTCCTGGAACCGGTTTTGTTACAAACTAGCAGGTCAATAGCTCCACACATACAAACCAACCCCGCACTGTGTTCATTAGGTTCATTAGGTCAGGATAGCCTGTCTTTGCCCCAAAGCAGGGTACTAATTTGCAGCTTTTATCTCTGTCCTTTTTTTTGAAACATTTCAGCCTGGGGAAAGCCTTTTTTGGGTTTCTGCGCTGCTGCAAGCACCGAGCCAAAGCTGCTCGTACAATTTACTGTTAGGGCAGCCGGCCCTGCCTCCTACCTCTGAGGATTTTTGCGAGGCTCAACCCTGTTCTTGAGACCTCTGCCCAGCTCTGCCTAGGCATTCACACAGGTTATCTCCCAGGAGGATTTCCTTGGGAAAAATCAATCCATGGCCCTGCTTTAGTTCTTCGTCGGCTATAAGCAGGTCGCGTGATGAGAAGGGGCGGAGGGGGCTGGGATAATTGAGTGACCTTGACGTACAACTCTCAGCATGGTTTCTTCTGAGGCGAGCGAAAATCCCTCAGAGCTTTGTTTTTTCAGATCTCAATCTCGATGAAGCATAAACCTCTGAAATTCATGCCCCAGAGCCACGGCCAGCTTGATAATGATCCTGTTTCCAGAAATGCTACAAAGCTGCTACCCCTCCTACCTTAAAACCAAACCCAACGCAGCACCCCAAGCTCTAAGACCCCAAACCCATGGGAACTCTTGGGTTAGCAACCAGAGAATGTAGTGCAGCAGTGAATTGCTCCTGGGGCTGGAAAGGGAAAGCCACAAAAGGTAAAAATGAAGTGCTGAAGCAAGCATGTAACAGGAAACGAGTCAGCCCTGGTAGGCGATGATGAGTACCGTGTGGGAGGGACTGCGCAATTACATTTTTTTGTGCTGTGAGAACGAACATGAAATTACAAGCCTGGCAAAACATCAGCGATCAGAAGCAGGCTCCGCAGGCTGACCCCTCCCTGGGAAGCGGGGCACAAGTGGCGGAACTGCGGGTCTAAACACTCCTCTCGCCCCCTGCCTGCACGCCCCCCTTCCCCTTGCCCTTCCTCTTGACCTGGCCACGCTCCTTCTCGCAAAGCAGATGCCATATCTGTAGCAGCGTTATGAGTGATCCCCCTCCGGGACCCCTGGGGCTGGCTGTTGAGAAGCAAGAGTCCTTCCTCCTATCCGCTCCACGGCTTGCCTGGGGAACGGCAGGCAAAGAGCAGGAACAAAGCCTTGGACGCTACAGCCCGCAGTAGAGTCAGTCACGAACAAGAGAGATCTGATTAGCTGGTGAGCTGGGAGCCAAGCCTCTACAAAAGGACCGGGGAGAGCCTGGAAGGGGAGAAAATCCCCACTCATTTCTAGGAAATCAAAATAAGAAGCATCACTTGTTTTTAAGCAGGGCAGGAAGGAGACATTTCTAAGTGTTAAGGAGGCAAAAATGATCTGAGAGTTTACAAACACGTACTAGAGCTCCCAAAATAGCTCTGACTTGTCTGGAAGGCATCAGAAAGATCCTTATTGTTTCATGTGTGCTTGGAGCAGCATTGCTGCAAGTGCTGCCAGTGTATGCAGTAGAAACAAGGCCTGGAAAATAACTCTGCTCTTTTTTTATTAAGGCAATTTTAAATTTGTATCAGCTGCTACTGCTTAGAATAGTAACAACTCTTCCCCAGCAACTCTGTAGAGCACTCAGCACTCTCCACAAAAATGCCATGTGCTTGGCCAAAACTCCACGTAGCTGCAAACCAGATCACTGTAAGGGTAGCAGAACTGCATGGGAAATCCTGTGTTGGAGGTGATGGGAAGTTTCTCTCTGTCCTGTAGGATACTACAGGTTTTGAGGCTTGCCTTACAGGACTGACACAAGCATCATCACGGATGGAAGGAAACAAGACCGAATGCCTGACATTGGTGGGGGGGAAAGATGTTGCAACAACAACAGTCAAAAGAAGCAAGCCCCGATTGTGCAGGCTGCAATACAGTCCACCAGTGTAGCCTTTAAAATGGGCGTCACTTTAACAGACATGTTTTTCCCCTTTGATTACTCACTTCCTCTAAAAGCAAGAGGAGCCAAATGCTCATTACAAGCCAAGAACTTTTTTTTGGTATTATTTAATGGCAGTGTATAGCTGCTAGTCACACACTTTAAATCATTAGTGGCGTGACCATCTCTTTCCTTCCTGACGATTGCTGAGAAATGGCAGTGCAGACAACAAACCGCTTTTTATTTACCTCTCATAAATCACCAGCAGTCAGGCCTTCTTTGTTCAAATCAAAAAGAAAATAAACCGGTCAGTAAAACGTTACCACCAGGCTGAGTAATACCCATACAGGTTCAGGAATCCTGCACTCCAGCCCGCTGGGGCTCAAAGCATCCCCATCTGTTTCCTTTCAAAATATTTAATCGGAGACAAAAGTGACAGTGGGGGAAGGGAGCAGGAGATCAAGCAAGGCTGGAGAAAACCACCTCTGCCCCACACCGACAGTGAGCTCTATACTAACACACTTAAGCCAAGAGAAGGACAACTGCTGAGAGAGTGGCCAAAGGCTTTAATCTTCAGATTTTGTAAGTCAAAACATTTCCTTTCTCCCATAGGAGCTGCCAGTCTGGAGCGCTCCCTGTGTCCCCTCCCCTCTGCTGGCCAGGCTCTCCTCCTGTGTCAAAATTCCCACTGAAGCAGTAGTCAGCTAGATAAACAGAGCAGTCCCCAGATGCATCCCCTTGGAGGCTGAAGTAATAGGTCATGGGAAACAAGCAGAGGCAACCATTTCCTTCTGATACTATGGTCTCCACCAAGCAATGCTCAAATCTGAAGTTTAACTAAACAAACCAGGACTGAATCCCACTTGAAGAAAAATTCCAGTGGCACATTATAAACCACTTTTTTTCCTCAATAAATTAAAGGCCCTAGGCTCACGCTGGCTGCCCGGCTGGCTTGGAAGCCAGGTTAATTGCAATGAAATGTAAATTGAGAGTGTGCTGCTTGGTCAAAAATACACTCCTCCCTAGAACAAGCTACCACTTAAGAAAGGGTCAAAAAAAATGAGTGAAAGTAAGAAAACCTTTCTACAAGATGCCCGTGATCACAGCTCTTTGGGTCTCTCTTATAAGGAATTCTGTAGTTCTGAAGGACTTAAGCCTGACACCCTGAGGTCAGGGGAAGGAAGTATTGTCCATTGCCCTGAAGTATGGGAAGGATGGGTGACTCCTCCATACTTGCGCCATAAGATGAAGCCAGGCAAATGTGATTCAGATCTCCTGATCAGCAGCAATGGAGGTTAAAAGTCAAACTACTTCTCTCTTCCCAGCCACTTTTTCTACAATACAAGTGATTTCCATCGTGGAAGAAGGCAGGAGATACCCACAACTACACTCCCTCTCCCTGCCAGTCCCGACATTATGTTTTTCTCAGCTCAAAGTTTTCCCACCCAAAATCCAGTAATTTTTGTTGTCTGAAAAAATCTAAGCTTCTCCTCAACATCAGTCAGGTAGGTTTTCACGGCTTTCTAACATGTGAAGAGGGCAAAACTATTTTGAGAGATTTAAACCAGGAAGCAAACAGGTCATCAGAGGATTTCCTAGGGATCAGGAGCCTGAAGACATCTGGCCAGAAGTAGGTCACATACTTGTCTATTAAATCAAATAATTAGTTATGTCAAGCTATATGTTGGGTGGTTTCCAAAGGGAACAAAAGACACGGCAGTAAACCAGACAGAAACGGAGATAATATAGGACACTGTTTCAAAGCCATTTTGCAGACTGGATCTGTCTGCCTTGTTCAATGGAAACTTGTCTCATTTTACACAGGGGAAGGGCAAGCAGGCAGCTTTCTGTCTACCAGAGCCTGCAGACACTCTTGTTACTCTGGAGAGAATGACACGAGGCTATTTTTTTCTAGCAAGGAGCAATTCCCACCCTCAGGCTGAAATCAATAGTGGTTAACTCTCTGCATTAGTATCTACCACAGGTTCTTCAAGGGCTGCCCCAAAATGATCAGGCCTCGCCATCTGAATGTGAAGTGGGCAACTTTTAGGGTGGACACAGCCTGTGGTCCACGTCCCTGTGACTAGGTACTGCTGACAGCAGTTCAGAGGGGTGTGAATAGCATGAGAGCTGCTGCTCCCAGGCCAAGCCAAGGCATGCTGGAAACTCTCTGGCTTCTTCTGTCGACACTTGAAAGTCACAGAAAGAGGTTAGCTCTTTCCTAAGAATTAATGGCAAAATCCATGCTGAAACAGGGGCTTCTGGTAAAGAGAAAAAACTTGGAACTGGAAGGGGTAAATGCAGGTTATGAAGTACTTAAGCTCTCCGTGCTTTCTGACGACATACAGCAGGGTTTAACGGGACACTCTTTGGCTTTGGCACTGAAACGGATGGAGTGGTATTTACTGACACATATTGAGCAAGCACTACCAATGTACTGCCAACAGAAAGAGAACAAAACTGTAGCTCTGCAAACTTGGACCAACATCTGACAACTAAGCATGACTTGTAAAGAATGACTAACTACAAAGAGCCTGTGTCATGGCTCAGTCCGAACACACACATGCTTTTTAAAAAAGGCTACAATACTCTTTGATACATTTTTATAGTGTATCAGTGGTCGGCTGTGCCCAGCACTCTGTGTGGCACCGGGAAACAGCTTTCCTATTAAAGTAACTTTTTAAGTTCCCAGAGAAAACATAGTGCTCAGAGAGAAAGCTCCACTGCATAGAGACACAATTCTTTGACCCGTTTGAAATAAAGAAAACAAGACTAGCACAGCAATGTTGATAGCAGTTAGTAAATACTAGAAGGCACATGACAAAAGAAATAGCTTACATAGGCTTTTCTGGATTACCCTACTTGGGCTTTCAAGGCTGGTAAGTAAAGTATCCTCTTTGTTACGGCACCACAAGGATCTTGTCCTTACTGTCACTTCACCCACCTGTGCTCCCACTCATCATGTTTGTTTCATTGTGCTCAGTTTTTGAAGGGAAGGCAACTAAATAAGGCATTCTCTTTAGGACATGCATTCAGCAGTGAAGTTCTGGGCTAGGAGTTAATATGAGTTCAGGATTTACTGAAAGCAACCCCAAAGCATATGGAAGAGAGCTTTTTAAAGCCACATCACAAGAACGACACTCAGTGCTATGCCTGCTGCTGTATCTACCTTGTCTGGCCGTATATTCGTTGTCTTCAATCAGCCTTGCCAATCCGAAGTCAGCAATCTTGCATATTAGGCCATTTCCCACCAGAATGTTTGCAGACCGCAGATCTCTGTGTATGTAATTCATTCGCTCGATGTACGCCATTCCTGCAGCCACCTGTGAGAAGCATGAAAAAAGCATTTTAAAATGAACTCAGACATACACGGGCTATAAAACATATACACCTAAATCGTCAGTACTCTGAAGACAGACCTGGGCTGCCATGTCCACCAAATTCGGTAACTTCAAAGCTCTTCCTTCTCCATCTTTTAAGAAATCTAGCAAACTCCCTGCAAATGCAAAGTTGACACAATAGAGAGTTGTTAGGGCAACAATGGCTATTCATCAGGATGGAGGTGCAGCAATATGTGCAATATTAAAGACAGCAGCAATTCAAGTTCAAGTGGACAGTTTCAAAAAACCCCACAATATCTTAGAATTCTCCTATTATACTTGTTTCTCTCTGCTTTAAGGTTGGCTTGCAGAAGAATATGTCACTAGTGAAAAGACAGTTGCAGGGAAAAGAAACAACATTGTTTTTAATTTTTCTACCACTACTGAGAAAGCTGATCTTTCTTAACTTTTCCAGTGCTCTTTGAAACTACATACCTGCTGATCTCTAAAGGCCTCAGCTAGCTAAAAAGCATAAGCTCAGTTCCAAGCCACACAAGCTATGGAAAAAGTCAGATCCCAGCTCAACCTGCTCCAAAAGAAAGGTCAGCCTGGAGCCTGGTAAGCCCAAAGGGCCTAGCATTAACAGAGACTAATTTTCCTTACATTGTTAGTGCTCCTTCTCTAGGTAACCCATAACTAAATGTAGCATGAACCATTAATTTTAGAAGACCACTATGCAAAACCAAAGAAGACAAAGCAGAGATGAAATGAAAACAATTTTAGCAAAAGCAATAAGGACATAGCTCCCTTGTGCAAGAGAAAGCTAGGAGGTTCCCTGTAGCTTTTAAAAACAGCCTAGGATGCTATAGCTCCCTTCCCAATCCCGTATTCAAACAGAGACGTGTGACAGTCTCCTTTAAATAAGGTCAGTGAATTGGTTTAATAAATAAGGGGAAAAGACAGATGATTAGGCGTTTCTCCCTTGATAAATCGTCAGCCTCAAGCTCAGATCCAAAGATGTAAAATGTTACAGTAAAAACTAGTAAAGTAAGCCAAAATAAACCACGTACTTCAGAAGAATTTTGAGAAGTCTTTTTTTTTAAAGGGGAAAAAGCACACGCTTGTCACTGAGACATATGATTAAAGTGTGAGTTAGTCAGGGCTTGGATGCCTCTGAGGAGGGAGGTGGGCAGACACCTGCCAGGAAAATAAAAATCCACTCCAAATAGACTGCAAAAATGCACTTAAAATTTCAGAGTGTATCCTCCAATGTACAATGAAACTTCCCTGTGAGAACTTATGTTTCCTATTGGGTTCATTTGCTTTTCCAAAACAAGCAGATTTTTTGCTCTGCTCTCAGCACCCCTGCTGGAGATCTGACGGAGTGAAAAGTTTTCCTTTTCTCATTTTACTATATCGTTACCAGTTAAGTAGCTTAAACAAAAAGAGAAAGGAGAAGGGGAAAGGGAAGGGGAAAGAGGAGGAAAGAAACATATGTGCCAATTATGTATTAAAATGATAAATGGGGTAAACTGAAAATTAAGCTGGGAGCTGGGAGCGAGGTGCATGCGACAGAACTCAGGATTGCTAAAAGAAGAAACAGAAATCTTAGGCCAACAAGTAAACACTGAAAGAAGAAACCATATGAACTCTCTGGCACCAGGAAAAGCTAGGATCTTGGGAAGCAGCATGTAATATAATTAAATCCTAGAAAATGCAGATCTCCCCTTGTCAGGGAAGTTTAGATGCTGATGTAGTTGGAAGCACTTAGGCTGCACCAACTTTTCCCTTCCCCACCTAGTGCAAATTTTCTTTGTACATCTAGGGCATGTCTGGGACCAGTTCAGAGTTGAATTCATAATTCTTCTGAAGCCAGAGGTGAATTTAGTTTCCTATTCCCTCTCTCCTTCTTCACATGTTGTTCATGCATCACACTGCACCTCCCTATGTATCCCCAAGGAGCATTAACAAAGAAAAAATACTGCTATCAAGGGCAGCAGCTCTGGCTTCACCTTTGCTCATGTACTCTGTGACAATATAGATAGGTTCTTCAGATACCACAGCATAAAGTTGGACCAGTTTGTCATGTTTTAGCTTCTTCATGATTTGGGCTTCCTCTAAGAAGGATTCTGGAGACATAGTGCCAGGCTTCAGGGTCTTGATAGCCACTTTAGTATTTCCATTCCACGTACCTACAAGCAGAGATACTTAGTTAGATTAAACATCTCCTGCTCCTTTTTCTGCCTGATGCCTAATGTAACCAAGGAATAAACTAGCAAGGATACTTAATAATGTGGTTTCCCATGTTGCCTTATCATTATATTCCTCCCACGCCTCCCTCATATTTTAGTTTTTTCTATTATACAGAAAAATAATACTCCCATTGGCACTGGGGCACAATTGCTGTTGTCCTACTCAGACAATGCTTCCACTGATGTCCACAGAAACCTTCTCTGAGTAAGAAACTTGGGACTGCTGAAACCCATCTTATGTATTCCCTTGCTAACAAGTAATTGCTACAGAAAACAACACAGCTCCAGTCACAGATTTGGATAACAAAACTGGTTAAACCCAGAACTTTCCATTTGCAAGACATTTTAACATTTTGGTTTTGTTCTGACTCAGAGGAAAAAAAATATTCTAACAAAAATTCCCAAGAAACAAACTCTGAATCCACTTCATTTTAGAAATGCGGGTGTGTTTCCAAACTGAAATGCGTCTTTTTCCTTCCCTTCCTCATCCCCAGAAGACCAGCAGCTGCTGATTGAAACTGAGGTGGTTCCCGTCCACTTCACTTTGTTCTTTACTTGTGGTCAGCACTGAAATGGACAAGTTGCATCATTTTTCAGCCGTCATCTGCCAAGCCTTCTGTAACACCTGAAAGCTTGCACAAGGACCTGGAGAGATCTGGGGAAGGCTGACTCAGGGCATCCCACAGGAGGTGGGGCTTTACTCAGTTATTTGCAAGGAGGACTGGAAAGAAAAAAAAAAAAAAACAAAACCCACCTACGTATGTTAACAGTTTTTTTGGGTGGATGAGGCACTGGGGAAGGGAAAAGAAGGAAAGTTAAAATGGGCAGAAATACCACTTTCCTAGTGCCTCCTGGTTGTCCCTTGCCCAGACTTGCCGGAACCCTGCTCCAAAGTCAGGGCTGAAATGGCTTTGAATGGGACCTGTGATCTGTTGACAGGGAGCTGCTGTGTGATAAGGCAGAACAATACTAAATGACTTCAGGAATTAATCACATTGGGTAAAAACTAGTCCTCTGCACTTAAGCATGAGGATAGCTGAAGGTCTGCAAAGTATGTGAAGACTCAGACTCAGACTCAGATCTAGTTTCTCTAAATTAAAAAGTCATCAAAAAAGGTAATGTGTAAAAAAAGCCTGGTTTGTCTTTGTTAAAAGCACATTAACAGGTAGCAGGGCTCAGCTGCTGCACGGGAACTGGTTAAGCCAAAATAACTTCATCATGAGCTTTTGCAACCTGTCAGAGCACAAAATCAGCTGGATTTCATGCAAGTGGTCAGGTCCCAGCTGCCACCTCACCTGGCCTAGGACAGGGGAGGAGTGGCGGGGGACCCACTGCCTGCGACGTCCCTCACTTGCAGGGCAATCCCCACAGCAACACACGACGCTGTCTGAGGGGACCTTGAGGCACGTATTAGCCAAATATTGTGAAGTGCAAGTTCGGTTTTCACTATGCCTTGATCTTCTTCTGCCAGCTCAGTGCCCAGTGCTGTCACCTCTACCGGTGCGGAGTAATGTCTTGAGTTACTACCACCGCTACCCCAGCGTGCTTGAGGAGGTCTCCTGAGGTCTTAGTTTCACTCAGTGCTTCAAATCAGAGCTGAAGCAGTACTTTGCTTTAGTGGCATTCCCATGAGAGCTGGGAAGGATGCGTTTTCGCCTTCTAATTTCAAGCAGGGTGGCCAAAATCTTTTCTGATAGGTAAAAGGAAGCGTGTTTTAGCTGGAGCCACTGAGGCTCTGGACAGCAGAGTGTCGTCAGTCACAGCCACTTTGCAGAGGTACTGCAGATTATATGAACCAGGAATGAAACCCTGGTCTCATGGCACCAGGGTTTCTGTCATTGGCATTAATAAACTAAGATTTTACCTTCTATGTTAGCAGGATTAATTGTGTATTATCTGTTTGCATTGCCTTAATAAAAATCCCAGGACTCGTTCTATTACCATGAAGTGTTTTCAGCAGTTCAATTTTTAAATACTTTTATGAATTTCTCCAGTTAAAAAAAGAAAATCAAACAAAAAGGTTAACTTATCCTCTCAGCCCAGTTTTCAGTTTAAATTGTTAAATTTCCTTGTTGTGCTTTGATATTTTTCTAATAGAAAATTAGTAAACCTCCCTCTGAATTCCTCGCATATGTAGTTAGTTACTACTTAATGCATTTTTTATTAATTTTTACTGTGTTAATCTATTCCGATTTGCTAATGCTTCAGGGCTGTTAACATATTTTTACTATACATTAAGAAACATAAGCATTTCTGACAGATATTTGGTACTGATACTTGGCACTGTATTTCTCATGGCTGATTGGGTTTTTTTAAACTGCATTTGCTACTTTATCTTATTGTAGCAGTTTAAGATCTATGGCACACAAAGCTGACCACTAAGTATTAACATCAACTTGAAACTCTTGCATGCATTCATGTTGTGGTTTAGGCCGGACTACTGGCCACTGAGGCGAAACGAGAGATGCGCTACTGACTGAGCTAGCCTGGCAGATGGAGAACAAGAAGGTGAAACTGCAGTTATCTGGGGATACTAATACAAAACACAGGTAGTTTTCTTTGCAGCAGGTCAACTGTAGTTCTGTGAAATTCTATAAATTTCTATATTTCTATTCTACAAATTCTATACATTTCACAGACTTGCTGTCATGCTCCTTGCTGTAGCCTTGCAACGGAAAACAGCTGCAAGAACCCTGGAGAGCCTGCTGGTTATTGTGGTTGTACATACTTCTGTGTCACTGCAACAAAAAGAGTGGCCAAACTGCTCCACCGAATGATTCTGACGTAAAGAAACAACATATAGCGATTCTTTATTTGAATCAGTCATTTTAAGGAGGCTATAGAGAACGCAATTTGGCACAAAAATTGAGCCCACCTCTCATTAAATGGCCACTATATCGTGTTTCAATGCTATGGCTATACTAAGATTTATGTATATTTTAAATTACTATTGTTTTATAGTCATTAAAAGAATGAGTCCCATAGAGAGGGGAGCAGTAAGTAAAGCTGGCAAGTGTGCAGAAAACAATGTCAATGGATTTGGAAAATGCCAGTATTTCTGGACTTCAAAGTGGGGGTTCAGCTGGGCTGGGCAAGTTTTGCCTCTGTTGTCCCCGGTCTCTATATTGAGTTACAGGGTTCTGCTGCAGATGCAAATTTCAAAACAGCCTTAAAGAAGTGGATGCATGGGAAAGCTAGCTTGACCATATCAGCTTGCTGATACTTGCCTTTATTTTTAAACTGGGAGGGCGGATGGAAGCATTTTCAGGGTCTGACCCCATCCATGCTAAAACACATGAGGAAAAAAAATGTCTACTTACCAGATTAATTTCTGGTTAGCCATTCTGCCTTACAAGCTTCCTTACATCATTCCTATTTTAATACCTAGCAATTGTGTAGTCACCCAAACAAACCCAATGCAATTAATGAGGTTTAATGCCCCAACCTCTCATACCAGTGCGTGCAAATGATCTGACTGTTTTAGGTGATATAGACTAACATTTCAAACTATTCTGATCTTTAAGCTTTAAGATCTCTACTCAAAATATTTATTTCTGCCAAGAGGGACTTAAAAGATCCGTCCAAAGCAAAATATATTCTCTGCCTTACCACGCCACACTTCAGCGAAACACCCCTGACCAAGCTTCTGTTCCAGAAATAATGAATCACGTGCAACTTCCCATGCATCTTTAGCCAATCCAACAGTTTGTGGGGTATTATTCGTAGCAATCACAGTTAAGTTAAAACACAAACCATCAGCTTTCTCTATAGGAGAGGAAATTAATAAAAAAAACACACTTATAATCCAAAATTATGCATGCACTGAGAAAGATGGAAGGTGACTTATCTTTCAGTGCTGCATTAAAGTTCATTTGCAAACACTGATTTTTGGATACTGAAGGTAAGGAGGTTTTTGTTAGCTTGCAGAAAAAGGCTCCTTGGTATAATTAATAGACTACTATGTGAGCCTTGATTTATTATTAAGACAGTGGTAATTCATCAAAATTGAAACCTTCCAAGGAAACATGGAATTTCAGTTTCTTTTGCCATCAATTATAGTGAAAGTTGAACATTAAAGAATTTCAAAGTCAAAGACTTGTTTCCAAAGGTATTTTTCTGAACAGTTTGAGCTCTGCTCATTTTTTTTCTTGTGGATCAGTGTCCCACATTTTCACCTTCCATCTTGCAATCCCCACACAGAGAGCTATTTTAGAATAATTATTTTGCTCCATACCCATCCATACTTCCCCAAACTGCCCATTTCCCAGTCTCTTGATCAACTGTAGGGATTCTCGTGGAATTTCCCAGACATCTTTGGTTTTGACAGACAGATCAGTAAGCCTTGGCATTCCTTTATGACAGGGGACTACTAAGCGGCAGCAAAGACCTGCAGCTCTCTCTGATGGAGCCAGAAGTGAAGCCAACAGCAAAGGAGAGGAAAGAAAAAAAAGTGTGACATGAAACAAAAACAGTAAGCATAAAAACAATGCTACTCACAACAGCTGTTAGTTGCATACCACAAAGCATCCTGGAAGATTAGAAATTGAACACTGAAACATATTCATTTGAGACAGAACAGGAAATATTTTAGTCTCTGCTTCCACAGCCTGAAATGGAAGGTGACCGCCAATGGTTTCTCTTGGGGACTCAGGATTTCCCTTCTCCCACAATGCTGCGTTAAGGTAACTCCATGAGTAACTGGTACACTATAGTGCAGTATAACTTTTAAAAAATCATCTCTAAGTCACAAACTGGATTGTTTCTGAACTGAGTGAAAAAAACACAGAGAAGATTTGCTTTTTCTGAAAATAACAGCAATGAAAATTTGGCAGACTTTTTTTCATTTTTTTTTCTAGGTGTCCTGTGGAAGACTTTTTCTGCCATTCTTTATAGAGCAAATCTTTATGAATATATGCAGCCAGTCCTACACTGATTGGGGCAGATTCATTATACTTGTCTCTTGCAAAGCTTCACAGAAGACTGAACTGTGACAAAAGTCACAAGATAATTTACATTAATATATATAATATATATAAAAACAATTATATATATAAAAATACATATACACACATATTGTTGTGTAGTATGCTATGCTGCACAAAGCAGAACACAATATAAAGCTTGCACAGCCACTTGTATCTTAAAACAGCTGCAGCAGAGCAGAACAAGGTGGGGAACTCCAGTTGTAATTTAGACTCAAACATAATCCTTATTCTCCTGTGTAAGATTTCTTTCTGGACAGGTGAACAGTTTGTTTCAGCATCACAAGGTGGGCAAGCACCAAAGATCCTTGCAACACCAAGCTCTACCTCCTCGGGACAATTGTTGTGGGATGGTGGGGAAGCCTGCCTGACAGGCACCCTGACATGGACCTTGTAGTGTCTCCTTTAGCAAGACAACAAAGACCACAAAACGGGGAAGATGAGCTGACCGGTTGGCATGTCTTATTCCAAGATAATTCCAATGGGAACATTAGGAGAGAGACTACTCAAAATACGGACAGTATCTGGAAAGCTTCCTTATGAGTTTGGACAGCTGCAGAAAGAAAACGGAGGTTTTTAAGACATCCTTGTTTTCTTCAGTTGTAAAAAAAAATAGCTTAGCATGCTGGTGCTCCAGTTGAGCCTAAACTGCAGGTGCAAGAGCTTATGCTTGACAGGCTGGCTGTTAGGGATTGGGTGAACGGTGCTTTGGCTTCAGACTTGCTGTTACTGGACTTCAGTGTGACATCAGGACACACTGGGGATCTCAATATGTTTCATTTGTAAATCTCATCTGTGAAAGCCCAGTCACTGCAGTTAATTTTATTAGCCAGGTAAGAAGGGGCTGGGAAAGGAGGGAAGTCTGGGCTATAAGGGTACTTGGCAGTGCAATGGGAGTGCAGTGCAGGGGTACCTGTGCTGTGTCTGCACAAAGGTACACTTCGTACTTTCAGCTCCTGACCCACGACTCCTTATGTGAGACCAAACTGCACACTGTCTACCTGGGTAACCTGGTTTCCAGCTGCCTGCAACAGGAGTGGTCCTCCAGCCTGGACAGTTATGGGATGAAGGCTGAAGGGTGGGCTGCAGAGCGTATCAGTCCTGCTGTGAAGGCACTGACCTGTGGTCTCAGCAGTGGTCCTTCAGGAACCATGCTGATCTTTACAGACTCCCTTGGGCATCTTTGAGCTCTTCTTAGAAGTCAATCTAGGCACTCACAAGGTGTTGTGCTAATCTACCTCCCACAATCCAGAGTGCAGAGCAGGTGGTTAGAGGCAGACTTTATGTTTCGAGGCAGCTGAGGCTGGCATGGAATGAGGGCTCCTGTGTTCACCTGGGTCTGGGAGACCGCAGGTGAAACCTCTGGAGTCTGTACCATGCCCTCCTGAGCTACCCTACCTGGATCCTAGCGATTATGCCTCTGTGTTGCACAGAAATGGCTGTTTCCAGATCTATTTGTTTCTGCATCTGTGCATGGAAAATACACCAACCAAATTTGACCACAGAAAACTAAAACTTGGCATATACCAGCTAGTATAGTGGGGTTGAAAATTATCTTCCTTAGATGTGAGGTTTTATACATTATTTAGCTTAGTTTAATGTAGAGTCACCAGAAACAACTAGAAATTCTCCCAGGCAGCATACACCCACCAGAAATTGGGCGGAGAAGACAGCCAGATGTCTAGTATGAATAGCATAAGAATACAGCAGACAGAATACAAAGAATACAGAAAAAACACCCCACAGAGAAGTTGATTTCCCAAGTAAAAATTATGAAAAGTTTTTGAGCAGCGAGCATTTAGGGTCATCTGTTAATATTACAAAGCTAAAGTAAGGAAAAAAAAAAAGAAAATAATTCAAAATACAAATTTCTGCTTAGAAAATGACCATGTTGAGAAGCATGGCAGTCTTGTACGTAAGAACCGGTTGCCCTATGCAGAGATTTGGGGGGCTTTAAAGTTGTATCTGTTGTACACCAATTGCCAGTGACAGCAGGATGTGCTTTTAAGTTGAATAGTGCACACCGCATTTTAACCATAGGAATTTAAAAAGAAAAAAGAGCTTGGTGGGTAGACACAAACAGTGTGCATAAAGAAACACCCACCTTGCCATATTTCTTTTTAAAATTAGACCAATTATAATTTAAATATTAATACTTTGCACATTGAACACAAATCTCGTGGGAAAATTTGAGTCAGGTAATATATGCAAACCTTTTGGTCATTGCTTTAGGTGACTGAGTTCTACAATGCAATTCCCTATTTGCTTTATTAGCAGTACTGTGCTGCAAAATGGTACATATTAGCGCTTGCTTATGCACAGGGAATTCATGCTTTGAGATGTGCAAGTCAAATTCAGTAATTCTGTTTGCTCAGAAGAGGGAGAGCAGGCAAAACCTTTACCTCAGTAGAATGCTAGCTTTTAAAAGCTCTGCTGTGAACGGCACTCAGAGCCATTTATAACTGTAATGGGAAAGGGATAATGGAAGATGCATTACAACAAGCGAGAGACATAGCTCAAATGACTCTTTAGGGCGTCTTACACATCCATCAGCTCAGCAGCAAACACTTTTGTTTTAAAATACTTCAGAGTGTCATGTATTATCTGAAAAATTACCTGAATAATGCTGAACCAGCTGCTGAAGAGTTTCAAATTGTGCCCGAGTTGTGATATAATATCCACCATTGTCAAGTTTACGAATCTTATAATGTTTGACATGATCTCCTTTCATATCATCCCAGTCTCGAATAGACAGGGAATAGGCACCTGTTTCAAGCAAAGGAGAAATAAAAAAATTGTAAGTAGCTTTGAGACACAAAGATTTTGGTTTGCTAGTCAGTTGTTATGAAGTGACAGAGAAAATGCTTCCAAAAAATGCTTACTGTACCTTCAAAAGGAACAAGTGAATCTAACACAATGAAGTAAGTATCACAGAAACCTTATGATGTTCACACCGTGTCCCTTTCATGCTTTTCTAGAAAGAAATCAGGACTTCTATGTAAATGAAAACTCGCATTGTAACATTTACTACTTCAGGTTGTTAAATTGACTTTTCCTATTTTAGGTATCAGGTTACACTGCAAATACTATACTTCAGGCAAATGCCAGTGGGTGGTAAATATCAAGATTTTCATAGGAAGCACTGGAGATAATGACTTTATACGTGTGTAGTGTTGTTACCCAGATAGATCCCAAACTTCTTTATAAACATTGAACAACCAAATTAGCATACTTTGCACGTCAGTCTTCGGAAGGTGGTACTACACCAAGACTGTGCACCAGTAGGTCTGCAAGAACTGCATGTTTCACTTGCCAAATCCATGCTGGAGCTTTAGAGCTTACTGGTGGGATTCAGGTGCCCAAACACAGGGACTAAGTGACAAGTGAGATGCCCCAGGACATCCTGCTTGGCAGTCTTCCCACAGGCTGTCACCTTTGTCTGATCCATGTGGATGCCCTTCAGGCATTTCAAATGGCTCTGGATGCTCATGGCCAGGTAAAGGAACCCAGTTGAGGGGCTGGATTTAGTTTTAGGTGTAGCAGTGGCTGTCTGCAGGTGGGCTACGGGCTTGATTTAGATGCCCACACATAAACTTCTGGTGTTATTACGGCAGCTGAATCCCAGCCTAGTTTCCATGAGAGTTGTGGCACTGTAGATATTGATGGCATAACACAGGTTTGAGCACTAGGTGTCTGCGGCCGTGGGAAGCTGAACTGAACCCCAGCTTCCCGCTGACTGTAAAGGGAGCTTGGCCACCTATGTGTGGACCTGCACATTCAGGTGTCTTAATTTGAAGCACAGTCCTATTCTACATACAGTGACACCCACAAGTTGGTTCTCTACAGTGTCAAAAGTAAAGCCACATTTTACAGCATAATGCAGTTTCTGAGCAAAAGCACGGCCATTTCAAAGGCAGTGGGGAAGACAAGTCTTCACTCATGGCTCAGACGAATATTGTGTTTAGTCAAAGGTAATTCAGACATTAAAAGGAAAAAGACTGGAGGTAACTGGCAGCTGCAGAGATCTCAGGAAGGTCCTCCTTCTGGAGCCTGGGCTGCTTTCACCGATAACCATGTCAGCTAAGGACAGGAAAGGAAAACCACCAGCAGACAATTTTGGGCAACATGAAAGGTGGAGTGATTTCCTACAGGTCTAATAGCAAACAGCACCGACTGCTGCTTATCCCAAGTCAGGGTACTTTTCAACACACCTGGCAGGTTCACATTCTCCAGAACCTCCTCCAGCTAAGTGAAATGGTTTAAAGAAACCCCCACAGTTAGGTGGTTGAGATTCCTGGTGTAAGATGGCTTTCCTGGATGTCTCCCTGGGAAGAAGTTTCCCTGACCTGACCACGTTAATGTGCAACAGGTTGCACTGGCGGGTGGCTTACCACCGAGGGAGCTGCAGTGAACAAAACGTCTCCACCCTGACTCCAAGGACTTCTCAAATTCCCTGTTCTTTGTCCTCTAAATAGGAGGAAAAGAGCCAGCACTTACACAGATGATTCTGGTTTATGCGAATGGGAGACACCCTGAGAGGAGTGACAGGGTTTTTATTTCTAAGAGTAGAAAAATACTGTTTGTTTAGGATATTTTTCTGAGGAGGCTCTCCCACTGAGTAAGTACATCTCTCTCAGCTAGGAGTTCAAAGCTTTTTGGGGATTTGCAAGCACATCTTGTGCATGCTTTGTACCACCACTCCGGGTTGTACACCGTTAGCCAGCCTACTTTCAAAACTTTCCAGGCAGTGTTCTCCACCTCCGCATTTGTGAATTCTGATCCACTGGCAGCAGCTGTATTTTCTTTAGTCACGCTCCCTGCCTATCTGGTCACTATTTTAGATTCTTTAGGAAAATGTAAACAATCTGTGGCTCCGGGTCTGCAATCAGAGCTGTGTGGGTGGCCCTCTGTGGACCCCCGCTGACCTCAGATCAAGTTGCAGGACTGGAGCTTTAGTTCAAACCTGGACAAAAACAAGATCCAAGATGGATTTCATTATTCATTTATTTAGGCTGTTGGTTATTTATACTACTCATTATTATCTAATGATAAATTCAAGTATAAGAGATATACATAATAAAAATTTGGATAGAAATACGACATTACAATATATCATGCTAATGAATTTTTTAAAAAAACCAAACCTAAAACCAGACAGCCTTGGAGGGTGGAGATTGAAACCAGGTGAAGGATTATACAGACAAGAGCTGATGAAGTACCTGGGTAGCCAGCCATTGAAAAAATGAAAAGCTGGCTCCATATGATTTATTTTGGAAGTAAGAAGAGAAGACAACCATGATCGGGGGAGGTTAAATTCATGCCGAAGTCATCCATGATGATACTTTTAACATGATCCTGATTAATTTTATTATTCTTATTATTTAAAGCAGAAGGGACGATTCTAGGTCACAAAACAATTCCTGCCTCAAGCCCAAGATGACTAGCTGGAGTAAGGCATTTTGAGAAGACTTGTAGGAGAATGTACTATTCGAGCCCTCCCAGCTGACTTTTTCCTCTCAAATCAACAACAAGCTCCCTCTGTTTTCTTCTAACAGCATACTGCAACACCACAAGGATGAGAAGGGAAACAGGCATTTTTGACAAAAACCATACATGTTTGGTTTTTTCCAATGGCTTTGATGCAAACATAGCCTGAAGATGTAGAAAGCCTTAAGTTCAAATGGAGAGAAATTAAGCTTGCTGCTATAAGTCCATCCATGATGGATTACTCCATTTCCCCAATGCTTTTGTGCCTCACAAGAAGCTCCAGAAAAAAAGCCCTGACTTAGCTAAGTAAACAACCCTGTAAAACATATCCCCTATCACTGCATAAAAACTGGTCAAAACAAACTAAACTGCTAATGTTTTTTTAGAGAAACAGCGTTGTGTTTGGTTTTAGGATCCATGGATGCCTATATGAGTGAGTTCTTAAACTTGGAATGGAATGAAGTCCTGCTCCTCACACACATCACAACTGTTGGTGAAAATGAACAGGTGGAGGCTATTTGCAGAAAAAGAGCAAGTTAGAGCCTGTCTTGCTCCCTTTGAGAATGCCTTACTGCTACATAAGGTATGGTGAAGCTGTGGGGTGACAAGATGGGATATTAGCTGTCTGAAACTGCAGCATGTCTATTCAGATTTTGCATCAGAAACAGTCTTCAGAGTTACAGGCACTGAAGGAAGAATCCAGTGACTGCAGGAGTCAAAAATGTAAAACGTACAATTTTAAATGACAGAATGCAGCACCTGAAGATAGGTCAGGCAGAGAGGAGTGGGAAGCAGTGCTTCTCTTCTTTAAGCCCCTTTACCAGCCATGACTCTAAACAATTTGCATGCTAACTCTAGCTGACAGAGTGTGCTCTGATCAAAGCACTGACAAGTCAGTGCTTTAATTACATGAACCATCATTAGACTTCAGAACTTACATGGAATTAATTCTAGTGACTTACGCTTCCCACAGCTATTGTTTTGGATTGCTGGTTAATTGCGAAATGGCCAGGTTTGTTTTCACTTAGTTGCAGGTTTTCTCCTCAATAGTTGTATGAGTTAGAGAGATCTTTTCATACATGTGAAGCTTTGAAGGAGATGTTGACAGGCCTCATGAACAAAATGTAAAAGCAAAGATAGCACCCACCAAGAAAACTGGAACTCTTCCAATATTTTTAGAAGGAAAGAGGAGAATACATCCTTCCACTTGACTTCAACAGAATGGATACAGTTGAATACTTTATGAATATATTAATTAGAACTATGTTCAAGTCTTTTCACTGTTAATCTATGAATTTAAAANCTAAAGTCCCCCCCCCCCCCCCCCGGGATTCAGCATTTCAATGGGGAAAGGCCAAAAAATCCCCAAATCTTCCCAAAATATTTATTCCTTCCCACCCCAAATCTTATCTTACATCTTCCAGGCAAGATGGTTCAAATATTCTGCTTGTTCAGATGTAAGTAGTAATTTTCACCTGACTAGACTGGAGATTCCCAGCATCTGTTCACAGTAAGCTAGCTGGCTATGCCTGGACCCGAATACGGACACCAGGAGGTCTGCCTCCTGTAGCCCCATAGCTGCTGTTCTGAGGGCCACTCTCTACTCAACGCCACTGCAGTAGTAGTATCTTCAACACATGTACTGAGAGTGAGAGCAGAGCAGAGCACCCTGCCTGTGCGTGACTTGCACTGCAGATACCATGGGTTGGGCACGTCATGCGTTGCACTTGAGTTGTTCTCTGCTTTGAACACTCTCTCTAAGGCCTGGGATGTCCAGACATCCAATTCCCTAGCACACATATGTGCAAGATGACACTTATCTCTACCTTCATACCACTGAAAACAGTATTTCACAAACTTAGCATGATTTTTTTCATGTATCGTCTCATTCGTCATCAGAATAGCTTTGGCCAGCCTACCTTTGGTAGTTTCGCTTTCCCGGATCAGGAAGGTACCTCTGGGGTTTCCAAATGACAACAGCTGCCTCTCAGCATCTTTTCGGCCAAGTTTGCCAAAGTACCACCTTAGGGAAACATCAGAAATAGTAAGACAAATGCTACATATGATTACTAGGTAGAGTCACAGAGCTCCAACATGGAGGATTATTTGCGGAAACTATAGCTACTCAAGTGTATTCAACCATTTTTGTCATGCTGTGTCTCTTTTATTCTGGTGGGAAGCTAATGTGACAAACTGTGTAGTAGATGTTGTTTGTATACATTGTGCAGTAGCACTTTGCATTAAACCTATCATCAGTAGATGCTGAGAATGCTTGTTTGGTGTCTTTCGACAAAGGCCAGACTGACAAGCAGAGAGCAGGACTTGGCAGGGGGAAGGAATAGACAAGGAAAAGGGCAGAAAAATGCATCGCTGCTGAAGAGCGGTATTTTTACAGATGGTGCTGGAAACTACATATTTGACTTACATAGTGATGTATTAGTATTCAGTATTTTTGTTGCAGCACGGCTATAAAATCTCATTAAAAGGACCAGATGCAACCACTTTACTGTGCTTGTATAAGGCTTTCAGAGTTTTGGTCCCTTTTTCCTTCCTGCAGCTTTTTTTTTTTGTTGGCTTCACCATCAACCAAGTACAACCTGAAGTACAGACTACAGTGGTATCTGTTCAGCTATATAAGCTCCTCCAGTGTATCTTTTATACTGGAAATAATATGGATGCACAAACCACTCAATTTTTCGCATAGATACGTCCTCATTATGCTGCCTGCTGTATGAGTTGTAAGCATCCTACCTATAGGTACGTATTTGTTGATACAACGTGCCCTCTTTAATAGACAGTTTGCACACTGATTGACTCCAAATATTTTTACAAGTTGGTTCAGGAAAAGCATGGGGACCTTTCGCTTAAAGCTTGAAATTAGTCGACACTAGAATAAAGGAAGCAGACCTATGTTCCTTTAGATTTTCTTCCTTTGTTTTGACATTGAAAAAGCAGTAAGCTTGTGCTTCTTTTGTTACTAATTACCTAATTATTTATCAGTGCAGTTAAGAACTGAAATAAAAATAATGTAAGTCATTTGAAAAATTGCTGCAATCAATCAAAACCAACTCCTCGAGCCTCCTTCAAATACAGGACTAATGGGTCTTTACAACAAAAAGAAAACATACTCCTCTGCTTGGATGGAATCGACTGGAGCCACATAATTACTGGGAATGTAACCAGTTTCGCCTGTTGTCAAGGACCGGGCCTCCCACCAGTCTCCTTCCCTGCAGAAACAGAGGTGAAGAGGAGAAGTGAGAGCGATGCACAGCTGTAAAGACAATGATCTGACTTTGCTAACAGCACCCGCAGCTGTGTGGCGTAAGAATCCACAGCAACACATCTCTTTATCACTGGCGTGCTTCTGAGAGCACTGTTTGCATCCTAAACCCAAATAATATACATATTTCTTTACACCTATTATTATTTCAGAAGTGTTTAGTAATGTAGCCTTCCAAACACAGCATAATGTCATAAACAGGCATAACAACCCAGTGATATCAGGTCTGGTGAGGACTGGATTTGGACTAGAATATTGAAAACTGTCTCCATAGCAATTATTCTAATACAGACCCTTGAGAGATCTTATAGAAAAACTGCCAGACTGAACGCTGTCACATCCACTGCTAATTTTAAACTTCTGTGGGGATAATTAATCTGAAACCCAAAGGCATCAAAAAGCCATCTATCAACACAGAGTTTTAGATAGCCCTTAAGGCTGATCACACTTCATTGTCTAGATTCCCTCTCTTGGTCAGCTAAAGGAGGTATCTGAAGTAGCAAAGGACTTAGCTGCATTTTCAAATACTTACAAAAAACCCCATTCTTCTACAACATTTAAATACGAAGAGGTCCATGCAGGACCATTTTATGGCAGCGTTCCACAGGCTTAGCATCAATTTTTGTCATACACGTGTGTGTACATGGTACTGTCCTTCAGACAATGCATGTGGCTGTAGAATGCGCAGTTTTAAGAGAAGTTTATTTCTCAGCTTTTTACAGGATGCAATGATTTGGGATTTAGCAATTTGTATTTAATTCTCAGCACCAGATTCACCGATGTTTAACTCCTACTGCTACTAGTAAACCTTCTCTTTTCTATTTCTGGACTGCTTAGAAATTTTTTCTCAGTTCCCCTCTCTGTGAAACAGATATTTGTTCACTAAATAAAACACTATTATCAAACGAGGCCAGAGAATTCAGCCTCTTCTGTAAGCAAGCAGTTACAGAAAATGCATTGTCTAAGCTATTACTGGCAGGAAAGGTTGTGTCAAGGTGATCTCTTACTTTAAGTTGTCAACTGCACTTTAACAGTTTGAAGGATACGAACTCTATGGAAAACAACTAGAAAACAGCTGTGATTAGTCAAAAAGGAGACATTTCCAATTCTACAGTTCAAAAAAGTGAAGAACAAGTAGTTTTTCTCGAGGCTGGCAGCTGACACTATTTTAATACATCTTGTGTGCATTAGTATGTCAGGCAAATAGCCCTATCTGTTTATGTGCCTAATTTTATCATCTGAAGTGTTAACCCTGTCCCCATATGTTGCTGCAGAATATTTCTGAGAGATTATGCTATACTGTGGTTGATAAATTGTACCACTACATTTCTTCTCCTTACCATACAGAGAGTCCACTAGATGGAGGTATTTTATCATATCTAGGGAGGAAAAAAGCAGCCCTGTAGATGATCACAGCATCAGGAGCAACCCCCTCTGCTTTGACAGAGAAGCTTAAATCTCTCAAAGCACTGCCAGAGAGAAGGAGGAATGCAGACTTTTTTCACAGCTCTTAATGTTAGACACCCAAGTGAGGCAGGAGAAGGCTTGTCCATGGGGCTAGCCAGGGTGTGCGGAGCGGCAGTGGGGATGCTGGGCATGGCCGGGTGCTTCTGAGCCCTGAAGTCAGGCTCTGCTCTGAACCACCCCTGCAGTTACCTCTTTTCCCCAGGCTGCTCTTGGTATCATTTCTGACTTCAAATTGCAGGAATACCCCTCTGTACGCCATTTCAGGTATTGCTCTCCGGAACTTTCAATCCAAAGCGCAAATGAGATTTCATTTGTTGGGAGTTAAAAAAAATCCAAACCCTCCAAAAACTCCAGACAAACTAGTTTTGTGCACATCAGCAGACTCTTAAAAAAATGGGCTTCTTTCATATCATTTCTGATATAAGTGAAGAGAGGAAGCATTCTCACAGAAAAGATGTTTTCTGGAGATTCCCAGCCTGGGTGCCAGTGCTCTAGGAGTGTGTTAGGGTCGTGTTTATAAAGCACTCAGAGCTGACTACGATGGGAACTGAGCTTCTATAATCCTACAGGAAAACCAGTGCATGCCTGAATTTTTTTTCTCTTAGAAAACCTTCCTCCAGGCAGTAATCACCTGCATCAAAATGCAGGTACTGCAACCGCCCACATGCAGGGGAAACTCTCTGGCCCACCGACTGCAAGTATGATTGCTCCAGAAGTCCCGGTGAGCCCCTGATTTCATCAGCTGGCACGTCTAAGGAATTTATAATGTGTGGAATTTCTTTTTGTTTCAAGTTACGGCGTAGTTTGTGCAAGGTTAGGAAAGCAGCAGGCAATGTGAACAAAAATGGATGATCGGTTAAAAAAGGTTTTTTTCCCAAGTGTTAATTTAGAAGTAGAGAGGTTTTTAAACCGCTGCTCCCTCTACAAGTCATAACTGAAGTTTTGTGCTTTCATCTACATCAAAGCTCTCCAGTTTCATGGCTTCATGAAATATTCCACAGAATTACCTGATTTTTTTTAAATTTTATTTTACTTTAATGCACATTGAGCCAACTCCAGCCCTGGAGTTGTTCTATTAAAATTAACAGGAGTTGCACCAGGGATGAATTTGCCTCACTGTCACATAGTGTAAGGAAAAAAGATCAGAACAATATCACAAATTCTCTAGAAAGCTACATACTTGGTTGCTAACCCATTTTTACCTCTATGTGATAGCATACTGCACATAACACAGAGCCTTCAACTTTATGTTCTTAGCCAAGAATTACAAGATGTTCAGATATAGGTCAGTAGCACAGTAAGTTTTAAATGTTATTTTTAAATTGCCAAGGGATATTTTTCTATGGGCACTTAATAAAATTAATTTTAAGTTGATGATTTCCAGGATGGAAGTGTGGTTTTCATGCCAAATGCAACTGTACAATGGTGCATTCTCACTTAACAGAACTTCCTAGCATGTCCTGACTGTATCATCTACCTTTAAAAGGAAAAAAAAAATGCTTTAAAACTTACGTTGGCACTCGAGTCTGGGTAATGTCTCTTTTGTGAACTGGTTTTTAGCTTGTTTCTGTGTAGCAATACTTGCAGTAGATTGCAAAAAGTGTTGTTACATGCCTTGTAGAACTTCTGTGACTACTGGTAAAGTACAGAGCTGGTACTCTCAGCTCTGAATGTGAGTTTACTGTGAAATGTAAGCAATGAATCACCCAATCTAACACTTATTTTTGAAGTAAAGCTGTATGTGGTTGAAAGGTTTTTTTCAATAATAAAGCACTTTGCAAAATGCAAAGACAAGAAAGTATGCAAGCACAGAGTAAAATCCCTACATATCTTGAATATCCAACATTAGATTTTACTAATAAGATAAGCAGACGAATATAATTGTCAACATTATAAGTTTAAAAATATTAAAAAGCATATTTCCAAGCCTAAAACTTACGAGCTGTTAAGTATTTGAAATTTTTCTCCTTTGTGAAAACTCAAGTCATCTTCTGTTCTTGCTTCATAGTCATAAAGCGCCACAAAAAGAGTTACACCTAAAGAAGAAGATAGGTGAGTTACACTCCCATCATAAAAAACAGGAGGGAAAGGAGCCTCGACAGATGAGGTGGCTAAGCCAAATGTAGGTTACTCCAGTTGCTGAGGAGCAAAATAAACTCAAGCCTCCTACTTTTTGTTCAACCATTCTAATCCCTCTGCTTTTATGCAGCCAGCGGGCACGCCACTGCCTTCAGTTTGTAGAGTCATCAGTCTTCTTGGTTTGGTACCCAAACACAATGCAGGATCCCAAACAGGCAAAGGGGATTTGAAAAGAGGGTTTAGGCATAGCCATGGCAAGTATTTTCTGTTAACAACTTGAGGTGGCTCAGACCACACTTCCTGTTCCCTAGTAGAGGGATGAGGCAGTCAATCAGCCAAATTGGGCCTGTATACATAATGTCTCAACTGCCAAGTAAACTAGCACCTCCAAGTTAGCAAAGGTAGGGCTGAAGACCCAGTTCCACCCCTACTTCAATTCTTTGCACTATTTCAGGAAATAACTCTTCCCAAAAGCAGCATGCCAAGACAGCCGTGCCCCTCCTGTAGTTGTGTGACTGATACTCACTAGAAGCACTGAAAGAAGACTTTAAAACTCACCTGTTCCTCCTCTTGTACGCAGTGTCCCTGTATGAGAGGAGGAATTGACTCCACCAAACACAGTCAGTCCTTGGCCTCCTGTGGCATGGAAGTTGTTGTAGTTTGGGATTGAAGTCACACCAAAGCTGGGATAGTGCTGCGGAGTGGGATCTGTCCCATAGCGGTAGCCTGAGCTTTGAGTTAAACTGCCATCCCTCTCATCAGTCAGTTTTGTTGCTTCTTTATCCTTACATTGCACACAGCCCATTATCTAAAATCCTAGGAAAGAAAGGAAAGGAGAGGTGTTCATCCATTGATGCTCACCATGTCTCTCCCAAACCCACAGATGACGAGGATCAAATTATGTTCACCACTTGAAAGTTAAGTACTTTGAAAAAAACCCCACAGCAGTTTGAATATAAACAGCAACACATTGGGAAAAGCTCACACAAAATCTTCCTTGCAGTGGTTTCACATCAGGGCCTGGGGAAGGAGGTCCTGACTGCTCTTATGGTGGTGGCAGCTCTCTGCCCAGCCCTGCCGGGCAGTGGCTTGCACAGAGGCAGCAGGAGCTTCCCCTCTTGCTCACCCTTTGCCAGGAGGGCACGACTGGCAGGCAAAAGCCACGGCCAAAACGTGCAGCTGGAGGTGTCCAAGTCTGCTCCCAAAACACAGAGCGAGGCACTTAGCTCATGGCTCGTGTTCGACCTTGCCAGCTACACAAGAGCTGACTTCATCTAAAGGCAATATAACCTTTTTCCACTGCTGGAGCTCTGTGTGACAGGCAGAAAAGCAGACACAATGAGCCGATAGTTATTACAGCACAGGAAAGTAGGAGGGAGTTATCAGACGGCACAACTAAAACAGAAGGAAGCGCCCTTTTATGCAGTACCAACCTGAAGGGTAAAACCTGCTGGTAGCAGACGGGGCTGCCAAAGGTATACACAAGTTAAGAAACTATTGAAAGTCTTGGAAGAATTAACATGCCGAATGCAGAGCATCTCAAAGCCCAGATTCCAGACAGGAGGAAACTGAGAGGGTACAGCTTGGAAAAGGTTGCTTTAGGTTTTTTAATTCTTGTAACCTCTTGTTCAGTCCCCACATGGGGCACTACCAAGGCCTGGGTTAATCTCTCTTAATTTTAGGTGCCTACCTCTCTCTAGGTGGAGGCAGACAGTGGGTGATTCGCCACATTTTAGAAGCAGCCCTGCAAGGTTAGTCCTGTTACCTGGTATTGCTTTTCAGCTGCGAGCTCTAACATCTTATAACCCACATGCTGGTGCTACTAAACTCTTTCTTATTGACTTGAACTGAATCTAGACACAAAACCTGTGTTTCTGAAGCCGAGCGTGATGAATCTAGGGAATCAGATACTCGTCTGGATGCACCCTTGAACTGAACCAGTATGGTGACGTTTACATGCAACCTGGCACACAAACAACATACTCTAAACACTGGGGCTGCAAGAAGAGCAGCGACAATAGAAAAATCTTCACTTACTATACATACTTTGTCCAGAATATATAAACAGACATGGAGAAAACGCAGAGAACAGAAAAAAAGAAAAGTATAGCAAAGCACATTTTCTTCTCCCCATATTTCTTTTCACATTTCAGCCAATATCCGTCACTTAGGGTAACAAAAAAGCCTGTCCTTTTTCAAATATCCTCATTTTTCTGTAGTTGCCGGGCTGGCTATTTTGTATGCCTTACCCCAGCATCAACACAGGAAATTGGTTTTGACAAATTATGGGATTCAGAAAAAACATATTCCTCTGCTGCTAATGCTTGAAAAATTATGCAGCATCTCCCTGCTTGTCTGTGACAGTCCACAGTCTGGATACCTGCTTCCTAAATCGAACCTGTCTAATTAAAGAACCTTTCTGTTGAAGGGTATTTTCTACAATTTAAAGATACTTCCAATTATTCTACAAGCCCGTTCAGAAAAACAAGCACCATTTTAATGTATTTCCCCAAGCTGTGTTGCCTGCAGTTAGCACAGGTCTACTGTCTCTTGCTCTTAGCGTAACTTACAGGTGCCATTTTTGCATTTCTTTATTTCCTTTAGGACACCACATACATTCAGCAGAGTTCCCTCACCAAAATGTTTAAGTCCTTTCACACGAACAGAAACAAGGACTCCCGACTCTGCGCTTGCTGCAATGGGTGGCATGAATGGGGATCCCTCAAGAAACTGAAGCGACAACAGGTCGAAGGAAAGGGGTTTGCAGCCTAGAGCCTGCAAAACACACTGCTACCGCTACTGCTGCGGCCGCTGTGCCAGCCTCCAGCCTCTGCTCGTGCTGGTAGCTGGGTCAGTGCTGGAGATGTGGGATACCATGCTGTGGCTCAAGGTTGTCCAACCCCGGGACCAGCAGTGACTCCAGGTGAGCCCACAGGAACAGCAATGGGTGCAGAGGTGCCCCGGCCAGCTTCGTATCAGTTGTGAAAAACTGCTTGTGGAGATACCTCTGCTGCTTTTACTCGCTTCAACAGCAGGACGGTCTGGCTCTGGAGACCCTCTGTTTGGAGATGTCACTCAGAGGTGAGATTTTCCCGGCTCCTCTCAGAGCCAAGGAGCCCCACGAGCAATGCCAGGGAGTGAAGAAGGACCACAGGGAAGGCGAGGGCCCCACAGGGCTCATCTCACCTCCATCAGCACTGGCAGAGCCCCGGAAGGCTTCGGGTGGGAGGGACAAGTCTGGGACTCGCTGCTTGGACCCTGCTATGCCTCTGTGAAAGCGTGCCTCTGATGCGTGGGGAGCAAAACACGGGCAGAGAGCAAGCGCTGCATGGGAGATGCCACAGAGGAAAATCCCAGCTCGAGAGAAAGGGCAGAGAGAGGTGCCAAATGTCCAAACAGGGAAGAGTGAGCCATTAAAGCAGACTGGTTAAAAAGTGCAAGTGCTGGAACATATGCTTATTCGCCTCAAAACAGTTAAGTGATATGCAGGCTTTACTATCTAAAGAAGAATCTCAGCAGCCTTTTTGTTGGCTTGCAAACTTACCTCCCTGTGAAACTCTATCACCTCCTCCCTTTCCCCTCCCATCTCTGTTTCTCCTCTTATTTTTTCCCATGTCTTTTCAGGGGAAAAAGTAGAAAAGAAAACGAAAGGATGAAAGAAATAAAGAGATGGCAAACATGAAATCTGGGAGAGCGGTGGGGGAAAGGGGTTTTCTTGCTCATTCACAAACAGTCAGCTGAACAGGGAAACCTGGGAAGATTTCACATGCCAATTTACAATTGCTGACAAGACAGCCCGTACATGCTTTATTTACACATTGATGAGGAAGAAGTTAAAACGACAAATCAGGTGCAAAAATAAAATTGTTCAAAGTATTAATTCTAAAAAATTAAAAATTAAAATTAAACCAGGAGATGGTAGACTTGTGCTGGTAGTTTCAAAAAAAATAATGGTTTGGTGTTTTCTTTTTACTAGGAATGATATAAATAGAAAACCAGCAAATTATCAGTTTCTTCATTTTTATTTGGTTTTTGCTCCCTTTATCTTTTTGCTGGCAACAGCAGCACACAGGGAAGGAGAATTAGATGCAAAGTGAATGATTGACAAAAAGAGCTTTTTCTTTCACTTGCCCTGTCCGACTTTGTCACAGTGTCTAGACAATCTGAGTAAAAAGACTGCTTGATTGTAGCTCCTTGTAATATGTGACAGAGGGTATTACATGCATGCACAAGCGCCTGAAAGTTGTCTGTTCCTGGCTCAAAGAAACCAGCATCACGGGGAGTTGGCTAAATGTGAGAGAATATATGTATGCATGTACATGCTTAAAGTGATTTCAGCTAACTCAGGAGTTTCATAGACAATAAATATAACCTCCATTCAGCATTGGCCTTTGTGTCAATGAATGGATTCCAAAAACTAATCTCCTTCAGTATCACAGAGCAGGCTTTTAATATCCGAAAGTCTCATCTCCCTGCACGTCAGCATTTGGAGCTGTGGAAGGCTGGAGTTATTCAGCCAGCTCTGAGATCACCAAACAAAATCTGGAGCTGTTTTACACTAAACTCTCTAGAGACAAGCGCACAACGTTGTTCATGCAACATGCTGTGCAACTTACAGTAAAGGAACAAGATTTTATTCCAATTCTATTAGGAAAGGCAGAATTTCTCAGATGTGCAAGTTACGGGTCACGCAGTATTATCATAATTTGACAATGGTATTGTTAAAAGGTATGTTAGTAGCCTAATTAAAATGAACTTTTCTGATGCAAGTTGTATTTGTTTATTTTAAAGTTGTATTTTTATAGGCAATATAAAACGTGTTTTCATGAAAACATAAAAAAATGTACATGTTTTTTGAGACTTCCTTAGAGACAAATGAAAATAACCATTATGTTATTTGTCTCCTTTCTTGTCCTTGCTGTATTTCTTGGACTCCAACATTTACATTGCAAGCAATCCAACATCAGCCTAACCAGAATAGTAGTTTCCTCCCCCACGTTGGAAACATTGTTCAACAAAGATATAAAATTAATTATATCATTAACTATTTATACAGTCATAGCACCTTAATTGCTTTCAGTTAGGAAGGAGATGAAGGCTAAGAAGATGTTATTAACACTATTATTATTATTATTACTACTACTACTACTATTATTATTATTATTATTGTAAATCACGCTCCTTCAGTTTTTCTGTTGGTTCTTGATACAAAATGGAAGCCAAGACTGAAACACCCACCAAAGGCGGACATCCACTCCATTAACAGAAACAAAAGCAGCCCTCTGTTAGCTAATCAAAGCCTAGGAAAAGTCCAGGAGTACCAGGAAAAGCCAATTTTTCATACTTGTATTTAAAAATTAAAGCTCCAACACGTGATATTTGAAAAGCAAAAATTATCGATAAGCCTTTGCTTAGTCTACCTTCTGCAGTTGTAAGCCATTGGGAAAAGATGGATGAGAGAAAGACTGGTGTAAATTCAGAGTATCAGAAGTTTTTCCATAAGATTTTGCAACTCACAGCTGAAACTCTGAATTACGGTACCTCTTCAGAACCTGCTTTTTTCAGTCTTGTAGGAGAAAATGGGTCCTTAAAATGTTTGAGAGAGGGGTACAGGGGGATGCAGGGGAACACTTGTCTATTCTGCGCCCTCCTAGCCATGCCAGGCCCTCTGTCCTCCAACCCCTTGTGTAGGAAAGGAGACCACCACGGGACAGGGTCCAACCTGCTGAAGAGACATGGAGCTGGTTCAGACCCAGCAGGGTGCATTCTCCTTCCTCTTGGTTTTCTCTGGAATGAAATTTGATGGTATATTTTTAGGAGAACTTCTTTCAGTGAAAGACATAAAAGGGAAATGCTGGAAGACTGGTAACTGTCAACTGCCTTTTTGTGACTGAATCTTACAAATCTTGTCTGGAAAGCACCAGCAGGAAAGCTGAGTTAAGAAACAGTTATGTTAAAAGGGAATCAGAACAACAAAATCCTTGGCTTTTATTCAGTGTCTGTGGTGAACATGCTTCTTAATCAAACCAAGGGTTGTATCCAGCACGGCTGTGAAAATGATATTCTCTAAGGGTTCTCTTCTTGGTATTTTATGTTTTGCTGAAAGCACCACAGAAGTATCAGTCTGTGATATCAAATAAGCCAAATTTCATGAGCTACAGTAGGATTTAGTATTCAAAATGCCACATTCTGAGTTACCGTGAAGAAGCAAGAAGGACAGAAAGGGCTTTCCAAGAATAAGAACTACAAGAATTTTTAAAAGAGACTTCAGTTTTCCGTGGAATGCCTCCTGCAGACTGGATACGAGGAATAATCAACACAGAAATTTACCCTGAAGCTGAAATGTCTTACTTTCCGTACCACCATTAGTAGCTCCCTAGAGAGAAACTGATGAGTACATATTTTGAAACACAAGTCTGAGACACATTAAACCCCCCAATTTTCAGAAAAGTCTTGCTCACCTACTTTGACTATTACAAGTCATTAGGAAGGCATTACAAATTGAGCAACAAATAGGCACTTAAATCTAGTCCTGTATAGGTCAGTAATTCTCATGCTGTCTGCTTTTTGACCTCTCTTTGACTTACATTTATGCATCATTTTGGATTTCCAGAATTAATTCTCTGTCAGTTTTAAGCCAACTCAAATTAAACAGATGCAATAAAATAGCAACACTTGTAGCATTTTTTTTTTTAGATCTATTAATTCTGGGATCTTTTAGAGGACCACCTCCATTCCAGCTTGACCAGTGATTCCACAATTTTTAGGAATCACAAAGCAGGTCAGAAAGATACAAACAAATACTTTAAAATAATTGAACTCTCGGGTGTTATTCATTATTTCTCAGGCTTGTGGGTTGTGGGTTACTATATATATACATATAATTTTTATACTAATGGCCCGATCTAGAAAGAATAGAACTTTACTGCAGTGTGATAGAACTGGTTCAGCCTTGAAAGAGGCTGTAGAATGGGGATTTGTGTAGAATGCCTTCAAATCTACATGTGCACCACACCTGTCATACTGCCTTAAAAAATGTAAATCAGAGAAGATGCAGTAACACCACTGGATGTCCTGTGACTATTAAAGATATGCAGAAAATCTCACAGACACAATGTGGTATTCCTGAACAAAAGGCCAGAAACACCAGGCCAAAACTTCAAGTCAAGTATGTATCAGGATCAATGACTGCTTTGAAACAGTGTTTTTATAAGAAAAAGAGCACTGAAAAATGCCTGGGCTGCATTAATTTGACTTCTGAAGAGAGTCCTTTAATGCTTCACTCCCGGATTCTGCTTTAGTGGGCTGAGCAGAAAAATCTCAGCAGTTTAATTGCTTGTTTGTCTGCAGCAGTCAAAAGTCAGGCCACTGCCCAGTGTCAATGGACATCCATGGCCGGAGGAGTAGGAAGAGCAGGCTTAGATGAGCTTAGATGAGCTCCTGCTGCCATACTGCTCAAAGCAAATGCTTTTTACAGTGCTGGAGTGCTCTTACTATTGTTTCTTGTCAGCACAAAGTTGCTTTGGAAGTCTTCTACAATGGTGGCTGAAGGGATTCAGGAAAAGGAGCAGCTCCTGCTGCCACGAGAAGAGCAGACCCTGCAAGGAGCTTTGAAGTGCCGTATTCTGCCCTGCTGTTCCTCCCCATTTACTGAGTGACTGGGATGTGGCCCTGGAAACAACAGCTTCCTGACACTACAGATGTTTAAGTTGTAACACATGTCTGCAAAGTATAGCATTGTGCTTCCCTTTCCTCTTTTTCCCCTTTGCGACCTGAACTAAAAGTCAGTTATGAAAGATGAAGGTTTGGGCTTCTTCTTGCCTGCTTAGTTTCAGCCATCCTCGGTGGACAGGACCAGCAAAGGGAAGGTGTGTACTGAAGGATTTCATCGAACTGCAACCTGACCCTTTGCTTCTGCCAGAGGTTGTGAGCACAGTGATCCATGGGGCAGGGTGTGTGGCCACTGAATGCCAGGAAGAAAAGAGTGATGAATGTCTTGAAGAACAGATCCATTGTCCTGCTGGTGGGGTATGGTCCCTCTCCAGCAAGAGATTTATTACAATCTAGACAATCCATTTATTAACTATATATCTACACAATCTATTTATTAAAAGCTAGAGAGAACAAAGGAAGTCAGTGTTCCAGCTGGGTAGGAGGGACAATAACTTTGTCCACGTGTGGTGCTTGTTTGAGGGACAGTTGTGGTGGTGGGACTGGCCAGTGGCTGGCTGGTGGGGAGGTCACCTGGCAAGGCCACAAGAAGATGCATTAGCACAATGTGGCTGTTGGAGCAGCAGTAATCAAAAGCTCCCCAATGCAAATGATACAAGAAGATGAGACAAACCCTCCAAACCGCCCACAAAAGGACACGTTGCCACCCTTTCTGTTTTCTGCAGCTTCTTTGCCAGCCGAGTCTGTGAATGCCACGGCCTCGTCTTTTTCAAAAAACAGTGAATTCCCTTCCACTCTCTGTGATACATCCCTTTCAGCAAAACCAAAACAGAACAAAATATAACAAGCAATTAAAGCAGAGTCTCACCCTGCAATCTCTTAAAGATACAGTAACAGAGTTACACCTTATACTTTTACTACTTTAAAAAAAGATGCCCTAGAAAAATGCAGCACAGGAAGATCAGTTCTGCGGGGAGTTTCTTCTGTGTTATTCTGTTTTCGCATCAACATCCAAACTTTAATTGTAATCTAAAAGAAAGAAGATCACGTATAGCTAACTTGAGAAGGAAGGCCTGCAGGTTTTATTTTCATAAACCAAAGAGCAAGTCAGTCTCAGAACTGCACTGAAGATGGCTTTCTTTTTTTTCTTCTTTTTTTCCTTAAAATGAGTTAAAGAAAGCTTTGAAATTAACAGCTAAAGGCAGCAGCTACACACGGTAAGGACACTGCTTACCCTACAGTTAAACCCCAAAAAGTACGGGTCTATCCTTGGTTCTGAGTAACACACAAGAGCACCATGTAAATTCAATAGCACGATTTCAAGCTACATTCCTCCTTCATCAGGCTGCTTGTGGTAGCTCTGTTCACGAGCAGAGAGAAGTGGGTGGATGGTCTGCATAAGCATTTTAAGCTAATGTGCCTAAATTTTAAAGTGCCTTTTAAGTATATAAATTAGAAAACCTGTATCAAGAGAACAACTGCTGCAAATGCCAGAATCATTTCATCTTGGAAAGAGAAGAAGTGAAACAGTGTCTCCACTGATTTCCTCTTTCTTTTCCCCTGTTAAGAGAACAGAAAGATGATTGCAGGTTGATTCACACTGTTCTGATTTTTTTTCTTTCAATCCTTATTTTAAGAATCTACCTGGGATTAATGGGTGTTCATCTGATCCACAGTGTGGGAGCGGCATGGAGCAGAATGCAAAATGTGAATCGGGAGGGGCAGGGAAGGAAGGGGAGAAAGGGAGAGGTATAGAAGTTCTGTCTGTTTGCTTCTTTGGAATATGTAAAAGCATAGAGACAGATTTTCTCTCAAAACCCCCCATTGTTCCCTCCCCACCCCCCTTTCCCTATGCACAAACGAAACTAACCTCCACGTTGTCTGATTTCTGATTTGTGACTGAAGGACTCGGAGGATGTGACAGCAAGGAAATGAGAGCAAGCTGAGTCTCCAATCAGGAGATTATTTACTTTGAGACCATTCCAGACACTGTTCCCTCGCGAAGGGGCTCTTATTTCACCTGGGTTGCTACTGCTAAGTGTTATTTAAATTCCTTACTTGTCCAGTTACATTGGGGGAAAAAAATACTCTCCTTCCTAAATAGGAGCAAAAATTTGCCTGTGGCCAGCTCGCAAAGAAATCCCCACCATCACTGCAGCTGGTTTCAGCTACAACAGCAAAGATGCTTACAGGTAGAGACTCCAGACAAAGTGGTAACCACACGGTGACAAAGGCCAGTGAGCAACCAGAGTGATGAAGGTACTGACTACATCAGTAATGGGAAGACACGAAAACTCTGCCCACAGTTACACACAACAAAAAAAGTGCTACTAGGTGAGACTTGTTTTCTCAAACCGAGCTGTTGCCACTGTGGTTTCAGTGTGTGACAGTTTACATAAGGGTACTGGGTCTGGATGGGGTTAAGTTTCTTCATAGCAGCCCGAAACCTGCTGTGCTTTAGATTTGTGACCAAAACGGTGTTGATAACACACCCATGTTTAAGCTATTGCTGAGCAGTGTTTGCACAGTGTCAAGACCTTCTTTGTTTCTCACTCTGCCCCTGCAGTGAGTAGACTGGAAATGGGCAAGAGGTTGGGAGGGGACACAGCCGGGACAGATGACCTCAACTGACCAAAGGGATATTCCGCACCATATGACGTTGTGCTCAGTGATAAAAGCTTGGGGGTACTGTTTTGAAAGTAGCCATTGCTCAAAGACTGGCTGAGCATCTGTCTGCTGGTGGGAGGTGGTGAGTGAGTGAGTGCTTTCGCATCACTTGTTTTCTTTGTATTTCCCTCACTAATTAAACTGTTTTTATCTCAACCCACAAGTTCTCTTGCTTTTGCCCTTCCATTTCTCTCCCCCATTCTGCTGGGGGGCAGTGAACGAGCAACTGAGTGGGGGCTTAGCTGCTGGCTGGGGTCAGCCCGCCACAGTGAGTAATATGTAAGTGATGATCTTGGTCTGGAAAATAACTTCAGAGGCACGCAGGTTAAACCTTGGTAACCGGACAGGCAAGAACTGAGATACTGCTTGGAGATTAATTTGTCAGGATTACAACGACGACACATTACCGTCTAGTCTGTTTTTAGCAGAGATTCTGAAATCTGGAAAACCAGAGAGTGGTAGGCTGACGTGATAGTGAAACACACTAACATGCATTCCTTCTTACAGAAGACTGACAGTGTTGATGCATACAGTCCAACCACGAGGCCACTAAGACCAGCGATTCTCAACTCTGTTTTGCCAACTACCTTACAAACTGCAGCACCCCATGTCCTACAATCCTGTGCTGTCACAAGCTTCGTCTGTGCCACCAGGGATGTCTTGCAGGAAGTCTATGGTCAGTCTCTCCTTCCTTTTAACCACACAGTCCCTAGTGCCAACGATCTGGGAAATGCCCCTAGAAACAGAGATAACCTACACACACCTGGACAGAGCAATCAGCAGAGCAGGACATAAGTAACAGGAGGGGAATCGAGACAGAATCCACAAGAATGGGAGGAAAAAGAGAAGCTACTGTCCCCTTCCTTGGCTTCCGCTGAGAACCAGTGACCCACAGCAAAGTCCTTCTGCCTCCAAAGGCAAATCAATATTGTTCAGTTCAGAGTGGACACTGCAGTATCACAAAGCCCAATGAGATTGCCTACATCCCACTTCTACCTGAGGGAACTCTAGGAGGTAGTACCGAAACTGATACACACGAACTTATGCCCCAAAAGGCCTGCTCCTCTCTGTCTTTCTCTGACTTTCTGTCTCCCTCTCCTTCTGCCTCTTGAAAAGATACCAGTTTTCAAGATACCAGCAGCAGCAACAGGGGAACACAAAGCAACAATGCTGGAGAGATGCCTTCTCTCCTCTATGTATTGTCCTCTTTGTCTTGGTATCCATGTATATGGTTGTAGGACTGACGAGTCTTCATTTTTGGTAATTAATCCCACAGTGTGCCTTGACTCTTAGGTGGCTGCACTGCTTGAATTGGAATGTCACAGCCAGGGGGAGAATGGGCCAACAAGAAACATGGGAGAACATCACAGGTGCTTCAAGAGACAGGACTTTGAGTTTAAAAAAGGGGTGATGGTGGGGAAAATCATGAGGGAAGGTCTCTTCCATTAACCAGAGAAGATGGGGCTTAAAAAGGGATCAGGTGCCATCTAAAGGCCACGAAAAAGAGATTCTGCTGGGTTAGTAAGCATTTTCCGAAGGAAGCCAGCAAACAGCTAGAAGGCCCTCCCACTTTGGTCAAAATAATTAAGTATCACTAAGCATATGGTAGTTCTATTTTTAAGTTTTATGTCCATGTTTGAGGCCAAGTAGAAGAGATAATTTGATTTCATGACAAACCTGAGGTCATTACACATACTGCTCAGGGAATGATCTGCAAGGGATGCTCATGTGCAGTGACTCTAAGCTACAGGTCTATAATCTGGTCCTTTAGCTTAAAGCTACCGCAGTCTCCTCAGCGAAGCTATAGGAGGTCCTACTTGAATCCTTAATGGCCTAAGCAGAAAGTCGCATTGAAATAATGGACGAAATGGAAGCTGTGGGTATTCAGGTTAGGTGTCAGGGAAGAAAATCCTTTCTATTGGCAAGGACAGCAAAACAACCTGGAACAGATTGCCTAAGGCGATGTGAAGACCAGACAATTATCTGCCAGGCATGGCACTGCCTCTGGTCAGGGGGATGGATGAGTCTCTTTCAGTCTGGTTTTCTATTACTTATTGAGTGACAAAATCAGCAGGTGCAAACACTTTTTAATAGCCCCTCCCCTCAAGCTAGAGGAAGTGCGATTTCTTTATTTCTCTTGCTCCCTCTTTCATTCTTTCTCAACGTTCATACGCTTAGGAGAAGAAACTGTACTTTAAACCTGGCTTGTGAATGAAGGTACATTTGCAAAGCTCTAGAAACCCACCTGAAGATCCTGTCAGTCACACAGAACAGTGTGGATATTTGCCCAAGTGGACATCTGCTCAACCTAGCATGCAGGATTATCTACAACAGTGTTCCTTGACCTGTGATCCAGGGAGCACTGGGGTCCATAAATCATTAGGTGGTCCACAAGCCCATCGCACACGCATGACCAAGCAAATACACGTGCACTGGACACTGTGCCAGCATTTTGCTGGTGGTGCTTGAGCTCCTCATCACACTGCCTGCGTGCCCCCCCCCCCCCCCCCCC
>RSEF01000003.1:73489761-73591769 GCA_003993805.1 Himantopus leucocephalus | reverse complement strand
ACTGCAGGGGGTTTGGACTAGAATACCTTTAAAGGTCCCTTCCTACCCAAACTATTATATGATTCTATGATTCCATGAAGATGACCCATTTCAGTTGTCTATGTGCTAATCACAAGCATCTGGAAAAATGTATAAACCCTCTGCCTGCAGAGTAGCAATGCAAAATAATGCTCCAGAAAACTAACAGCTAGATTTAGACTATTGGAATATTAAAAGAAACAGTTGTAACCAATTTAAGAAGTCCAAATGGAAGAGGGGAGTTGACAGGCCTTATATGTCACAAATAATATCTGTGTGACTGACAACTTGGAAGTAAGAAACCTTGGATATTTATGAATCAAGATACTCACAAGATGGGGTATTAGTATCTGTTACAGACCATTGGAATCACTGCAGAGCACAGGATGACGGGCTTCTTCAACACCTATATATAACAAGTATAAAAAACCCCCTTGTATTATCTCAGGCCCATTCAATCTGAACAATTTATGCTGGAGACCTTATGTCACTCCACTAAAACACACACGGACTTTCCAAAGGGCTATGAATGGCAAATTACTAACTACTAATTTAAGGAAAGATCAGCCTTCCTAACCTTGTGAACTAAAGCTTTTGCCAATTAGCTAAATGAATCACAAACCAGAAGGTTACTGGTTGTTTAGACTGAAAAGGACTGACAATTTCTGTGCAAACAACTAACATTGTCTATGAACAAATCCAGACTAGTACAATTTTATGCAATATATGAACATATATTCTTTATCTACACATAAATTAAAATCACAGTGCATGTTTTCTGAGAAGTAATTTCACAAAACTATAGCAAATGGGAGTCAAATCAGGCTGAAGACAGAACGTACAAAAAGTTGCTGACATCTGCAAAGGGTTTAAGACATTTCCTAAATGCCTACAATGTTACAACCACAAAAAGAAGACTGGACTAGATAAAAATAACACACAATGAAAAAACCCAACAGCTGGGTTTACCAGGGAAGTGAAAAAACATATAAACTGTTATATACAAAACCAACACATGAAGGGCGAAAAGGGAAAAGATAATAACAAATAAAAAAGCTAAAATAAAGATTATCTAGAGGAAGCAAGAAGATACTAGGAAAAATTAAGGCAGATAGACACAGATATGTAATTTTTATTTTTTTAAGTGGATTATGAAAGACAAATCCTGAACAATAAAAGTGGTAGAATTGTTCATAACAACATGACAGCGGAAGAAGTTGTTCAATACATATTTCTGATTAGTACACAGGTAAGAGGCCAGACTATGTGTTTATAATGATAATGAAACAACTTCCGACCACAGCAGCCCCAGGAGAGGGGATGCTAAGCAGCAGAAGCATGATTCTAGGTGTTTCAGCTTAGTTACTAGAAATAAACTTGTCTCAGAACGTTTTAGAGAACAAGCCTTGGAGGTGCTTACTGCTGCATCTAAAGCAGTTCGGGGCCCCTGGGGAAGGACCAGGGGCAGGAGGAAGGCTTATGATGCGTGAAAAGTAATTACAGGCCAGTAAGCTTTATCCAGTATTTTGCACAGGATAGAACAACCAACATAGGACTCAATTAAAAACATCTTAAAAAAAAGAAAGCTCTATAATTAAAGTCAATCAACTTCGTTTTAAGGAAAACAGATCCTGTCAAACTAATCTGATGTCATTTCATAAAAAAATTACAAGTTCACTTGACGAAGGCAGTGTTGTTGACAGTATTACAAGTCTATGTCATTTGACTTGTTCTGTAGAACATCTTTACGAAGAAACTGAACACTTTGAAGCCTGCATGGCGTGTGCTCCCTCTGTATGTGGAGAGCAGGACCTCGTAGGTGGGAAGCACTGTAGGTCAGGCAAAAATCTCAAACGTATTTTATACTGAGGTCACTTCTGAGTCCACAATCATATTAAATTTATTAAAAAGCTGATAAAGGAAGGAAACCAAAGTGTAACTGTAAATGGGAAAGTATTTATTAGTGAACAGATGGGTTCCTATTGGGTTCCCACAGGTATTGGTGATCATCCCTTTACTATTTAATAGCCTTAACAGTGACCTGGAAAGTTAAGTCACCACAGTTAGACATGAGACTGGGGACAACAGAAAACAAACAATGGAAGGACAAGCCTGACACAGAGCAACTGGGGTCTGTAGAAAGATGGGAGAAACCAGTTTAGGTGTTAATATGGCCAAGTGCAGAATCACCTTATTAGAATAAAGAATATAGGCCATACTTACAGGATGAGAGGGAGAGAGAGGACTCTATCCTCCAAAGCAGAGACTGAATATGAGACCAGGGGTCCTGGGAGGCAATCAGCTCGACATGAACTCCCCACGCAAGGCTGTGGCCAAAAGGGCTAACGCGAGCCTCAGCTGTACAAACAAATGAAAATCAAAAGATGAGTAGGTAGGTTACAGTGATGCTGTATTTGGCTCTCGTTCCTCTGCTCTCTGAATAATGTATCAGGTTCTGCTGCTCCATTTTTCAAATAAAGTGTTGGAAAACTGGAAGAGTGTTCAGGGGAGAGAGATTAAAGAACTGAAAACACTGGGTAGCAGAAGGCTTCATTTTAAACAACAAGCTTAGAGGGAATTTTGTTGTTTTGTTCACAGTATAGGAGTATTCATACGGGGAATAAATTTGCTATCAGCAGGTTCTAATCTAGCAAAGGTGGAAAATGCACTGGAACTGGAAACTAATCCGATACAGATTGTGAACAGGCAATTTTGTTTTGCTTTTTCAGCAATGAACTGTTATGGGCAATTAACCAGTAATTAACCCTTTATACTACAGGTTGTGATGTACTGTCCATCTCTGCAAAGTTGTGAAAATAACTGTGCTTGATTTAAAAAGGATGAACATCCACGCAGCTTGGGTTATTAGGCATGAAGCAGGAACTCTTGGAGGTGAGATCTACTGCCTGCGTGAAGCTGGGCGTCAGGTGAGTTTCACTGCATCAGACACTGCTTTGTGTTTCCACTGAGAAACACTCTCCCCTCTCAGGGTAGTAATCCTGGCAGCCTTCCCGCTCATGACCTACAAAATGCCTCCAGGGCAAACCCCGAACTTTTGGGGCTGAGGTAACATCTAAGTACGGATGACATCCAACTGTCCATCTTCTGCAGGATCTGCAGGCAGCTGTCTCTGAATTCCCAGCACCTGGCTCCACAAAAAACCTCATTGTGCAAAGGTCCTCACACTGAGATGCCAAGGAAACAACTTTTAGGAAACCGATGGGAGTTATTACAGCTCTGCCACTGAAAGAGTACTGTTGACTCCTTGTTTCAGCAATTCAATTCATCTGCTGCCTTCTACTGGGGTCTCATCGCAGGGATCTGCCTGGGATCCCATCCTAGGATCCCCCATGTGCAGAAGGTGACCTTAGAGAATTAGGCCGAGGGAAGGACTCCTCCATACCTCACAGATATTTCCTCTCTGAACTTCACCCTTTCTGGACAAACCGATGTACTATCTACTTTCTTCAGGAAAACAAGTTAGTGCCTTTAAGCGGGGTGAGTGGACGTGAGCACCACTTCTGCAGGCACCTCCCAGCTCACTCTGGATATCCACGTCTTCTCCTTCCCCTTCACCCTGCTGAGGGAATTGGATGCTGCCAAGAAAGCTTTTGGCTCTGCATCCCAAGGAAGGGGTCTGGCAGGTGGGCTCCTAAGGACCATGTGCTCAGCAGGAGGTCCTGGCTACTGAATTTGCGTCATCTGACAGCCTGCCAATATTTAAGTTTGGTGGTTTTTAAGGATGCAGTGCAAGCTTTTGTCCGTGCTGTCTGTCTTAACCTGGGCCTTTGGCCAGAAAGTATTAATCCTGTCAATGTGCAGGAGTAGGGAAGGCTGGGAAGTGTTTGATTTGTGCCAGTTGCTGGCATCAGCTCATATTAAGCTTCTGGAATGAACCCACTTATGATTGAATGCTGCAGTGTAAATTCTGCAAATAAAACAGATAAAATAATCTCAATTACTTGATCTCAGCATTGGTTCACATATGCCACTCCATTAGAAGGCATTATTTCAGACACATATTTAATTATTTTTAATTATGATTCTACAGATATTTTTCTGTTCAACAGGTGGGGAAAAAAATGTGTTTTTCAAACTTTCAGTCCCTTTCAGTAAGTAATGCCTGCTAAAACACAGCATACATAGCATAGTAAAATCTCAGTGCTATGTTACAAACATAAAAGAAACACCCTGTCTTAAGTAAACTATTATAGTACAAAACTTCTGCAGAGTGAACTAGAGCAAGAAAGCTTGTGAAAATTAGGGAGGAAAAAGGCCTGTGCAAGTGTGATGTAAATATAAATATGTGCACATGCATTCACACACACACCACCACCTCATCTCTGCAATACCTGGTATTCCTATCAACAGATCTCAAGACTCAAAACTGTGACTGGCAACTCTTTAGTAACTAAAAGAGCAAAAGTTTTGGGAAAGATGATCAAGAGCGAGGTTTCAGAGCTACTAATAAAAGATGAATCAGTGTCTGCTAAAGCACAGTTTGAATTGTGCATTTTTGCATCTCAATCCTTTCTGTCCTCCTGGATGCATTTTTGTCCCTCTTCCTCTGGCGCAATCCCATCTACGTTCTACAGTATTAGGATGTTCTGTTAAGCATATGTGCAACGGTGTTTTTAAGCCTTGTAAAGGCTTGCTTATGTCAAAATATGTACCGTGACAAAGATCACATGGGCTACGCTCCACAAATTTCTTTTTTGCAGATGAAGTAACCGTGGTAATCTTCCTAAATGTAAATGATAAAAACTACATAGAAGGAAACAAATTTAATACATGAATTTTAAAAATCTATTTGAAATATTAAGAAATAAGTCAGATGCGAGGCTTGTCCTTTTACTCAAGACACACAGAAAAAGAATTAAATGGGAGAATGTGAGACTAACCACCCCATCTGCCTTTGTAACTCACCCAGCCAGACGCAGAAATGCTATGGAAGTTAATGCAATGAACCCCAGAAGTGTCACTTTCACAAATCTCAAGAGGCATCATTGACCCGAGGCTGGCTGCAGTTTCTGCCCCAATTCCAGTTTAATGTATTCCAGTTTGACCCTCAAGCGACAGTGCTGCTCGAGAACACGCTAAGAAACAAATGCAGGCAATTGCTTTGACATAATTCTTTTGGACGCAGGCAGATCGAATGTGCTGATGTCAACAGAGACCAGAACAGAGTTTTACCCAACCTCCTTTCCTCACTGAAGAAAACAATAAGAGAAAACAAAGCACAACCCAAACACATGCCCACCTCTCAGCAGTAAAACTGTCTAAGAAAGGGAGAACCAAGACAAATGTATGGTTTGGATGTATACAAAGCATTTCATTTATAGCTTAAATTTACCTGACATATGTATAATTGCCTCTTTGCACATAGCACACATGAAACATCTGTTCCGTAGAGGATATTCATCAAAAACTCTAGGAATAGCATAATTCAGTCCTTTATGGCCATAGTACATTTAAAAGAGTTCCTAACATAGTACCCTCACCTAAAAGTAAACTGCTCTTCTTCCTTCTCTCCTATTCTTTTAAAATTTAGGGGATCACACAGACCTGCCTTCAATATGATTGTCAGGATGAAACTTTTCTGCCTTGCCACCCATTTAAATGCCCAAGCTTCAGCAGCTTCGAGGCTGCATAGTCCGATATCAGAGAACATTGAGGCAACACTGACAGGGACTTCAAGAATAGAAACTGGGGATATTTTTTTCCAAGGTAAAGATGAATTATGGTAGGAAACCAGATCAAGGAAGCCACAATAACTATCTTGAGAATAAAAGATTAAACTAAAGATTTTCCTCTCTACCTGGTTGCTGTTGCTCCTGAAATAACTTCTGTATTAAAGGAAAAGAGAAAAAAAACACACATCAATGGCACAGTCTTTCAGAACTCTTAAGGGAAAATACCAGGGTTGAACGGGGCTCATCCCTCAACTTTATACAATGAAAACAGAACAAAGAAACAGATCCCAAGCTCATTCCCTCCTCCCTCTTTTACTTCCTCTCCTAAGAAAGTCTTCCACCTCTGCTACTCGCAATTTTCTTTTTCTTCTGTTCCTCCAGCTCCCCATCAGTCCATGCAGACAGATTGTCTGTAATGGTATCACGCAAAAACCAGATGAGATCCTCAAGACTTCCCCTTTCTGTGTACCTAGAGTGCTTCCAAGAAGAGAAAGTCTTGTGAAGAACTGGGTTATCACTTCCCTTTTTGGCAGCTACTTGAGTGAGTCACTCTACCACAATAAAAGTCCGCATCTGCTATCTGACCACAACGAAGACAGAGATAAAAATTACCATTTTGAATGTCCATAAGAAGCATGGTCTCTGAGAAGAGTGATCATGGGTTACAGCCAGTGAAACTACTTGATCTAGAACATCAAATCACCCTACATAAAGCAAAAACAGACTTGTCCTTCTTCTTCTCCTACCCTTTATGTGATCTGCTCCCAAAATGCGATCACAAAGTGTGGTCCACACTTTGGCTGATCACCAGAGGCTGCAGGACCTTTTCAGCTTTGTTGGGACCTGTGCAAATGTTGTGATGTTCAGGGAATAAGAGTTTTAAGACCACCGATCATCAGGAATTATCAAACACTTTAGCCCCTGGAGTGTGTGGTGTCCTGCTCCTTGTGTAATCTTCCAGAAAGAAAACTTTGGAATCACTACTCTAGAGAGTCAGAAGACAAAGGTTGATCAAAACCATGACTGAATGTCCTAAGGAATTCCTTTAATTTCTCATACCGTCATGTTGTATTTTTTAAAGCATTTGTCAAGATGCAACAGTATGGTTGAAACATTTTTCTAATACTAGAAATGAGAAGGTGGCTTTAACCAAAATAAAAGTTTACTATCTACCTTGACTTCTGTAAGGTCTTTGACACAGTCCCATATAACATCCTTGTCTCTAAATTGGAGAGCTATGAATTTAATGGATGGGATATTTGATGGATAAGGAATTGGCTGGATGACCATAACCAAAGAGTTACAGTCAATGGCTCCATGTCCAAATGGAGATCAGTAAAAAGTGGCATCCCTCAGGAGTTGATATTGGGACTGGTACTGTTCATATATTTATTAATGACATAGACAGTGGGATTGAGTGCACCCTCAGCAAGTCTGTAGATGACACCAAGCCAAGTGCTGCAGCTGATACACTTGAGAGAAGGGATGCCATCCAGAGGGACTTTGACAGGCTTGAGAAGTGTGCCCCTGTGAACCTCATGAGGTTCAACAAGGCACAGTGCAAGGTCCTGCACCTGGGTCGGGGCAATCACCACTGAGGGATGATTGAGAGCAACCCTGCTGAGAAGGACTTGGGGACAATGGTGGATGAAAAATTGGACATGAGGTGACAATGTACGCTCACAGCCCGGAAAGCCAATCGTGTCCTGGGCTGCATCAAAAGAAGCATGGCCAGCAGGTTGACGGAGGTGATTCTCCTCCTCTACTCCACTCTGGTGAGACCCCACCTGGAATACTGTGTCCAGTTCTGGGGTCCCCAACACAAGACCTTGGACCTGCTAAAGCAAGTTCAGGAGAGGGCCACAAAAATGATCAGAGGGCTAGAACATCTCCCCTGTGAATAAAGGCTGAGAGAGTTGGGGTTGTTCAGTCTGGAGAAGAGAAGGCTCTAGGGACACCTTATTGTGGCCTTTCAATACTTGAAGGAGGTTTATTAGAAAGACGGGTGAGAGACATTTTACCAGGACCTGTAGTGACAGGACAAGGGACAACAGTCTTAAACTGAAAGACGGTGGATTTAGGTTGGACACACGAAGAAATTTTTTACAATGAGGGTGGTGAGACACTCAGGTTGCCCAGAGAAGTTGCAGATGCCCCAACATTGTAAATGTTTAATGTTGGACAGGGCTTTGCGTAGCCTGGTTTAGTGGAAGATGTCCCTACTCAGGGCAGTGGTGTAGGACTAGATGGTCTTTAAAAGTCCTTCCAACACAAACCATTCTATGATTGATGATTGTGTTATTAAATTGAATTCCCACCTGTTATCACAGTACAGAGACAGTGCAGTTAGCACAGCTGGGACTTAATGGTGCTGTAAGACAACTTGCAAAACAGGGTTACAAACCACTGTTACTGTAGTCAGAGATAAATAAAGCACCTGCACTCTAGCATTAAGGCACATGAAAAAGAGAGGATGAGATTACCCACATAATTTTGTCTAAATGCATAGATAATATAAAACAAAAAGCAAGAAGCAAATGCACCCATATCCTTACATTGCCGTTTGTATGAAGAGTCAAAGTTTATTATTTTTTCCATACTGTAAAGCTACAGCTGTTACGACAATCACAGCAGTTATTATGTAGTTCATGCTCAATATCTTCTCAGAGCACGAGAGATCCGATGATCTGCAGGCTTTGAACACTTCCCTCTAAACATGCTCATCTAATATGACTCCAGTTTTCAGTGACAGTAGGTTATCAGTTGTTTGGCTACTGCATGCTATTACAGTATTTTTACAACAGGAAATGTGTATTCCATACCTAAGAAGACTACACTTACAAGAAATAATGCAGGAAAGGAAAGTGATCTAATTTCTATTCTGCTTCCTTCCTTCTGCAGCGTGCTGCATTGAGTTGTTTGTTCCAAAACACAGATATTAGTTCAAGGCCAAGTTTTTATTTACCCTGATCCTACAAAACAAGCCTGCAGCTAAACTGCAATTCAAACACCTCAGGCTGTTGTACTGCATTCACATTCATGTAAGCCATTTAGGTAAGTGGGCTTAAAATTTATCTTTTCAAGGTTATCGAACCTGCCTTATCCATGGCTGGTAATTTTTGTGTCAATGCCATAGTTTTAAAACTCCTGTGAATTAGGAACACTTCCTGAAGACACAAACAGTACATCAAGCAGGAAGAATCAATTTTGAAGGGTCTTGGTTGTGGTCCTGACCCTCAATATTGCAGACTGTAAGAAAATGGCCATTGTGCTGCATTTAGGGAAATAGCACAACGCCTTCACGAAGCGTTGCAACCGTCCATGGATGTTACCCAGCTGCCACTGCTGAACAAAGAAACCTGACTGACTGCTATGCTTCACTTCTCTGCTTTTGCAAAACCAGTTTTCAGTTTAGGAAGTCTGAGGTAGCTTTTTAAGATGAAACTTTCAAGCATTCTCTTATTCTTACCCCATTTATTACTATGACTGACAGTAGACGTGTGTAATAAATTATAAATGGCCACATGCAACTGCCTCCTGTCTGCAAGCTAAAAGCTGGCAAGAGACTCTATACCGCTTTGGTGCCAAATCTGCATCAGGCAGGTTGGTGAATTTGGGGAGATTTGAGCAGCAGCGGATTTGCAAGCTGACCGATCAGTGCTGACTGCTTGTTGCCGGAGTTCTTGGGAAGGGATAAACAGATGGGTCAGGAAAGGACAGTACTCTGAACTGGATTGCATAGCTGTAGAAGTAACATCCACAGCTCATTTGTTCTCTATTTCATGCTATTCTAGCATGGAGGACAGAGAACCATTAAAAACCATTAAACCTTTAAAACCCTCCCCACTATATCCTATATTTTTTGTGAGCTGACAGTACTAACTCTTTCATATTTATGTGTTAGAAAGGTAGGGGAGTTAAAAATAGAAATAAAATCAAGGGATACCTCAAAAAGTTATGTTTGTTTTGTTTATGATGTGAGTAGCATACTCTTTTGGCAAGGCAATATTGACTCTGAAATGCAGAAGATTTGCCTAAGGCTGGGCTGGAGCTTCTGCTTTTTGTTTGCATTTGGCTACTTAACCGTCTTCAGTGAAGATCTTCTTGAGCGTGAAGAATGAGGCTACATGTTTTCTTTTGTACGTATTTTTTCAGAGCAGTTTTTCAGATGCCAGGAGCATAAATGTAAGTGAAAGAAAACAGTCCCAACTTTGTGAGCTTCCCAGCACTATATTTTGTATGGTAGTGCTTTTGTTTTCTTGCAAGTTCAGCACTGCTTTAATGGCAGCACCCTGGATTCCCCCTGCCCCCAACAAGTGATACATATTAGTACATCTGTTTTCTCTGTAAAGTCTTTTTGCATTCTTTGCAGGGCACAGGAAGGATGTGGGCTCCTTTTCACATTCAAATGAGGCAAATTAGCCTTTGCCTGGGTCCTACAGTATAATGCTTATTTTACATTTAAGCGTGAGAAAAGGGGAGGAAATAAAACCCAGTGCGTTAGGTGGGTTACATGTTTCATTTTGGTACAAGGCTCACTTAACCTTCTTTTGCGAACTGCTTTCCACAGGACATAATTTCAGGATGGGGTTCAAAAGTTTAATCATGTAAAGTGACTGAATCATTTGCACAAAGAAACAGCAGCCACAGTTACATTAAACATGAGAAAAGGCTGAAAATGCCAACCTGAATCAGCAGGGCTCAAGCAATCCAGAAGATTCCAGAAGAGCACAGATGGTAACTTCCTCACACAGGTGACCAAAGTAATGATAATGGGAAATGCTGTGCTGGACCTTACACATACAAACAAGGGTCAGGGGATGTGCAGGTCACGGGCAGCATGGGCTGCACTGACCGTGAGATGGTGGATGGTCTTTTTTCCAAAAAGATGGCTCACAACTCTGGACTTCAAGAGACCAGACTTTGGCTTCTTCAGGGATCTGCTTAGAAGAATCTCATGGGATACACTCCTAGAGAAAAAAAGGGGTCCAGGAGAGACAGTTGATTTTCAAGGATCACCTCCTGCAAGCTCCAGAATGGTCCATCTCAATATGCAAGTAGTCAAGCACAGGCAACAGGAGACCCACATGGATGAACAAGGAGCTTCTGACTAAACTCAAACATGAAATGGAAGTGTACATGGAAGACATGGAAACAGGGTCAGATAGGGTTAGGAAAACCAAAGCCCACCTGGAGCTGACACCAGTGGGGGTTGTCAAAAGAAGCAAGAAGGATTTTCACACGTGTATCAGCAGCAAAAAGACGACTAGGGAAAATGGGGGCCTGCTGCATAACAGGCCATTAGTGGTGTACCTCTGAAGTCGATACTGGGGCCAATACTGTTTAATCTTTTCATTAATGATCTATATGATGGCAGACAGTGCGTCCTTAGAAGGTTTGGGAGGAGTCATTGATACCTGAGATGGTTTTGCTGCTGTTCACAGGTACCTTGACAGGCTGGAGAAATGAGCNTACTGTTTAATCTTTTCATTAATGATCTATATGATGGCAGACAGGGCGTTCTTAGAAGGTTTGGGAGGAGTCATTGATACCCGAGATAGTTTTGCTGCCGTTCACAGGTACCTTGACAGGCTGGAGAAATGAGACAAGAGGAACCTTATGAAATTCAACAAAGGGAAATGTGAAGTCCTGTGCTTGGGGAGGAATAACCAACCCCATGCTGGGGGATACACACTGAGGGCTGACCAGCTAGAAAGCAGCTCTGTGGGAGAAAATCTGGGTGCTCCAGTGGACAAAAACATGAGCCAGCAATCACAGAATCACAGAATGGTAGGCATTGGAAGGGAGCTTCGGAGATCATCTAGTCCAACCCCCCTGCCAAAGCAGGTTCATCTAGAGCAGGTTGGACAGGAACGCATACAGGCAGGTTTTGAGTATCTCCAGAGTCCCTTATAGCAAAGAAGGCTATCAGTGTCCAGGCCGGCATTAGAAAGAGTACTTCCAGCAGGATGAAAGGAGGTGCCATTTACACAGCACTGGTGAGGCATGTCTAGACTGCTGGATCCAGCTTGGGGGGTCCCTGAAATTTTGGGGCTCTCCAGTACAGAAGAGACATGAACTTATTCAAGCAGGTCCAGCAAAGGGCCACGAAGATGGTTAACAGTTTGCAGCAGCTCTCTTATGAGGAAAGGCTGAGGGAGCTGGGACTGTTCAGCCTGGAGAACAGAAGGCTCAGGGGGATCTTATTAATGTGTATAAATGCCTGATGGGAGGCAGCAAAGAAGACAAGGCAAGACCTCTCAGTGGTGCTCAGTGACAGCACAAGAGGCAATGGGCACAAATTAAAATACAGGAAATGCCGCTTAAACATAAGAAAACCCCCCCTTTTTTTTTTTTTACTGTGAGGATGGTGAACACTGGAACAGGTTGCCCAGAGAGGCTGTGGAGTCTCCATTGCTGGAGACACTCAAAATCCAACTGGACGTGGCTCTGAGATACCAACTTTAAACTGACCCTGCTTTGAGCAGGGGGTTTGGACTAGATGATCTCCAGAGGCCCTTTCTAACTGCAGTGATTTGTGATTCTGTCAGGTCATGCTGAGACCTGCTGCACTTATTTGTGTTCTTCTCTCCCTCCTTTTAGAAACTAGAGACAAATGCAACAATTCAGTAATGTAATAAAAACATGGTAGACATTTTGCAGGGAAATGGTGTGGTTCAAATTCCTGCTATTTTAGAACCTGTGCTCTCATCCAAGTGGTAAGGCTAAGAGATGAGATGCAAGAAACACCAAACAACTGCTTGGTAAACTGTGTTTTACCACAGGCAGTTAGCACTAGGTGGAAATTCAGTGCACATTCATTATGCTACGGCAACTTCTCGCACACTTAATCACACTATGCATGAGGTATCATACTCCATATACAGGGAAGTAGTAGGGTGCTGTAAATTTACACTTGGCTTTACTGATGGCAACCTCCCAGGGCAAACAATCCCTCAGTTCTGGTGACAGTCATGGGCCAGGTTTGACAGGTTTTACTGAGAGAGCTGGAAGGAGTTTTGACACACCTAGTAACGCGTGGAAGTGCTTTCTCCAGCTCTGCTGCTGTCCTCATCCATGGTTCTGGGATGGATGAATGATGATTTTGGACAGCCACAGTTCAGCAATCAATGGGCTGAGGACCTGCAAGATCCGTGTCCCAAGTCCCTGTTCTGCTCACAAACTACCCCTTGAAATCAGTTACTTGTTGTTTCTTCTTGGTTTTCCCTCTGTTCTGACCTGAGTCACTGTACAATGACCTCTTTTCTGGGCCTGCGTGAGCACAGCCCTGCCACAGCCTCCCACTCACCCCTGTGGGAGCCCTGGAGCCTGCTCCGGCTGCAACAGGGAGGCCACAGAGGAGCAGCAAGAGTTCCTACTGTGTCAGAGCTGACACTGTTTTTCCAGATACCTGGCCGTCCAAAGCACACAGGCACCTACTGTTCTCACCCACCTCTCTCCCCTTTAAAGCCAAAGGCATCCAAATTGATTAGTCTTGCGGCATACAACAGAACAGTGACAATATTATGTGTGTCGGCCTGAACTCCCCTTCTCCTTCAAGCGCTCACCTTAAAACAGCAGTGCAAAGCTCCAGTTCGAAGACCTAGAGTAAATATAATCAGGTCTGGATTTAGATCCAGGCTTCCCCCAAAGCCTGAGCTTGCTCAGTGTCAGGCTCTGGCTGTCCTCAAGCTGTAGAAGCCACGAGATTGCTCGACTGGAGCCTGATGCCTTTAACACTGGTTTACTTAAAAGTGTTGTGCCAAAGGGGTACGTGGAGGATCCTGAATAATTCAGGAAGCTCTTGAAAACAATGCAAGTGAAAATTTGTTTTAGGCATGCTAGGAACAACCAGTTTCTGTCTGCTGAGGCATCCATAGCACTTTTAACCCATAATTTCCATTGTAGCCTGCTAAAATAATGAGATTTGTTATTCCTGTCACATGCCCTTTCTAAAGATGCTGGGAGGGTGTGGGAGAGGAAAGAGAGAAAATTAGTTATCAGCCACCACTTGCCAAGAGTAGATTGAGCACTCAAGAGTTATACATTTATGTACAAATGACTCAAGGGAGTTTCATTTATTCCTTCTCTCCAACTTTATACTTTTTTTGTCCTGTCCTACAGCCCTTGTTCCCCTGTTGCACTTGGTCACAACCCGCCTGCAGTGGACAAGTTGGAGAGTGGTAAACAGTTCTGGATTTTTCCCCTCTCACCATGAGATTTCATTTAGACTCCCTTTCCCAGACCTCAGAGCCTGCCCAATTTCTGGGAGCAGAACAGAGAACAAGAATAGAGTTAATCTTTAGTGATGTGATAAAAATCACTCTCACACAGACAACTGAAGAAGGATTTCAAAAGAGCTGTTGTGCCAAGCAAAACCTGAAATTGAAGCCAACCCACACCTTCCTGCTCATAGACACAGCTCGCTCATTTTCTCCCCAGCACTCCCTCTTCTCTACTAATTCTACCTGGAACTAAAATGTAAGTCACCGCTGAGCATACCCTCACAACAAAATGCGCTGTGCTTTGAAAGAGGCCACTATTTCCATACCCAAACCACAAGCATTGCTGCATTACAAGTGGAGGCACCTCATCTCTCTCTCTATGTTTTTCTTTTTTAAAAATTAAGTTTGTAAAAGCACATTAAGAAACCAGATTGGAGAGATGGGATAGGAGAACAGGATGCATGGAGATTTGATGGCTCTGGTGCAGTCTGAGACACGGAGGAGCGGGCAGGTGAGCAGAGCAGCTGGGAAGGGAGGAGAGGAAGGGGCAGCAGGAGATGTGGAAAGGGCTAGCAGCTTGCACTCTTAACGCCAGAGTGCCAGCTGGCAGCTACATGTTGCTGGTTGCGTGTGGGCTGTGAATATAATAGAAGAGATGAGCCTTTAGGGGAGGAGCTGTCTGATAAATCATTAATGAATGAAAATATGAAGTAATCTGTCTGCCTAGGAGGCAGAATCGTCTAATAATGAGGATGGTGGACTAGGAAGCCGGAGATGAGGTTCCTATCTCACCCACAAGACCGCTGGCACACCAGCTCCTTTTGCTGTGCATAAGAAGATACACCCGCCTCCTTACATTGAAGGGCTGCTTTCTTAAAATCAACACAGAAACCCCATGATCTAGATGAAAACATGATAATAAAATTTACAGCACCCTTTGTGAAAACTGCACCCCCTGCTTCTCTTTTGTTGCAGGCAGCGCACAAAGAAACAATACCCCTTCTCAGAGACAGCTTTCACTAAAACAGAGGGTTTCTCAAAGCCGTAACAAAACCTAGTATGACCTTTTGCCAGTGGCATTTAATTTTAAATCGATGAACTACATATACAGTACTAATTACCCATGAGCACATTTTAGCAACCAGACTATTGGTTGGAAATGTAAGGGTATGTCTGTGTGTGGACAGGGACACTCTGCTTTCTCTGTGATCTCCGAAATGAAGAGGAAAAAGCTCAAAAAATGATGCTGTAAGGTACATTTGTGTTTATGGGGATAGCTGCAGGGGCACCAGACGCAGGCAGTCAGAAAGCAATGAGGTTGTCAGAGGAAGGGGCAGGAGGTTAGTGCGGTTTGTTCTGCACAAAGACCTAGCAGGACGTGTCGTGCAGCAGAAAATCAATATGGACCCCGCATGAAAAAAATAATTGTTGGTTTTGTACAATTCTCAGGCTTATTTGGAAACATCCTCACAAAGGTGATTCCCAATTTGTGTGAAATCTTTAACTGTCCTCTCTTTCCTCTGTCTTAAAACCCCCTGAAAGTTCAGGAATTAAAATAGTTTTAAAATAAACACCTAAGAAAGACATGGCACAAATCACCATGAATCCATCTAATGTCGGTGCATTTGTGAGATAAGAGATACAACTGCTTTATCAATCGGTGTACTTAAAATCATGATTTTCCAGAGCTGCGTAGATCGCAGCAGAAACCATAAACAGAAGACACATATAGCCATGACAGAGCCTACGTATATAGAAACTTAACCAAGCACCTGAGCAGATCTGTGGAGTTGAACTGCATACCTATTTGCGGTGCTGAAGTCCAGTTTAATTATCCTGCCAAATGTCCCTGAGCCACAACAAGGTTATTACCATTTACCAAAGGACCTGCTCAGGATATTTTACAAGGAAATTGCCTGTGCCTAATCTAATTGCTAAGAAGTAGCTAAAATTACCTTAGACCTGGGAAGACCAACAAAGCAGAAAGCTCCAAAAGGTTCAAGAAGCTTCACAAGACTCTTCCTGTAAATCACAGCTGTGGCTATTTAGCTCCCAGTCAGAGTCTGACACTGTTTTCCGCCCAGAACAAACATAATGCAGGTGAGATGACTTACAACACACAAAAGTATGATTTCTCACACACATAAGTCTTCTACTGGTTACCGAATACATCTACATAATAAGTGGGGTTTGTAAATTATCCACTGATGATGTCACACAGATTTAAATAATCTGCAGCGTCAGTGTCTACCATTTGCAAGCTGTATCTGACACTTTAACATCCTTTGCAAAAGATTTAACTGGGCTCCATTGAAGAATACTATTTTTCAAGCTTTTGTTTAATCATAAGATGAACAACATCTATAAAATTTAACAAATGGATTGAGATGGCTTAGATGTTTCCAGACCCTTGCAGGGAAACAGTACACATCATCAGAAGGAACTGCTTCTGTAAATTACAGAAAGTTTAATTGGAGACTGCTGGACATGTTAAGCTACAGACAAGCTTGTTAGCCCAGGAAACGTGCAGCATTGCCTGCCGAATAACCACAGAAGTACCTTTGGAGAATCACCTACTTGTTTATGTCCAAACTGACCAAGAACAGATTTCTGTCGGCGCCACTGCCAACAGCTACTTCGACACATTGTGTGGACTGCCATGATTTCAACTTCTGTACTGCCTGCTATTTTGCTTATGTGTTCTGGGTTTAAAGAAAAAGCAAGGAAAAAAAACCCAAACCTCCGTTCACACTCCACCACTCCACTGACATAGATGAGCCCAGGACAGATGACCTGGATTCAAACTGGTTAAATACAAGAAAGGGCAAGTCGCGAGCAGACAAAGCAAGCTCCAAGGGGTTTTCTCTCAGACTTTCACAGTTTTCTGGTGCTTTAACCAACCCTGACTTGTAGAGCATATTAAATTTGCTGCTCTCCCTGTCCAGTATCATTAGAGAACTGTCTGTCAAAGAACTGATTTCTACCAGAGCTGGTTATCNTGTCAAAGAACCGATTTCTACCAGAGCTGGTTATCAACCTGAAGAAACTATACAGCTAATTGTCAGCCATGCCTAGAGTGTCTTCCTACACCACCATGGAACTGAAAAGAGATATATATATACATATATATTTTTTTTTACCCCTATTTTTTTGTTTTAAATAAGGAAAATTCTTGTCTGGGTGACAAATAGAAGCATCTCCAACCCAGAGGAGCCCAGAGCAACAACACCTTAAAGCTCCTGGAATTTATCCCAGATGTAAGAGATTCAAAAGAAAAAAGAAGATAGCAAGACATTGACTGTATTCATCGGTAGCTTCTAAAAGAGTTCTGTTCTGTGAAAAAAATACCATGAGAATTGCTGGTTACAAGTGAAGTGAAGCAGCAGTGATAATTTGACATAAAAATTCTCTAAACAGCAGCACTCTTACAGCTCCTGATGAAGCAGGATGGTGGCCTGGAATGGTACTGGTCTCTCATAATATCGAGGAAGACTTTCCTTAGAGAAGAGGAGATGGTTAAAAGTCATGGCTTAGGAATTTTTTTTTCTTTAATCAGAAGTACGACTAGGGAGATATTTAATATAGCAATAGAAACTTTTGATGATTAGCAACAGAAATATTTAATACAGCAATTGTAAGTCCCCTGCAATACATGTGACTTTCAATGATGTCTCAAACACATGCCTTAGAGGAAAAACATAATTTGATGTCTGGAAACTTAAAGGTGCTGTACAAGGGGTTTTGCAACACCAGAGTAACAGGTCTGCGTTTCCCACAAAATTTAAAATTTGGGTCTCACATACATTCACCCAAATCACACGTGCATAAAAGCATGGGTAAAAGCAGATGCAAGTTTGGAGACCTACACTGGATGGTAAAAGCAAAATGACCACAAAGATGTGAGTGTGAGCTCTTCCCAAAGACCCCTCTCTGACTCTGCACAACGAGCAGCTCGAGTGCTTTGGTCACTCTGGCTGTAAACGGAGGTCCTTTCTCAGAGCTCTGCCCAACATCCACCCTCTGAAATGTCTTTCTGCGTACTATGCAACACACAGCCTTTTTGCACGCTGCTGCAAGAGATATTAGATGCAGGGTGCTACATCTTTTCCTGAGCGTGAGCCACGTGAAACTGCTCAGAGCAAGACAGGAGCCACAGTTACGTGCAAGATTCGCTACTGTTGATAATAGTCAATGGCATATTCCACACGCATGACCAGACAAGTTTCTCCAACTAACTGTTTCTGGATAACATCTACACCACATGCAGAGGATGACACACACGTGGAAGGCACATGCTGCACTAACACAGAAATGATGAATATTTTAGTATCAACACGCAAGAATTCTGCTTTCCACTAGCAAGGCAGCTTGTGCGTTCAGCATGCTCTTACTCCCTCGGCATGAGCAAAAAGGCTGCTGCAAGCAGCCCCTTGATTCAACACAAGCTTTTCTTCTGCTTTTTCTGCTTTTACTAATGCTCCCTTGCTCTCATCTGAAACACTGAAAACAGTCTAATCCAAAAAGGAAAACAAAGATATATACTGTCATTTACAATTGTGCATGCTAATCCCCCAACAACATCTAATGACATACAGGAAAGCTGGTGGTTAGACTCAAACTAAGCCTCCCTGTGTAATTACAGTCAATTAGAGGGCAAAACTCAAGCGCAAAACATTAAAAAAAGCAAATGGAACAATCTTGGGCTCCTGCAAAGGCATTTAGCATATACCAAAATGGTCATAGAGAATATCTTAAAAATATGACTGTGGAAGTTGCATAGTTTTCCTACCCCAAAAAACATGCCATTTCACTCGTATACAATTTTTTTTTTCTCTGTGTTTTGATACATTTGGCATAATTACCATGGTAGAAAACAATGAGAAGTCTACAGCATTTATCAGCTGTCAGTCTCTATGCTTTCTATATGTCTATATGCTCTATAGATAGAACAGAATTTCATGTACTGGATCTTTCATCAGCCTCTGTTTTACAAGAACAAAGACACGTAGTTGCCTAAATATTTCTCATCAAAGGATGTAAATGGAAAGAAATGGGAGAAAAAGGGGACTATGTTTGATGATAAAAGACATGCAGAGAGAGACGAATGCCCTAATATTGAAGAACTAGCAGAGAGGGGAAAAATGGACAACTCCTAAGTGTCGTACACAACCAACAAATACCATAGCAAAATGAGGACTTTCCTAAACAGATGATTCAGTCCAACTACAGCTAACTAGACTCAGAATCGCTGCTGGTGCACCGATGCAACCACTAGCTTTAAGCATACTGTACTATAATTTGGTTTAAGTTCCCACTGAAAAAAAGACAAACTTTTAATAAGCAGCAAAAAAAAAAAAAAGACAAGAAATGACCTGAACTCCTGTTTCCAAAGTGTGTAGTGGAAGTGTCCTTCCACGGAGTCTTCTTTCTAACTACCATCTTAACTGCATGAATAGGAAAGTTTGTTAACCAGGGACCACAGTAGTTAACAATTCAGATCACATCTAAGATCTATGTATATTTTCTAACTAATAATTTTACAAAGAAGCTAAAAAGTCTCATGCTATTTCTATTTTTATCCTTCTGCCTGTAAAGCCACTTGCTTCAGTTATGATTTTTGCACAAAATAAAATACAAGGTAAGAAATGCAGTTTGATAAAAAAGGCAAAACTCATGTCAGTAAATCAATGTGGTCTGAAAGGTTGTTACAGGATTAGATACCACCTTATAAGACCAGAAAGGCAGGATTCTCAGCACTCAGCACAGCATTCAAAACCCTAACAGGTTGACATAGTAGATTTTATATTTCTTACTACTGCTGTTGCATGACATGATCAAGGATGCACACAATCTTGAAGGCTTTTCAAGCTTTTGCCAGAGGGAAAATATCAAAGCAGGCTTCTCTCTGCCTCGTAATACTAAATGGGGTTGTGCAGGAATGCCATTTACAAAGTTGAATCTTTTCTTATTTTCCCTAAAAACAATAGGAGCAATACGACTTGCTGTATTAGACATATTCCTGTAGGTGGGCGGAGAAGAGGTATAAAGATCACAAGGACAAAACACTGTTCATTAGAAGGCTGTATCAACCTCTGTTAGCTCTGAGGTTTTCAGGGTGATACCTTCAGCACAAACACAAACTTCTCATGAATTTAAGCTCACTGGATATTTTCTAAAAATTGCCATCAGTGATTTCCCTGATAACGTGTCTTGGGCAGAGGTGACTCTCCCAGACCAGTGAAGGCTGTGCGGGACCCCTTGGAGCCCACGAATGCTGCTCACCGTTGCTAGCAGGGCTGTTGCAGGACAATGCGGAGCGCTCCTGGACAAGGCTTTCCACCTCAGCTGACGGAGAGTGACATGTCAAGCAGGAATCTCCCCCACCACTGAGCACTGCCCTTCAAGATCCACCCGTCTTCATTTTTATTTTGAAATGGGTATTGTGACACAGCACTGCAGCATTCTCAAAACATGCACTAATGCATGATCTTCACACTATCTTCTTTAGTTTCTCTTCTTGGTTTTTCTGGATTGCTTCCCAGGCTTTCTTTTATCTTTGAGCTTAGCAAACTGATTAATATAAATAACTCAATGTCCAAAAATATTCAGCTTTGGTAATCTGCAATGAGATCTCTCCTCTTCTTCATGCTTCTTTATATGCAGTTTCATTATGTTCGTGCCAGATGAGCATTTAAGCGAGAGGGAGCCGTAATGAGAGATGAAGAACTGGAGCAGTGTGCTTATGCTATGAGGTGGAAACAAACACTTGTGCCTAGAGATCCATACCAAACTCTTATTGAAGAGATAACTTGTCTGTAGTATTTAGTGCCCAACATAAAGCCCCGCAAAAGGCACAGAGAAATCTCCTAAATAAAGTCCGTAATAATTAAATCTTCTTGATACTGCAGCATCCTATATCACACACATACATGCATTCTATCCTCCATTTAGTTTCAGCAACCTCCACTGTGCTTGGCTGATAAAATAATCTCCCAAATGATTGTAGCTCTAAAATCTATTAAATCCATGAAGTATTGATGAGGCAGAATTAATGTCGAGAGAATTACATTAACTGCCCCCCTCCCCCTGTATTTCATAAAAGAAACTCTCTAGAAGTAAAGCAGCACCATGGCTGTACTACAAAATACAGCACGTTCAGGTCAGGAAAATCTACATCCGTCCACACACCTTAAGCTCTACCTATAGATGTATTTATCACTATAACAGGTATGCATTTGGCAAGAGTCCTATCCACAGAAACAACCTTATCTGATGCCCAGAATCACGCCCTCTATTCCTTTTAATCTCTGATATGATTCGTGTCTTACACACAGCACATCATGCAAACCAGGCACCGGGCAACAGCCCTGCCTCTCTCTGTGGCGTTCCTCGCTCCCTGCGCTGTGGGGCTCATTAGCTGTGGGTTGAGAGCATTACCTACTAAGACCCTGTTGCTGCCTGATAATAAACTTGGCACAAACAGGCCCAAGCTTGGCAATATTCTCCATGCTGAATGTTTGCCGTGAGATTTTTTTTTTCCTTGCTTTGTTGCTGTTTTGGATTTTTGGCATGACTTCAGCCAAAATTTTTCAAGCTAATTCTGGAACAAAGCATGGGAAACTGGAGTAACTTGTTCATGTTAAAAGCTTCTGGTCATTCCTTGAACAACTTGAGAGGTTTTGTGATTTGGACCATAATTTTGCAAGGTGTCAAGGCAAAATCTTTGTATTTTGATCTCTGCAGAAAACTCCCAAACATGACTAAATTACTAACTTCTGAAAAAATAAATCTCCAATTTGCATGAGCTCACTAAGGAAGTGATGCTTCCTAGCAACTAAATTCCCTGGAGATCCCACCTACAATGCCCCAGGATCCTCCTACCAGCTGGGTGGGACCTGCCTGCTCCAAGCTGCACTTACACTTTAATATTAAATAATCAGAGCTGGATGTGAAACCAGATGTGAGGCTGTTCCATATCTAAATCCGAACTCGTAACGGTTTGGATGGTAGTGGCCCCTGCAGTGTATCACATACAGGTTTTTATTCAGTCCTCTAGAAGGGAGGAAGGGAAACAGAAGGCATGAGAACATGCCAGTGTGATGGAACAGGAGTTTTTGTATCAACTGCATTGTGACAAAAATACCCTGATGCACATATAGAAAAGAGCAAAGTTGATGTCACGCTCCATAAAGCAACATCTGAATTTCCAGATTTCATGCTTTTCTTTCAACAGAGCACTTGGAGGGCTTGTTATCAAGATTGAAAAAAACCCAACCAATTTACCACTTGCAAAATCCTATCCTGGATCTGCTGCTCTAACATCATGATCCAGTGCAAACATCTCTGCCATTGAGCCAGCTAAGAAAGCCGGGAGGTACAGCTGCATGTAGTGCTCTGCTCCATCTGCTGTCTTAACTGTCCTTCCCTATTTCTTCTCCAGTGGCTACAGCAAGAGGGACATCCAGATGGATGGACCACAAACCAGCTCTCTTTGTTCAGCAATTCCAACAATTGGATCACTTCAATTTAAGGGAAAAAAAGAAAGAAAAAAAGAAAAGCTAAACTAAAGGGATTACCAGTGAGATGTAGGAAAACACTTGGGAAAATGACAGACACCAAGATCTCTTCTGCAGGAGACTGGAACATAACCTCCCTGTGTAGGGTTATCTGATTTAATAAATTGAACACAAGTGTAACAACGCTTCACGTCTTTTAGAAGAGCAGACTAAATCCAACCTGACTGGGACTGGAGACATGCAGTTCTGGACAGGGGACAAGCCCCATTCCTTAGAAATCTTATGAACCAGATTTAACATTTATCACACCCAGCGGCACCCACATGCACATCTTTTGCACAGGCTAGACTGGAAGAAAAGAAACAGACTAAAATTGAAGGATTTACAAGCATAGTATAGCAAATCTTGGTAAACCCCAAGATATTTTAAAGTGCTCAAGCATTTTCACACACTTTCCTTTCTAAGGATGCATGATAAACTTCAGCCCATAGAAAGAAATAACAAAAGACACACAACAGAAACACATTATGAGGCACGTCACTGCCTAAATTAATGACTCTGGAAAATGAAAAGCTACTAGAAATAGGACCAAAATGCACCAGGTCAGCCCTAATTACAGAGAACAGCTAATGATTCTGGCAAAGCCTCTTGTGGGCATGGCAGAACACAGGTAATCAAGCAAAAGTTGCAGCAGGTTATTTTTGCAGTGGGAGCCCGTATTCCAAGCTCTTTGCAGATAATGCATAGTTGCTTTATAATAATTCATGTCAGAAACCTGACATAAGAAGAAGAATCACCAAGAGAAATTCAATAGCATTGTCGGTAGACATTGAGGTTGTAAATAATGGTATCATACAAATAGGACACCCAGGAATGCACAAGGCATCACAATATTTCTAAAGGCAAACAAATTTAATATACATAAAGATGCTGAAAACCTGCTTTTATATAATTTCTAAAAATCAAAGCAGGCACTGCCTGCTAAATTGTTGTTTAAAATAAAGAGAGAAGAAAAATGTGTCCTCAATAGGAAAAAAACCAAATCAAACCACCAGGTAAGTGTCTTAGCAGTTGAAATCCAAATTTTCCACAATATAGCTGAGCAACTAGGAATAACTGAAACCATTGTTTAAGATGTGCAATTGCTTCTGCTCTACAGAGAAGTGTGCAGATAGGAGCACGGCATCTCAGATTTCAGCTGAAAAAAACCACCCAAAGCCCTGAAACTTGGGGATGTACCCCTGCCTAAATTCAAAGTGAAAAGAGCAGTGGACTTCCAGGCCCTGAGGTATACCTTCAGCTTCAAGGCCTGTGTTTGAAGCATTCACAGCTTTCCTGGGAAGAGGAAATCTACAGGAAAAGGGTGAGCACACAGTGGCACATCTGGAGCAGGAAGATGAAGGTCAGGTTTACGATACAGCACCCCCTCTATTCACTTTACAGCTTGATCCTCCTCTGATCTTGATGGGTGTAACCAACTACAGGGTCTAGATGGAGGGGTACAGAACACCATACTGTACAACATAAGTCATGCTTAGAAATATAAGAAACTCTTATGAAAGGCAAGAGTTTCAAGGGGAGTCTGGACTGGCAAAAAGCAGTCTGACTAGGGAAAAAAATAAAACAGATCATCCCAAGGTTTTCTGTCCTACATCAGCCATGCTTCTTGGGACTTCCTGCAGTTGTGTAAGTATCTGATGAGGAGGGATGGCCATTCTATGACTGCCTACTGAACACTGTGCTCAACACAAGACAGGCCAAACCTGTAGTGCCACGCAAATATCTGCTCTGACATCCACAAGGCTGCTTTTCAGAAATCTCATCAAAAGAGGTCTCTCCTCACACTGCTCAGAAAGATATCATCAGCTTAGCTGAGGGAGTTTTAAATTCAGCCAAGATTTCCCTCCCAGCATTCAAGTACACTTCTCTAATCAGCTCCTAAAGCCACTATGAATTTTTGATCTGGAGGCTGCATGACCTTTTCTAGGACTTTGATACAAGATGATAAATAACTGCTGAGCCTCTGAGCTCAGCTGCTACGTCAAGATAAATTCAAAACGTTCTCTTGATGTCCAGTCCTTCTTGGATTCAGTGGGTTAGGGACAGAGACTGGGCAAAACTGTTCCCTTGTCTTATATTTTTTGTAACGATTTCTATACTCTTTGGGAATTTGGAATGCCGTAGGCAAACCTACAGTGGGGGCAGAGATATTTCAGAGATCCTTACAGATGAGAAGCTCAAGGTTCCTGATTATTCTACCTCAAAATAAGATTTTGCAAACCGTTTGAAGTGGGAAGAGGGTAAGGAACAGCTGTGAAAACAAGCAAAATTTGCAGAGTCTGTTTACATATTACAATGGGTCCAGGAAAACAATATAAAATTATATGGCAAGATCTTGGAGCATGGAGTGTTACAAATCCAGCTCCAGACTGGCTTGAAGAAAGTCCAGGATTTCCTTGGAGCCACAAGAAGCATCTTCCCTGATTCTGGGGGCTTTGCTAAAACTCCTCTCTCACAGGAAGAGAGGATGCAAAGTCCACACTGATTGACAGTGAGCAAGAACAACAAGAAACAACAAGGGAAGCACTTTTTCACTGAGGATGGTCAGACATGGGAACAGGTGCCCAGAGAGGCTGTAGAGTTTCCAGCCTTGGCATCCAGTGGAATTTTGAAAATCAAGGCCCTGAGCAACCTGACCTAATAAGACCTGTTTCAAGTCAGGGTTTGAATAAGATGACATTTTACAGTTTCTTCCAATTAAAATTATTCTATGATTCTAAGAAACATGCTGCTTCTGTCTCTTTCCTCTTGCTGCTCTTGAACTATGCTCTTTTATGCAGCCATGGAGACTAAGCTGATGCATCTCTGAAGGGAAATTAAAACACAACAATCTTACTACCAGGTCTTCCGATAAACTTTTTTTTCCTTGGTGGTACACAGCATCACTGTTTCTGAATTATAACTCTACTCCCTTGACCTGTGAACACCATAGCTTTGTCACCCCCCGCACAAAGAGCAGCCAATCTGTAAGTACGCTGGATAACTTTTAGGATCAAAGTATCGTTACTACCACCAAAAAGAAAACTAGATATAGCTCCTAACTCTTTTGCAGTAACAGAAGTCAGCACAAAATCTCATGGACTAATGAGTCCGTGCTGCTGGTCTCTGGCTCATCTTTGGCCCTACAACTAAATTCTAGTTAAATAACTGTTGTTCTTATTTCCCAGTATATGGATATAGGTGCAAGCTTACAACACGACATAGTCAGAAAAGTCAAACTGTAGAGAGAAAATTGCTTAAAAGAATAAGCTACAGTAGGGTTTACCCAGGTACCATTGTACAGGACTTTTTGTGCATTTGACCAACTTCTTTGTAAAATTCTGACTTTGGTTGTCTTATCTTTTCTTATCTTTAAGACTATATATTCTGCAGAAGCCTAAACGATCTACATTTAAACATCTGTTAGCTAATCCAGATCTTTCTGTATGATGTAACAACATCTGTTTTTTTTAAATGGCAGAAAAGAACAAGTGTTCTCACAGAGCCAGCCTTTGATTTTCAGTTTTCTACCCTGCAGGCTATCCGAGAGTGAAGTCTTCTGCCAGTGGAGAATAAGCCAGTTTTCATCTGCAATCTGCACATGTTGGCTGAAGGAAAAATACCAGTCCAATACGCTGCTCAGCCAGGGGAAAGAAGGGACACAATCTGCTGGCATTTTTTTCCAAAGGGTGACGGTGATCAATTGGCACCAGCCAGAACTGTATATATTGATAGTCTCCTAGAGGGAAAAGCAAGATGAGCCTACAAACTGCTCCAGATCTGCTGCTTTTTTTCAGGTTGGAAGAGTTTTCTCAGGATTACTTCCCTCCAGCTGGGGCATGTCACTAATTACCTCCTGTTCTTCTCTGCCTCCTTCTCCTCACAACAGGGCAACTCAGCAGCACAGACACGTCACACATGACATGCCATATTCCCATAGTGCCTGTAGGACCAGAAGTCCGTAGGAGCTGGTGCCTCTGGAAGTGTTGCATACTGAACAGCCAGGGAAGCAGCAAAGCTTGTCACATGGGATGGAAAGAAGGAATAAGAAAACTGGTGTAGCACACAGAAGCATTAAATGCCTCCTTATCTCTCAGGCATAAGCGATTCATTCTAGCTCCATGTGGCAAGTGTGCCAGTCAGACGTTCTGGGAATGGATGGAAAGATTTCAGAGGAACTGGACACCCCCACCACTTTGGGAGGTATGTGCTCCCTCTACATTATTTTTGCTCCTGATTTTTTATACCAATAGCATGCTTTTTTGTTGCCTTTGTTTTTAGATTAGGCCTTTGTGTTTCTTCTACTCTAGGTTTTAGCTCAACCGCTCTTCAGCAGAATATAACAGCTACAAACACAATAAACAGATGCCACTGGAGCAAATGAAACTACATTCCTTGCCCTGAGGCCTAGCACGCTGGTTTCTGTCAATGCTTCTCATACTGCGAGACTCCATACCAGAGGAAGAAAACCACATGTAATCAACTATGTCTCTATTTCCCGTCAGCTAAAAAAATTTAAACTGAAAAAAGCTAAAACAATCTTTCTGAAATTCTCATTGAAAACTGAAATTGATCAAGACAGCACCACTTACCAGATTTTCCCCCCAAAACAGAGCAAGTTTACATTCACCACATTTCCTCAAAAATGGCTCAAAACCATGCCCTGTAAAATAAGAGAGAAAGGGAAAGAAAAAATTAGTGAGTGGAACACCACAATTTATGTTACACTTCTTTCTCATTCTGCTAGCATTTATCACCAAACTTCCTCCATTTTTTCTGTTTTAGAGAAGGAGGTAATTGGATTTGAATCTTCACAACTAATTATTAAATTCCACCGGTATTATGCAAAATATTAAAATAATTGCAGGACTCCCTCAGACTGCTCAGACACATCACTGTCACTGACACGACAGCTATTCAAACTTCAGGGAGACGAGGTCAACAACATGAAACACGTAGCAGCATAAAGCAAGTGTGCCAATTATTTTAGATCCAGCCCTAAAAAAAATTGGTCAACCTAGTATCTCCTAGTGATTTTGCTGTGACAAACTGTTTTTGAAATACGATGCACGTAGGACCCTTGACAGTGTCCTTGTTTGAAAACTACACAAAGGAAAAAAAAGGGTTTATGCCACAGTTCATTTTTAGACTATATTAATTACTCGGCATTCTTTAGAAGAACAAAGAGGGAGAAGAAGCAAGACAGCGCAATATCCAGTTCGACACACACTAGGGCCAGTCCGAAGAAGATGGAGAGCAGAAGTGACAAATGCCATCATTTTGCCAACCCTGAGTAAATTTCACATGACAGCTACTCCTTATTTTTCCTTGAGGCAAAATCTTTGAAAGAACAACTCATGGGGCACAGACTAACAATGATGTTAAAATGTTTAGTTTGTAAACTCCTAGACGATGGAGGAGCTATGACTCTGCTGGTGTTCATGTTTGGGAGTGGTAACTGTACAGCACAGGTTTCAGTGCCCAGGTGTCCGCACCAGTGAAGCCAGACTGAATTTGAACTGCTTTAAGCTCCAGTTCCACCCCCCTCAAATACATGGCTGAATTTTCCATGAGAGAGGCATCTGTGAAATTACTGCTGGATGAGTAACTTTACAGCTATACATAGCTATACAGCTATAACTTGGAGCCCTGCACTATCGATCGCGGAAACCTGCCTCAGCTGCAGAAGCAGCAGCACCTCTCCTGAAGGATGCTGTAGGTATCCACAGGAAAGGAAGGGGGAATGACTTTTTAGATCAAATTACTTTTACTGGTCCTTACATGAAAAGTAGCCAGGAAAATAAAATTTCTATTAAAGAATCACCAAATAAATCTGCCTTAAAACGTGGCAACTACATTACACTGCTCTAAATCCTGATTAGTAAGCAGACTTCTGATCTCATAAGGCTAAGACTTCATTTTGGGTGGAGAGTTCAGGGTGGAGAGAGAAGAATAAAAAAAATCATTACAAATCAGAAGGGGCTGTTGTGAAAGATTTTAGGAACAGACATTTTTAATCACAAAAATACAAACCAAAGCGTCTTCTTCTCTGCTTGCTTTCTTTGTTTAGTAGTTGAGAAAAGAACCTGGGCATATCAAGGAATAAAGAAAAACACTCAACACCCCCTCCTCCCTCAACACCTTTTGTACAGCTTGGCAGCATTTGTGAAAACACTGAAAAAAAGATGGGTCTTAACTGCTTTGCTCAAACTCGGGGAAGGTGGTTATTATTCCAGTGCCATCCATTTCCCTCCCTAGCTTCCAGGCATTTGGCCTGGAAAGAAAAAATCAAGTCTAGAAACTCTGCTTCTGCCTCTGAACTAATTGGATAACATCTGCATGCAGAAAAGTTAGAAGCTTAAGAGACGAGCCAGGTCCCAAACACTCCAATAGCACCTCGACTCCGGATTAGCTCATTATTTTCTTCTACACCAAGAGACTGATTTAATAATTTCCCCAGAGAAGTGACAAATAAGGGAAACTCTGTACTCCACGCTGCCGATCCCATGAATACTTGAAAAACAGGGGCTGCCACCGTTGCCAAAAGCGGCTAACCACCCACCACCACCCCCCCTCCGCCACTGGTGCGGAACTTCTGGATGTGGCCCCAGCAGCGCTCCCTCCCTCCCTCCCCCCAGCACAAATGCCTGTGCAGCAAATGGGGCTGGGGGAGCAACTGGGATTAAAATGAACTGGGTGAATTCTTTAGCCCAGTTCGCAAAGTAACTGCGAAAAAAACCCCACCCAAACCCCAAACAAACCACCCTATGCTTGCACTAGGGAAAAAGGGAGGAAAGGATGGACAGGCAGATGCAGGATTTGGGGAATGGCAGGTCTGCTTATTTGGCTGCAGCGCTAGTTTCAACCAACAGTAGAACTCCACTGTTATGGTACTGGATTGCAGGTTGCTGTCTTAATACCTGCTAAAGGAGTCTAGTCCAAGTCCTCCGTTGAGACCATATGCGACAAAAACCAGCAAGAGGGCTAGGTAGGGGGGTGTCTAGTTAAATCTGAGGCAGAGACATGATTTACCACACCTCTTGAACTTTGGGGGTGGCAGGTAGAAAGCTCAAAATTTTTCCAGGGGACGCCTTTTGCTTGATTTTGGAAGATGATGCAAAATGTACCCTGTCTCTCTGGCTACAAAGAAGATGAGTTATTTGGGTGTAGAGCGGGGCAGGGAGGGAGAAGGGAAGGGAGCATTTTTTGCTGCATAATTGGGGTGAGGGATGGATGTGGCTTGCAGAGAAAACCAAAGATTATTCACTCTTTCATTGTATTCAGTCTGGGGTCTGTACAGAAGTCAGTTTTAGCCTTAATGATTTTCATTCTACCTAAGCATATAGAAGGAATATTCCTTTTTCTTGAAGGCTTTGGATAATGTTACTTATCTCCAAATTCTGACCAGCACTTCTCAGAAAAGCTTTGCTGACTTTGGAGAACACAGCATAGGAAATGCAAAATAAATTAATATTGTCTTCAAGACACACCGATTTTGGCTTCTCTTGCAATGAGTATAATAAATAGAAGAGGTGACAAAAGGTTTGTCTGACCAGAATTACTAATGGAAGAGAGCTTGCCTTCCCAAGATTCTGTGCTTCAGAAAAATGAAAACCTGGAGGTTTTCTGACTATTCAGTGAAAGGTGCACTTCTTTCAGATAAGTCTATTTTCACAGATCATTCTTTTAAGAGAAGACATTTACCATAAAAGGTTTTGATTTGCTTCTGTTATAAAGAGTTGCCTACAAGTGTACAACAGCGTACCCTAATATCCAACAGGCTGCTGGCACAAACTGAATGGCATATAGTAAAAGTTTAAGTTTATTGGTTACCCCAGCCAGGGGAAGAGTGGGGAAAAGAAGAGAAGTTGCAGGCAAAGGAAAAGCATCGAGAATGAAAACCTTTTCTGAAAAAATTCACATTGAACTCCCCTTCTGCTTGCCATCTAAAATCAAATACAGAATGAGGATACTTTAGGGTATGATCAATTGAATAGTACTAGATTTAAGCAATATCAGCTTCCTGTAAGTAGCTGCAACTTGCTACCCATCCCAGGCCAAAACATTTACAACAAGGTCACCCCAAACCATAACACACACGCATCACTACCAATATGGAAGTGGTGTTCAAACAAAAGCTGTCCAAGCATCTCCTCCTAAATGGTAAGACACGGTAAAATACTTTGCACACCAACAGATATGAAAACTTGCTCTGAAGCTCAAAAAAGCTTGATTTGAAAATTTAAAGAAAAACAAAACACTCTTGGGAGATAATCAGGCTTACTATATGCCAGGAACAGCCTTTTCCTGTAAGCGGCACCAGCTTCAACTTCAACAAATTGCATTGTTTTACAAAAAAACATACCACCACCACCCCACCCACCCCATGTTGCACATACACCAGCAGTGTTTTTATGTACCCTTGTGTAAAAATTACTTTCTTCTTATAAAGAAAAAAGTATTTTGTGAAACAGAATGTGGTGAGTAGCATAACCACACGTCATTTGCGTATTGGGTTTCATGACATTGCTTGAGACAACCCCTGCTTATTCTCATCATCTCCCAGATACATTTTTGTCAGTTCATAGTGGGATCAGGATTAAGTTTATTACCACCGGCAAATGAGAAATCACTGTCAGGAGACATAGTAACTACTATTTTTTCAAGCCTGCACTCCCAAATCTGTCAACATCCACCAACTTCAAGGATCTTTGGATCGAGTCCTCTGTGAACAATTCTAGACAAGAACCCACAAAAGCCCCTTATTTTTCATTAATTCAAAAATTGTTTGGTGACAATTTACCCACCATTTGAAACAGGCGAAAACATGATTTAAGGCATAAAAACAGTTACATGCTGGTCTGGTACACGTTGCAGTTGCTGCAGGTCATGCGAGCTTCACCCAGCTGGAGGAAGTGGGCTGGCTGAAGTCATAAGTGGTCTTACATACTTTTCAAATGCTAGTAGATGCAATGCAGTTTATGATACTCAAACACAGAAGAAAATCTACATAATGATAAGCATCTGACAGTTTTCTATTAATAACATGCTTCTGCTGCTATTTTTTTTCAAGCCTCAAAGTAGAAGCAGGCATCCCTGGTTCCTGGGCTGCTATTTTACTTGGCAAAAATTGGGAAGAAGGAGGTTTTCAAGTTGGAGAACAGTTTACAAATGAACATATCTGGGTCAGGATGCGTAACCAGTAAATAAGCTGGATCCACTTTGTAGAGAAAGCATTGGTTAGCCTGCAGAGCAATAGCCTTCCTTTTTCATATGTTCTAATATCATTCATGCTTATTTTACAACACATCATATTACATAGATTATGGGCCATGAATTAGTCCAGAAAGTGTTTTTCAGTAGTGGGTTACTGTGGCCCTACAGTAACAGAGTCTTGAGTCACCCTTTTTAGACAGGTTGGGGACTCTGTTGTCTGGGAGGCTGTTGACACTGGTGTTTGAACAAACGTACGGAGGCATGCATGTTCAGTTTTGCCTAGGGTGCAGTATTTTCCACCTATTCCCACAACCTTAAGATTTCTAATCCTACTAAAAACCAAAAAAAGCATTAAAAAAAAACCAACTTCTAAAAGCAACGTTGAATACAAGATGAAAAACAATCTCCTGCATGCTGACTTTATAAGGCCAGTTTATAAAGGAACTGCACATCTTAACTTACATAAAGCAATCTTTTACTTGTGCAATGCCAGATTACATATAAAGACCCCTTTTCCTGTGAACATCTGAAAGCTTTCCAACAATGAAATGTTTAAAGTTTAAGGGAAGCTTATAGGCTTGCTCTCAGACAGAGACAGAAGCCTCCCTGTTATCCTGAAACTACCCCTTTCTAAGCGAGGGTCCCACATAGCAGGCGCATGATATGAAAAAGTCTGGTCGTCAACAGCAGGGGGAGAGCTGAGCGGCAAAGGGAGTTCCAACGGGAGCCCACTCTTGCATGGAGGACAGACACAACCCTGGGCACCAGCAGAGGGAAAAAAAACAACCCAGCAACACCATTAGAAGACTCTACTAAGACTAAACGGTACCATTCTGGTGGTTCCTCCTCCCACAGGAGCTACAGGACAAGGACCCTGCATTTTTTCATGCGAAACTCACTGGATTTCTAAAACAGTTATCTGAAAGCTTCATTCAGCTGCAGAATGTAAATAAGGATAACTAGGATAACTCCCCTCTCAAAGGATTCCCAAAGGAGATTAGCAGTTTCAAAACAAAAATGTTTGTCTGCACCATCAAATTTGTGGCTGTCTAAAAACAGATCTTTCAAACTGCTGCCCTTTCCATTTGGAGCAGGAGGAGCTTAGATGCAAAGTCAATGTGGCAGCAGCAACAAGTCCTAAGAAACAGGAAACGAGAGAAAAACATCAGGAAAATACAGAGGCTTTGCTTGAACTTTTACTACTTTTATAAACGGAGATATGAAGAGAAAAAAACCAAAAACTGTGTTAAAGATCATAAGGTGAACTGCTTCTTTTCTGTCCCACTTTAATCTCCTCACACATCAGATCTACTGACTTTTCTGTAGCAGATATGCTGCTGTCAGCTGGTCCCCATGTCCTGTGTGTCCTGTGGCTTCCAGCCCTGCCGAAACATGCCGCTTGCTCTCCTTCTCCCTGGGCTGCTTCACTTCCACAGGCAGTTTAAGCCCCTCGATATTGCCAGCTCAATATTGGCAATACTAGTACCTTTGTCCTCTCTCAACTTTCAAGCAGGATAAACTAAACCTTCCTCACATTCACAGCTGCTTTCCCAGGCATCAACTTGCTTTGTAACACAGCAGAGAGCTAAAAGCATAAAGGAGATGGGATCTGAAAACATCCAGGCACCATCTAAACAATCATTCCAGCATGGAAAGTGCCAATACCGGTAGAGCATGTGGATGCATCCAGAGAGGTAGCAGAGGCGGACGCAACGGATCAGAAGATGCCAAAAGCATTAAGAAACACTCAGTGGGACAGCTAGCAGTTATGGTGAGCAAGTGGAGCACAACACTGCGAGGGTACCAGCTGCAGAAAGGCAAACGCGGCGGCACTCACTCCTAAATCCTGCCTTTTGAAATCTTTCTGAGAAGATCCCACAGTCTGTGGCATCCCTTGCCTTCGGCGCTGCCTGGGAGAGAAGCAAGCGTGTGTCTCATTGTAAGCTGAAAGCCAGCGTGTGTATCGCCTACCTCGGCCGCCCCGCTGGAACTGCCTGCCTGCCCCTGTGTCAGGTGGCCATCGGCAATCGCTGGGGCTGAGCAATCAATAGGGGAAGCTCTTAGCAAGCTCAATACCCAGCATGCGCTTAGATGGAGAATGTTACTCATATATGAGGAGCATGTGACTGCAGCAACATACTTTAGTTCTCAAAACAGTAGAAAAATTACTTCATTAATTGCGGGAAGAGGGCTCGCATTTCCCTTTGCAGAAAAATGAGAAGTACTATGCCCCAAACAATTTTTTTTTTAAAATAAATGAATGGAGCCCATAGTCCTAAAAATAGATTACTGCACTCTCCAACCCGCTGATCTGGCTCCTAGGAACGCTGCTGGGTACCCCTGGAGCTACGGGAGGGCGCAGGCAGCCAGCGAGGCAGGGATGCAGTGGCTGGAGCCAGCGCTGCGTCCCCCCTCCTGCACCCTCAGCCGGCACATCCTTACCTGCCTACTATCCTAGTGGCATCAGTGAACCACTTCTATGGCCAGAAATAAGCACTCACATCATTATGAAAGTTAAAAAAGACAGCAAGGAAAAAAAAGCAAGCATAATGTAATATTTTAGAAGCTTTTGTTTTAATAATTGATTTTGCAGTTTGTCTTAAGAAGAAAATGTTTTTCTTCTGAAGATACAGGATTGACCCTAAAGTACCTTTAGCAGAAACTGGCTAAACAGCAAATTTATAAATGCACTGCAGAACCAGTAAAGGCCTTTTAGAAATGCAAATATATTGCAGTGTAAATACAGTTTTTTATCTACAAAAAAATTTGGTGTATAAAGAAAAATTTTTTATAAACAATTTTTCCTCTCCCCCTTAAGAGAGAATCTCACTCATGCAATAAACAATTTTGTGCTTTAATCAGTGTCCAGGGGTTTAATTAAGGATGTTATATCCATGACATACAGTGAAAATGAATTGTATATATAGAACATATATGCTAATGCTGCAATACTATAGTACCCACAATGTCAGCCATTCCCATGGTGCAAGAAATCATAAAAAATACACAGATGGGAAGAAACAGTCTTCAGTCATGGACAATTTACTTCCAGGCTTTAAACCTTTAAAGAATTCAGCATATATCCTATATTCATAAGACAAATCGGGGGTGAAAAGGGAACAGTGTATTACTAAGATCTTCTTGTAGTTCAGTCAATTCATAGATTTAGCTAGTTTTGAGTATGTCAAATAATACTTATATCTTGTACATGTAATACTTTAATGCATTAATCACTCCATGTTTTGCGCATTTGGTTTTCCTAACTACTGTAATTCCAAAATTGTCTGAGAGTGAGACGAAAGCGTGGCATGGTCTGCAATCGCACCCCACGAGCTGGGAGGGCTGGGGGCAGGAAGGCAAAGCGTGTCTTTGCAGAAGCTATGCCACCTACACGTGGTCACATTTCCTGATGTGAAATACAAAAATGTTGAAAAGACGCTGAAGTTTTGCAAGAGTGATCTATTTGTAAACCTATTTCTGTATCAAAGCAAGCCTGTGAAGGAAAAAGTAAACAGTGTAAGAAAAGAACATAGCAACATGATTAAAACACAAACAATGAAAATGCTGTGCTGTAAACTAATTATTAACTACAACCAGCTGAAAATAAACTGTTTCCTTTTTGCCATGTTCTCTTTAATCTTCTAAGAGGCAGGAAGGGGGAAGACGGGAGGAGGCAGCAGTGTTAGACTTGTGGAGCTTATCAAATCCCAGATCGGATGATTAGAGCAAAGCTAAGAAGAAAACATCCTCTCTCCACACCTCCCTCCCTCCCCAGAAAGGAAGCACAGCCTTTAGGACCAATCTGCACTGTTTGTTTGTTGCTCTTTAAAGGATGGCTCTGGAGAGCATTTTTCCTAAGCTGTTTTTATCTCTTTCTGGAAGTTTCAAAATAAACAAGAGTACTAGAAACGGAAGAACAGAAAAGGTGACAGTCTGGTTTATTTTTTTTTTATATTGAGACAAGTAAACCAAATAAATAAGGTCCTTGGTTGTCATACAACACAAAGCGGAAGGGAATAAGAGCTTTCAATCTGAAACGCATCACTGCAAAACCTAGGAGAAATCACTGATGGGCTGAAGGTGGGGAAAAGTGAAAAAAAAAACCCAAAAACAGAGGGCTGTCTCTCATGCTACTTCATTGATTATTTATTTACTTATTTTAATGATGAGATTTCATGCTGGTGAGATCTATATCCAGGAAAAAAAAAAGAACAACTCAAAAAAGTCACTGTACTTTGACAGTTTACTTTCTAAAAAAACTTCCCTGCTCTCTAGTGACTTCCAAAAAAGACTCTCCCGCAATGAAAAACAGGAAATTAAATTCTCAGGACAACACATTAGAAGTACAAATGAAAAAATTCTGCAGTGACATAGTGCTTTGGCCTCGAGCAAGTCTTTATTTTTTCATACTGCCCTTGAATACATCAGGTCTCCCCTTAGAAAGCAAGTGTCCCAGTGTGAACCAGAACAAACACAAGGTTCATGTAATTCCAGGATTGCGCGACATTAATATAAACCTCTTTGCAATACGAAAGCCACACAAAAGCATTTATTTTGCTGAAACATTCTATGGATTTAAAATGTCATTACTATTCAGTATAACCCCCCCTACTTTTTTTGTCTTTTGCTTTTCAAGATTAAGCAAATGCCTGAGCGGCGGAACTAATGAAACTGGATTTCCAGATTGTTTGGGCTCGTAATGCTAAATTTACAATGTGAGTCCCCTCCCAGGCTGCTCCTGGCTCCCCCACGCCCCAGGGTGCCCGGTACCTGGCCACATTTGCTGGGCAAGCCTTGCTGCAGCCACCGGCCAACTGGTCCCGGCATGCCAGTGGCACCCTGCCCCTGCTGCCCCGCACCCAGCCCCAACTTTCCTCGGAGAAAGGACCGGGAAGCCTGATGCTGCCCCTGAAGCCTGCTCCCTGGTCAGAGACAGCCTGCAAAGTTATAAAGAGGAGGACTGGCGCGCAGACACACCGAGTTATCAGCCTAACCCTCACTTCCTCAGGAAACTAGGCTAAAAATCTGTTTCTTCTCTTGCTGTGCCCCCCCACCCCCAACTCTGCAGATNATGCTGTAAAAAAAAAAAAAAAAAGAAAGAGTAGCATAAATGTAAGGCTTAAAGGCTATACTATATCCCCGAACAGCATCTGGATTACTGTCTCAGGCATGTTTCAGAAGTGTCATTGGCTTCCTGTTTAATATTCATGTTTTATTGCTGCACAAAGTCAGCCTCCGCTCAAAGAGCAATATATTACTCTCACATCCTCCGAGCAGATCCTTAATGAGGATATTCTGGTTTCTTGATATTCAGAGACCTTCTGTTGGTATCAGCAGTAGATCAGCATATGCTTGAACACACAGCACGAAGGGAAGGAGACGTCAGCTCTCCCTATTAAAACTGAGCCACAGGATTAAAAGGGACCTTGAATGACCATCCAGGCTGCTTCCCCGCTCAAGGCAGGATAGAGTACACTTATGTTATTCTTTTCATTAGGCCACCTGACCCAGCTGGGAGAAAACAGATACGCTTTGGGGCTCTAAGTCCCTTTCTGCGCCTGAAACCTCACTCCTGCGTCACCCTGGTCCAGCCCTCAGACATGACAGTTGGTCTAATAAGATATCCCTGCCTGCAAACCCTGCCTTCCTTGCATTGCCATGGTTACAACGCTGCTATTACCATGCATGTCGAGCCTATTTTTTTTAAAAGCCTGCAATGACAGGAGGTGCTGGTTAAGGCCTTAATCTCAATAAGGTCAAAAATTCCTCCAATGAGAGCTTACTGTTTGTACAAATGCTCCGCTCAAAGCAAAAGATGGGTGGTGAGCTGCTTCAGGCAGGGACTCTGCATCGCCTGCATCCCAGGAAAAAAAAAAAAAGAAAAAAAAAAAGAAGGGTCTTTTAAAGGAGGTACCTAAAAGACAAGAAGAAACTAGTCCTGCCAACGTTAACAGTGTGGGTTAGGTCAGCAGAAAACGCGTAACTACTTGTTAGAAAGCAACTCGTGTGCACTGGAGAGACAGGCATCATGGGTCGCTGGAGAAGAAAGATGCCCTCCTGGAGCTGGCTGACAGATGGGAAGTAGAGAGGGAGTGAGCGGCTTTGGTGATGAAGATGGGCACCTTGTGCTGAATAACGAAGGAACCAGTAGAGGAACACATAGGGGAGGTTACACTGTTAAAAAAATTAGGAAATGGGACAAATTCCTTTTGCAAAGACATTCTGGACAGACGGAATTATAATTTGAAGAGGCCAGAGAAAAGGATGTTGCAGTAATTTAAGACATCAAAGGAGTGCTTAGATGTGAATTTCAACTGTGTGGTCTGGATAGCACAGGGCATTTCTTAAGAGACATTACACAGGAAGAATCTGCTGATCCCAGAGTAAAGACAGAGGGAACTGGGAGATGGACAGATTTTGGCCTGACTGAGGGACACTGGTGTTGTCCATGGCAACAGAGGCGGGAGATAATGGGGAGAGCTGCAGGTGGAGGGAGGAAGGGATATATCAATGGATATCTGTTTAGCCATGCTGAATGAGACTTGATGGCTTGGTATCCACAAGGAAGTGAACAAAGACTAATTGAAGTTATAGCTTGGACAAGGGGAGAGAGGACTAGTTTTATGTTCCAGTCCTAAGAATCATATATGTACATGCATTAGTTCTATCTGTAGGCAAAGGAATCTGAAATAAAGTTGTAGTCAGAAGAATAGGAGAAGAGAAAGAACACAGACCTGCACTCCCTGCCAAAAACAGAAGTGGAAAAAGGTCTTCTCCCTTATTCCTTTTTCATAGCATAACAGGTAACAAAGCACATAATAGCAAAATGCTTGCCTGTTAACCCCCTGGAAAGTTTAAGCAGCCAAAAAAAAAAATTTAAAAATTATTGTTGTAGCCAGCTTCCGCATCCTGCAGCTCGACAAATCCTTCCATGTTTGGAGGGCAGGCGTCCCCCACGCTCACACACCTCATGGGATGTGTGAGCAGCTACTGGCCCTGTCAGCAGTCACTTAGCTGATACAACACCCCTTACAATACCAGGGACGTGTATTTTGGTCCAGTGATGGATGTGTGTGTAGCCATGTGTCAAATCCGCCAGCACGCTGAGTGCTGGAAACAAATGGCACTTTCAGAGCAGCGCATCTGGGTCACTGCCTGCTCTCGCTGTGCCTGCGAGGACCTTGGGGAAGAAGAGCAGAGTAGGGAGGAGCAGACTGCAGATTTGAGGAGCTGGCAGGTCTTATCTAGGCCATTGGCCGTAAACTGGATACCCTCTCCCTGGAACAGGAAACGTAGATTTTCGGTACTGTAAGGGTAAGTCTTTTGCACCCCTAAGTGATGAGGTGGCACTGGTTTGTTTTCTTCCTACTCTGTTTTGCAGATGTAATCAGGATTATAAAAGCACATTTAAAACCCCCCCCCCCCCGCCCCCAGTAAAATAGACCATAAATCGCTGAGAAATAACACACAAAAAGCACTCACAGGCTCCGCTTTTTAGTTCTGTAACTAGTTTGGTCTTGCGCATTTAGGAAATGTCACATTTGATTTTGACCTAGAATCAAGTTCACTCTGCCTTGCTGAAACACAAGACGCACCATTCATGCGGTGCTCGGAGCGCAGCCTCCAGCTGCAGAATGTGGGTTACCAGAAGCAGGAGACATCTGAGAAGGAGCATTCAGAGCAGCACGTGTGCCACTTGCAGCCGCGAATGCATTTGATTATGAACTCTACAAAATGTATGAATGGTACAGGCTGATGGTACAATCCCTGGAAGTACATTATCCATAACAATCCTATGGAAAAAAAAGAAAAGAGGGATGCATGCCTGAGAACCACGAAGAGGCAAGACTTTTTTTGTGTATGCAAATGAGCTAGTTAATTTCCCCTCCAAAAACTACTTGCGCAATCTGGGAGCTGTTGCAAGGGCCAGTTGTGAAGATTTCAACAGCAAACATCATCAGTACCAGCTAAGGGAGCCATTAAATCAATAGTCACATTTTAAACTATGCATGCCAAAAATGTCAGGCTCATTTCTCACACATATACTTTTACATCTAATGGCAAAGTGTCAGCAGAATTTGGGACTACCACAGTCGCACAAAGCCACTGGCGCTGCAGCTGGCTAGCCTGTGCAGAAACATTTCCTGCCACATCAACATGCCCTTCTCTCCACGCACAGCAGCATCTACCATGGACAACAACCAATTTATTTGCTCTGCTTCCTCTCGCCATGTTACATACGTGCCCATCCACTGCTTACTGCACTTTTAACCCACCAGCACGGACACACAGCTATAGCAAGTATTTTGAAGCACCTTATGCACAAAAGGGTATCAAGAAAGGGAATTGTATTTGACCTTGTCGTACATGTGTGTGGGGAGTGAAAACAATACAGCCTCCACAAGCAGACACATGCATTTAAAAAAAGGACAGAAAGTAAGAGAGAGCATGCTTCCTCATAAACACGTGTGTTTTATCAACTGCCTGAACTCCAAATCACTTCCCTTTTCCAGACAGACACCTCTGGGTCACATCTTTCAGCTGCATTAAAACTTCAACAGCTCACTGGCTGCCATTTCACGCGAAGAGGGGGAAGGGATGTGGCCTGAACATCAGAGAGACAAATGCAGAAGCGTGTTTAAAAGGAAGCAGAAAATCTTTTCCCGAGGAGCGGGCTTCCAGTACCAGGAATGGGTAAGAGGAAGGGAATAAAAAGCTGCAGTTCTGCAGAGTGACAGATACATATCATACAGCTGGGACCATTTACGTCTATAGACTTTCTACTGCACTAGCAGTAACAGAAGACTTTTTCCTCCTGGGCAAGCTCTTTCACACTCTAGGATTCACAGCAGAGCAATTACAAGCTTCCTAAAAGCCCTGCGAAGCTTTGGAGGCTTGCAGTAGCTACGGGTTCTGACCCAGACCAATTGCAAGCATTAGTAGAGAGCAGGGCGGTAGAAAACATTGCAGCCTAGTTGAAAGTTTGAACACCGGTGAGCGTGTACTTCAGCAAGTTCTGCTCTACTTGCCTTAAAAATGTCCAGCTGTCCTTTTGCTATCAATGATGTAAAAAATTAAAGCCATAACAGGTCTGTTTATGAAGGCTGACTCTCTCACTCCATCAACAGAGCCGTGTCACCCTGCAAGTGTCAGGCTTACCTCTCATTTTGAGGGGGGAAGTGCTGGCATCCCAACAAGCACGTACAAAGTGACAAGGGCATACAAAGCATTTTGTGGGCTTGGAACAAAACCCTGTTTGTAGGATTCACTTAGTGAAAGAATTTATGTTAACAGAGCAAGCTATTTATAGCAACTCTCCATAGAAATGAACTGTCTCTTGGTTCCTGTCCTTGTGAAATGCAGCTTTCTAACCAGAGAAACCCCCTCTTTACTCTAAAAGCATAGGCAAAGGGACGAATGGGGAAAGGGAAGCTGCTCCCCGACATGCACCCTGCCACCTCCAGTTATACTGGAAACAAGGTCTCCCTGTGCTGTCAACACAAAAGGTCACACTCGTCGTTTGAGCCTCTGCGCAGTCACACCACTCTTCCCCAGCCCCCTTGGCTGGGCAGCCGTGGTGAAAGAGCTGCCTGTGCCACAGCCCATCGCTCACAGCTCTGAGCTGTGCCCCTCCTGCCGACAGACGCACGCAATCGAGACGAACTGCTCTTCCCAGGCTTCTCAAGCCACACATGTTTAATTACAGGCTCTTAGCCAACATTAAACCGACTATACCTAGGGAAGACTACGTTCCTTGAAACAGAGCAGGGACAAACCAGGAGGGAGACATCCCGGTCTCTCCCCAGCCAGCCCTTCAGAAGATCCCAAGCCAGAGCGTGTTCACATGTCCTCACATTTCGTACACTCTCTGAAATAAAAGTATACGTACATTAATGCTGATCACACACAGCCAGCCAGCTAGAAGCCCGCACCCCTGTATACACAACCTCATCAGGTTCTCAAAATCATCACACAAAATCTCACCTACTTGTTACAAATGACCCAGATCCTTGGCCTGATTACTATCCAAGCTTAATTAATTATTTCTACAAGTTTACTCAGACAAGAAGCTGAGCAAACTGCAGGCACATGACTTTCCTTAATAAAACAAAAAGCTGTTTTAGAAAAGAAGCAAAACAGAACAGATTTGCTGTTTCAAAGTACAAAAAAGTAGATAAATACATCAGAAACTAAAACACACACATGGAAACAAACAGACCATATAAGAAAGGTTTCCACTTAGCTCTCCCTCTTTTCTTTTGCTTAAATATTTCCACAAATAAGATGCAATTAATTCTCTACATCCATATCTGGGAGAGTTCTGCTGCTGGGCTTTTAAATCTTGAGACCAGAGCTACTTGGCCAATAAACTGTACCACACTGTTCACAGATTACAGTTTAGACCTGACCAGTGGGGAAGAAAAGAAAGAAAGAAAAAAAAAAAAAAGATTTTTGATCTACAAAAGGTTTTTACTTTTTGGCAAAAGCTGTATTTCAGACTAAAATGACCTCACTTTTTCCAGTTGGGACCCTATATATCCTCAGTCCCCTGCCCTTTCCAAACTCTAGACGAAACACAGGCTCTTGCTGCATACCCTTGCCCCTAAATCTCATCCATCAACGTCTTTGCAATAGAATCCTCATAGATGGTTCCCTCATGCTGCTTTACAGTATCTCACACTAACACTCCTTGCTGGTTAAAAAAAGGCATATCTTAAATCTAATGATTGTACCAATAAACCTAAATTAGACTAATGGGAACCCTGAACTGAAAATAAAGCTCTAAAAGCTATAGGGTATACATATATCATGAGACTTTATTAAACTATAAATCTGTTGATTACAGTCTTATTTTCTAAAGACAGAATTATCTTAAGCCAATTTGTTGCCCAACATAATAGCATTTGGTGTCTATAATGAAAATTAGATTATATCAGGGTGAGTTTGTTTATAATTTTAGATTAACAGAATTAGACGCAGTAAAGTGTTCACATAGATGAAATAACGAACACAACACATTTTCCTTTTATTTTCATGACACAATATCTGGTACTCTTCAAGTCATAAGCAAGCATCTTACTTCACGGTACTTGAAATATTATTTGAAAAGAGTAATTTCTCCTTCATATTCCACAAAGAGTTAGATTAAGCTGATATATGACATCACTTATTGTACAGGTGTAGATCCAATACAAATTGGGGGTGCTGATGAAGAAAAACTCTGAGCTGTTCCTATCCCTTAGATGCAGAGGCTGTTCTGCTGCAGTTCTTCACTACCTCAGCTCAAATGAGTTGCCTGTTGGTTACACTGCTCTGACTACTGGGTCCTGGAGGCACCAGGGTTTAAAATCAATCACTCCAAAATGTTTTGTTTTAAATGCTGAAATAGCGGTGGGTGAGCTGTGCAGGAGAGCGAGCATGAGCAGGAACTTCGGAGATTGGCTATGTCGCCCCAGAAGACTTGTCTTGAACCACACCCCAGAGGGAAAAGCAGAGATGACCCAAAGTTTGGGTCCTTTGCACTGAATATAAACAGAAAGGTACACGCGCTAAAATGTAAGTGACATTTTCTTGGGCCATCTGACAACTCAAACTTGGAGTCCTTCAGACTCACGGATCATTGACTCGGAGACTGTGCACCAACTTATTCATTGATAACTGACCAAATCACAAACCTCTGTAGGAAAATCATCATGCAACCTTCTACCTGGCATTTCCTCCATCCCCAACTCCTTTCCCAGCAATGGCTGTATGATACGGATGTGTCTGTATTGTCTCTAGCTCTCAGTCCTGGCTTCATTCAGATTCCTTCAGGAGGAAATAGATGACGTTTGCTCTGCCTCAGGACATGGTTTTGATGTATGGGCTATTTGGGAGGGTTGGGATGAGATGAAGTGTCGGTGGTGTGCAGACAAAGCTGCTTCTAAACTCTTGCCCTGCCCGGCTCAGCCCTCTGAATCTGTTTATTTACAGTGGCTGGAAATCAACTGTAAAATAAGGAATTTTTCCTTCTAGCAACCAGTGTTCTTAATTCTCTCTCTGTCCAGTGTGATAGGCAAGGAAGGAAAGGAAAGGGCAACCCCACTAGTTATTTATTTAGATTTTTAGATTTGCTGCAAATACTCAGAGGTCTCAGTAGCCCTATTACCCAAAAGGTAAACAGCAGTAGTGATGCACTCCAAGAAAGCATCCCCCAAGCCTACTCCGAACAACAAAAATAACTACTGCCAGCACCAACTGGCATGTGTCAAAACTCAATGNAATTTGGAGACAGCCTCTTAACCTGAATTAAGGAGGGATTTTTTTTTTTTCTTTCTTTCTTTTTTTTTTTTTTTTAAGCAAAGTAATTTCAAACTAATCCAACCAACACATGTGATGTGCATGATGGTCTTGGCAGCCACTAATTTTCTAAATGATAATTACTGGCAGTTTATCAGTCTTAACAGTTTGAGACAGGCAGTTTGACAATGTTAACGGACACTGCTGAACCAAAATACACTTCCCATGGGCTCCCTTGTGCACGTTTTTTCCTTCCTGCTGGTTTGGAGAATTTCAAGTGCTCTGCTATGATCTGGCAAATCCTCAGATCACTGCAAGTGGGTCTCCATTACATCTCCATAGCATACACCATTCAAAAAAAATATGCATTTTTACAATGTATTAATTGTGCCCCTCTGCCACATGGTTGCAAATAGCTCTGGCAAACAACTGCACCTCAGTGAATAAAAAGTTTGTTTGACCAAAGAGTAATTGGAGTCGCTTGGCACTGAAGATGAATACAGCAATGCTCCAGCTGACACATTTTGCACAGATAGTCCTATCGGGTCTCCTGTATTTACTTGTATATACAAAACACAGCAAATAACGTTTTCTTGGAGCTCCAGGCTTAAAAGAGCAAGGTTTCTAGGCAAACTGAAATATTAGCCTCTTTAGACTCTGAATGACTGAACTTAGAATACTAGCCCTTTACATTCAGTAAGCCACAACAAAGTACCTTCACAGATGATCTTTTACAAATTCTATTTTTTTCCTCTAGCACATGCAGAATTTTTATTAAACACATTGATAATCACAAAATAAGCTGTCATTAAATGAATACTAGCAAGAAAATAAGATAGCTTTTATACTTTTTTTTTTTTTTAAACCTGAAAACTGATCTTCCACATTGTATTACAAAAGCTGTAACTCTATACTTGGGTGAGTTGAGCAAGTTAAATCACAGGTAGTAAGTCTCTGGAATGTCAGAGTGTTATACCCACTTTCAGCCAAACATTCAGTGCTCCTGATGTTTTTTGCTTTCGCTAAGCCCACTTCATGCTGTTAAGTGTTCACATGATGCAAACAGTCACCAGCTACGTGTGGTTTTCCCCTTTTGCAGGTTTTTACACCTTCTGTCTTTTAGAGTTTCTAACAATAATCTCTCTGTGCCATCAATTTCAAAGTTTCTGCCGCAGAGGAGAAATGTGCTTTTTGTCATTATTCTGCATTCAGAACTCACATCCTCATTGCCAGGGATTTTATGGAGTAGGATCTTCAGAGGGGCAAAGCCAGATGCTTTACATCAAAAGGACCGAAACCACTAAGGACTCCTAGCCCGGAAGCTTTACGTTTTTCTGATCGTCCTTCCTGCCAACATCAATAGGAAAATTCCCACTCATTTCTATAGAAGCAGGCTCCAACAGACAAGGAAAAAAAACACAAAGCATGTACAGCTGCTTCCTACTATCAGTAAAATTCAAGAGGTTCCTTTTCAGGGAACAGCAGAATCCACCACAAAAGCTGCATTCAGAAAATCACAACTATTCTCTTCTAACATAAAATACAACACCTTAGTGAAAATACACCGCAGGCCTTTGGAAAGGTAAAAGGGACAAATAAACCATTTAACCTTTTTGTTTGGAAACCTCAGACATGAACTGCAACCTTTCATTTCACCTTCACGCTACCATAGTGGTTTGAGTCCCAATGGAAAGCAAACTTTTGAAAGAGAAAGAAAATGAGCCAAAAGCCCTGAACAAAAGCAAACCTGAGCATATACTGGAAAAGTAAACCCGGATGTTGCTCCAGACGACCCCCTTGATTGCCTCTCTGCCAGGGATGCTGCTCTCCAGCTCTGAAGCCAGAGAGCTCCTGTAGCAGGTCCATGCCCAGCTGGGGAATACGCCTCGCCCATTAGCACCATTGCTCAGAGCACGGCTGATGTATGAGGTGACAGCAGGACCTTCGGTCCCACATACAGCTCCGGGGTGGGGGGCTCTCAGCAGGGACTGCAGACAGGTATCCCAGCCTCAGCCTCTTCTGCCCGCCTGACAGCTCTACCTGTCTGTGGTCTTCAGAGGGGAGAGACTCAGTTTGCTTGAGGGTGCTCAGAAAAAGCATGCAAAGTATCATCTTTGTCTAGGTTTCTATTTCTTGATTGATTTTTTTCTCACAGATACCAATATTATTATGAAATTAAATGGTCCCCTTGTAAGTCAGAACGTTTTAGATGTTGAAGGGAATGAAATATTTTTATTTTTTTTTAAAATCAATAAAGAGGATTTTTTTGGCCATCCCCTTCTTCTTCCAATATTTCAGTAGAAACATTAGTTACAAAAACCCAAGCAGGCACTAAAGGGGACACACACGGGAAGGCAGGTTGACAGTGGATCAAATGTTCATCCCTGTGTAGGAACCTCAGAAGAATCTTAAACTGTGGAAAGATAGGTATGGAGTAAAAACCTACTAGCAGGCAGAAAGAAGGTGAAGAAAAAGTAATTTCAGTTAAAGTTAATGGCAGGTGATGTTGCACAGTTACTGGAGGGAACTTCCAGGACAGTGAAGAAGGTGAGGGGCGGGTGCGGGGGAGAAGTATCTCCACACAAAAATCCCCACCGATGCTCAGCGACACAAGCAGCTTGCCACTGGTAGTATCTGCTCCACAAGGGGTTCAGCAGAGATCGGCACAGTGCTCCCCTGGGGGGGACCATGACAGGGAGGCACTGCTGGCAGCAGGTGTGCAAACCAGCAGGTCAAAAATGTACATGGATTCTGGAAATACCAAAGCCCGTCCCTTCTCCGGGAGATGTGGGAGGACTTTTACAGAGTCCCTCCAGCACTGCACACCTCATAACTAAGACTCCAGCAGCTGTATCTTGGGATATCAGTGTGCACATGCACGTGCCCTGAACGGTCACAAGGCAGAACCTCACCCAGCAAGAAAGACCCAGACTCAGGTCAGGCAGTACGGGGAGGCAGACCCCTATAGGTTGGTACAAGTGCTTTGACAAGCGATTGCTTGAAGATGAACTTATAGCATCATCTACTTCATGCCACCATTTTATTCTGGGTCAGTACTCATTCACATTGTGAAACCCGCTGCTGGCTTTTTCGGAGGAGTAAGTAGTTTCTGAGGAGGGAGCGAGCAGCTGGCACATCCATTTGGACTACATCCCTCTGATACGCACAAAGATAGTTTGTAGCTTTCTCAGCTGTGACAAACTGTGAAGTTGAACATGGTGACTGTTGTTAAAAGATTTAGGGACAAATCCAAAAAAAGGCGTTTAGGAATCTGGCTTTTTAATCCTATTCAATGTAAGTTTAAATCCTTAAGCACCTCTTTGGCTTTAGCCCTACAACTTTAGCAGAGAAGCCAACAACATTTTGAGTATCACGTGTTCTTTCAACTTTGCGTTCTTACTTCCATGAAAGAGAATGTTGCAAAAGAACTAGATTATGCTTCTTATTTAAATAGAAAATGAGAAAGTCTGTGTTATGCACAAGTGACTGAAAAAGGAGGATTTAAAATATTTGGCATTTGTATTTCTGAATGTAATCTGCATTAGAAACAGCCATCCAGACAGCTAAACACAATTGCAAGCAGACATTAGATTTATGCATGCATGTAAAACACAGAAGCTTTCATTCTTTGTAACCTGATTGACATGGGTGACCATGCAACCCTCAGCTTGTGAAACATCTGTGTCTGTCTGCTTTCTCTTTCCCTTTGAGCTCACCTCCTTGCAGCTCTCAGTAGCTGTGATTAGTCATGTGTGCTTGGGAGAGGAAGATCACTTGGTAGCAGCGAGGTCAGTGGGTGCATATGCTATTTGTTTCTATGGTCACTCTACAGGTTCCTCAATGCACCCAAAAATAACATCCTCTGGGCCTCACTGTGTTCAGCAGAGCACACAAAACAGTTGGGGAGTACTTGAATAAGCTTCTGCAACTGATGGGGATGGCAACTCACTAAACAACCCCACCTGTTTTGAAGTGGGGAATTTAGGTGCTAATGATTGCTTGAGCCCAGTGCCGGAGACAGAGGAACAGCAGTTATCAGTTACCTTTCACCGATTAAAAAAAAACAAAGAAAAAAAAAAAGAAGTTTCCTTCCTTGCAAGTGTTAGGGACCAACATTTCTTTAGGAGAAAAAGGAAGAGGAGAGGAACAAAGTGTTCAATCTGTTCCCCTCCCAGATGCTATGCGGTATTTGAGATGCCCACTGCCAGTTCCCCCAGCTGTGTTTGTAGGATAGAGGAAGAGGGACAATAACCCAGGGCTCACCATAGGCACTAACAACTTTAGCTTCACAATATTCTCTTGCCTGTAATTTAGTATGTTGAGCCAGATATCTTATGAAAGACATGAGCTTCCAGTTTCAAAAGCTTTACTGGAGTGCTGTTTCGTTGGAGATTTCTGTTGACACCAAGATCCCACTGAAAGCACCTGAGCATCTCCTTGTTCCTAACAGGAAAATGTGTCTCAAAAAGGAAAATACTCCATTAAGAATCCAAGGAATCTCGTAGTCCACATGTTTGCCCAGCTCTCAAAACCAATATTGGAAAAGGGCAAATAATTTGGGATTTCACACATGTGCTTTTCCTCAGCCACATATGATAATAAAAACTCAAGGCTTCAGTCTGCCTATAAGACTACATGGCAGAATTAAAACACCACCACCAACCCCCCCCCCCCAACCTAAAACTATTCACTGTATATATCCTGGGGAAACAGAAACAGCACTTGCACAGTCTAAAATTGCTGGTATAATGCTTCCTCAGAGCCTCAAATGGAAAAGTTATTAATAATATGTCCTACTCCTAATCAAATCCCACTTAAGAAGTTGGTATGAAATTACTCTATTCCGTGCTAGCAAAGCATACCCAGTCTATGAAGCGCTTTGAGGCCTATGCAAATAAGGAGTTGAATATTATACAAACCAGCTCTAAAACACTAGAAGTAGGCTTCTAAATGAAAATAATAATTTTCAGTTTTTAAAAAAGTGATTAGTTACCACAGGCATACAACTTGGCATTTGGATGAGGCTGGATTTTTCCAGAGAGTTTTCTCAAATAGCCCCAAGAAGCGCAGGTCATTTTGTGATGGCAGCACCCTTGGATGCCCCATAAACAGTTAGAGATCAAAAATCATAAGCATCCTTATTTCTTAGGAATCCTGAGGCAGAAAAAAGGTAGTTGGAGAACAATGAAAACTTAAAAGCCCATCCGAATGTCCCACGAGACACACAGTTGTACAGTCAAAGCAAGAATCTAATGTGCACTCAGAATAGTCACACACTGAACGTGTCCCTACCGATGCCCAAGTTGGCTTGCCTTGCAGCGCGTATCTCAAGTATGGGACAGTGATCTGTGCTGCCAAGGCACTGCCTGCCAAACGGCCCTCCTCCTTCGCACCTGAGCAGCAGGTTCTAGCAGCACCACAAATGGCACCACTGCACAGAAGGAAAGCCAAAGACGTGAAGCAATTACCTCTTTTTTCCAAAGGCCACATGATTCTCAAGATAGCTACTGTTATTGCACCATCAGTTATAAGCTCCTACGCAGGAGGTTAATGGCAGCTAACTCCCTTCACGCTTACCAGTGAGAACCGTTTCACAGAAGCAAATAATCTTTACCATTTCTCCACCAGTTTCCTTTTACAGTTTAAAAATTGGTAGGCAGTATTAATTCCTATCTGCAGATTCGTCTTCACACAGCTTTGCCTATAAACAGTCACCTCATTCTCTTCAGCAATCAAATTTTTTTCTAGTTTGGAGTTGCTGCTGTCAGCTCCATCGTCTCTTGCTCTGCAGTCACTCCAGAAGAAGTCAGATAGAGACATATTATTAATTCAGATATTGACTGTGTGCCATGAGATCAGAGCTTTTATTCACCTCTGTCCCCTCCAAGTCCACCATTACATGTAGTTACGATGACTTGCTCAACAGTCAGTAGTAGAGCTGTGCGTAGGATGGCAACTCTGCAGAATTGACCTCTGATGTACTTGTCTCTTTCTCCAGTAAAGTGAATACAAGTGGTTCCTTTGGAACATTTGTTCATGGTTTGCACAGCGGACATTGCAACACAAGTCAGCTTTAGGATTTTATACAGGAAACAAGTCATCTGCAGCTGGAAAGTCACATGCTTACATCTGAAATAGTGCTACACTTAGCGCAACGGATAGCCGAGGCAACTCTGCACAAGTGACACTGTGTGAGAAGGAGACAGGAGGGGTGACAGTGACACCTCTAGCCCAAAGTCTCACACTTGAGCACAGAAGAGTTATAGTGAACACTACCACGCAGGAAGGAGCATCTTTAAGCATGAGTAGGTATTACCCAGAATATTACTATTTCAGCGTATCAGCTGGACTTCACAGGACTGAGCATACGGATGTCAGCTTCAACTTAGTTAATGTAGGCACATGCAAAACCACATTCACCACCACTTCTACTAAACCATGCGATGACATAGTGTTATTTCCAGGTAGGGACGAGACCTTGGTTACTGTAATAGCTCTGTGTCCAGCTTTTGCTCAGGTAGTTGATCAGTATCCTATGGTACTTCACGTTCATCAGAAGTTGGCTAGGTTATTAACAGACTCATGTAATACAAGCTGCAGAGTCATTTCATTTCAAGACTGAAAATATACAAGGAATCTTCTCATAAATAAAGTTTTTGTTTTGTTTTATTATTTATTCTGACTATAGGATACTGACCTCTGAGTCTTTATGTAATTTTTATTACACTTAATAGTATTCAAGTAAATGGAAAAGGGCATTCATGACTGGATGTTTCAAGGAAAGAACACATCAGGATGTGTAGGACTGTCAATATCAGAGAGCAAAGCACATAGGCAAAGTTGGGCTAGCTTTTGATTTGCTTCCTTTTTCCTAGCTCCAAATGAGGCTAAGACATGGGAGACTTGCAGAATCTTCTTTGGCTGCTAATCCATGCAGGAATAAAAATGGAACACTATCTGGGGAAAAAGTCCAACCAGCTGTAATTCTTTTGGATCATGGAAAGCACAAAACATGAGAAAAATGCTAATTATTGATAAACACAAACAACATGACACTCTGCATTACAGTGAACTTTAGGGAAAGGACAGTCAAAATTCACTTTTGAAAGACCAAGCTCTAACTCATCAAGAACATTAGATTCATCACAAAGGAGTATATAGCTGTGATTCTGCATGACTTCTCTATTTGAGAGAATTAGCTCTCTGAAGTATTGCTTTCATTGAAAAAAGTTTTCATTGCAAAGACTTTCCTGACTTGGCAATCTGAGGTATTTGGAGACTGTCAGTAATTCAAATACACGAATCAGGCCATTTCCTTCTTTATATCAGCTGTCCAAAAGGATTTGGGAAAGTGATACTTGCTTTTTCCTCAAATATCCAATAATAAAGAGCAGACATGCAGAAACACACATGTTTGTACAGGGTACAAGCATGAAAGTGAAACAGGAAGGGAAGAACAGAAAAGCAGACAGATCTGAGATTCGAGAAAGCTAGTTTTTTTGGCATACAGGCTGAAGAAGTTACCTCCTTTGGTTTGCATTGCAGCAGCACAATAAGACCTGACATGCTGAATTCACAATCTCAATTCAGTCAGGATGAAGGCAGCACACTCCTTTGCTCTTTGGCTTGCATAAGAAAGGAGAGATGCAAAAGCAATGGTTGCATTCCCAGAGCTGAGATGAGGGGACGTGACTGCCTTGAGAGCGATGCTGTTGGGCTCCAGAGAAGTTACATCAGCCACCTCTGAGGCTGCCAGTTATTTATGGGCTCTTAAGTGAGATTAGAAGTCCTGGGAGAAATGAAATAGACACCTTTCACACCTCCAAAACCGACAGGATTTGGAGGTTTGTTAGTGAAAAAAGCCTCACCATCACTTTGCCAAATTATCTAGAAAAGGAATTAAAACCACAAACATCAACAGCGAGATATCTGGAATTAGAAACCAAGACCTGCCCGGTTCTCAGGCCTTAATGTCTTAATACAAACAACTTCAGGCAGAGTATTTTGTGCATCTCTCCTAGCAGACGTTATAATGAAGTCAGTGACTATGAGAAAGCAGATAATGAAATCATGAATACATTATGCACAAACACACACACACACACACACAAGAATTCCTTGGAAATAATTCTCAACTTTTGAACCAAATAAGGATGAGAAATGATGCTAAAAGGTACAGAAAAAGTCCATCTGGACTGAGGTAATTTCTATTTGTCTTGATCCATAAGCAATGAAGAGATATGTTCAACTGAGCAGATGCTCTTGACAGAATTTTATTTCCTGTATTCGTCACTGGGACAATGAGACAAAACCAAAGAGAAGCTGTGGCTGAAGGGAAGCATAAGCCCTCCAGATACTTCATGGTGCTGCATTTTCCCTCTGGACCAGGACCAGCCATGCCAGGTTCAGTCGGCAAGCAGGCCGGTCAGCCATGGGGTCCCAGACCCACAGGTACTCACTGCTGTGCTGAGGTTCCTCGAGCTTGTGACATGCAGCGGGACAGGGTTCCTACTGTGGCAAGAACCTCATGCCCAAAACTTCAGGAATCAGAGACCTAATCGGTTAAGATCGATATTCTTCAATGTGCAAAGAAAAAGCTGTAAACTGGGAAAATATTCTGATCACCTTATGGACAGGACTACCAGCTCAGCACAGATTTTACTGTGTTTCAGGTTGCCCACTAGAGGTGGGATCTATGGTCATCAACTTATCCCACTCCTGATACTAATCTTTTCCAAATTGATAATGAGGAAAAAAAATATATTTCCAGTGTAGTAGGTAATTTTTGTGTTTGTGCAAAGCTCTTCCTCTGGCCATAAAAAATGCCTGTCAGGTTATTCTGTTTACTTTTTAGGCTACATAAAATGCCTTAACATTCAAACTGATACATCTTCTCTGTATAGCTTTAGTTTGGTGTGTTGACAGAGTCAGAAGGTTTCTATCTTACAGGCACTGCCTAGCCGAGCTGTCACACAAAGCAAGCTGTGGAGCAGGAATGACTAATGAATAAACCTCAAAAAAAAGGGATGTAAAAGGATGTTTACAGATTTCCACATGGATGTGGCCTATTATGAAGCTATAACTTCCTATCTATTGAGTGTTTACTAGAAAGGCTGAGAATTAAGATAGAGTCTTTTGTGGACAGGAAATGATCCAAAGAAAATTAAACAGATACAGCAATTCACCGTCAAAATGGGAGGAAACACTTTAACCGCTAAATAACCAAAAGCTTACACAGTTCTAGAATACTATTTAAAATTAGGAATAAAGATTTCTTTTTGACATGCACTTCCTCGAGACCTTATATGAGATTTTACCCAGCCCTCCTTTACTTAATCAGATGGCTATAAGTTCCAATGGGAGTCTGACAGATTAACGACTATAGAATTAGACACATGTTTAATTAAACATAAAACCACATGATGTGATATGTGTGTTTTAAAAACCTATTCATTTTAAACATGATTGATGAGATATACAGAGATNAAAAAAAAAAAAAAAAGCATTACGCACCCACACATGAACAAAGAACTTGCAGGAAATAATATGCGGTAATATTTCAACTCCAGCCTCGCACCTAATGGTCAAAACACCACTTAATTTTTTCCTGTAAAAATTTCATGAAGTTGCTTTAATATAAACAGACATCATTGAGCTTGGGGAAGAAAGACATAATCCAGCAGGATTATATATTTAAAATTTCAATATCTGTTTTATCAATTACAACCTAATCTAGATTTTCTAACTGCAGAATTATATGTTACGTATGGCAATTTTAATCTAAATTCCACAGGAAAGGCACTTCCCATCTGCAGCTGAGCTCTCGGTACACACCCAAAGGCTTCATTCGAAATCTGCTCTTCAGCAGCCAGCAATAGCACTGCACATGTAGCCACGCACACAGCAAATACAAAGAGCTGTTAACTGTTCACGATAAGGAGCACATGTAAAGGGACTGAAAATGATGACATGCAGCCATAGGTGCACTGCTTTTACAGCACTACCCTGAAAGAATACCACAGAAGGGCCTTTTCACCAAAGAAATTGCACCGTAAATGCCTGGTTCAAGTCCCACTGATGTCAAATTAAGGTCTTCCCATTAACTTCGGTAAGCTCCCCATCAATCTCCAGATATTTGTCGTTAGAAAGACTTAAAACAGGGTGGAAAAAGTTTAGGTTCATTTATAGCCAAGGCTGGCAGTTTATCACCCTGCAACATCTAACAGCCTGCACCAAATCTTACACCGTTACAGGCGAGATTATAGCCCCCTTCAGTGCTGTGAAGGAAGATTCACACGGGAGTTGAGTATTGCTGGTTCTGAACCAGATATGGAGTGCTGCTCTGATTTCCAGCTCCTGTGTTGTGTTCAGACAAGCGTAAGTCCATCACATGTACAAGCATCATGTAGGCCCTGTTACTGAACAAGCATATATTTTGGCCAAATTACTAAACTGCAAAATATTTAAAAAATATGGTAGCAAAATTATTTTTCATTAACAATCACTTAACAAGGCATCAGAATGTGCTGTGGAAAGAAAAAAAAAAAAGAGGGAAAAGTTTAATTCTCATCCTCATTTCCACCTTTTCTCTCGTCACTTCAGATCCAAGTAGTATTAAGTTTTTGGATTCCTTACCACAACAAAACTGCGACTCCTCTATGTTTTCACCAAGATAAATGTCAGCTTGACACATTACCAAGGAATAAAACGTGTGCTATCTATTTATATTCAGAAAAGCAATCAAAAAATAAAATTGGGTTTTGATCTTAGATTACAGCCATTGCGAAACAGTGAAAACCAAACAAAACCAAGTATCTAGTTACTTTTGGGTTATTTTTAAGTGGGCCCAGTCTTAAAGTTACACATCCAGCATGGCCAGAGACCAACAAACAATGGCAGCTCAAGCGAAGAAGAAGAAGAGAGTGATTAGATCCTGAATCCACATATTGTAACTGATGATAGATGCAAGTTTATTTAAGAGTTTCAAACACCATGGCCATTTGGAATTGAACTGAACATGCACACAAAGACAATTACAGTCCTTACCCTGATTAAGCAGGAAACATTGAGGGAAGACTATGGCATCCTTCAAACCAAGCCTCCATCCTAAAATACAGATGGCACGAACACGGCTACATGAAAAATGTTTAAACACAGATTTCTTTGTAAATGGAAGCATGATCTGTGCAGCCCAAATTTCATGAACCTGGGGCCACTTTATGATCCCAAATGCTACGTAATAACTTGTAGTTTGTGAACTTCTACTAGAAGGTGCATATTGTGTGTTAGCTATCCACAAGCATACTTTTATCCTGTGTTATAGTTGCAGGAGAGTATGGAGTTACCCAAGGCAAAGGGCTGAGCATTTATACAGCAGTTGCTGCTCAGAAACCCACAAACTGCAAGCATGCACCCCAACTTATCCCGTACTGACATGTCTCCTCTTAATGCCTTGTTTCTCTTCAGTAGATAGTGCTCCCAACACCCATTTAAGTAGATAGTGCTCCCAACACCCATTTAATAGCGGCAATACTAAATTAAGATCATGCTGAAATCACCTTCAAAAAACTTTCGCAAGCAATTTTTTTCCTGCATGCATGCACTGATGGCAAATATCTTAAAAGTTAATTTCCCAGTTGGAAACAACCAAAGGGATGAAACTGTACTCATTAGAATACACAGAAAGAAAGCAATAATCAAAAGCTTTATGCGTGCTTATAGGAAAATTTTGAATTGCTCTTTGTCTTGCTGGTCAAGTTTAAAAGTAAAATTATACCAACTCATCAGAACTCAGATTCACAAACCAACAATTTAAAAGTACTTTAAAGCTTAAAAATAAAGTTTTAGACTAATAAAAAAGATTTTAAAACTAAAAAGAGAAACCAAAATGCAAAAAATAATAATCCCAGAGGCTTTAATTAAACCCCTGAAGTGCTAATTTCTAGAACAAAATGGAAAACCAGCTGGAAGCATTACTAAACATATTGCTAAATTAAAACTTACATGTCAACAACATACAGGTAATCTCCAGTGCAGTTCTCCCCGCAAAAGAAACCAATCAAATTCATCCACTAAGAAACTACTATACACAAGAGTTTTTGTACTTGAAAAACTTACAAACGCTTATGCTAGCAGTCTTTTTGGCAAAGGAAATGCCTCTGAAGTTGTGGCATTTTGCGTGCGTGCAGCCTGTGAGGCTCAGCTTAGGTTGCAGAGTATCAAGGATGTGTTCCCAGGCATAAAGAGAAGACGAGAAAAGCAACCCAAAAATAGCAAACTACTAGAGGTCAGATTCAATTAAGAGAAATCTTCCTGGCTTGTGCAATGAAATCTCATGAAGCCCCCAGAAGACACTCCCATGCTTCCATTGACTGGTGAAGAAGTGAACAGAATTTTAAATTTAATTTGGCCAAATCTAGCTCTGATTAGTGCTCCTGAACCGCGCACAATAAATTACTAAATTGCTTCAGTAGCCAAGATGATTGCAGCTTTCTTACGGCTGCCAGTGACATATGTAGTGGAAGCAGAGACCTTCAGCAAATACTTGAGTTTGGTGGAAAACACTGTTTCCCTTCTGCAAAGCCACACAAATTTGGTCTGAATAAATTCAGTGGAGGAGGGGAGGAAGAAGCCGATGCTGACACAGAGATGCTGAATGGGAGGAAGACTGGAAGCTGAGCTCCCTGTCCCGCTGCCCAATGTGCTAACGTGAACCACTAGATAAAAGGAGCCAATTCCATCGAAGAGGCAAACACTTGCTGGAATTAAGGCCTTCATTTCATTTCCCAGGACTTGAGAGTCCTGAGGAATCTCAGAAATACAGACTGATGAGACCAGGATGATGAATAAATTGCGGAGTGGGGAGGGGGAACACTTTCTCCAACATTAGGCATCACACTAGACAGCCACATCCCTTGTCTCAGTTTACAAACTAGTCATCAGCACTGCACTAGCATTTCCCTTCACCGCTAACAAGTTTAAACTCTGAATCCACCGCGCTGCTGCTGCAAGCTCCACTGGCACTTTGCACCTTGTGCAGGGGGATGGGAGCTTCCCCCCCACACCGAGATATCAATCCAAGCTCACTATATTATTTAACCACGTTTTGTCTCTTCCGCCCAGTTGGCTTTCCAAGAATTACGATGTTCATGACCACGGACAGAAGAGAGGCAGCAGGGCCTTATTCACCCATCTGTTTTAATGCGGCTGCCTCAGCTTTACCCAGGGCTGTCAGGTCAGAGGACCGCATGCTCTCCCCTCCTTCCAGCTCGTCACACCCTCTGCAGAGGAAGAGGACAAGAAGGAGCCTCTTCTGTGGCTCTGGCCACACGCCTCAGCACCAGCTGAGCCAAGCCATAACCACTTGCCTCATTTTAACAGGGTAAAAACCAAAGAGCTAGCCCAAGGCAAGAGCCTGACAGCACCAGAGTGCATTAGCAAGCACGTCGCTAGAATCTCCCTAACAATTAGAAGCTGAAGTGTCAGAACACAGGCTTTACTCAGGCACCACAAATACTACAAAATCCAGTGAAGAAAAATTCTGAAATAAGCTGAGGCAACACAGTTATTGTAATACAGTTTTATGTATTATAAACCATAATGATCCCTTTTTATAAAGCCTTCTGTTTCAAAAGTTTGAAGCGGTAGGTTTACACAAAATTTTCTTTCAGAAAGTGGAAGTCTGACAATTTTGACCTGATTTTGCCATTTACGTGATGGCTGGAGCACTGAATATCCTGATGAAAGGAATCCTAGCTGAAGCCTATACTCTCTCATATCTACTTCTTAGAGCTTATTTTGCAGCACTTCAGAGAGCTTCAAGACATCACTGTGTCTCTGTCCTATGAGATACAGTACAGATACAGCTGCTTCTTGGGATTTCAAAAATAATTAAAGGCAAGATACAACAAAGGAAGTATGGAAGAAAGAAAAATGTGACAGAAGCAACACCAGTCTCTTGCAAATCACTACATGCACGTTCAGGTCTGTTAAGAGGTGTATCTTTTTCCACGTTATATGTTTATCTTACCTACAAACCTAATTTGGTGGAATAACCCTGGGGCTCTTTTATCCCAAGAAACCAAGGTGGCCAAAGTTTATCCAATTTGCTACATTTCAACACCCTCCCAGAATTTAAAGTCTTCCTATTCTTTTAAAAAATTGTGGCAGGGATAACATTTGATTAAAATTAAATCAAATTCTGTGGTTTTGCTGAAAATAGATTTATATTTGACAGGATTAAGTTTACAACCGCTGTTTTAGCTGTTTGTTATTGGTGGCAGCTCAGAAGCTTCCCCAGTTATATTAAGGAAAATGCTACCAAACGAAAAAACAGCAGCAGCAAACTCAACCAAATAAAAAAAGAAGGGAAATCTAAAACCAGCTGTAGTCTGTGTGCAGGAACCAAAGAGGGCTTTGCCGGAGAGGTCTCACCCTCCCTGCACATTGCTGCTTTAACCCACCCTGCCATCACAGCAGGTGGTCAAGAAGTGCCTTCAGCTTGAGACAGCCAGAAGGGTGGAGGGACATAGTCACAGCAACATTTAGGCATGGAAATCAAGTATCACACATCACGCTCTTGCTGTGTGTTTCTGAACTCTGTTAATAACATATGCACCTGATAAGGCAGAGGTTGCTTGTCCCCCGATACACGAGTGCTCCTCAACGAGGTGAGCTCCAGGCCCCCTGCACGCTCGTTTGCTACCCAGGTCCCAGTGAGCTGCAACCAGGCAATGCTGGTTCAGACGACACAACACTGAAAGGGAAACCCCACAAACAGTCCCCTTCCCCCCATGGCACGCTTACAAGATAAAGACACTTCTTACAGGAATTGCCTATACGTCCCGTAAAGGAGCTGACAGGAGTATGACAGATGACGGTCATCGCCCCCCCAGTCTTCTCCCCCAAAAGCAGAAAGTTACTTCTTAAGCACTTAAGTAATCACAAACAGAAAGCAACAAGGGTAATGTTAGGCTGGAGATGGAATGATTCCTGCACACATACCATAGTAATAATTAAATATATTAACATAAAGATGGATTATTTATGGATGAAATGTATAACATTACCACTACCATCTAGAGCATTTACAGTTTCAAGAGTGAGGGAAATGCTCATGAAGCACTAGTAGTTTGTCATTTTATCAACAGCTCTCAAACCTCCAAATATACTTTTTAACTACATCCATAAAAATTGCAGACCACAGCCATGTTTGCCTTGTGATTACTTGAAAGCTAAATAAATCTTCTCTTTGAAGCAGAAACAAGTTTTTTGAAGTTTTTACCAAGTTTTTTACCACAGATTTTATATATAACAGCACAGATTTAAAACTTATTATACCCCAACCAGTATCATTTTTGGAAACACTCTGCTTGCTTCTTGGATGGGTTTCCGTTTGATTCAATCACAGTAATTGTACACCTCTCATAGTACTCAGAACTAGTCAGGGAAACAAAGAGTATCACAGAAGTTTCCATTTATAGATGACTGGGCTGCAGTTTAGTGATCTTGCAACCATGAGTGGGAGAAGTCATTATCTTCTTTTCAATATCACATGGCAGAAGCAACTAGAAACAGCCTCAAATTACATGAATTCTCTTTTCCTGATTTAATATATGTGTGTATGTATAGATATCCTCTTATCTTAAGTCTTTAGATAACCCTCAAGTCCCCACTCTGAAAAACTGACACTACATTTACATCTTCAGTCCCATCTTTGCAATCAGGGATTTCATTAACTGCATATATTCCCTGTGTTTTGTTTGGAAAAATTACTTCTGGACCACATCAATCCTGAAGAAACACTGAAGCCCAGATAAGCATCCCCTTCAGAAAAGCCCATGTGAAGAGATGGCACTTGACAACATCTGGCAGCTGCAGAACCATTCAGGCAGGTTAGTTGCTGGTGAAGTGAAGGTGGGACATGACTTGTCTCACCTCTGGATAATGCAGCCCCTTAAGATGCTCAAACTCAGGAAGAAGAGACATTATGGAAATAAAGCCACAGTAGAAGGAATAAGTTTTCCTATAAGCTAGTAGCCTGCTGAAGTCACCATCATGGGAAATCAGCAGGACAGGAACCACAGAATGGCTTGAGTTGGAAGGGACCTTCAAGATCACCTAGTTCCAACCTCCCTGCCATGGCCAGGGACACCTTCCACTAGACCAGGCTGCTCAAAGCCCCATCCAGCCTGGCCTTAAACACTTCCAGGGATGGGGCCTCCACAACTTCCCTGGCCAACCTGTTGCAGTGTCTCACCACCCTCACAGTACAGAATTTCTTCCTAATACCTAATCTAAATCTAGCCTCTTTTCAGTTTAAAACCACTGCCCCTCCTCCTATCACTACACTCCCTGATAAAGAGTCCCTCCTCATCTTTCCTGTAGGCCCCCTTCATATATTGGAAGGCTGCTATAAGGTCTCCCCAGAGCCAACAACAACCCCAACTCTCTCAGCCTGCCTTCATAGGAGAGGTGCTTCCGCCCTCTGATCATCTTTGTGGCCCTCCTCTGGTCCATGTCCTTCTTATGTTGGGGGCTCCAGAGCTGGATGTAGTACTCCAAGTGGGGTCTCACAAGAGCAAAATAGAGGGGCAGAATCACTCCCTTGACCTGCTGGCCATGCTTCTTTTGATGCAGCCCAGCACGCGGTTGGCTTTCCAGGCTGTGAGTGCACATTGCCAGCTCACGTTGAGCTTCCCATCAACCAACACCCCCAAGTCCTTCCCCTCAGGGCTGCTCTCAATCCATTCTCTGCCCAGCCTGTATTTGAGCTTGGGAATGTAGGTCCATTTCTCCACATTCTGTTATACACAGAACAGCACCTAGCTTTGCTGTATTGCTGGTAATGGTGCTGGAAGGGCTATTAAACATCATGTGTAAGGTTTTATTACTGTCTAACTACAAAGGAGGTAAGAGAAGATTCATTGTCTTCTCCCGGTCTCCTGTGGTATTAAAAACCTCTCCCAAAGCACCATGATCTGGTTAAGTCAGAGACTAGCTACTGGATTTGTTGTATCACAGGTATGACCCAGCTGTAGCAACTCTGGCTTTTGCTAAGTATGGAGTAGAAAAATAATAAAGGCTGTGTGATGGTACCAGCAGAAAAGGAAGAAATGGCCCAAACTGAATTCTGACATGCAATTTTTAAATCCCAAATCTTACAGAAAAAAGGCAGCAATTTACATTTGGGGGTACCTGTAGCTTCCCAATACGTTGCTCTTCATTGCTTAGGAAACCTTTGTGACTCTGTAGACCTTTTGTGCTGAAGTTGTATGCACCAAGTTCAGGCTGAGTTTTCCAAGGAGCTGCAGCCAAAACAACCCGGTCACTTCCAAGAATGTAGCTGGGTGAAAGAAAGGAACCTTTTATTCACAGAACACAGGGCATTGAAACTTGTCCCAGCGTAAATGCTTTTCACTCCCCAACTTGTGAGTACTTGAACTTGGAATCCCAAGGCGGCTCTTCCGCAGTGTTTTATCTGTGGGTTTGTATAAGTCAAGTGAAACAAAAAAAATCATCCTGGCCACTGTTTTGCAAAACCTTCCTATTTAAAATTAGGTATGAGGGAACAGATGGCCAGTCTGCTAAATCAAGGGACAGCATTAAGACTTCTCAGTCATTTGACAAGCACAAGTTACAAAAAGAGGGTGCTGGGATGTGCAATACTTTCATCTCACAGATGTAACCAAGTTCAACTAAAGCCTACCGAGGACTCTTATCAGATGAAGTCTGAAGAGATATTTACTTGAAAGAGACGAGAGAAATACTTAAAATTCTATCATGGTCCATGTAATTTTCTTGAGAAACTTTTGTTTCTACCCATCAAGGATATGAAGGCTATGTATAAAATATTCTGTATTCTACAGCATCTTCCCTTCCATTCAAAAAGGCTGATTCCCATTTTAATACAAAGCAGAGTTAAACTGCAATCTCAGCTTAGTATTAATGGGGACAGCAAATATAGCACCCTAATATAGAGTGCCTATAACATACATAACTTATCTGTACAGAACAAGCTGGCAGAGCAGTTACATCTTTAGCAAACCAGACTCAATATAAAAAGGATTTACTTGCATGCAAGAACATTTGCAGTCTCTATGCAGTTTTACTTTGAATAGATTTAACATTTAACTAGTTCAACCACATTAATCCTTGAGCTCCAGACTCCTGGAAAAATATTTATCATTTCTCATTTAGAACTAAAAATGACATTTGCAGCAACAAAAGGTGGAATTTCAAAGAACTGTATGCAAATTTTAAAACATCGCTACCCAAATAAATATGAAAAACTCCCAACTTTCTCAAAAAAGTAAGATTCATAGCAAAGCTACACTTTTCTCATTTATATCAGAATGAGTTTTAAGCTTTAAAAGCCAGAACTTGGTACAGCTTTTCCTTAGATAGTAAAGCCCATCATTTTTGAAGTGTTCCAATTGCAAAGGATAAATTGCACCAGTAATGATGAAATACTCCAGTCAGAAGGAGCTCTAGATTGAAAATTTAAATGAGAAACCAACTCAGTGCAGTTACTGATAATGCAAGTTAATTAAGAGCATTTTTGAACATTTGTCCTATTTCTTCACTGTGATTTCCAGCTTTGCTGAAGAGTTTTCTATTGTGCTGCACACCACGCTCCAGGGTACGGCAATAGCTGCCCTTTATGCAACTCCTTTATTTGGTACTTTGAATTTTAAAGTTTATCTTGAGATAAAGGCATAGAGAAATGGATTAAAGTAAAGCGTGTTTTACTGCCATTATGCTTGCTTTCCTAATGGAGATGGGCAGATGGGTGTTTGTATGGCTAAATCCACCTCCAGTTGTCTCCCATTCCCTGACACTATTCACTACCCCCTCCCCTCTGCTGCAGACCACAGCCTTCCAAAAAANAAAAAAAAAAAAAAAACCCAAAAAAACCAAAAACCAACCCCAAAATGCAAAAGACACTCCCTCCAGATGTTAATCCAAGAAGCGGAAAAACCATGAAGCAATTGAGAACAATCACAAGACCCTAAGCCTGTACATCTCCCATTCCGAGCTAGTTAAAAATACGCAGAAGTGTTTTGACATTTTACCATGTGTGCTTTTCACTAAGACGACACATACGGACCAGCAGGCAGAGAGGTTGCCATCTTTTCTTATCCCAAGTAACTCCTATGTAAATCGCCATGGCACCTGGCCCACAGTTCTGGTTCGGCAAAGTATAACTTGCTCTTCACCTTGACGTAACTTCGTCCCTCTCACAGAGGGAGACTCACACAACAGCTCCACCATCACTGTGGCTGGCAAAATTTCCTTGGAAGCCAAAGCCTCCTCTGCTTCAGACAGACGTGAGAGATGACTCTGCCTTCTGCAACAGGGTCTGATTCTTCAAAAATAGCTCATGCATTGGTTTGTGAAACTGAGTCTTAAAGCGTGTCTCCTCTCAGTTTAATCAAATCCTCCCCACGATAAGCTGCAGCCCCAGTGAGTCCAGGTCCTCTCCTGTTCCCTGGAGAGCTGCAGGAGAAAGGAGGCTGTCTCCTGCTCCCCACATGGAGAATCCCCATCCCTCTCCAGCAGGCAGCACTCCACCTGCCTGTCACTACCTCTCTCCAACAACTTGTCTTGAAAAACCACCTCAACAGCTTCAGCAAGTCTCATTGACTACTGGGCCTGAACTCAGATATTCCTTCACTGCCCAAATCCCTTCCCTCACACTTTACCAAAGCACCTTTTTTTTTTTTTTTNNNNCTTTTTTTTTTTTTTTTTTTTAAAAATTTTAGCCTCCCAGGCAGACCTCGGAAAAAGCCCTTGTACAGCAACTTTTTCTCTCTGTACCACATTCAATTTACATGTCCCTGATAAAAATTCTCATCTTTTCTCCCACCAGTTGAAACTTCTGCTGCCAACTCTTCTAGCCCTCTTAATCAAACATATTTGTCAATGTACTTGCAAGTATTCACACTGCAAACGTACGTGCTCGGTAAAGCAAACGTACATGTAGGAATAAGTTGCTGAACAGATTTATAACTTCAATGAGACATTAACCTCCCTCCTGCTTCCCTCTCCCCAGTTCAATCCCTCTCCAAGGGCTTGTATCCTCCTGCCTGCAGCCACCTCTCTGCTTCTTTTTCTAAGCCGTTGTGTCCTCAGTTTTGTTCAGTCTTTCCATATCTCAGCATCTCTCACCAGCCTCATGCTCAGACTGGAACAATGCAAAAACCATTATCCCACTCCGTAGGGACAACCCAGATTAAAAAAAAAAAAAAAAAAAAAAAAAAGTTCTGCGCTACCACATTCCAAGCAGGCACATTCTGAAATATCAAAATGCATATTACCACATTTAATTATAACACAACCAAACAGCTTTCTTGTCAATGAACTTACAGCATCTCCAGTGGTTTTGTTAAAAACTTTTTGACTTCTTGGCTTCAATGCACTCCCATCCGTATTACACAGTACTGTGGGTTTTACGCTTGTTTCAAGGGTATGTTTTTTGCTTTAGCTTCAACATTTCTGCCTTCTGCAGACTCTTTCCTGTCCTGCCTATATATTCTGTCTCCACCACCTCCTCCCTAGAACCTTTTCTCAACCTTTATTAAAAAAACCCACCCATATTCTCTTCCTCACCTCACCCACGCTCCAACAGACGCCCGCTCAAACTCCCAGGCTTGCTTGCGATCTGCCTTCTGCACACTCTGCTTGAGAGCGCTTCCAGGCAGCTCTGCTCCCCCAAGCTCCCTGTAACGCACACTGGGGCGGGGGGGTGGAAAGCAAGCCCACCTGGACACTGCTGCTGTTTCTGCGTTACCTTAGGAGAGCAGCGCTCCCCCAGAGTTATACTTGCCTTTGAAAAAAGTGCTGGCTGCAGCTATGCTCTCTGAGACAGGATCAGTCCACCCCAAGCAGAGAAACAGGTTTTATTTCCAAACAAAGAAACAACCTCCACTGAGGACGATGGGAGGAAAGCAGCACAGAAAAGGGAAAGTTACAAACATACCATTTCTAGTAAATCTTTGTCAGTGGATCTTAATTTCTTCAGTCCATGCGAAGCCTACACTACCAATCCACTTACATGTTATTTTGTTTGCAAGAAACAGCGCCTTCTTCCTCACCGCTGATTTCCTGACTTCGGCAGGCTCGTAGAAGGGCTCACAATCCCTTTACTGTCCAATTCATTAGCAAGCATGAAGCTTTCCACTTACCACTTCAGCTTTCTGTGAGCTCTAAAGATCAGGAGATACATTACTAAAATGTGATTTACTTGCAAGTAAGCGCAGAAAGGATAAAGTGGAATAAAAACCTGCAAATACTCATTATTTCAGGGCTCGTGGCTGGTGTTAAGATCCCTCATTTTGTGGATAAATACTACTTTTTCTTCAAAGATTGAACAGCACAAGCAACATCTCCCTAGACTGTTCTGCTAACACCACCTTTTCCCTGAACACAACATAAGCCAATGTGGTTTTCATGCCGCTCCCTGACCTCTCTAACAGAGCAGCTGTCGGACGCTCCAATTAGCCTGGGTGGCAGCGATTTTTGGGAGTGGAAACAGTACATTGGTATCATAGGCCAGTGGATTGATGGGAGAGAAGGCAAGGGGAAACATATACAGATAAACTAAAATCCCTTTTTTTAATCCTTCTGATCCTTAAAAGTGTTTGGGAAACATACAGCCTTGGCATTTCCTTCTTGTAGGCTTCAGTGAAGTTTTGCAAGCAAGATTTTCATTGTATTGAGACACAAGAAGATTGAAGTCTGGGCTTCATTGTGCTCCCCAGGTAGAATGAAAGCAGTCTTAATAAAACAACTGATGGCAGAAAATTTCAGCTACTAAAGCAGTGAAACCCTCAATACCGTGGGCATCTATCATCTTTTCACAGTGTTTTTGTGGCAGGGTTGCTTTGGTCACACAATAGTACAACATGTACTATTGCAATCTTGCTTAAAAGCATCTTTCCCGGACTCTAACGCAAGTGTACTAAAGCTATATTTCATACATTTTTTTACTGAATAACTTTTCCTTCACATGCTGTTTTAACAGACAAGTGCCTCCAAAATGAATCACAAAATAAGTACATCTCCACAAACACACACTACTGCAGTGAACCAGTGCAAAACCAGCACACTAAGAATCTTAAATAAAACCAAGCAAAAAGATAAAATAAGACCAGAGGACCATACAGTCCATTTGGGAAAAGCTTCCTGCAGCTGGAGCAAGAGAAGATCCATGCAGCACTAGTGTCTGCGCAAGCCAGAGGGAGAATCTATTTCCCCCTCTCCCCAGAAAGAAACAGAGAGGGACGTAGAAGAGGAAATGGCAGACGGCAGATAATCTCTATTTTACACTGACAGACAAAACGACAATGGAAAACACCACTGTCCTCTGGAGACCGCAGGAAACCAGTCACAGGATGTGCCCCTTCCAATTCAGCAAGTTAAACGTACACTCTGGCTGCTTGTGTCCTGAAATACAAATGGATTTTTCTTAAAGTTACAACCACAAGCAGCATCACATTTTGCAGACCCTCTCGCTGTTTGTATGGTAAAGAATATAAATATATTATTGATTAAATATACATAAATTTAAGTCTAGAAGCAATGATACAAAACCTGTTTGATATACATACAGCACTTATCACCTGCTTTACTTTGTTCCATTAAGCCCAAAGAAGAAAACCTCTCACAGACACATCTGATCTGTTTTTTTCTGTTTAAAGAAGCAAAAACAAAATAGCAAATCCAAGTTCCATCAAAAGGCTTTCATGTAACCTTTTCTCAGAGCACAGTATAAATGTTTACCCACTTCTCTCAAAATGTCATCAACATTGTGTTGGGGACACACAGTATGGGCACTGAACCAGCTTTTATTAATACAATAATGTTAATGGACACAGGAAATGGTTGTGTGTGGTTTTTTTTTTTCTTCTCTTTTGACTTTTTAAAGTGTTTCATCAAGTTTCCAAATACTTCTCACCAAGGGCTTTTCGGGATTTTTTTTTTTCCGTTATAATTCATAAGCATCTTATACAAACACACCAAGGATTATATGAATCAAATGCTATTTTGTGGCTTTAAAAATACTTTTACTTCACATAAAAGTCAATGGCCACACAAGAACTCCTCTCCCCTAACCTCCTCTAACAATCCTCTCCCCTTGCTTCTAAAAACCAAGGTGGTAGTAACCAAAATAGGAAAAGAAAAGAAAAAAATATAATAAAGTAACGTTTCAGAACTCTATCTGATAATTTATCAAGCTGGTCATGTTTAATTTAAAAAGTCATTATAACACTGAAAAACATAATTGTTTTAAAAAAAGAACAAAACATTTCCTTTTTATTCATATTTGTAACATTTTTCGACTGCCACATTGCCAGCTGTTCAGTGACTGCCTTTATGCCTTCTATTTCCTTGCACTCTGTTAGTACAAACGATGAAAAAATTTCAATTCACATTTAACAAAGGGTTCATCTAGAAACACCTCATTTAGCAAGTAAGTCATACATATTTTCTTCCTTGCATGTCGTCTGTGCATTCTATAATCTCGCTTACCAGCACAAGTGCATTTCATAGTATCCTATAACCCCCACTGCAAGCACTCCAGAGTTTTAGGTATTTCCCTGAAGTCTCCTGCTGAGAGTCAGAAAAGGACAATGATGACTCGATGAGTTTGTGCTTTGACATGCAAACTCCAAACAGTTTTGAGAGGTGTTTTACCCACTTATTTTTAAACAGAAGATAGACTAGGTTATAAAGTTAAGAGACATTAACTTGAGAGTATTAAGTCTCAAATGAGATGACGGAAGTGAGATCATAGGACTGGAGCTCTTCACAGAAATGCATGAAAAGGAGCGGTGATGGTTAATTAAGATTGCGCTGATAAGTGCCAAAAGTCAAGTTCTCAATTTCCCCTACACCTTTCAAGTATAATTAGGTTTAAAATAAAACAGAGTAACAGTGCTGACAGACACGAGATCGCTTGTTTATGTTCTGACTCTGCTTTGTGTTACCTGTAAAGGACAGTAAGGTTTAATATATATCCATTAAATAGCTGCTTCACATTGTTTAACTGAAGAGCTCTTAGCGCAGTACAGACCAGACTCCTAACTAGTAGTGTTTAAAAAAAAGAAAAAAAGCCACCTGGGTCACCCAAAACCACACAGTATGAGCCAAGAGAGTCAGAAAAATAGAAGTCTGAGTTGTAAGATCCTGCAGGGTGCCAGGCTTCCTCTCAGACTAAAAGGCAATGCCTCTAACCCACTCGGGTGCCTCAGAGAGCCGACCTGGGGGCTCACACCAACCCCAACCCCTCGCAACGTACAACACCGTCCCACCCGCAGGAACAGAGAGACGAGGGGCCTGCGAACGCCTACAGCCCCAACAGCACCAAATTTCCATTCTGCATTGTGCCTTTCTGGTTTCTCGCTCGCACAAAGGCTGGTTTGTCATCTTTGCCACAAGCACTGCAGGCAACGGCGAATTAGCGGTGGTTCACATGTGCTGACTTGCAACACCAGCGAGCAGCCAGACCTCTCCGGTTTCTTGAGCGCGCTGCTTCATACCTGAACAGTGTAAAGCTTCACTCCTCGGCTTTTGCTGCCCCCCATCTCACTGCAGATTCATATTCAAAGATCAATTACACGTGTTTGCATGACAAAAACATTAAGGTTGTGAAGTTGTGCACACAAACGCAAGACTTTCCAGAGCTGTTAACTGGTTGTGCCGCTTGTGTTCGCCTGCCCTCCCCCAACCTGCCTGTGACTTCACTGTGATGCAGTTCTTAATTACTGGATCACACTGAAAGTTTTCCCTAAGAGCACAGTCTCCTTCAGCGCCTAAAATGGTTGGTGCTCATTCAATGCGGTCATTTAATACTTTTTTTTTTTCTTCTTCTTTTTGACATTCAGTGTCATTTCACAGAATACTCTTTCCAGCCTGCTCTGAAAACACAACCAGTTCACTCATGGGTCCCCGCGCCTCTCAGCGCCTCAGTTTTTCCTCACAAAGCATGCATTTTTTACAGCATCCTAAGACACCAGGAGTATTATTGGCACTTTATGACAAAGAGAAGATAAATTCAAAAGTGTTCTTTATTTAGGTGCCCAGTTTGAGACAACCGAGGCCTGACTATTCAGTACGCTCACAGCAATGAGTCCATTGAGTTCCTTTGCAGTTGCACGTACGCGACACTTCTCCAGTCACCCCCCAGTCTATTAGCATGGCTATGCAGCAAAATAAGTCACTTTTCACGACGGTGTGTACTTAAGTAGATTTTCTTTCCCAGATGCCTAGCAGATCCTGGCCTTTTCCTTCCTACAAACTTCCCCACCTCCTTCACGTGGCATCTCCCAGCTCCTGTGACAGATGAAGCTGTGATTCAGCAGGAGCCAGTCTCTCCTGTTACAGTCTCAGTCTGCTCCTGGGTGCACTGAAGGAAGCAAGAATCTTCTCAGCTGAAAAACCCAGGATCATATCATGCAACTAACACCCAACCTGTAATGCACACACACACACTAACACTGCAACTGCTTATGCATCCTTGACTCAAGAAAAAAAATAATCATGGAAACATTCTTTGAAATGAGGCTATTTTAAGACTGTTAAAAGCAAACTAACCTTTCCCATCCCCTGAGAAATTTTCATCACATGAGTGCCTGTGATTAATCAGCAGGCTGATGCACAGTCTCTCCTTTTTAAGCTCAGGGAGAAACTGGAAACTTCGTGCTGCTTCTATCTCTGTGCTAACCAGAATCGAGGGGGAAGAAGGGGGTACACAACACTTCATTTATCAACAGATTTCATGGGTTACTGCTACCAGTGGAAGGGAAGAACCCAAGACCTCAAATCCTCAGTTCAGTTACCTCCACATCAGTCAAACCAGACTGAAATCTGTGACTTCTTCCTCGACCTGTTTGAAAGTCTTCTCCCTGCCATGACCTATGCAGAGAGGCTAGAGAAATTGGTCAAGTTGATTAAAAAGGGGAGAGAATGGGAAGGGAGTACAAGAGCAGCCTTGAAAGATGGAGAAGGCTTTTACAAAGAGGCAAATTTTGCAAAAAGTGACAATCTATTTTACTAGCCTATGTAATGCAGGCATGAATAACAGACAGGTTTTCAGGACCTATGCCTTTTCAATGTTCTGTTTCTCCACATATGCTGAAGATAATAGAGATGCTCTGTATGAACAGAGATGTCAGTTGGATAGTAGAAGCTCTCCAACGACTGAAGTGTAGAAGAGACATGTGAAGAAACAGACATGCTCTTTCCCAACCCTCTAGAATTGAGTTAGGCTAGCAGGGGTCAATAATGACGTGTGTTCACTGTGTTGTCCCTCCCCGTCCTAAGTTTCTACAATGCACAACTTCGTGCCACTCTCCAAAGCTGTTCTCAGAAAAGCAAGATTCATGAAACCTCACCTTGCACTCGCCCGCCCTTATTTCAACATGTCTGTGTGCTTTGTGGTTTAAGACCTTAGCCTGAGTCAACGCAGATTTAAATGCATACACGTTATGGCAGTACTGGATACAGACACTGCAAAAAGCCAAGTGAGATACTTGGTAGAGATTATGGGCAGGCACTCCTCCCAGTTAGCACCCGTTACTGAACACATACACGCTCTAACAGCGGCCAGAAAGCTCTGGGCACGTGTTTATGACTGAGCTGGCAATAAAAGACTATTCTTTACCATACCAGTACTTAGGAAAAACAATTTCCCTCACAGAAGCAGTAGGTTATTGGTATAGAAGTATTGGCAATACTTTAGGAATGACACTTCTCCAAACACTTCAGTCTCCTTTATGAGGAATGAAGCAAGTCTCTCTCAAAAAGCTGCAAGCTCCTAACGCTGCGAAGTAGCTGTGAAATGATCTGTTCTGGACATGTATTAGCAGCCCACACAAATATATAACACAGGGAAGATTATATTAAAAAAAAAAAGACTATGTACAGGATTTGTGCCTTCTAGACACTTCTGCATAGCGGTTTAGGTGAACACGACTGGGAAGAAAAGAAGGGGGCTGCACTGGATGTGAGTAGCCACAGCTAAACCTACGGGAGTTTAGGGTGCTCTCACCTCTGTGGTGAGGGTAGGTGTCCACACCGCAAGTGCCTCCAGCTCAGTCAGCCTACAGCTCTCAGGATGCCTTTGCACTAAAATGTCAGCCCAGGTACTCTAGTAACAGCAGTGCGGACAGACAGACACCCACACCGCTCTTTTACCCTGTTCACCAAGAGCAGGGCCAACACTCCAGTCTGAGCAAGCTGCCCGGGGGTCAGCGGCCTGGGATGGGCAGACACATCCCTTCCACTCTCTTGCAGGCTTCTGCACTTAAGAGGAAGGTAAAACCAACACAAACCATGCCTCAGTATGACCAAAAAGGTCCGGCTCAAAGCTCTGTACAGAAGAGCGCCCCTTCGTCATGCCTGTGAGGGCAGCAGCCTCCAGCAGAAAGGCAGGCCCCAGACCAGTAACACATTAAGGGGAAAAAAAAAAAAGTCAAATCTTGACTATATCCATTAGAGCCCTCGCACGGGTGGATAAATTCCTCTCACTGTATTGGTTTAACAAAAGAAAATATCAAACGAAGCCAAGGCAGCACGATTTGTCCAGCCCTACTCAGTGAGAACGAACACAGGATACTTACCTACAAAACATAAAAGGGGTAAGAGTTGGTTAAACAAAACTGACAAATCATCCAATTTTTAACAGGAGCTCCCACAAAACACCAAGTTTCTCACCCAAATAAAACTGCAGCAACTGGTTTCTTCCTCTCCCCCAACTCCTCCTTCCTTCCTTTTCTCTACAGCATGCATTTATCTTGAAGAAGTCAAGTAAAAGCAGAAAAAGCACAGAAAAAAGCAGCGTATTGATTGGCACCTTTGCTGCTGTTGGAAACACAGAACAAATATGGAGGGTCAGAGCCTGATACTCTCAGAGGAAACAGCTGGTCCCAGTCAAAACTGCTAGATTAAAATGCAGAGACAGAAACCTCAGCCTAGAAACAGAATGAAAATGTTTGTCTGTTCCCCTTTCTTCTCTCTTCAGCCCCAAATTTCTCTTACACCAAGTAGTCCCCATAATTTTTGCTGAAATCAGACCAGGAAGACCTTAAAGGGACCAGGCAGGCAGCTCCAGGAACGAAGAATGAAAGAGATACAGGTAAAACTTCACTTTTAAGATGATAAAAATCCCTACCCCTAGGAAGAAGAGACTGAAAATTAGTTTTACACATTCTGTGTATTACCCACGTGAATTTAAATATAGTAAGGCATTATTTCTGGTTACACACAAGTCAACCATTTTTCCGACAGACTTCAGGAGGAACATTACTCAGATGCAGATGCAGTCAACTCATGTTACTAAAATGCCACAACTGGCTGGTAGAGTGAGTCTGGGAGATTGCTGGGTATGCCTAGAAGGCAAATTGGCTATCAGATTTTAAAATCCTCTATTGAGCATTGCCAGTTCAAGTGGCTTGGGTTAATTTTGTTCTGTAACAGCCTGATAAATAAGTCTACTGGCAAAGATTTTTCATTAAAAAAAATAAATTGTTTCTTCAGGTATGGAGAGGCTGCAGTTTTGAACTTCCTAGAAATAAGAAATTTAGAATTTAGAAATTTAGAAACCAAGTTATAACCGCTGGGGCAACGAAGCTTTGTTTCCTACCAATGCATCCTCTTGTTCCTCCTCTTACTTCCTAGTTGCTTGGATCCTAGACTGTTCCCTTTCATCTACCCTTTTCTTCCAGGTTTCCTGATGCCCTAAAGAGATGAGAGAAGAGCTACAGCTAGCCGAGCAAAATATGCATGCTGACTCAGTTTGGCAGTGCTTAGTTGTCTGGGATCTTTAAGGACCGAGTTTGACTGTCCCTACAGGAGGGTTAAAAGCATAATATCTCCTCTGCATATCTACATCTCCTGAAAAAAACTGGTCGTGAAGACCATTCAGAGCTGTCTTCAAATTTACTCGAAGAGATCAAAAGGCTCCAAGTTTGAGAGGGACAAGTGAACGAACTGCTTAAGGCTTATGCCTACAGGAAATGCGGAACATAAAAAAATCCTTGCTTTTAACATTTATTTCTTTTTTATATTAAAGAAACGCCCACACTATACTTTTAAATGCTTTTTAAATTTTGCAGTATACAGTCAACTGTATTGTGTGGTCTCTCACACTACACCAAGAGGGACAGAAGACTGCAGGTAGATTTTCAGGAAGCCATAAAAGCAGCACAAATCTTCAAGTAGTCATTATGTAGACCTGTAGAATTTATTCTACTTCATATTATTAGGCTTAGTTTGATAAATATTCTTCTTAAAGAAAGCAAAACTGTACATCAGGAAAAAATTAAATGATATTAAAAAACTGAAGCAAAGAAACCCAACTCACAGGTGCCAACAAGGAACTTAAAATTAATTTGTGGAATTGTGTCAACTCATCATAAATGAGCTCTCATAGGAATACCAAAATTAGGTTAGCAGTTTCTTGTTGAACATCAGGTAGAGAGAAATAACATAATCACAGCAATAAAAAAAAATAAAAAAAAAATAATCAAGAACTACTGCCAAGAAGGCTTATGCTCTTTTTTTCAGGACTCAACCACTGTTAACTAGTAAAAACCATCATCCAGTTCTCTCTCTCCCTTTGAGCCAAAAAGGGGTCAGTTTCCTTCTTTAATATGTTCTCCCATCCCCTGCAAAACCAACAGAAAGAACTGTTCAAAACAAGTTACCTACATATACAGGCAATTGCATGCACTATACCTCTAGTCCAAGCGTGTGGCACATACTCAGATTTAAGTGTACCAGCAAAGGCAATTTGCTATGTGACGTTTAGAGATTGAGACCCTCCCTATCCCTTTTTTTGTTTGTTTGTATACATTGTATGCCTTGCTTTGCCTCGTTAGCAAATGTGATAATTGGGTTTAAGTTGCTAAAAAGTAATTCTTGACAAGATTGACACCCGGAAATTCCTACAACAAAGAACCATAGGGAATAAGAAGCCACCTTAAAACAGCAGTCAATATGTGATATGCTTAGGGTCAAAACCTAAGGAGCCACTTTTCAAGCAGTAAGCCACCACAAGCTTGTCAGAGAATAAAGTCACACAAGATGATGGAAAAAAAAAATCTAACTCACATCTATAACATAAAAGGACCATTTCTGACATTTGTGGTTCATACACATATCACACACAGCAGCAGGCGTGGTTGAACAGCCCAAGGTCAGCTATCCTGGAAGGTATCCGCATCTGCAGGAGGGTACGATATTTAGCTGGGGTGGGGAGTTGGTGGGATTGTCTGTTTGGGCAGCACTGCTAATGCTGTAACTATTGCAAAACAGAGGAGAGAAAGTGGTTTTAAATTACTTATGCCTCCTAAACAGCACACTGGGATGGCCTCAAGTGCCTCATAATGAGCAATTCCCCAGCTCGTACCACTCCTTTTATAGAGGCCTTTGCTTCTTTAATTTTTTTTTGCCAAAGAGATTAGAAATGATATACAAAGAAGTCAGTGTATTGCTTGGGAACATCTGCCAACATTAACAGAAGAAGAAAACGAAGAACATTTTTAGGATCAGCCTCTATTACACCCATCTATGTACCAGCAATTTCAAAACAGCATATATTAGCCACAAATCAGCTCTACCAACTAGTCTTCCAGACAGGGCAATCAAAATACATATATTAAAAATACCTGAGTCACGCTGGTGGAACTGATCTCCAACCTGATTTGGATATCTTACATTTAATTAGAAGGTGTTAACAAGCACAAACACATTTATTCCATAAGAAAAAGACAGCAGCCTTCGAGATACTCAGCAGGAGCTTCCACCAGCCTAGGCTTGGACCTCAGTGGCCCAATGAACCCATGTAGTATCTCCAGCTCCAAACTCCAGCACCACCTTCCTCTCCTCCAAACCCACTGCAATATTTAAACATTTGGGGTTGGTAGCACTTGCTTCCAAGTCCTGCCACCACCCAGATTTTACTCAAATGAGCAGCCAGGGACAGGATGCAGCAGACTGAAGACGCTGGCATCGTTTGGAGCAGGTCTTGATCTCCTGCACTCAGTTCTGTTGCCTCACCTCCCAGAGTTTCTACCAAAATAATATACTTTACACTTTATTTGGGGAAGGACACCTTTTGTGACTTCGCTAGTTTGCTAACAATAACCTAAGTTATCTTGCATAACCTGTTTAAACAAATATTAAGTATGAGCTGATACACATCCCCCTCATCTTCCCACTGAAAGTATTTTACTCAAGCTGCTGCCAAACACCAGAAAGCTGGTGAGCTTTTCACATGAATTAAGTCAAAACCAGAACAGAAATTGAAAACGCATTAAACTCTCACTGTCTCCCTCATGAGAGCTCATATATGGCACCAAGTGACCCTAGTTTCTGACTAAAATAAAAGCAAATAAATGTGGCTTTTCTGTTCTGGAAGGAGCACGCACCCTCCCAGGATGGTCAACCTCACCTGGGTGGCCATGGCAAAAGCCGCTCTCCAGCACAGCCAGTGGTACCCAGGGAAGGTTTGTGTCCCCAGGGGGTCCCAGGATTGCATTTATTACTATCAACAGGCAAAACTCCACATTGCTTGACATAATACAGGGACTAGTTTAGTAGTAAGCCTCCACTTTGGCATAGCTCTCACACACAGTCCTTCTGCTACACATCGATGCCTGAGTGACCTGAATGAGCTGTGTAACCCAGGGTTCATTTCCACACCAGGAATGGCTTCTTACTCAACTCTGAGCCCCACTCAACTCAACCTATGGAGTTTCACTCCAACAACTGTACAGAGTGAAAATATACAACTAATTCTCCAGGGCAGGGCAAGAAATAATCCACCTTTTTATTTTTTAATCACCGTGAATATAAGCAGTTCTGCAGCATTGTGATCAGAGCATTGTGAACACCCATTAGCTCAAGGATAAACAGCTCATTTGTGTCGGGACACGAGATGATTTGCGGGCAAGACAAGGAAGGTGAGCAACAGAGAAAACTGAGGTAAGCAAGCGCAAAGGCAGGATTGCTGTAAATAGGGTTATGGGAACAAAACAGGGGAAAGAGGGACCTCTAAAAGAGCCTCTGGCACCCACAGCCAGTGCCTCAGAGGTAGAACGAATACCCAAAGAAAAAAACACAGGAGGAAAACAGTGGGGGCAACAGGCAGAGTAGGAAGGGCGACTTTGAAGAAGTTCCCTAGTGGGGACAAATACTGAAGTAAAAAAAANAAAAAGAAAAATAGCCTGACAGCTCCCCTCCCTGTCCACCTTCCCAGCTCAAACCTCTCTACCAATGCCCTCTTTTGCAGCCACTGGACTTTTAAGGCTTCTTTCTTCTTTGGTTGTTACCAAGATACCTGGGAGGTCCTCAAGGCACAACAACCACTCAGCCTCCCTCGCTACCAGTCAACCGAGCAGCAGTCAGTATCCACTCAACACCCCAGACACTTACCTTTCCACAGCTTTATGGGAGCCAGAATTTCCTAAGCTAAATACTAATATCTCACACATTAAAGCAGGCATATGCATGTAGAAGATTTACGCCTTCAGCTGCTCTCCCACACTGGGGTGTGAAGACGTCTGAGCTAGGTGATGTGATCCACACACTCCTCGAAGCAGCAGCAACTGCAGGACAAGTCCCACGTGCACAGGTTTGGTGGTGGTTGTGGGTTTCTTTTGTATTCCAATTGTTCTGGGTTTTTTTTAAGGCAAATATTAATTTTAAGTACTTAAACCATTAATCATAAAATCACTAATCATTAATCATAAAATTTTCATTTTGTTTGAAAAAATATATTAAAAAATATAGTATGAAGATTAAACCTTTAAAAAGCACAGACTATAGCTATTCACATGTACTTCAGTGCAATTTGCAATGACAGAGTCTCAGAAATGTAGTGGAGAACAAACACCTTCCGGGTATAAAATCTTAAGCACGGTTATTGTCTCATAGCTCCTGTGAGGCTCATCCGGGTGGTACACCTGTTATTTCAATCTTCATATTTGCTACCAAACATTCACTTTAAAGTAGGTAACTTAGCTAATAGATAAAGTACTGCCAGGAAAACAAACAGAATACACACAGTGCATCTCTTTACATGCGCTGTTTACTATGTATTTTCTTCACTGTTTTACCAAAATAACCACTGTGATACAATCTTACTGCTTTAGGTTATATTGCTGTATGCAGTGTGGAAGTCTGGTGCAAAAAGTCACTACAGGGAAATGGAAACGTTTGCAGTTTTGTGTACGTAAACACTGGTTTGGTCATCTGCTTCACATAACTGAAGCAAAGGGCCATCTCTGTTCCAGCTCTTTTTGAGGTGACAGAGAAGCTTACAAGTACTCCCCTGCAAGGGAGAGTTACCACCACTCCAGCTTGACGGAAGCAAAGACAACTGACAGCAGCTGAAGGTCTGGCACCAAATAAGCAATTTAATTAGCTGGCAGGTGGAGGGAAGTAATTATTCCTCTCTCTGCAGCATTTGTGAGACCACATCTGGAGTACTTGGTTTGGTTTTGGGAGTCCTGGGAAAAGAAAGATTGACATACTGGAGTGAGTCCAGTGGATGGCCACCAAGATGTTGCAGCACTTGACATATGAAGGAGAGATCGAGAGAGCTGGGTTCGTTTAGTCTGTCCTGGGGCATACTCAAAACCTGACTGGATGAGGTCCTGGCTTTGAAGTTATCCCCATTCTCTGCAGGGAGATAATTTCCAGAGATCCCTTCAAACCTAGATTCCAATGTGTTTAAATTTTAAAAGGAAGAAGAGCTCCTCTCAGAGAATTTAGGACTATTAAAAAGTAGTTTAATAGAAGAACTTTTAGAAGAGAAGTCTGTTAGCTTTAGAGAGAACTCAGTTACAGAAAATAAATTGTTACAATATGATTGGCGGAAGAAAAAAAAAAAAAAAGTACATCACCACCCCCCCGCCAAATTGTAGGTGACGATTCCTTCAACAAAACTAACTTTTCCCCTCCCCCTAGGTGTAAAGCATGACATAAAAGAGTCCAAAGCTACATACTTGTCACAATATACACAGGTTTAGCAAGTTCCCATACCAACAATCATAAAGTAGATCTACATCATGTGGTTTGACTGTCATTTTCAAGATATTTTCTCAGAAATTATACCTCACAGTGGCAACTTATTGCTGATTACGGAAGAAATTCTTATTATCCTAGTTTAGGGTGACTATATTATTGGCAAACACAGATCATATTTCCCTTGCAGGGTTGTTCATACCTGCATTCTTTTAAGATCTGTGATATTTCACTTTTGGAAGAGAGTGTTAACAATGGTCCAGTGGCACTAAAAAATCCACAAAAATATATTAACACTTCAAAATTAAATATGAGCAAGTGCTCTAAACTTACTTTGAAAAGATCTCACTCATCAAGAAATACTTTCCCACTCTCACGGTGACATAATTTGAATGGTGATTGCATCCCTCTTTATAAAAAGAAGATTGAAAATAAATGCTGCATACAATTGCAGCACCATGTCATTTTAAAGCTTGTGGGTAGCTGTTATAGACGGAGCTCACGAAGAACAATCACTCTTCAGCGCAACAGATAATGTAGAAAAAAATAAATAAATAGAGGATTTCTTTTAAGTTTAGTAACAATTTTTTAAAAAGCTAGTTTGAGTAGTCTTTGGTGCTGTGAAAACGAACATTCAACTAGTTAATCCACTCTTTCAGGTCATCGCTCTCATGTCTCTTCTATTTTGTGTCAAAAAGTAAAGTACAGCCTCCCCAGCACCACATAGTGCTGCACAGATACACTCACAACTATGAACGCATCATGGTGGTCCTGGAAGCTGTGCAGGCACATCAGCAAGATGCTTCTCCTCCTGGGCTGCTGGGGCTACCCTGACTCTCACACATGAGCTCTTCTGTCTGCCTCGGCATAGTGCTGTGCAGACGTATCCCGACTCTGAGGCCTGCTTTAGCCAAGGAAGTAAAACCAAAGCAATGCTTTTTTGACCCACTGTCCACATTCAGGTCCAGATTATTCTCAGCACAGTCCTGCTGTGCCATGTTAGCTCTATAAGGATGACAACTATCTTTTCTAAGGCACACACTTATATGGTGAATTGTGGAGTAGCTGATCACAAAAGAAAAATTTGGCTGACTTGTTTAACACCTACAGTTACAGGCAGCTTCATAAAGCAGAACTAACTCTTTTGCATGGGGAGGAAACAAAAAAAACCCCAAACAACGTAACTTTACAGCAGTTCAAATTAAGACTTGCTGAAAACTCAGCAAGAGCAGAGACAAGGTCACCTTGCCCTTGAAGAAGTCACTGAAACACACTGATGCCAGAGGAAGCCCACAATTTTAAAAAAGCCTATAAAAGAAAGAAGTTTTTTAATCTTTTACAGGAATGGCAGCAAATTGCTCTGAATGTCAAGTCATCAAGTAGTGCAACCCAATGCTCTCCCTGTTCTACCTGCAATGACTGAGGAGAAAGCAGAGGGACACCGTCGTCCCTGCGCACTTTGTCCGCAGCCCTATTTGTTCCTTTCTGGCAGCCCCACTTGAACATTAGGACAAGGAGTTCTGCAGTTTTTAAGCATGTCAGTAATGCTGCCCTAAGCAAGAAAGATAGTCCTCTTCTACCCTCCCCAATGCACACAAGGGAAGTTTTGACCTTCAGATGTAAGAGACGTTTCCTTCACAAGGTCACATCATTTAGCAGCTCTCTTCTCAACTAAACTTTTGGGCTCATTACTTTTCCTACAAAAGGGAAACTCCTAGAGAGGTGGTCAAAAGAAATCAAAGCCAACACTACGCATGGTTTTTTGAGAGCATACAGACTATTGCACTGAGAGTTAAATGTGGCTCTTCAGCTTGCCAGCTTCTGTACGCTGATCTGACGTGAATTATAGGCTGATGGCCTTGCAAAGTTTTTCAACAGTGACTACAGCTAATAAAATGGGTTGCATTAAACACGTGTTTGCTTTTTTTTTTCTTTTAAAGGCAGTTTGCCTCAGTCTTTCTGAATAAAATAGAAGTGACTAAAAAATAAAAATAAAATAAAAATCCAGTTGCTATTTCCCCTGACCAGTCCAAACTATGAGGTCTTATGAATATAAGATTGCTGACCATTCAAAGACACCCAGAGAACTTAATATTTGGAACAAATGGCCTGTGTATTCGGCTACAGGCTTTAAACGAAAGTTATGAATGACATCAGATACTATGCTATTCAAAGGATAAGGCTGAAATAGTTTTATTCCTTCCTGAAGAGTGAAGCCAGAAAAAACATGATCAATGAATTTGGAAGTGGGACTTAGAACACCTTTTGCTGAAATCACTAATTCAAATGCTGCCCAGAGTGATAACAACCAGAAATGCCATCATCTATTATTTATTTCATATTCAAATCCCAGAAGGAAATTTAGGAGTTTTCATTTGCTTCCTAGGAAGACAGACAGGCAACAGAACTGGCATTTTTATTAATCTTCAGAGAAAAATCTTACTGGATGTGGGTTCCCCTCTGACATCTTATTATTCAGACCTGCCCATTTTCAAATGTTACTAGCATACAGTGACAGTGTGCAAGAGGACCTGTCCACAGAGATGTCTAAAAACACGCAAGAGGTCATTAACCTCACCATAAAAAAACCCCCACTGTTAACCTCACCACTAAAAATAATCACTAAGCATTTACATATAGCTTAAGACAAGAAACAGTCTCATTGCCTAGTCAGACAATGGAGGTTTTCATTACGAGTCTTAGAGATGCTTGCTTTTTTTCTTCCTGGAAAAATATATCATTGCTTCCTAGTGAGAGACTGTGCACAAAGAAAAACCCAGTCCCAGGAACAGACAAATATTCTTTCTTCAAACGGTCTGAGAGCTGCTTTCTCGTACACCTGCTCTTCTCCCCCGGGGTAAAAGCAGCTGGCTGAAGGACGCAACCACCACCATCTTCCAAACAGGGGTATCAGCTAGTCTTACGTTAAGTCTTAAGAAATGACCAGGTATGGGATTGAGTTGTCCCAGAAGAAGGAAAAGTACTTTTGTGGAGAAGCAATACAAGTCCAGAAGTAGGAAAGTAACAGACAAGCTTCTGCTGTATTTTTTTGACAGTTACTATAGCCCCCAGAGTCGCAGGATGTTGATTGATACAGAGATAGCTACAGCCCTCATTAACATAGCCATGAGGTTTGTACAAGCTAAAAAAGAGACAGAAAAAGTCCATGAGCACTCTTATTGTGTGCCCCACCGACAGCCCAGAGCTGACATGATGTCGTTCACCAATATCATTGCTAATCTCAGCTCCAGCTAGGTGCTCAGTGCTTTCATCTCCCAGCACGATGCTGCGACACAGCGCACTGTCACGGCTTCTGGCTTGGAGAACTTCTGAACTAACCAGCAACAAGTCTTCCCAATTATTTTGGGCAAGAGCATTAACTTCAATTATAGTCCCCAGGGCAATTCTGCAGTTTAAAGGTCAGGTACAAAAGGGAAAAAACCAACATATTTGTAAAAAAAAAAATTAAAAATCAGCAATTATCTGTTCACCGATATCAGAAGCCAAGATAGGAACTGCATGATATTCCAATGTCATGCCAGGAAAACCTTCAGAGCTGCTTCTTTTGTAAGTGGTACAGCTGCAAGTCAAAGATCAACGTTACGCAAAGTGCTCTTTCACACACAGGTTGTTCTATAAACAAGGGAGGTTGGAAGGTCTTTATTAATACAATAAAAAGCCTTCAAATGAATGTTAAAGTTTATTTGTTAAAAAAAACCAAAAAACTTGCTCAAGTAAAATAATAGAAATTGTAAAGAAAAAGGATATTAGGAACCACCACATATAGTCATTAGAGAACTCTCATGGAACAGAAGTTTTTCTTAAAAAAAAAACCCTGGGTGAGTATTTAATATTAATCTTCATTTTCATATCCTGTTTAACTTCTCTGTATAGCTTCATATAGCAAACTGAAGTCTGACAAGATAAAAATTATCTGGCAATAATATTTTCATCTTGGACTACACCAAAAAGGCTCCAGAACTATTTTGGTCAAATCTGTTAACATGGGAATACTGGAGCCAAGAGGAAAAGGACAATTTCAAACAGAGAAGATATTTCATCAGAGTCAAGCCAATCGCCTGAGGTTTCCTCCTTCCTCCTCCAAAAATCACTAAAACAAGAGTTACTTGCAAGTTTAAGTAGCGCCAAACACTTTTTTTCTGTTAAAGCAAATGTCTTCACTCACACACACAATAGCAGCTTCCTCTACCTGCTTCAGCCAGCTCTTTGCTTGGGCCGTTCCATGTCCCTCCACCCCAGGTACTTCTCTGCTTCTTCATATGCTGTGCTGGTGCCATTACCATCACTTTCAGCTTCAAAACACTTTCCAAATTCACCACTGTGAGTGACATAGCTTTAGTGAATAAAACAACATTTTTAAAGTGTTTCTGGAAGCTTCGGTGCTGATGGTACATTTTGCCCGAAACACAAGTTCTCAATCTCAGGTTAAAATAAATTGTTACAGCCTTTACACAGCCAAGGCTTTAGATGTTTATCTGTCTTTTAGAACTCCCAGAGCTGTTGTAAGGCAGTGTCAAGGATGCGAGGAAGCTCCTCCCCAGGCCATCCCAAGAGCAAAGTGTACTATGCGTGGTGGAGCCTTCGTTCAGGGCTGGCTACTGATAGTGCCACCGACCGCAGGGCCACGCATTTTGGGGACAGCTCAGTAACTGCTCTCACAGCACAGGATCTGACACCATTAAAAGTAGCACTGGCTCTTTTGAGGAGTTCTGGTGTTTGTACTTCAAAACACCGAGCACATCACTCGACAGCCTCTTATTCAACATCCCTTCTTTCTGGTTGTAGCCACAGATACCTAAAGCAGGATGGGACAAAGAATTTCCCTAGGCTAGAAAAGGCATCCAGTCATTTCTGCCTCCCGAAAAGGCCACCAAAATAAAATAAAATAAGTAAGTGTAGAAGGGTTACCTTCCTTGTTCCCATCAAAACATTTTCACATTGCAGCTGCCTTGTATAGTTCATCATATTAAACCATATCTCAATCAGAAGAACATCAACTAACTTGCTCTAAGAATTTAGGTTACTAGCTTAATCAAGTAGGACTTATTACCCACAGATACTCTAGAAAATTATAGTGTGGAACAAGCAACTTTCAGAGGTGCAAGACTTCCCTGAATCAGGAGAAGCTGAGCCTGAAAACATGGGGTAACCTCTCCCCATATCACCTTGTCACAAACAACATCAGTAGGTCCATTCAAATTGGGATCCTTTAATACAAAAAAAGAAGCTGCAATTTGGGAAGGACATTAAGTTTAAAATTCATTTACTGCCCTCTCCTCTGTTGAAAAAACGATTTCACTCAGGCCATCTAATTCAAATCGGTTGATATTGCCAGGCTAGCTTTTTGATCGCTTTTTCAGATGAAAACTGTTCATTCAAATTCATGGTATACAAGGAGCAGAGCTAGTCAGGAAAAATCCGACAGTCATTTTCTGCAAGAAAATTTAGTTCTGTCCATATCTAAAAGCTCTGTAAAACTGTTGCTGATTTTATACTTCAGTAAAAAGCCAAGATGTCAAAGGTTCTATTTTGTTCCAAACAGGTGCCAATATTTTGAGTTGAAATCCTTGCTTTCATAGCAAGTTACCATTCAAAACAGTCAGAAGCAAGATGAGGCGACATGTTTTGATTGACTTGAAGTCATTTTATTTTTCACTTCCCCTGGTAAAAGTGCTGATATTGTTCAGCTTGGTTCCCATGCCAAATGAGGGAAAGTTCTGAAAATCCTTTACAAAATGTCATTGTTTTCCTGTGGCCAGTGGTAAGGAGAACAACGGGGTGCTTCTCCTTGGTTCCAAATTCCTATAAGGTCAAGCCTGTTTCTAGTTTCAGGGCTGAAGGACATCTCCTGTGGACAGGTTTAACTTGACCACTCTGAAACCGAGAGGCAGCTTACCTGCCCAAAACCAAACCAGCGCTTTGGCACGTTAAGAAGCAAGATCGCCTACAGCACAGCGCTAACGAGGCCCACGTGCTCCTTAAGGAGTGTCATACGCTTCTTGGATGTACCGAAACAACTTAAACCTTTCACCTGGACCTGTCATTTCTCAGTCCAGAAGAAAGTCAGGCACTAAGGGAAAAAACTGTGAGGGGATGCAAATGCTAAAAATCCCAGTTCATCTACGCTTGCTCATTTTTCACCTATTGAAATATAAAATACAACGGGGTTTTGTTTGGGTTTTTATTTGTTTATTTGTTTTAATTATCACTATCTTATCAAGTGCAGCTTGGGGTTTTTAAACTGTAAGACCAAGCCACTGTGGTGCCAAGTGAGACACCCAGCAGGCAGGCAGATGCACCACTGGAGTTTCACCTCTTTCTGAGACACTTGGTGTTGGGTGGCCCAGGGAGCATTTCCCCCGGCACACGGGCAGCTGGGAGTGCAGCTCCAAGGGGCCCAAAGTGTTCAGCACAGCAAGCAACTACACCCCTCGCTCAGGGGTGCGAGACCCACAGGGGTCACAACCACCCTGGTAGTGAGGCCTCAGGGTGCTCCACAGTGAAGCACACTAACCCTTTTGTGGGTTTCACCCTAAGTGAATCGCTGACTTGCACGACACAGATCTGTAGGCCTTTTGTCACCAAAAGAGTCCTTAATTGCTAGTTTTCAATGAGACCGCCCGGGTGAATTAGGTTTGTCAGTTCAAGTCCTGTTTTTGGAGTAATGGGTCAAAATCACTTGTGAAGTCACTTCTGTGGGAGCTGTAGGGGTGGGAAAGGGACAGGAGTTATTGGTTTTCTCCCTCTTGAAGGAAGGTCACTTTGACAATACACGTTGCCAGCAGCAGACCTGCCCATATAACAAATTACAAAGCGCTGTCCATGACACAAGTGAACACCATTATTATACATTCAAAGTAGTGCTCAAACTGAATTAAGCAGAACTTTACAGAACAAGTTTAAATCAAATATTAACATGCGCCCCAGAGTGAAGGAGGAAGGAAAAACACATGCATGCAGCTCTTTCTCTCCCTGAAGTAAAAGCACTATAACGCAGCACGACAGCAAAGTGAAGATGTTGGTTAAATAAAAGTAATTGGGCATAAGGTGGCCAACGGCTCTCAACCTTCTTTAACACAACTAAGTATATGGTATTGTAGATGTATCATATTACAGTGTTAAATTATCATGAAGGCACCGAACAGTTTTCACTCATGTAGCCACAATTTTACTACACAGTAAATCCAGTGCAGACCATACTATGTCCAGATTAGTGTATTTGGTTAAATTCAGCTAAGCCATAGGGCCAGTGACCACAGAGGTCCTCTCCATATCAGACTCCACCCATGCATTTCAGATGACACTATTCAGGCATTTCACATAAAGTTATTGTGAAATCTAGTGCAGTATCTCATAAATACCTACTTCCTCAGCGATGCTTACTTACTCAAACAAAATATAAATTTGTCAATGGGCCTTAACTTTTAAAGATACTTAAATTGAAAATGATTAATAAGCAATTTCTCTGTACCATTTTCATCACTTTTGCCTTAAATCAACTGCCATGCCCATACGCCAAAGTTGTTTATCCTTCACTGGAGACATGTATTTATTCAACATCAAAACAATTTCTAGATAAGCCTGTTCAGGGTTTTATACTTAACCGGTATTTCACACCACTACATCTTCCACCAGCAGGCAACACAGAATTTCTGAAACAACATGCCTGAAGCATAAACCGCAAAACACCACAGTCAGAGGCCTACCATTAGACAACCTCATATTGGAAATTCTTATTTTTGCCAAAGATGAGCCATGCAGATGAGGCAGTAATTTGTTAGAGGTGGAGAAGAAGCAGGCTTACGAACACCCTCTGAGAAGTGTCTGAACATTTCCACAAACCAAGAGAAATCTGCAGCCTACTGCTAATGAAATACAAATTTTGAAGGCATTAATTAGGCAATATTCCTTTCTCTTTTTCATCAAAATCACAGCTTGGTAAAAAGAGGCTGAGTAGTGGAACCCATTTTTTTTTTCCCCCAAGAGATTCCCTTCTCAAAATTGTTCTTAAAAATTGTGAAAAGGCACGGATCTACTGACTTTCACCAACTCTTACCAGCTTTCTGAGCATATACATCAAGGTGCTGGAAAACTGTATGGCTGCGGGAAGGTAACAATCTTTCGACTTTACTGATACTAAGTAAATGTTCAATTGTGAAAATAAACTTCTCTCCCCTCCAGTTTCCCACCAGGTCAAGCACTGGCTGCAATGGATGTAACTTAGGAGTTGGAGATGTTGCCTTCCCTTCCCACTCTGGTATTTTTCTTCTGGCCTCCTTTGTTCACTTAACAGAACTTTGTTTGAAGTGTGTTTTTACTCCTTCACTGCATGACAAACCCACACAGTCAGAAGACAGGCTTATAAAAACCACAGATCTCCAGCAGGGAGCTCGACGGTGGGTGTAATATTGGACACAGCTCTCCATTCATCATGCACATTCTCCGGATTTCAAGTTGACAGTGTCCCTTTAGCTTACTGTTCCTCCTCATAGGAGATCAGACGAGTCAACCCTAATGAAAACACTTCCTCCACCAGCACATAAACAAACAGATCTTCACCTGCAATTGTTCTAAGCCTCAGCCACAGAACGCTAGTTAAAAAGATAACAAGAAAAAAAAAATAATGGGTGTGTGGGGAGGAGATACTGGAAAGTGTTACAGCTGCAGGGATGGTGGAAGGAAGGATGTGGGAGTTAAGGAGGTTGTACACAAGGAGGAAAATGACAAGGTCTCAAAGGCGTTCCCAGTCCTGTGCATGCATTTCAAAAGCCCGGTCCGTTCCCACTTGTTATTTAGCATTTTAAGAATCACAGCGTATCAGAATGATTGATGAACAACCGCAGAGGGTTGCTTTCCACTCAGCCTAAACCTTCTCCTCTAGCACCGACTCGGCCCTGCCCTACCCGTCACCACTGAATGGACCAGGATATCGTGGTCTTGCTTTCACAAAGTGACCCCCTTCCCTCCCTGGCCCTGTCCTCGCGCTCACGCACATGCAAAATCCACACGGACCAGAAATAAGGCGAGTTCCCGAGGAAGCAGAGACCAAACCGAGCGTTATTAAGGAGGTCGGGCGACACGTACACCGTAGCTCTGCAGACGCAGCAAAACGCTGGCACCCGTGGTGTGGCGTTTGGTATCTCTCGCTAATCTAAAATGTGGCTGGAAAGGATCTGGCACCAGATCAGCGGCCTCATCTGGGGAGGAACAGAGAGGCTGTAGGGGGAAGACAAGAAACAAGCCTCTTTTCACATCCTACCACCCTTGGGCATTTTGTGCGTCCCTTCTTTATCCCCTGAAAGAGGCCTTTGTCACAGACGCGCAAATCCTATACCATTTATTTCAGAGGGAGAGAAGGTCTTTTTATTTATCATCGCCCCCCCTCCCCTTTTTCGCAGTTCGGCGGCAACAAACACAGCCCTGTGCTGTGCCCCCTCCCCTCTCCCCAGCCGGCTGCCGNGGGGGGGGGGGGGGGGGGGGCGGAGGGGGGAGCACGGACACGGGCGACCCCCGGGCACGCCGGGGCGCTGCGCCCGCCCGCCCCGGCCCCGCACAGCCGCTCACCGGCGCTGCCCCCGCCCCCCCTCCCCCCCGGCACCGCAGGCCGCGGCCGGCGGCGGAGAGGGCGGGAGGGATGTGGTGTGTGGGGGTGGGGGGGTGCGTGGGGGACACCCGCAGCAGCGCGGCCGCCTCCCCTCCCCCCGCAGCCCCCGCACCCCATCACCGCTCGGGCGCACAAAGGAAACAGACGCGCCGCAGCATCCATNCGGCGGCGGCGCGGCGGGCTCCGGCCCCTCCGTTACCTGAGGCAGCTCGGCTCGGTTCGGCTCAGCGCAGCGCGGGGCCGGGGCGGCGCCGCCGCACTCACATCCTCCTCCTCCTCGCTCCGCTCCTCCGCCGTCTGCCCCCGCCCGCCCGCAGCGAGGGGCGCCGCTCCGGGCGCCGCTGGCCTCTCCTCCCGGCGGGCAGACGCGCTGCGCCGAAGCCGCGGACCGGGCGCGGAGGCGGCGGCTTCGTGCGGTGGTGGCGGCGGAGCCGCAGACCTGGGCTGGGATGAGCTCGCACGGGCTTTCCGCGCTGCTGCTGCCTCGCCTCCGCTGCGCTCCGCCCGGGCGAGCGCGGCTCGGGCGCTCCCCTCCCACCGGGGCTCCTGACAGATGGCGCAACCGCAACGCCGCCGCCGCTGCCGCCGCCCGGCCCCGCTCGCCCGCCCGNCCCCCCCCCCCCCCGCCCGCCGCGCCCCGCCGCGGGGGTGGCCCCGGACTGACAGCGCCGCCGGCCTATGGCGAGGCGCGGCCGGCAGCCGCCGCCGCTCTGATTGGCGGGGCGGCGCGGGAGGCGGGGCGGGCGAGGCGGCCCCTCAGCGCCCGCTCGCCGCGGCCGCGGGAAGGGCAGCGCTCGGCGGCCGCCGCCCCCGGGTAGCGGCAGCCGCTTCGGGCGGCCCGGCGGGGCCGCTCCGGAGGTTGCCCGGGAAGAGGAGCCGGGGACGAAGTGAAGGGAGAGAGGAGGAGTGGCCAGCCCGTGGCGGGGGTCGCGGGGCCGACAGCCGCCACGGCCGTAGCGGTTGGGGTTGCTCCGCGCCTCGCTGCGTGCGGCCCGCCGGGGTGCCTCGGGGCGGCGGCGGGCGAGGGCTGAACGTCTCAACATCCCCCGTGAATGGCAGAACAACCTTAAGCCGATTACGCCTCTTTGTGAACGACGACGTCCTGTTTGTTATTATTTTTTATCCCTAATTCTTGAATTTGGCAATAGTGGGTTACATGGCAATGGCGGTAATGAAATATGCGAAGGTGTCCCATGAGCTAAGTTTTTGTTCCATTTTTTGTGTTTACTCGCAGGGTATTTCAGCCGGCCGCGTTGGGAGGAGTGTCAGCCCCACCATGGCCATCTTCCAGGGGTGTACCTGCTGTCCCCGGGGCACGGCTGGGCACCTTTGCTGGGGCTTCGCTCTTGCACGGCAGCCGAAGACTGTCGCCGTGCGCCTTGCTCCACAGGCAGGTGATCAGAAAAGGTGTCCGTAGGCTTTGTTCCCTTCACGTCCTCGGCAACATCGCAACTGTCTCTGACATTTCTCAGGGTGTTCGCGCCCACAGCCACTGCCCACTGAAAGCACCGCGTGCTCCAGCTTCAGGCCCCCCTCTCCAACGCCACCCTGCCCGTGATCTGGGATGCTCCTGTGTTGACAGATTGGCACACTTCACCGTCACTCGTCTCCTAGGCTTGGAAAACTCTTTTGCCTTAGCACTGAGGAAATCGCAGTTTAGGCTCCAACCAAAAAAAGAGGGACACATAAAACACAGATGCGGAGGGAGAGAAACTTAATAAAACATGTTGAAATAGCAAAAAGAACTCTAATAAAAGTTTTCAACAAATAAGGTTTACATTTCCCTGTCCCTTCTCCTCCCGGGATTTCATTTTTGGCTGCTGCCATTTAACCAGAAAATAATTTCATCTTGGTGATTTGATTTCTCAATGAAGTTAGTCTTACGGGTTCAAATGTAACTGTGTTTCCTATCAGGATGTCTACAGCTGTGTGCTTACAACAATGAAAGTGTTTCACTTCTCTGTCTAGGTGACTGTGTAGGTTGTGTACAGGTGACTTGATCGTTGCATTTCAGGACTCTACAAAGTTTGTTCCACTAATTCATACAAAGAATTTAGAGAGGATGGGAATTCCAAATGAAAGTGTCTCTTCTCATTTAAAACCTGATTATAGATGTACAAACAAACAAAATTTTCAGGCTCCTAGGTAGCATTTTTAGTTTCCCTCCTAGTCTTTCCACACAAATTGATTTAAAAAAAAATATTTTACCATATAGAAGGTATAAACAGCACAAGAGTAGAAACATATAGATCAATTGAAAAAAACAATTTTTGCTTTTTATCCCATTAGGTGATAACAGAAGCTCAGTGCAGAGGTCTGGTTCTGCCTTTCCAGAAACAGCGGGTGGGTTCCCGTTCCTATGGACTTAGAGGAGCTGAGGCTGCAACCACTGGGCCAGCATCAGGCATGGGCTCAGGCAGAACAGAGCTAATGGCCAGAGACCAGCTTCAGCTGGCCCAGCACAGTCTGGAGGGAGAGAAGAGTTACAGACTTCCAGCTCGGAGACTATCATCAGGACTGCAAACGGTGCCTCAATACCCCAGGCTCTTCAGCAAAAAACTCAGCACCTGGGTCTAGGAAAAGGTACATTTTTGCATGCCCTAAGTTTGCCTTTTTTACAGGGTTATGCATGATCTTACTTCCCCACAAGTCAATAGAGGTTTATATTCTTGGGGATCTTAGGCATCTTGGAAATTAATCAAAGAACCAGATGTTCTTCCTGCAAGGGCTATAGGAAATAAATGCACTTAAATTTTATAATCAAGAAAGTGAGAATAAAGAATCCTCGTCCAAAACTTTGAATGCTCTTTCTGTGAATTAAAACTGGAATGGCACAAGAAAAAAAAACAAACAAACCAAAAAGCCAAACAACAACCAGCCATTCTTTTTTGAGCCAAACCAGAAAATAACCAACTAATCAATCATAGCAGACCAAAACAATATCACACGTTAGCCACAGAGCTGCTCTAAGCCTGGGCAGATAAACTGGCTTGGCAGCAGGCCACAGAAAGTCTGATGCTCTGAGCTAGTACAGCTGCAGAGGAGCGAGGTATAGAGTCAGAAACCAAGTGCTGGTGGTTGCATGGGAAGCATAGGAAGAAGCCTTGGGTTTCCCCTGTAGGGGAGCTGTAATTTCTTTAGGATCATAAGGACCAGCAGAGCTGCTGTGAGTTCCTATGGCCCCCGCGGGAGAGGTGAGACGTGCTGGTGTTGCCTCTGCATAAGTCGAGCCCATGCATGCCCAGAGTATCTCCTCCTTGCACAAGTCTTGTTCTTTGGCCCTCACCACCATGGTGTGACCATATTGATATCTGCCTTCAGATATCACCCAGAAAATCTGACAGGCATCCTCCCAGCTAAACAGAAGAAATAGTGAAATTTACCTACATACCACAGGAGCAGATCTTTACATTCTCCCCTTTCTCACTTGACTTTTCTAATCATCTTAGCCTTAAGTCTGTAATGCTGTTTTCTCCCACCTTCATCAATGTGGCCTTCCTCCTCATGTCGAACTACTTTCTCCTTCTTTCTCCAACCTTAAAACACCTATTCGTTAAAATCTTGAAATAATGTCCACTGAAATGCTGCTTCCCCATCAGCCATTTTCATGGAAAACATGAAAAATACTGTCAAAACCTTAATTCTGCGAAGAGTCACATGTATTAAACGATGTGGTGTCAAGATTTTCCCCTTTCCTTCCTATTCCCTGTTCCCGTCTTCCTATAGAGTTGCAAAAAGCCATGCCATTTTTGTAGTTGAGCAATATGAAAATTACAGAGCCTGATGAGGATTTATTTGTGTTAATAATCTAGCATCTGGGAAAGCAGTGCAACAGTCACAAAATGACACGAGTGCCTGTCGGACTTCTCAGCAGGCAAGAAATCAGTGACAGATATCATGAATGTACGCGGAATAAATAACAGCCACAGTTTGTACTGAAAGGCGATATTTTAGAAACAAAACATGCTGAAGTTGATGATAGCAAGGAGATGTAAAGGCAGCTCTTTTGTAGAACAGGGCAGGACATCAGTTTTCTTGATTGTTTCAAACCACTGTTGGTAAAACTAAGCTGCTTCTCAGAATAAAACATCAGCATTACTCGCTGGATTCTTCTGAGCCATAATTTGTAAAAGTGAGAACCTGAGAAACTTGTATTTTAAAAGATCCCCAAAGTGGTAAGTTTTACGGTGTCTATCACAAACTTTTTGATTGAGACTGCCTTTCAGAAGGGTAACCAAATGCCACATTCAAATTCTTCACGCAAACCAGTACACTAATCACAGACTAATACATCACTAATCAGCTTCACCATTTTATATCCTCTCTTAGGCTTCCTCCCCTTCTGCATTGCTAACTCGGCGACGCTTCCATTCATTTTGGTTTTGGTTGTGTGTATTTTACCAGCTATAGCCTGTCATGTATAGCACATTATTATAATAATAATAATTACAGAGTAGTGGGGAAAAAAGGATCTGAACTTGCCTACAGTATTTTAAGAGGCTGACAGTATTTGCCTGAAACATCCCACTGTGTTTCCAGGAGGTGGTTCGGCTGAGGAGTGCTAAATGGGTCCTGCTGACTCACAGGTGATTACTGCCAGGGGATGCTGAGGTGGCAGTTCTTCCTCCCTGGGGGGACTGTCTTCAAGGTGGGAGCAGCAGCCTGGAAGTGGAAGGGAAGGGTTTGAGCTGAGCTCTTCATCCTGCTCATCAGCGCTAATCACGCTAATATGCAGAAGCTGAAGGAAGGGTATTGGCAGGGATAGGAAAAGAGTACTTTGCAATTTGTGTAAGAGGGAGACCATTTGTGGGAGCAGGTAGACAGAGGAAACTTGATCACAATTATATCTTCAAAGAATAAACAGAAGAGGCCTTCCCTATTACTGTAGAGGGCCAAATCTCAAATGCTTATGTTCGTACCAGCCCATTTTTCTTATTGTCTCATAATATCCCTAAAACACAAAATGGAAGAGACACAGAGGCTTTCCCGAACCAGCAAAGCACGTACTAAACTGTAAGAATAACATCTTCAAATGGGGTCATGAATTTCCTAAAAGTTAAATGTCTGTGTTTATAAGCTCTGGATGTGTTTGCACTCTCTGTGGCTACACATGGATATAGGGAAAAACCCACACATGGGGCTACCCAAGGAAATCTAGATATAACATATTAAATCCATCTTTTCGTAACTTCCAGACTTCTTAAAATCACATCCTACTAAAGTCACAAAAAAAATTCTTACTTTTATTTTACTTACTCAAATAAACATTTTAAACTCTCTGTGAAAGTTGGTAAAATGTACTGACTTTCAGTAAAAATACTTTTTCAATGACAATGAGGAGCCTGTGAGAGAAGGACACTGGGAACAGCAGTGCACCTATAATCCAGCCAAGGAACGTATTAATTCTTTTCTGGGGACGGTACCTTTTTGAAGATACAGGAGGCAGTGTGTATATTACATTACATAATTCTGTAGAAATGAAGAACAGTTAATCCACTTAAAGATGCATCATCGTCCTCCTTCTGCTGTCAGCATTAGTCCTCTGCTGAGCATCAGAGGAATGCTGGGAAGGCTGGCTTCCTATGGCGGAACAAACGTGGAGCAAAAAGCCTGAGCTTATTCTGAAACATCACTTCCTTCTTTTGCTTATAGACACCAACCCTGTACCAAAGGCATTGATAAATTGCAGACACACACTCTGTCTTCCAAAAAATAGGCTCACATAAGGGCTTTGTGATTCCCGGAAGCATATACTTTCCAAAGAATTATCCCTAAAGGTCAAAAAATAGAAGTAAGCTGTTTCTTGTCATTCACTGTTTGTCTCCAAGCCACACCATGTAACAGAACTAACATAGCAGTCTTCAGGTCTAAAATGTAAACAGGTGCTAAGAAATGACTTAGCCCATAAGGATATGTCAGATTAACCGAGGGAAAATTTTGATTTTAGTGCTTCTGTCCCCAACATATAAAATGTGGATAACAATGTCTTCTTACTGGCACAGCTTGAAGATTAATTACTATTTGTAAAGAATTAAAGATATTCTGGGCAGGCTGTACTGCAGAAACTCATGAAGGAAATTAATAATTCTGTTTCCATTGTGGGCTGGATTTCTGCACAGTGCCACCTCCTGAATGTGAGGAAAGCAATATTTCTATTTTTCTCTTTAATTCTTTTGGCTATTACATCACCAAATGAGTCAGGATTCACTGGAAAAAAAGACCCATGATCCTGTGACTAACTACTGCATCCACTCAGGGAGGCTACAGCAAAGTTACGTAAACTGTCCCTGTTCTGGCACTACCCAACTGTTGAACACTTGACCTTCCACTTCTCATGTTCTTTTAATCTATTTTTGGATGTGATTTCCCAGGGTTTTTTTTAATGGTAAAATAACCCAGAGATCTGTCATATGGGAGTAGTCTGGTTCCATATGTATCGTTAGCAAAGACATATGCTAATGAGCTTATTAGAGGGTTGGGAGAGTTGTTTGGCTGCCTGCACTCCTCCTCCTGGAGGCTGCAGAGTTACCACCCAGAAGCAGTGGGCTGTCATCATCTGTCTGGGACAACGATTAGGCAGGTACAAAGTGCGCATTTTACCAGTGAGTTTCCATCTACCTGCTGATGGTGGAGTGCTGGTAGGTGGTCCCACAGTTTGGGGCAGGGGCCCAACTCCTCATAGATTTTCTTACCTTCTTTCCCAAATCTGCACCTCATGCTCATAGACGCTGTATTCACTCCAGTGCCCCATCCATTAGTCCTTGTCACATACTTAGGGCCTTGAAGCACTTCTTTACTGATACTAACCCTATTTCTAACAACATGCTGGCTTGTGGACTGGATTCCAAGTAAGGATTAATAAGATTTGCATTTGCTTTCAGCTTATTAATCAGAGCCTCTCTTGCTGCTGTTATCTCCAAGGAAAACACATCCAAGCCAGCAGTGGGCTCATTGTGCTCTTTGCCCACGCTGTGTCTGCTGGCACCTGTAAACAGATGTGATTCAGCGCGAATCTCCCACAAAGCAGCCATCAACTTGGCTGTCTTTACGTTGGCAGCACCACAGGCTGCTGTTGTCGAGCTGCAGGTTTGAGTGCCACCGCCCTCATTTTGCCTCGTTCTCACCTCTTGTAGTATTTTGAATTGGCAATTTTGCTGACAATGTCAAAGTGAGTGTGTGCCCTTATTGGCTTAATTTCTAACTGGGAGTCTTTTTTGCTTGGGAATTGTAATCCATCATTAAGGATAAATGCTGGATCCTTCAATGAAAGAAAAAACAATAATCATGGCACCGTGCCATAGCTGCCTGTATGCAGATAGACCATGCTCATCATTTGGATATTCCTTAGCTTGCAATGGAAAACAGATAGAGGATGTAGTGAAGCCAGGCAGAAGGAGAAACAAAATAAATGCAGCCACGCTGCTCTCTGAGACAGACACACAGCCGCATGCTGAACAGATGCGTCAGCACTAAGCTGGTGAGTACCCAAGTGAAGATCTAAAAACTCTCTAAGACTGTTTCCACCCCGAAAGAGTATCTGCTCAGTGCACGCAACCAAAAGACTGGAACAGATTATCATCTTGCTGAACAGTTCAAGATTCATGTGATTATCAAATCTTAAAGGACTTAAATATGATAATTTTAGATTTAAAAGAAGATTCCTCAGCAAGCCTCCAAAAGCTGGAGCTGTATGTAAGACTAAGGTGCATTTTCCCATGTAAATGCAAGATTTAAGGTGTACCAGAACTAGAATTTCTAATCCACTAAGTAGAAGAGAAAAAACATGAAAATGTACCCATATGAATGCAAAAACCTAATGCATAGAGGTAAAAAAGTAGACACACAAAATTAAAAGGGAAACATGAATAATCTGAAAGGTAATAAAGGGTGTCCTGCATAAAGACTTTGAATACAATAATCTTGGAAAGAGAAGTCATTGAGATCAAATGTACTGATAAAAGAAAAAATATAAAATAACATTGTCAAGGAGGCAGGAAGTGAGACCAAGAGTGAGATTTTGCAGGCACATAATCTTAATGCAGTGCAAAGGTGTGGAAAAAGAAATGCTGCTGTAAACCTCAGACGACCTCATGATACAAATATAAGATGGCATCAAAAAAGCCTGCCCCAAATTAAACCCCATGATACAAACAAAAAAACCCTCAGGAAATCAAATGCAAAACAGGCAGTAGGGCGATAGTGAACATGTGAAGTGATAAAGACTTCCTCAGCATTGTTTGAGAGACAAACTCAGTCAACCAGAGCCAGCTAGAGTGCTACAATGGTGGTAGGATGGTATAAAATTCAAGCTGCCGTAATTATTCTGAGTCCCTTGAGGGTGAGGTCAACAGGGCTGTCATGGGTGTCACCATGTGAATGACTGTACCAACTTGAGCACCATAAGCATCTTTCGTTACACAGATCATGACGACTCTCTGTGCATGAGTATTTTGCTGCCTTCTGTTGTGAACTTTTCCTGCCCAGCAAGGTGCTCTTTCTTTTCAGATGCCTGTGCTTTGTTTCACTTCAGTGCTGCCTTCATTTGAGACCTTAGGAAAGTTGGCTGATAATCAAACTACTTTTGCCCAAAAGTGCCTTTCGGGTGTCCCTGGAACACTTCTGCGAGTGTGCTTCCATGCTATGACTGGATGAGGAAAAGCTAAGCAAGCACTGTAGCAAGACAAGCTGCGCATTTGCAGACAACTGGAGTTTGTGACTAAAAACCTTCCTGGATGAGGATTATCGACTTTGGAGAAACAGAACTATTCCCAGTGCTTCATGGCAAACAGTGGTAATGGCAAGAGCGCTCTGGTGAGTCAACTGGCTCCTCTGCAAGATTGTGGGCCTTATCTAGGTACAGGAAGTTGGGAATGGTATTCAGGATCCCATCTGCAGAAGTGAGTAATGCCTGCAACAATAGGAGTGGGATTAGTTGGATCTACTGGGAGCAGCATGTATCTCACAACATTCTGCTGCACCAACAAGGAAAATGCAGCTTGAGCTGATCATGGCCACAACTTTGTTTGAGAGAGTTCAGGAAGTGGATTAAAATTTGGCTGAAAACACAGTAAAATGCACTTTTCTGCTATGTCATTCACAGGCATTTGCTGACCTGCCACGGATTATGTGCCAAACAGGTAAGAGCAACACAGCTACATCTAAAGATAATTTCTAAACGGCTTTAATACTGGATTTTTGAACTAGCTGACATTATTTCTATTGTTTTCCCACCATCAGACAGCTGGTGACCTCTGACAAAAAAAAGGAAAAATGTAGCATAGACATGGTCACCACATAAAACCATTACATGCCACCAGGAAACAGGTGATCATTTATCCTCTCCCAAAATACAGCAGTATGACTGAAAAGGCAACCACACTATGTGATGCTGGTGAGTTGTAGTTTGGAGTACCAATTCTACAGCAGAGACAGCTGGTAGCTTTTGGACTGAGTTTATTATCACCACAGAACCAAGAGACACCCCAACCAAGAAGAAATGTCTAGCAATTGTGTTTGCTGTGAGGCGTTTCATCATTAAGTTTGAGGATGTAAAGCAACTGAAGTAGAAAATGACACTAAATCACTAGAGAGCATTTTAAACGAGTTATTGCTAGTGACTCTTCATGATGCTGAAACTGCAATGCTACAATTTTGAGGTACACAACGAAAAGAGGGAATTAGATATACATAGTTGACTTCATTTCCTGGTCATGAAAGTACAGCAAATGAAGCAAATATGAGACCCTCAAATTGCTAGAAAAACGGATAACAGAAAGGCACAGAAAGCAATCAAGCCAATTATTTACCATTGTGAAGGAAGCGTCTGAAAGGAATCTGAGAACAAACCATATGAAACAAGTGTTCACATCTATCATTTTGTAGAGCTGGGCACATGCCAAAGGAGAACTCGCACCCACATGCATAGAGTACTTGAATTATCGAGGCAGTCTGAGCATACGAGATAGCATCACAGTTACAGGCAGTTGGCTCGCAGCACTCGGATCACAGAAGCTTCCTCAGAGCACCTTCTGAAACTGAAGTGTGTCTCCAAAAACCTGGAGATGTCACTGTTTGGCAGACATGACCAGGGATATCAAAGACCTGGTAAACAGTTGGGGTTCATATGGGAATGTGCAAAATCAACGCAAAGCTGATGAAATGTACATAGCATTTGGTTTGCCTGTGCTCTAAATAAGGGACAGCATGGGAATTAACTTGAGCATTGGTAGCGTGTTGTCCACACTGTTTAATTGTCACTCCTGGCTTCTCTTGGGTGACTCAAACTTAGCTTTCTTCAGGACAGTCTTCTGTGCAGGTGACTACCCCGCAGATGGGTGGAAGTGATCTAGTCTGTTCCACTTGGAAATTGGGACCAGGGGTCAGTCCTTGTCCCTCCTTCAATGGTGTAGACATTACAGGTGCACCAGGCAAAAGTTAAAGCTTGTTCATCCCATCCACACTGCAGTTGCTTTCCACTACTGCCTGACAGAGCTGACCTAACCAAGGCCCTGAAATTGCCTTCGCTGCTCATCCCTCCCTGTCTGTGCACACGCTGTGGTATGTCTTTCAGGCTGCTGGGAAGTAGACGACTCTCAGACACTGCACTGACCACAGCAGGAATCATTTCGGCAGGCGTGGTACCCTCAGCCTTGTGCTTTCAGATAATGGCCCTGAATTGGGCCACTCCGTTCAGATGATTTACCTTGGAAGAGGAGTTGTACGCCACCACCTTGTTACAATGACAAAGCTTAATGGCTGTTTAAAATTGCTGCAGCCCTCTCTAAAGAAAGCCGCTAAAAAGAAAACATATGTCAAACCATTCATGAATGGAGAAACATTCCCTGCAGAAAATGTTAGTTTGGTAAAAATGCTTGCTGTCAAGATGAATACCTTTGGTACTTAGCTCTGGCAAACAGCAGTGGTAGTAAGAGCAAGAAATAGGACAAAAGGGAAACACCTATAGCCCAAAGCCTGCCACTGTGGGCAAGATACAGTCCGCTGAGAACTTATGTTAAATTAATAAAGCCAGACAAAAAAAGTGTCAGCCCATAATGACTAAATACCACAGCACCAGAAGTGCAAGGCCGTTGATTGTCAGTGGGAGAAAAACCTGGTATGTATTTCAGTATTGAGCATCTGGGAAGTGTATAGCTGACATTCTACAGTACCTCACAAACCCAAGGGGTTTGCAGCCAAGCAAACAGGTCACCCAAAGAGAGGTTATCTCTACAGATAGTAGGTTAAGTACTACAATGCAAATAAAGGAGTAGTATTCGCACTCTCTCTCATTTTTTGGGACAAAATGAAATGTTACAGGGAAACCCACCCAAATAGGGGACATTATACCAGGACTGGGTGTGGGATCGCATCTAGGGACCTCAAAAACTCTATGTGTGGCGTTCAATAAATGCAGAGAGCTGCAGGGTAGCTCTTGGCTACGCTGGTACAGGCAACTGCAGTAGAGTGGGAGTAGCTGGGGAAGGCTGGGGCGCCTGCCGAGGGCTGCCTGGAAAGCGGGGCCTGGTCCGTTCCCTCCACTGCTGCCACGTGATCCACTCTGTGCCCCTTGGCCAGCGCACGCGGCGAAGGGATTGGAGCCGAACAGCTTATTATCTTGTCTCTCCCTCTTTCTGCCTGTGCTTGTGTACAGAACAAGAGGCATGATGTTTTGGAAGGACTTGAAGGCCAGCCAAAATGAAAGCGAGGGAAATCATTGCAGCAGCCAACGGGCTGCAGCAAGAGGAAAAAGGGGACACTGAAGTAAATAGCAGTCTTTCCATTAATTTCAGGGCAGGCTGGATCAAACCCATTTAAGCCCAAGGCTAGAAACAGGAAATGTCATGCTGAATATTAGGAAACAAACTGTGGCAGTGAGTGCAATCAAGCAATTTGTGCGCAGGGAGGGAGCAGAGCCGTGCCCTACTGTGGATGGCGACGTACTATTAAAACACTCTAGAATCCTTTAGAATGAGTTCCCTCACCGTTACCTCATTATTAAGGATTTCTTTTGTCTTTAATCCATTGTGCTCTGAAAGAAAAACACAAAGAGAACCCTCTTCCTCCCTCCATCCTTGGGAATAACAGGCCGTTTCAGGAAAAGAAACCTCTGACACTTCAAACAGCAGCAGTAGAGCTAACATTCTTTAATGAATTATTTGGCGACATAACATGACAGTGCCCAAGAGATTCATACTTTGAAAAATATTTTTGTTATTTAAATTTCAAGAAAGGAAAATTTAAATCTCAAGCCAGGAGTCTCCCTTTTCTCTTTGGGGCCTGTTACTTTGTTCTTCTTTGAGGCGTGCAAAATTTAGTTTGACATCCCTTTATTTTGGAATATTTTAAGTGTGAGCTGATATTTTGACAAAGAAATCTAATTTTCAGAGGTTTGTGTTTCAACACCTCACAGATGCTTGGCGTTTAATGGGCTAGATTCTCAGCCCTAAAAAAAGAGCAAAAAAGCCATGTTAATTGCTGCCCTGAGGTGGTTGCTGTAGGATAAAGGGAATCCTTAGGTTCAGCACAGTGAAAAAAACCAAGGGACTTCACTATGAGTATGTCTCATGGATGTGAAGAAACAGGATCAGTTAGTTTAAACTAGTATTTTATATCACACTGTGTGTGGTGTGGCCTTTACTCACTTACAGTCTACTCCTGAATCTCTGTGGACGGTTTTCTCTGCAAAATGTGCATTGTCAAATGCTACCACTGAAAAAGCTGTAGCTGGGGAAACCCTCCATAAACAATCCCAAAATGCCCAGAAAATCAGCAATCTATGGCTTCTCCACCTTGTTCTGATCTGGGATATTCTTTTGAGCTGTTGCTGGCACAGTACTGGTGTAGTGTCCTGCATCTTTCTTAAGTGCAGAGACTCGAGACCTAATCAGTATTAATGACACTGGGAAACTTAGAGCATTACCACTTAACACTGTGCAGAACACTGCAGAGCTCCACCAGTTAGCATCACATGAGCTCTTATGGAACGGGAGACCCATATCATCGTGCTGTTTTTTCCAAATAAATTTGCTACTTTGGTGAAGCTGTGCTGCTTCGGGAACCCAGACAAAGGTTTCTGCTTGGGGCTTCGTATGCCTCATGCTGTGCACCAGCAATTTGGAGCAGGACTTTCAGCATCTGGTGGGTTCAGGCATGTTAATGCTCTGCTCTTTGGAGTAGATCTACCTGTAAAAGCAACTAGGGCTGCCAAATGTAAGATTCTCTTGGAAAAGAAAGGCAGACACTAAGATTGGATGGCTGGCCTAGGTAAAAACTAAAATGTTTATGATCATTATTTTGCCCATACCCTTAATAGAATTTAATTTCTGTTCTCCTTAATATCGGTTTGGAAGTCAGCAGCTATGGTGACACGTATGTGCTGGGATAGCTTTGCTAGATTGTCCTGGTTTGGGGCATTCTTTGTGGAGGTCTGCTATGCCGCGTGTGTAAAAATCTGAGAACAGGCAGCACATCTGACCCACCTGTGTCTCACACCCTGGTCAATAAGGAGAGGCAGAGCTGCTCCTTCTCCGGCCTCCTTATAGAAAGCATGAAAGGTCCGCCTTTCTTTTTACTGACTGGAGAGGATTATGAGCTTGTGGTCTGAGATTAAAGGATGTCGGCAGGAGATGCTGTGCCGGGACNCTTTCTTTTTACTGACTGGAGAGGATTATGAGCTTGTGGTCTGAGATTAAAGGATGTCGGCAGGAGATGCTGTGCCAGGACAGACCGAGAAAAACAGCGTTTGAATAGTGCCTCACTTATTCATGGTATACATCCCAATTTGTAGTCAGCCTGGCTGTTGAGAAAACAGCCCTCTGAAAAATTCTTGCTTCTTACCGCCATTTCACAGTGGGCTCAAACCTGAAGCCTTTCTTCCCGAGTGGGGAAGGAGCATAGGAGGTACCTACCGTTCCTCCGTCAGCTCCCATCACACTTCCAGAGCCAGTCACAGAATCACAGAATGGTAGGGGTTGGAAGGGACCTCTGGAGATCATCTAGTCCAAGCCCCCTGCCAGAGCAGGGTCACCTACAGCAGGTAAAGTCGCTGTTCCTGTGGTAGCCCTGACTCCGGCATGCTCACCTGGCTTACTCCAGGTATACTCACACTGCAAGTGTAGAAGGGCCTTTGCAGAATTACAAACCCAGCCAGCTTTCCTGAGAGTTACACCAACGTGTACACCAAGGAGCAAAGTTGTTTTGGAACCACAGTCAATAAACACCATAGCTGGTATTATGTTGTGTATTTAACATTGTCATTTTCAAATCTAAGGATCTGTTATCGACAGTGATATAATCTGTGTGAGGACAATTATGGAGCAGTTTTAAAGTTGCAAGGAAGGAAGCAAACAAGTTGTAACAAGAGTTG
>RSEF01000003.1:73420093-73483492 GCA_003993805.1 Himantopus leucocephalus | reverse complement strand
ACCCAACCAAACAAAAAAAAAAAAAACCAACAACAAACAACAAACCCTCATATGTGAACTAAGCCCTGATATAAATCAAGGAATAACATCAGTTCAAATTCCACTGCATTCTCCCTACAGCAGCATGTGACCTAAATAGTCAAATGACTGTCATTAAAAAAATGCTGAAAGCATAGCACGTATATTTAACTTGTGATGTACATTTGGCTCTTGTGATGGTTGGGATTTAAGGGTTATTCACAGATTCACACAGTGGTCCCTGTCAACTCATTTTCTCTCAATAAAATAGTAAGTTATTCCTACAGTTCAATTATTCAATTTGTGTCCCAAAGCTGTGGAATGCTATTACTGTATAGCATCAACAACAAAAAGTTACTGAGAAAATAAGGGTAAGAAACACCCATTAGCATAAGACTTTTGATTAAATGATTAACATAGACAAAAAGTCTCTGAGGGGACCTGACTAGATTGATGCATTTATACTATGGTAGATAAAGTAGAGCTTCATCATCTACAACGAAACAGAAAGTCAGTGTGATTATTTCTTTCACATAGTGGAGCTGCCCGTTTCATTAAACCTCTGAGCACATGCATCAAGCCAAACTGGTTATTAGGCATCCACTTCCTGCCCTCGGTCCTCCTTTGAAAGCTAAAAAATATTCCCACATGAATATGAATCTCAATTGCATCTCTGATTCACAGTGTTTCCAAGCTCAGTGAGAATAATCACTTTACATTTGCCATCACAGACCTCTCAATAGCATACTGGAAGCCAAAGCACAGAGTTTCTTGTTGCAGTCTCATGTTCAATGGAGCAAATCCCATTAAGCTGAATCTTGACAGGACACAGAACACAAAAACTACAGCTAACTAACAGAACAAGTAGAAAGTGTAGCTAACTACACAAGAAGAAAGCAAGCCAGATACAGGAATATTAAGCAATTTCTGTAGACTTTAAATTAAGCTTTAGAATGCTTACAAGCAATGTTGTACTGCTTTTAGCCTAAGTAAGGTCAAAAAAACCTGTGAAGGGAAGACTTTAAGGACATGATGGTAGGCAAGAAGTATAGAAATAGTTTCACATCTAGTAGCTAGAACAGACCACAGCCTACAGATTTCGAGCAGTTCAGGTAACTACAGGGAACAAAATTAAGCTATAGGTTACATCTAGTCTGTCCAGAGAGAGATGAGAAATTACTACCTGCTTTCCCGATTAGTATTCATGTAGTTTTACACTGGTGATTCATTTATAAAAGAAGTGTTTGAGGCAGTATTACTCTATACATGCTAAACCTTCCCCCTGCCTATAAGACTGAAGCCATTGGTCCTTTGCAACTTCAAACGTGAAGCTTGAGTAAGCTTGGGTCGCTCATTACTTTTTTCTTAAGAACAATATGAATCTCGAGTAGACAGATTCTTCTCTTTCAATTAAGTTTAAAAAAATTAGTCTTGATATGTATTTCTTAGATATAATGCATTATTATATTGTATTGTAGAATACTGTATTTGCTGCAATACATGTTTAATCTTTCCAGGAAAGTTTTTTAACATAGCCATGTGGTATAACTTTATTTTCCTGGGGATTTACAATTGATCTCTACAGGATCGTAGGTCACGTCCAGGAGCCAGCACCTTGGTTTCTCCAGAGCAAATAAAGTATTAAGATACACTGAACTTCAGATTTCTATTAAGAATTTCATTTAGCAAATTTTATTTGCACACCAGCACTAGAAATAATATATTCAGGAAAAGCATGTTTTGTTGGATAGTTTTAGCCATAAAACCTAATGAACTGGCTTGCATGGAAGTACTTTTGCTCTCCCACAGGAAGCAGAAATGCCATCTGTGTCACAAGAGAGCTTTCTGAAAGCGACTGCTTTGCGTATCACGCACTCCTTACATCATTTTGCAGCGTAACTGTGCTGTGGGCCAGTCTTACCATGCTGAGACAATGGCATCTCTACATTTCTCATCTCTCATTTTTAGTCCCAAAGTTGCTATGTTCAACACAGGCAAAAGCACCTCCTAATTGCACTGAAGACAGTTATTTGCACAAGAAATATGAAACTGAGCTTAAAGGAAAACATAGTTTGCAAGCCTGATGGGAGGGTACGTCATTACAGCATTTCCACATGATCATTTTTTGTTAATTTTTAATGTGTATTTTCATATCATTTGGTGCATTTCACACCATCACTCCAAATAATGTATTTGGGGAAAATAAAACATATCTTATCACACATTTTTAGCCATAAAAGGTAATGAACTGTACCGTATGGAAGTATTTCTGTTCTTCCATAGAAAGACTGGCACGTGGAAACAAACTCTACAACTCACGGAGAGTTATAAAGCAGGTATGTTTATTGCAGCGCTGGGTGCAAAGGGGATCACTCCTCCAAGCTTGCACACCGTATCGCAAAGCAAGCATTCCTTTATCATACAAAAGCATGCATATTCATTAGTATAGGCTGGGTTATTACAATTAGTTCTGAGGACAGGCGTGATTATTGTAATTAGTCCTGGAAGCTCATTAGCGTAAGTCCCCCCCTCTTGCCGCATGCGTACTGCTATCCGATGGTCGTGGGCCGGAGTCTTCTGGAGGAAGGCTCATAGTCTTCTTCACCGTGTACTTTTCACCTTTGGCTCAGAATGCTGAATTGGCTGAGCTCCAAACCGCAAGACCAGCCTTGACCAGATGGTCGCTTCTTGCAGACAATGAAGTTCTTGCTAGCAGCTCCCGTTATCTATACAATTTGCTTGCAACAAGGTCTGGTTGTTCTCATTATCAACACAAGCTTACAACAGGGCGCTATGACCTCGACATTTTGACAGGCTATTGCTCATGCTAACAATGTCTAATTTCTAGGGCCTACTTTCTTGTAACAAGACGTCATTTGAGGTCTTTGCCATGTCTCCTGTATTCGGGCTTCAGCAGAGACCCTGCAGCCCCTCACAGGTTGGCCCTCAAGACTACATCGAGTCTCTGAGCAGCCCCACCATGTCCACTGCTCCCATACTGCCAAAATGGCGCCAGACACCTGACTACTCCCTCAGCTCCTCTCAGTGCACGCTTATTCTTACATTTTGAACCTTACAGAAGCGGCCGTGGCCATCAGGATCAACACCCGAGCACCGATCCCTCAGACCGGCGGCCGCCGGGACCCGCCGGCCTCAGGCGAGCCCACACACCCGCCACACCGCACGCGAGGCACCGCCTCACACGCCCACCCCCCCGCCCCCTAATGGAATGTTCCACTTGCGACGGGCGGGCGGCGAGCGCCCCATGGGACGTTCCACCGCAGGAGGAAGGCGGGGGGGGAAGGAAGCCACGCCGTTGGAAAAGCCCGCCCGCCGCAACGCTCCCCTCCCCCGCTCCCCGCTCCCCGCCCCAAACCCCGCCTCCGCCTCCGCCGCCGCGGCCGTTAGGGGGCCGTGGCTTCCGGGCGCCGAGTTCGAAAGAGGAGGCCGCCGCCGGCCGCCCCGCCATGACCCAGTCGGTGGTGGTGCAGGGTAAGGGGTCGTGGCGCCCAGAGCACCCCCGCCGCCCCCTCCCCGTGCCTGACCCGGCTCTCTCTTTCTCGTCCCCCCCTTTGCAGTGGGCCAGTGCGGGAACCAGGTGGGCTGCCGCTTCTGGGACCTGGCGCTGCGGGAGCACGCCGCCGTCAACAAGGTAACGGCGCCGCTTCCCCCTCCTCACCTTCCGCCGGTGGTGGCCGGAGCGGGGCGGGGCGGGGCGGGCGCGGCCGTTGGGGCCAACCGCCTTCCGCGCTGGCCGTGGGGAGGCCGCGGCGGCCCCCGCTTCGTTCCGTGCTCTTCGCCGTGACCGCGGAGCGCGGTGTTTACGTGATGAAGCTCAGGCCGCTTCGTTGTGAGCGAAGCTGTCCCCGGGCTTTTAAGCCGTTTCACTAAGCATCTCTAAAGCATCGTTTACCCGGTGTGCGAGACGCCAGTATACGTAGAGAGCAGAGGTATTTATTTAAATCGTGTCTGCGCAGAGGTGGGTGCTAGGTGGTAATCCACAGAGCTAGCGCACCGGCCTGCAAGCTCTTTGGAATATTTACACGGTTCGAAACACAGGAATGCACACCCTTAATTATAATTATTGGTTAGTACCTTATCTTAACAATTTCTATTTGTTAGTACAGTCTCTCACTTTCATTTAAAGCCGCAATGTCCTTTAATTGATGTGCGCGTGCTCTGGTACAGTGAGGGGGGGTAGTTCTGCTCAGTCTCTAACTGAGTCGGTGGTCGCGATCTCCCACTGCTGCCTTTACCTTTCCCCCAGTTACTGCTAATCTTTGTTGGCTTTAGGCCTCTTCCAGCAGCTGTCCGGTTTTCAGCTGGTTTCGGCACCTTCTGCAGTGGGATGTTCCCTTGTTGTCAGCCTTCTGTTCTTCTTCAAGGGTATTTTTATTAGCAAGGGATGTATTGTTTATACAAAGTGTCTGGTTTTACAAAGCCTTGTAACCTTTTTGCCCTTGCATAGTGAGATGTTCTACCTTCTAAAATACATTTGACCTTTTAAAAGAAATTTTATTTTTTTTAAAATACATCAAGATGAGCTTTCTCTAGCCTTTCCGCCTTGAAAACTCCAGGATCTCTCCCTACAGGCAGATGTGACCAGGTTGGAGGCAGTTTGTGAAAAGAGAGGGTTGTCCCGGGCAGGTTCTTTGCCCCGGGCAGTAAAGCACAAAAGCAGCCCACCAAAGCCCACCTTTGTTTTCCATGCTAACTTAGTGTACAGTTGTGCAGACCAGAATAGCAGTGTAAAGAGGCCATAGGATTGTGCTGAGTACCCCTAACAAAAATACCCCCTTCTTGCCATGACTATAAAGATACTATTTCCTGGTGAACACCGTATGTTAACAGATAATGATGAGCAGTCCTTCTCAATGCCTTCTGTTGAAGCAGCTGTAAAAAGGCAATGGATGAAGTTCATGAGCATAAGGAGAGTCTCTTGGTTTTAGTGTTGTAGGGAACAGTGACTTCCAAATTCTGCTCCATCAAGTCTTTAGAAGTATGGTAAGCACTCTGTAAAATAAAGTATTTAAACTTGCCAGGTCTCTTTAGCTTTATGGTGGGGTAAGTAATTTCCACTCCACCCTCAGCAGGGAGTTTAGGAATCACTGATACAGTGTAATGTGCTTTCTGTTCCACAGAACTGCATGGACATTGGTATCATGGGCATGGAACCCATGATGAACTGAGTGTTGTATCAGTCATGAACTGAGTCAGCTAAACAGCTGCTATTCAATTTAATAATTGCATTGGGATCTTCAGTAAAATCCTAAATCTTTAAAAATGAAGGAAGATTAGTTGTTTAATCTTCTGCTGAAAAATTAATTTCCTAGTTATATCCTCCTGTGAGTTTTTAATATCAAGCTGATGCTTCAATGAAATGTTCTTTTTAGTGCTGACTAGAGCTGGTTGGATTCAACATAGGCATTTCACTCTGCTTTGAGTGGGACTGTTTGAGAGGTGACCTTCAGAGGTCCCATCCAACTTAAATTATTCTATGAAAAAGCACTGAGAATTTCTGACATTATGCATCATCTTATGTTGTGTTGTTTCCTTTTAGAAAGGAATTTATGATGAAGCATTAAGCAGTTTCTTTAGGAACGTAGATACAAGGTAAGTCTTCTTATCAAGCAGCTTATAAGTTTAACACAGTAGATCAATAATTCTAGTATCTTCTCTTAACCTAAGTTACAGTTTTCTCTGTTTCAGGTCATATTTAAGTTGTGCCAGAAAAAGATTTTGCTTTTTTGTATTCTCATCAAAACACTGTCTTTACCTTTCTCTTTCAACTGTACTTACTTCAGTAGTGAAAGGTGTTGAAAGTGTTTGGGTTTGTTTTCCTTTCCTTCTGTCCCAAAAATGGACAGTCAGGATCTGATATCTTTTGCCATTGCAAATCATGATCAGACTGCAAGTTCTCTGAACGCCAACTTAGCAGCATTTCTTGAACGGCTGTAAGAGGGAATGGTATATAAGGTAGTCAGAAGACGTCATGTCAGTTTTTAAATCTGTCTTATCTGAGTAGTTTGTTACACAATGAATGGTGACTATGGTTTTTTTTTTTTTTAAAGTTAACCAATTCAGACCTTAAGAGCATTCAGTCACCTCTTACCTGTCTGGTTACAAAAAAATCTTTGCAGTTTGCAAGAATAAAACAGTTGTGCACTTGGATATTGCTGTTGCATTTTAATTAAAAAGCATTTGACCATCCTCTGTTTCCTTCCATCATAAGGCAAGGCTGCAACACAATATGTAATTTTAACTAAAATGTCATTGAAATACTAATTAAAATTTTACCTATTTGAAAGATCATGCAAGTGCATTGAAATTCATCATTGCCATTCCTTGTGGTGTTTCCTAGAATATATCTTTTTTTTTTTTAACCAAGAAAATTTGGTTGTAAACAATGTCTATGTTTCTGTATGTGCCAGATGAAACCGCCAAATTTATAATTGACAGGTTGGCTGCAATAGAAACATCTGTTTTCTCTGTAAAGAGGAAGGACTTGTCTCACTGAATACCATAGCAGCTTCAAGGAAGATTCCCCTGCCTGCGAAACAGAAGAATGATTATTCAAATCTCATCTTTTCCAGGAGCTGTACTTTTTCCTGTTGAAACAATTCCCACGTTTAACTGTAGCCTTGAACCATAATTTATTTAGTGAAAGTGGTTTCAAACTCTGTTGCTCAGGCTTTTAAGTTTTGGCCTTTTGTTACTGTTGTGGGGTTTGTTTTAGTTTTCCCAGAAAGAATTAGTTTGCCTCCCAGGTTGCAGCAAGCATAAAATCGTGTGTCATGAAAGTGACAAACTTCAGTTTTCTATGCTATGCATTACCACCATAATATAAAATAATTAATCTGGGTGGGTTGTACTGTCAGAAACAGCTGTGAACAACACTCTGGAAGAACCAGACAGATTTTTTTCTGTTATTGTGGTTATTAAACTGTGTAATATTGGAAATGTGCTTACGCATATGTATGGTTTTATATGCAGAAATGCATGTCTCAAGCCTAGGGGATTCTAGGGAACACAGGGATTCTGTTCATCAATTGAATCAAAGTGATTGAACATAGGGGTTGGCATGAAAGACCACAAAGACAATAGTAAGTGAAAGAAGTGTTGATTTTATTACTTTTTTTTTCTTCTTTGGGTTTTGTTAGTCCCTGAAGAGAAATAGAACTTCTCTAGCTGGATTTACTGGTCCTATAGTGGACCATATAGGGAGTTGTGTAAGCTAGAGGAATCCCGTGAGTACTGGAGGCTGCTGTGAGCTGCTCAGCTAATGAGAAGTGTCTGGAGAGCTGCTTTGAGTGAGAGGCTGGGAGATCCTTGAGGAATCCAGTGCAGCCCCATACTCTCTTCCCCTCATTTCTAATGGGACTGAGCATGGTCAGAACACTTGATGCTGTAGCGAATTTCAGCTGATGTTTTTGGAATGTTATTGTGGTTGAATGTAGAATAGTCTAAGAGATACTTTACATTTAGGCTTGACCACCCCCCCAAATTTTTTCCCCCAAATTGAGGGGAAAATTAGATCCATCTTCCCATATCCCTGCCTTTTTTCCCTGTGGTGAATATAGTTTGGCCAGACCGGCTTATCTCATCCTTTGAGTGCAGAAGCACCAAGATTCATTGTGGAAAAAATGTGATTGTACACAATGCATAGTCCCCTAAGTTGGCTCAGTACAACCAATCCTGGAAAAAAAAAGGAAAATTAAGCTATGTCAGTCCAACATGATTTCTTGACTGGTAAATCTTAATGGTAAAATAAGTCAAGCGCAGTGCTGTGCTACTGCAGTTATACAGCTTTCATGCCTCGGGCAGTAATATGGTGCTGTACTACCCCCATTGAAAAGCTAGTGGTGCTATTTGGTGTACTGTGTTCCATTATATGATGCAGATATACCACATGCTGGATAAAAGATGATCCTTTCAAGTTTTGGCAATGCTTGAGAATTGCCACAGAGCAGAGGCTGTATCTGAGAGTAAACTTTCAAAGCTTATCTTTTCAGCTTCCTGAAATACTGCTTAGGATGTTTCTGATTGAGATAGTGTCCTGTAATATACTTTAGGGAATTATGAGGGCTCTCTTAGCAGCATGTTCAGGGTGTTTCTGTTTGTTTACATTGTAATGGTCCTCTGAACAGGAAAGATTAAGGAGGGAATTTTATTCTGATATATATTGGTATCTGATATATATTGCCTTATTTTCTGTTATAATTCTGAGCTTAGATATTCTTTTTTTCCCCAGGAGTGGTGGTGATGGTCCTGATATTTACAAAGGAAAGATCTGCTCTTTAAAAGCACGAGTAAGGCAATCTGTAAAGGTCATTCTTTTTACATTGCATGTTTACATCCAACTGTGTAGGAATTATCATAAGGTTCTTATGATTGCATATGTTTTTAAATGCTACTTGAATAGTAATGCTACTTTGATATAGTACTTTGAATAGTACTATACTATTCTGTGAAAAATACTACTTTGAATAGTAAAATTTCTAATAGTAACTTTTATGGTTCAGTGGAGTAACATAGTTTGCTGCCAGTCTTGTTGAGTAATTTACATTATAATTTTAATAAAATCATTGCAGATATTACCAACCAAGTTTTTATTTGAATTTTCTAAGGAGTGGATTTCTTTGAGCCACTTCAAGTGATTAAGAAGCAAGAAAACTCGAAACACAAAAATGCTTTAATTTCTTTATTCCAAAGTATTGGGGAAAATATTAAAAAAGTGTAACAAAATTGCATTATCTGAAATGCTGTCCTATTGAATGACTTCTAGCAAATTGGCCAAGGTGAATTGAGTTGGTCTCCTAGTTAACAACTTAAAAAAAAAGTTTCTCTGGAGCACGGTAGAAATAACATAACTTTTATATGGTAAATCATTTTTTATTTCTTTGTGTGATTATTTTGAAGGGTGGTTTGCTTACTGACTGAATTTTAATTCTTTCCTTTCTCAAAGGCACTGTTGATTGACATGGAGGAGGGTGTGGTAAATGAAATTCTGCAGGGACCATTGAGGGATGTGTTTGATAGCAAGCAGCTTATCACAGATGTTTCTGGTTCAGGAAACAACTGGTGAGAACCTCTTCAGAAAGCATATCTTAGCAACTAATTAGATGGCATTTGAAAAGGGAAATAACAGTAGCTTTCTGGTTCGTTCTGCACCTGGGGAGCTGCAGCATATTGCCAGTAAACTTTGGAGCCAGTGTTGCCTGGAGGAGGGCTTTGAAAAGCCTTTTACAGAAGGATAATTCTGCTGATATATCATTTTGTCTATTTTTTCTTCCTCTTTTTTGATTTTCTTTTTCAAAAGAACATGCTTTTTATTTTTGTTTCTTTGGTATTCAGCTGCGTCCATTGCTCAGTCAAAGCCATAATCTGGTTTGAGACTGTGCAACTAGTGTGGAAATGAGATATATGAATAAATGCACTTCTGATTTCTAAGCACCACAGAGTCTGGCTTTGTGCATATAAACTATGTTACCAAAAAGAGAACCTCAAAAAGATTGATTAATGTACTGATTTCCAAATTTTCACTGAGACCTTAATGCACCTCTAATAATATTCAGTACACTACAGACTGGAAAGCAAATCATCAGCAAATGTACCAAAAGAGAGTGCAATCCAAGGAATAAAGCATACTGTGACTTCACCATCTAGCAGGCAAGTGTTTTGCAAATTAGCTATTTGGGCGGTTTTTTTTATTACTGGTAGCAATTGACTCACGTAGCACTCAAAGGAAGATCAGTACACCTATTACACAGGGATATCCTTATGGTTAAGGAGTGTATAACTTTGACTTCATAATTATAATTTGATCATCCAATGTGGGAGTTGATTTCCTCATCGGTACAAAATAAGAGTGCACACTCCAAAGCTGTGAACTTCGTGCTGTTTGCATCCTTAAAATTAAAACCATATCCTGACTCCCATATTCAGATGGTGTAGTCACAGTTTAGCAACTCTCACAGATTAGGTGTTGCACCCAGCTCTGGACTCTGAACTCTAAAATGTCAAATAGGAAGAGTTAAAATAAAAAACTGAAAGATTGATTGTTGGATTTATTTTTTTTAAAGTACTTTGCATCTCCTCAGGGCTGTAGGTCATAAGCTGTATGGCTATCAGTACCGGGAAAGCATTGTGGAAAAGCTGAGGAAAACCGCAGAACATTGTGACTGTCTACAGTGTTTTTTTATAATTCATTCTATGGGAGGTGGTAAGTAATTTTTTTATGGTTAGTATGATTACACCAGCCACAGATGAAAACCAAAAATTCAGATCTTGAAAAGATCAATGTAATAATCTACATCATTCAGAATGCAGAATAAAAAAAATAACACAGTCCAATTAAGCGGACCTATAATTATTTATTTGTTTTGTTAGAGTACTGAGGAGCCCTAATCATGAACTAAGGGAAGTGATACCCAGAACAAAAATACAGCTAAAATCTTAAATACAAGACAGTGGTTGGATCAAGACAGGTACCAAACACAAGGAAACACCGAGGTAGATTAGAAGAAGGGACAGTGGCCTCAGAACACTGATATTGTTGTAATCAAGTTATTTTTAATGGTGGGGAAAGAGTTTTCTGAAAGGCTTTGAAAGAGGCTTCTAATGTTGCTTAACTGTAGAACAACTCTTTTCTGTTTTCCTTCCATATAATTCTCTTGAATCCATTCTAGCTATTTTGGTAATAAATCAGAAGAGAGAATCCCTTGTAGTGATGATTTTGTCATTACTGTATTGCCACTAAGCCTTTCTCCCCCAGAAATGTGGAGGGAGCAAATATTACAACTGGTTATGAAGACATAGAAAATAGCTCTAAATATGCAGCAAGAGTTTCGTCGAGGGCCTTTTTTTTTTTTTGTGGTCATTTGCTTAATTTGAGAGACTCTGTAGATATTGTTTCTGTTATTGCAGAAAATTGCTGTCTTGTTCATAGATGAAATTGTCTGCTGCTGAGAATGTTAGCTGTCCAAGACAGAAGAAACACAGTTCAGATCTCTGATTTGAACTCAGTGCTATGTGCTTAGTGCTAATGAGGAAAAAAGTGTGTGTGCTGGGAGAAAGTGGTTGTTCTGTTTTGACTGGAGAATGAGAAAACTTTATAAAGAAACCCCAAAAGGAAAGTAAATAATTGGTTGGGGCAGTTTAATGTTTTTAAACAAATGTTTTATTTCAAAATTCAAATTAAAGATTTTAAAATAAAACATAAAGACATAAAAATAGGTCAGAAAAATGCTTGTTATGTGATAGGACTTTTTGGTTTGCAGAAATTTTGGGGATTGTATACTTCATGTCTGGTATACTATGGGAAATAGTTTTATCACTTAAATATTTTCCTGTCTGGGAAAAACCTTCCTGCCTTAATTTACATCTGAGTAGGCCCCACTGTCAGCGAAATCCTTCAGAAAATATTCCTTAATATATATAACTGAAAAGTTGTATGTTTCCAACATATGGCACTTAAGGCTTAAGTGGAACCTTTTATCTTCTCTTATTCTGTCTTCCTTCATAATTAGGGACAGGATCCGGTCTTGGAACTTTTGTACTAAATTTGCTTGAAGATGAATTTCCAGAAGTATATAGATTTGTTACTTCAGTGTATCCCTCTGGTGAAGATGATGTTATTACTTCTCCATATAACAGTGTTCTGGCTATGAAGGAGCTTAATGAACATGCAGACTGTGTGCTACCAATAGAGAATGAAGTAAGAAATAATATTCCATTTCTGTCAATTTATTTTTTTATTAGACTGCACATAGGAAGTGTTTCTTCCTTCTGTGTGTTGATTTGAGTGCCAAGTCTTTAAAATAATAATTTCATTTTTTAAAGTAATAATTGAACTCCTAAGTCACTTGCAAACTTTTGAAATTAGTATCCGTATCACTAAAAAGTTGCTCTTCACCTTCAAAGTAGTCTAGAGTGAATTTTTAATGTCTTATTTCAAGGTAAATAGTGAAAAGCTTCTATTTACTGAGGCTGAGAGTCTTATGTTCTTTTAGCAATAAATTTGTGAGTAGTAGTAGTAGTAGCATCCTGCAAGGGAAATGACTAACCACTCCAAATTCCAACAGACATGACTTTACTGATCAGTGATATGGGCATCATAGCCATACCTGACCACGCAAACCACAAGACTAATTTGTATCTGACTTTGATGACTCTCTTGCTGTTTGCTTATGAAAAAAGCAAGGGAAAGTGAAATATATTTAGATAATATATCTTTCCTTTGACAGGAGTTATGAAAATTTAAAATGTAATTTTAGACGATGAGGATTTTGAGTTGAATAAAATTCAAACTCCTGAGTCAAGCTGTGTACATGTTTTTGTCATGTAAGAAACAGACTTTTAGAAACACTTCAGTCAATTGGAATTGGTCAAAAGTAGGACTTACATGTATCAAAGGTATACTTTTTGAACTGACAGTACTATGTCTTAGCTTTTTCTTTAAGATTAACTGAAATGAAAAATTGGCATACTGAATTTGAAAGCTCTGTGCTCAAGATTTCTTGTATGCTTTTTTTCTTTTCTTTCTCAAAGTCTCTGTTTGATATCGTTAATAAAATTCATCAGATGGTCAATTCTGGGAAACTAGGGTCAACTGTGAAGCAAAACAGCTTGGTAACATCAAGTGCAGGCAGTGCAAAAACTGTACAAGAGAAGCCTTTTGACGCAATGAATAATATCGTAGCCAACTTGCTGCTGAACCTGACAAGGTAAAATTATAGGTTATTCCTCTGTAAAAGTGGTATTGCTGAAGGCGGTGTGTACTGCAAATATGCAGGCCTGCATCAACTCAAAGAATACTAATTTTATTCCGTTTGATATGAGTCTCCTCTTTTTAAGAATTAGTTACTAAATGTTAAAGTATCTGGAAGTATTCAGATTGCAGTGGTGTTGCTGTAGCCATGATAGTCTTGAAACTGAAGTAAGAAAAGGTTTATAGGCAGAAGGATATTGTCTTCCATTAATGCTTGATGGAGCCCCGGGAAGTTTGCCTTTCTAGGCCAGTTGTATTATTTTATAAATACCACCATTGTGGCTCCTAAACTGTCTATTGCTGCAAGAAACTCCTGGTGAAATATATTTCTGGAGTATTGGCCTGCTTTTCTTTTAAACAGCTTGTCAGGAATGCAAAGTCACACGTGTTTTATTATAGCATATGTATTAAAACTGGTATTCAGTAGCTATGTGCGCATACTGAAAAACAGTGCTAAAGACTACAGTCGGGAAATAAGGTCTCGTTCTTGGTGATTTATTGTTCTATAATGAGAAGAGTAAGTAAATAAGATACAGCACTGGTACTGCCAAATGTGAAAGTTTAGTAATTATACATGAGCAGTTTCTTGAACACTGTGTTGTTTTACTGTTTTATTGTACAGAACAGTTGAAAAATAGATTTCATGAACATTTACATAATAAAAGTAACAAATTATTATAAACTACGTAAATTAATTTTTCAGTTCTGCTAGGTTTGAAGGTTCCCTTAACATGGATCTTAACGAAATCAGCATGAATTTGGTTCCATTTCCTCGACTTCATTACTTAGTTTCAAGCTTGACTCCTCTGTATACGTTGGCCGATGTTAATGTACCTTCTAGAAGGTAAGAAGAAAATGTTATGAAAGCTTTACATTTGAAGCTTAATTTCTGACTCTTCCATAGTTTTCATTAAAAAAAATCGGTTTATAGCAAAACTAAGGGTAGAAGTTCTAAAAGTCTGCCACATCCTCAAATTCGTCCTGCTGATGTTAGGAACATGCTTTGTCCCTTTTCTCTGGAATGGTTGCGCCAATAAACTTGAAATGTATTTTTGCTATCTCTGCTGGGAAATGTTTCTGTCAGAAAAATGTATTACTTAGATAGAACCCACACCACAAGTTCCTTTGGGTAACAGTTTGCACTTGACTCACAAAATACTGTAAAGACAAACAAGGAATTAATCTAGATTCCTTGGGAAGTAATGGCATCTTCAGTGTGGACATGCAGTGAGCCTATTTAACAGCTTATTGTAACAATAAGCTGACACTTGTCAAATTTTGTGAGATTATTTATCACACTGACATGGCAGAAAAACAACCAGTCAAAGTAGATTTTAGTGATTCAAGTTCAGTCAGCGAAAGTTCCAAATGAAAGTATGCAAAGTGGAGAAGAGGGCAGGACCACTCCTTTTCTGTGATAGCAAGTTGTGACAATCAGTTGGACCTCTTGAAACCATACCCTGAGGAGACAATACAGTGCTGGAGGGAAGGTAGCAGCCTATGGGGAGATGCTCAGTCAATCATGTTTCAGAATGAGGTGGGAATGGTAATATTTTTGTCTCCTTTATTTAGTTATTTTTTTAATAGGCAGAGGTAACTTAAAAAAAAATAGAGATGATAGATGGAGAGAGTTTGGAACAAATGGAAAGAATAGCTTAGATGTTATGGGTCCATAGAAACTACCTCAAGACACCATCTTTGATATCCCACAGTAGAGTGGAACTTGCTTGAGAAGGTGAAGACAGAAAGAATATGATCCGCAGTGTCATCTTTTAAAGGAGTCCTACATTATTGTTCTGGTTTAGCTGGGATAGAGCTAATTTTCTTCCTAGTAGCTGCTGTGTTTTGGATTTGGTATGAGACTAATGTTGACAATGTATATTGTTTTAGTTGTTGCTAAGTAATGTTTATATTAAGTCAAGGATTTTTTCAGCTTCCCATAGAAGCTAAGAGGGAGCATAGACAGGACAAGCTTGCCAAAGGAATATTCCATACCATAGATGTCATACTCAGTATATAAACGGGGGTTGGCCAGGGGGCAGGAATCATCAATTGCTGCTTGGAATGGGCTGGGCAACTGATCATCAGGTGGTGAGAGCAGTTGTATTGCATCACACTATTTTTGTATATTCTTTTACCATTTTTTTTCCTCTTCCGTTACTGCTCTATTAAACTGTCTTTATCTCAACCCATGAGGCTTTTTTTCTGTCTTCTCCCTATCCTACTGGGGTGGGGGGGGGGGTGAATGAACAGCTGCATGGTCCTTGTTGCTAGCTGCAGTTAAAGCATGACAATGATAAAATTAGAATAAGTAGACAAATATGTATAGTCTGTCTTTTCCTAAATCATTAATGAAAATTATTCAATTCTATGATTCATTGATCCTTTTAAATAGTGAAGTGTAACAGAGGCAGATAACCAGTTCTGTAAGGGTCAATGGCACTTTGGTATTCCTCATCAGATCCTTCACAAGCAGTGAGATTGTCTGCTTAAATTGTTGTATAACTACTTGAGGTTCTGGTTAAATCTCTTTACATATTTTTAACATTTTGTAACCTTAGACCTAAAGCTGCCACAATAAAGGTTTCTTACTCTGTCTAATTCTCTGACTCTAGTCTCAACAGTGGCTTGTAACATGAGGAAGAAAAAGGGAAAAAAGGATCTGGTGTGTTTTTAAAAGCTTCTAAAGCCAACATACATACATATAAAGGTTTAAATCTTTTTCCTGTCGTTTATGGTCCCAGGTTAAATGTACCTTTAACTCCAGAATTTTATGAACTTCTAAGTCCTGAAGGTGGGCCTTCTGAAGAACTCTTGTAGCCTGCTTTAGTAAGAGTAGATAACTGTTTTCTTTTCACCTAGGTTGGATCAGATGTTTTCCGATGCTTTTAGTAGAGATCATCAGCTAATTCAGGCAGATCCAAAGCATAGCCTCTACCTTGCCTGTGCACTTCTCGTTCGAGGAAATGTGCAGGTTTCAGACCTTCGCAGAAATATTGAAAGGTTTGTAGTACCACACAAACTAGTAATGGAATTTTCTATTGAAACTGGTGTCGGTTGTCCAGAGCACTCTCACTTTTCATTTGAAGAATTTCGATACCAAATCAGTTTAGTCAGAAATATTTATTTCAGAGGGGAGGAAAATGTAATTTATGTTATGATTTAGAATAAATCACAGCATTCTTGGATTTCCAGATAAAGGGAGCCAACTAGATGTCCCTGTGCTGCTGCTCTCATTCTCAAAAATGCAAAAGAAAGCAAAGCCTGACCTTCCAGAGTTCTCCTGCCGGTAAAGGAGGAATAAGTTCTGTAGTAGAAGTTCAGTTTTTTTACTGAACAGAAGGCCTCTTTCTCACGGTTACTTTCACATAGATAAGGAATCATCCTTATCTTAAAAACTCTGTATTATTAGCACTCTGTTTCTACCTTCTACACTATCAATCTATATAGTTATAACAGGAAAGGCAGGCAAGCTTCATGCATAGAATGGAGTTTACAGGCAGACAGGGGTGCATGGGGAAAAGTTCTGAGAATCTAAAGTGTTTTACTTATTTCTGAACTACAGGTAGACTGATTGTCCCCACACAGTATTAATCTGCCCCCTCCGAAATCTCAGACTTCTTGCAGTCCCTTGTATAGAAATAGGTGCTTGTAACTTTACTTTTCAAACCCTGATACATTAACAAAACAAAATTGGTGTTTGCAATTTAAATTTAAAATAGACACAGTGTTTTAGTCTGAAGTCTAAAATACCTTAATCAAAATGATAGTTATAACTGCCTTGCTTAGTTCTGAAAGCTTGATTGTTAACCCTTTCAGACTGTTTTTTAGCAAAGGAAACTTAAACTTTGTGTTCTTTACATTCCTTAGGTAACTATATTTTTATATTCACAGGTTGAAGCCTTCCCTGCACTTTGTGTCCTGGAATCAAGAGGGCTGGAAAACGGGTTTGTGCTCAGTACCTCCTGTGGGCCATTCCCGTTCCCTACTGGCTTTAGCAAACAACACCTGTGTAAAACCGACTTTCATTGAACTCAAAGACAAATTTATGAAGCTCTACAAGAAAAAGGTACAACTCTTGTCATTGTAACATCCATAGCCACTAATCATTAGCATCTTGCATTATTGGGAAGTAAATCTTACTATCATAAAGGGACTGCTTAAAAGTAACAGCTTAAGATTTTAATTTGTGTTACCTATCAAGGAATCATTCCAACAGCTGCTACTTAAAAAGCATAAACCCCTTACTAATCTGTACCTACCAGGCAATATCCTTACTTTCTTCAGCAATGAGGCAGTATCTGACAGATCTGCCTACCAATTTGTGGTGGGTTGTCCTTGGCAAAGCTCCTGGGTCAAGATAAGGACAGGGAGATCACTCAGCAGTTACTGTCATGGGCAAAATAGACTTGACTTCGGGAATATTAATTTAATTTATTGCCAATTAATAATAACAGAGTGGAATAGCAAGAAATAAAACCAAAACTGAAAACACCTTTGCCCCACCCTCTTCTTCTCAGGCTCAATTTCACTCCTGTTCCTTCTTTCACTGATCTTGGTGTCTACAGGGCTGTTTCGCTCACATTTTTCTCACTCCTCTCTCTCACAGTTGTTGTACAGCATTTTTTACCCATCCTTAAATATGCTATCACGGAGGCACTACCAGCATTGCTGATGCTTGGGCCAGTGGCAGGTCCATATTGGAGCCAGCTGGAACTAGAGCTGTCTGATATGGGGGCAGCTCCTGATATCTTCTCACAAAATCCACCCCTGCAGTCCTGTACCAAAACCTTGCCACATAAACCCAATACATAGATATTTGGTCAGGTGTACCCAAGAAGACAGACTGTGAAAAGATTGATGTGTAAGAACTCAGTAATATTGACTGTGATTCCATAGGGGATTGTTACTAAAGTTGCCAAGTATTTAGGCAAGGAATGTCGTGATATAACTGTTTAAGTCTACTTTCTACAGTGCTTGCACTCCCATCTTCAGTGCAGGTAAAATGGTTCTTATTGAGCCAAAGAAATTAGGTGCCAAGAACAAGGATAATACTAAATTTTCTTTATTCTCATAGGCTCACCTTCACCATTATCTGCATATAGATGGGATGGAGCAAAGCTGTTTTTCTGAAGCCATATCGTCTTTGTCTGATCTAATAGAAGAGTACAATGAACTGGATGCCACAAAAGGTGGGCCTAGAATAGATCCATCAAGACTGAAAATAGCTGTTTAAAGATGGAAGAACTGATTTTTTTTAATTAAAAAAAAAAAATAAATTCCCCCAAGCATCCAACCACTTCAGTTAACCAGAATGAACTGCAGCATGCCTAACTATTGTAATTCCAAAGTGAGACTGGGCCGACAGATTCCTCAGCTCTGAGAGGTGTCATATTAAGTGACAGGCCCAGCCTGTAAGAAAGATTTGAAGGCAGCTAATTATAGTGGATATCAGTAAGAGCAGTCTTCCTAACTGTAGAGTAAACGCACATACTGTACACTGTAAAGAGAAGAAAGAGAGGTGGTAGTAGCCAAAAATGTAGTTCTTTTCCCAGACTTTCAGCTTACGGAAAACTAAAGGCAGGCCTTGCTTCAAAGAAGGATCAGCGTTGCTAGATTTGTTTTTTAACAAGCAACTATGAAGAGAAGAAAAGCCTGCAGTCTTTTCAAAGATGAAAGCAAGTCTCTGATGAAACCAGTTTCTTAAACTTTGCAGGATAGTAGTCATTTCAGAATGCTCTAAGCTATGTTCATAGCTTTAATATTTTTGCTTCCATGTTGTACTTAGCTGTATTAGAGCATTCTGAGTTGATATCAAAATTGGCAATATCAGAAAATTCAACAAAATAAACTTTATTTCAAGTATTATACTTGGAGTATTAGTTAACATTTTAACTATTCATATTAATGAATGCTGAGTTGCACTTGATAATGAGATAATGCAATATACCTCTGAGTGAAACATGCACTTATAATGACTTTGGAGAACAAAGTTTATATACGTGAAAGAATGCAAGTAAAATAGATGTTTTAATATTTATAATTACCAGGGTAAGAGTTTTACCATAAGAACTTTTACAAAATAGAATGTACAGTTATTTCCGGTTGCTTGCCAGCCTTGGCTGTCTTAAAAGAGTGAGAGTGGTGAACTGTTACAAATCAGAATGGATCAATACAATGATTTCTTAAAGTTTGAAATTCTTCTACCAGAGTTGGAGCGGGTGTGTAAGTAAGCACAATTTTCAATGTATAAGTCCAGAAGTATTAAATAAAACACTGTGATAACATTTGTTGAGAGCATTTTTTTTAAACATTCTAAAAATACTGATTGCCTTGAAATTTTGCATCTGTTATCTGCAGGTACCCATGTATTTGTTCCTTTAAAAGTTCATTGTTTATATTCACAACACTAGAGAAAGATTATCCACTGTAAAAAGCAATCTGAGCTTAAAATTTACTTCTGTTTGATATTTCAAGCATTGATGTTGTTTCACTATTGGAGGTACATAGTTGAAAATGTTAATTTGAGAATCAAGAATGATAGATGAAGTATTACAGGGTAATTTCTTTTTCTAAAAGGTTAGTCAGAGCATCTGTGAATTTACATGTATTTGTCTTTGTGGGCAACAACTTGTTACAGTGGGGTACAAAGCTGTCTTGCTGTGCCTTTTTTAATTACCAAAAGTTCTTTTTTTAACAATATGCGTGTTATATACATCCTTCTCAAGAAGGTATTTCCACATATGAAAACAATTCTGTTTATGTCTTACTTGCATTTTCCAGGTGCTATTTAAAAAAATGAGTATTCACATATGTAGTTTTGCTGTAAATATTGCTGAGGCAGGGGGGTTACACTAACTCTTCAGGGTGTGAATGTCCTGTTGCACTGTCAGTACGTTTCAGTCAATGGTGTAACTTGTCATAAAACTTTGAGTTCGGAAAATATATCTCCTGGAGCACTGCAAATCCTCTGACATACACACGATGTTATCCACATCATCTTCCACTTAAAGAAGCCTTCATTGGGACACTCAAACTGTACAGTGATCATTTTGGACTTATTAGGTATACAGCACCTTTTGTCCAAGCACACCCCACAGAATGTTAGTTTGTAGCTTTGAGTAGTTGAGCATCCTGAAAAAACTAGTTTCTCTGCTGTGGGAAGCTGGAATGTCGGTTGACATGTTCTTCCTTTTGGAATCTTTAATATAAAACCAAAGAAAAGCCTGAGTTTTTACACATTAAAAAAAGAACATGTAAGAAAAAATTGCAACATTTACATAGCAGTATCTTGAAAATTACTCCTGAAAGCTCTCTTATTTTTCTATATCAGCCAACAAATAGAAAATATTTTCTGAGTGACTGAGCACCAGGACAGCCGTAGCAATACTTCAGGATATTGTATTGTTTTGTTTGAAATTACACATCTGTAGTTTACTGTTGAACCTTGAAGACTGAAGGCAGAAAACAGAAGAGTTATTTTAAAACCCTTAAAAAAAGGAAGAAGTCATTTTATATTAGTAGTTGCTAATACATCCATTTTTCCATTACTTCTAATATTTTCACTTTCTATTAGGAAGTCATTTTATATTAGAAAATACCTTTATTGTCTTCGGTATATTGGTCAGACAAGGCTGGATTAAGCATAATCTCTTTTCCTTTTTCATTTCACATTTTCTGTTTTCGTTGGTCACTCGGCTGGATATGCCTATGCCACAGGTCCTAGAACAAGGTGTCCAGGGAGTTGCCTGTACTAGGCACTTTTTCTTCAAAACTAGCGGTAAGCTTCTGTAAGCTAAGACAGCAATATATTATTTATGCAGCAGAACAACCCCGGAAAGGATTAGTTGAAAATAAAAGGATAAGCATTTGATTTCTGTTCATGACGGTGCTTTTGTAGGTAAATATAAAAATGAGGCATAAACAAAGTTATACAAAAGCTGGCTGAGCTGCTGTTAAGCTTTACTGACACTGGATACTCAGACCCTAGCAAGGACTATGAAATTGCATGTGTTGTATGGCCTTCCGATTTAATGTGACGGAAAGGTTAATACAGAGAGAGTTACTTGTGGGATTTTTATGAAATTCCAGAATGGAAGAGACATTGAAAATTATTTAAGGCCAAGCATAGCCTGAAAAGGGATGCTGGAAACATTAATGTTGGTTTCTTTGTAGATATTGTGAAGGCTTTAGGTTTTGTATTGAGGAGTAAAATTCTCCAGACACTTCTAGATATCACCAAAAAGCCTAGTTTCTGATGGATTAGGGCTGGATTAGGTGGAATACACTTTAAAAAAGAAACAAAATTGCAGTGCAAAAGTTCATGGTGAAACTCTGCAAAAAACCTGACTATGTGCAATCTGCGGGTTTAGGTAAGAGTATGGGCAGAATTACAAGGGTGCCTGGAAAGAAGACAGCAATTTAAAGATCTCATTGCAGCAAGCAGATTAAAAGCCTGTCACAGATCTGCAACAAATAAAGGGAAGTTAAATGGTTCTTTATACTTGGTATGTTTTTAAAGTATTACCTATGTATATCCCTATGTATCTGAATTACGTAAGTAGAATTGACAAGGAAAGCCAGAAAACAAAGCANCACATCCCTATGTATCTGAATTATGTAAGTAGAATTGACAAGGAAACCCAGAAAACAAAGCAAGAGTGGTGAAATTAAACTCAGCCCTTGTGAACTACGCTAACGGGGGGGGGAAGACTTCAAAATAGGTATTGGCCCTTTGAGCCATTNTATATCCCTATGTATCTGAATTACGTAAGTAGAATTGACAAGGAAAGCCAGAAAACAAAGCAAGAGTGGTGAAATTAAACTCAGCCCTCGTGAACCACGCTAACGGGGGGGCGGGGGGGGAAGACTTCAAAATAGGTATTGGCCCTTTGAGCCATTCATGCAGTTCGGGCACAAGTTGACATGATTCTTCTGCTGCGCTGGGAAAGGGAAGGGGGGAAAGTCTCACTCATACGAAATTTCAAGGTGCTTTTCTTCAGAGGGAGAGAGGGTTCTTTTGGGGCTTTGCACCTTTGCAGTTCCTCATTTTCAATGTTGTTTGCTGTTTTCAAATACCACCTTTAGCCCACAGCTTCAGTTTTGTTGTCTTTATATAGCTCAGTCAATGGTAGCTCAGGGAACCCAGCTGGAATAGCCATGCCTCCGGTCTGTCTGGGAGCGCTGTCCTAGTTAGCTGTCCTCCATCAGCGGCGTCTTGGAGAAGAAACAATTAAGTGGGTTTGTATCACCTGAAGAATAGCATCCTTCAGCACGTACAGCCACCACAGGGACAGACTGTAGGGTCCCTGAACCAAGTCAAATAGGAAGTCTCTTTTGCATGCTGGATATCTTTTCTCAAGGTTGTGTTGCGCAGTTGGTTCAAATTCCTGAATAAACACTCTGTGGTGCAGTTTTGCAGTCTACTCACCCAAGGAGTTACTGAAAGTTGAACTTCAGCTTTTGGATCCATGAGAGTGCTACAAAGTAAATTGCTTAATGCTATTCTCCAGGTATCTGAATTACCACAAATCCAACTAATAGATTTCATGGGCTCCAATGGTTTGGTGGTCATCGTTTTCAACGTGTTATGTTCTCGCTTTGATCGGATTATCATTTGGAGTTAGTTGCCTTACTGAGTGTGTTTCCATAAAAAGGCTTTGACAGTAGTTATAGGTATTGTATCATAATTTTGAATACAGATGAGCTTCCTCTTTTATTTTTGCCAACTTGCATAACCACTGCTAATATGTTAAAGTTGTCCAAACTGAACTTCAGATTTTGCAAGTAGGTCTACTTATCTGCAGATTGACTTATGTGTGTTTACACAGCAGTCTTTTACAAAGATTTTCTGTTAAGTTTTGCGATCCTCTTATTTTTATTTTATTGATCCACGATGATGATTCAGGCCATAATTCAAGTTGCTACCAAATAAATGGCTCAGCTCTCTGGTACCCACATTAGTTGTAATGAAGATGAGTTTCACCATGGAAACTTGCATACCCACAGGGAAGGAGACGGCACATGGGGAAGGCAGCTGTGGCCAGGGAACGGCCAGGATGGGTGCTTCTGGCAATGGTGCTTCCTTAAAGTGGAAAAGACAGCTACAGTCTTAGCAGCAGAGCAAGAGTGAGGTTAAAGGGAATATCAACTGACCCTGGCAGAGCTGCCTGGATGACTGTTGTATGATTTTGATCAGACTGAATAGAGAAGAAAGTGGGGGGAGTGTTGTGCTTGACCTGAAATTTTGTGAATTGATTAAAGCTGCAAGGCAGTCTTTATCATCTTCTGCTTTCTACTGAAAGAGGGCTGCAACACATTATTGTATGTATGTGAAAACCAAGACTCCCTACCACCACAAAGCAGGAGAAAGTAAGACAGCTCCCAGGCTGTGAAATGGCTGCCCACCAGCAACCCTAACTGGTGTGATCTGATGAGTAGTAAACCTCAGCAGAAAGATGGGGTGAAGGTAGCTTTGGCCAGTTCCCTGGTGACAGAAGCCAAAAGGCTTTTTGCTTTTCATATTCATCAGCTTTAGAGAAAAGAGTCTGTGGGGTAAAAGAGTAAAGAGGGTTAACTGGGACGGACCAGTCACCCTGGCAATGGCCTTCAGCAAGAACTGAGAAATGGCCAGCGTGCCGCCTGCCTGCCTGCTGGAGCCGGGGACACTGAACACAGCAAGGCTCGTGTACAGAAAAGTTTACCAGTGTAGCCAGGCACACCTGACATCAGTCTGTAGTTTGTTGACTGAAGCTGCTTGTGCTGTCCTGGGCCACAGATGGATTGTCCGGGCTTCTTTCTGCCTGTAACCCTGGTGCAGGGACTTGCTGTGAGTTTTGGTGTGAACACAGGTGTACATCCAATTGCACCACTGACACACAGGCACTTATAAAGTGGGTTAGGTTGGAAGGTCTGCCCGTTAAGGTAATAAATTCCATTCAGCTCACATCCTACAGCTACCAGATCTGCAAATGGTAAACAAGAGTTACTAACACAGGAGGAGCACATGGTTGATTCCTGCTTACGGATTGCTAAAATGCCACCAGCCATTACTGCACCCACAGCTTCCAGTTCTTCCCAGCCCAAAGATTTTTTTTTTTTTTATTTATGCCCAGTGATAACTACAGCTGCCTGACCAGTCATCAACATGTCTGCAAATAACACACTTGCGTACAATGAACTGGTTTCACTAACACATATGCAGGTAAGTTTAAAGTCGGTCCCAGTCCTACTCTCAGATTCTCTGGCTGAGCAGTCGGAGGACTAAATTAGGATAAATTGCCTAGCACAGAGCCGTGCGGCACCCACAAGTAGAGTTTTCCTCCAAAACCATCCACCTGCGTGGTCCCACCCTCCTGGATTTCAAGAAGGGAACGTGAAAGAACAACTTACATGCACACACGCCTGTTTCGTACCTAGGCTCGTCTGCCGAGTAGTCGCAGTAGAGACCTTTGTGGGGATCGCAGATGTCTGCTTCGTTGCAGGTCTCTCCTGACTGCTTGGCACAGACCTTACAGCAGCCGCAACCATCCTTCACCAGGCTTACCCCGGGAGTGCAGGTTGGCACAGGCAGGCATCTGCATGGCCAGTGACAAACCTCCTTGCGCTGGTGGACTTCACCGGTTTCGGAAGGTTTTTCTCCAGGCTTTACTGGTGGGCTGTGGAAAAACTTACACGCAGTGGGATGTTTTGAGAGCTGAATGCATTAAGCGTAGCTGGGGTAGCATAAAATGAAGCTGGGATGGAAAAACCTGTGAAGTTGCGTGAAGACAATATTTCTCATCTCACAGAATCCAAAAAGTGAGAGGCTGTGAGGTTTAGGTAGGAGGCAGAGGACCAATTTCATCAGTTACTGTCATGCACTGAGGTGTCATTCCACCAGTGAGCCTACGGCTTGCATGAAACAAAATTCATCGGTCTTTCCTTTGCCTTCAATAGAATAAAAGCTGTGGTAGAGCTAAAGTAGGAAAAAAAGGGTTTTAAAGTAGGCGGTGGATTTATTTTAAATATTCCTTCCCACAAGCCTCCTATCAAATTAATTAGTTTTTGATTCCTCCCGCTGTTTGATAACCAGCCACTGCCCTGTGTGCCGCTTCTGATGGCAAAAACCTTTTAAAATAGTAAAGGTCTTTTGAGTGTTACTTTTGTTCCAAAATTTGAGTAGCTGTTTGGGAAGGAGCATTATAGTATTTACAAATTCTGTTGTGCTAGACACAACAACTGAATCCTAATAAGGAAGGCTGGTAGTTGCACTGAGCTTAATAGGTCATTCTCTAAAAGTGTATCTATTTGCATGCATAAGTGTTCATTGAATCCAGGGCTTACAGGGCAGAGGTATCTCTAAAAAGAGATTTGTATGAGCAGTAGGAAGGCAAGATCTAGCCAGAATTTACTGTTTTCCACGTTCTCTCTCAAAACTCATGTCTTTTTTGCTTCTTCTTTTCTATTTTTTTTTTTAAGAAAAGGAAGTCCTAAGTAATTCTTGATGGGTTTATTTTTCTGAGGCATGGGGGAAGATTAAGACTACCCAGAGCGTGAAAGGATCTAGTTGAGATAGCTATAGTCTGTCTGCTTTTCTGAAGAACTACATCTAAAGCATCTTAGCATTAAATCTTTTCATGCTGCTGATTTCAGCAGAAATGCAGATGGTGATATAGTTATTCATCGCGGATGAGTGGATCCATAGTTAAGTGGGGGCACACACAGCGCTTGGCCACTAGCACAATGTAAGGCTTGGGAGCTGCTCTCGTCAGGCAGCTCTGGCTGCCCAAAGAGCAAGAGAGAAAGAGAAGATCCAGCCCCTCATCAGGTACCAATATCATCATCTAGCTTGCAGAAAAAAAAAGAAAAAAATATATATATAGCCTATATTTTTTCTGGGCACATGAAGCCCCACCTATCAATTTCTCTCTCTCCCTCCAAACTGTAAGGCTCTACTGATGTAGAAACCACCTCCAGCAGAGGCGCAGAGGGAACGCTGGGGAAGGGGTCGTTCAGCTGGGTTTGCCTTCAGTTCAACTTTCAAACGGGAAGTATCTGCAGAATTCAGCATTTCATATGTCATATCCCGTGAAAGCTCTCGCAGCATAATTGAGCTGGCCTAATTGCATGCAGCAGTAAATGACCTTTTAAAAGGCTTTTTTCTACCACTAATTTCCATTTTTCATGGTCATTTACAACTATACTTACGATATCTTAATCCACAGCTACTAATGAAGCTCCAAAGTAGTAGCTTTCAAGTTCCTTTGGCTGAATGATTATTAAGATACATATTAATTCACAGAAGCAATTTATATAGTAAATGAATATTAAACAATGTCATGTGGTACTCCATGCAGCATGCAGCAGATAGTTTCATAGATGTGTTATTTTGTTAATCATTTGCTGATAAAGGATTTCTTCTAATCCTTTTTACCTAAATGGAGCAATAATATAGAAACAACTAACTTAGGCATACTTTTTTTTTCGGCGTAAAGTTAATTTATGAACACGTGCATTGGGGTGTAAAGCTTCTTAAAGGCTTGTTCTGGAAACAAGACACACAGGTGTTCCTGTACATTTAACAGTGTTCAAGGCTGTACAGTTGCCTTAGGAAACACTTTCTTGCTGATTTTTTTGTTTTTTTAAGCAAAGTATTATTATTAGGAATTTAGCCATGTGCCAGCTATATGAGGTTACGTGGCTTAAATCAGATACCGTGTTTCAAAACGGGTATGTGTAGCAGGAAATAATCTATGTGCTGTGACCAGTAGGTTTAATTTGTCTTACAAATTAAAACGTGCTTTAAACCTACAGAATTCTACCTAAGCAAGTGATTTTCCTCTCCTTTTTTTAGGGAAAGATGTCAACTGAAAGGTGGGATACTACAAAGTTTCGCAGTAAGAAAAACACCATCCAGCAAATATCTGACAATTTCAAGTGTCGAATTACTGAGAAGTTCGGTCTACCCGAAAAATCTTCAAAAATCAATTAAGTTACAATGACAATTTAAAGTCTGCTTGTAAAGTTTACAGGCCAAATATTTTTCTAGTTCTTGCTTTGCAAGATTTATATTCTATATATACCAAAGCTATCTACACCACACAAGCCCACTGCATACTTTTCCTGATCCTATGGGCAGATCAGAAAATGAGACCATTGTGTAGGAACCCTTCATGTGTTGTTTGTTTTCTTATGTTTTAAAGATTGAACAAGGTCTGCATGGCATAAATAAGCAAACAGCAAAAGCAGGCAATGTGTTACTGCTAATGTTCAGTTATCTTAGTCTGGCTTTAAATATGCAAAAAGTTAGGAGAGGGAGACGGGCATTTGAAAATTCTCCATTTGACATTCATCTTGATCGTAAAGGAAAAATACACTGTGTACACGTAAAGCAGATTTTCAAAGTTAAGTAAATAAATAATGAAATTGGCCTTTGACACAAATACCTTCAGCAAAAGCTATCACTTAAAATTTTCTCCTAAGAGACAAAGCATAATACAGCCCAGGTGCCTTTCTCATTTGTAAAACTAGCCTTAACTCAGACCACAGTGTACATATACATATATATATATGGACTATGAGCATGGACAAGATGTTTACTTTCTTACTGCCTCAGATAACCATTTGTGCTTATATATTAAAAAGAGAAAGCAAAGTCCCTGACAATTTCAGCTTCCCTAACACTTTTTTTTTTCCACCGAATCATATTAATGTACAGATTAGAGAGAAAAAAAATACCAAAATCAAGACTGATGCAGTAAATAAGCTGCAAATAAAATTTACTCAGGAGTAGGGAATGGCTCCTTATTCTTTATGAGGAATTTGCTTCTCTGAAATTTATTTTGTCATCAAGCAAATAAAAACTTTAAACCGGGACAGGGTGAGGGAGGGAGGGAGAAATCTTTTTCTTCTTTTTAATGAACTTACCTGTTGCGTACAAGGGATGATGAAGATGGTGGGAAAAAGGAGCCACCGCATGTTCCTGCACATTCAGAAGTGAAACTGGGAGATAGGGAACAGGCTGAGCTGTGTCAGAGGAAGCACTGAACACAAAGCTCTCCTCTGTCTCCCTTGCCAACCCTACTTTCCCCAGCACATGCACGAACACATACACGCATTCACACTTGAAATTCTCCACTTCATACAGAACCAGCTTCACACTGAAATTTCCAACCGATCTTCTTTTCTCTGCCCAGCGCTAGAATACAGATTTTCACACCCTGCTTGATCCCATCCAGCTGCTTCGGCAGATTCTGCCTGACTTAATTGAGGTCGGGCAGGGCGACATTTGATTCTTGAAATCTTGCTGCTGGAAATGTAGTGTTATTTTTAACTTGTCTTTAAGTCCATATTACAGGAATTTCTGAAATCTGAAGGGCAGAGCCCCAAATACGTGTATTTTTTGAGACAGAATAAGCAGAGTTTCTCAAAATTTCCAACGTGTTGTGCTTAGCAGAATCATAACGTAAAAATTAACACCCTCAGTACACGCTGCCTAAATAGGGAAAGAGATGCTATAGTGTGTTATAACACTAGTACGTATTCTGCACTGCTTCTTTCCATGCAATCCTAATGGGGAAACCCAACCTATAATGTACTTTTCCCTGAAGCGTGCATCTTACTGCCATGCCACCCCGCTTAGACACAAGACCATTCGAATCTCCAAATTTTCTCCTCCCTAATACTATCAAGGTGACGTGCCTGACTTTTAGGCTAACAAGTGAGGGTCTCCAGGATAAGGTAAAAGCTCCAGCCCTGCAACAGTGGTGTTGGGGGCGCCCTGGTGAACGTTTGTCCTCATTCAGTCACCTCCTGTGAAGTCCGAGAGTTACTAGGGGAGGCTGCCAAAGCCCACGCTCACACGGCAGCTGTGTGTGGACAGAGGCAGTATCAAATCAAACCCAGTCCGAGCAATTCTGGTTTGCTCCCCGACTCGGCGCACCACATGCCCTCTGCAGTTACAAACGAATCCTGAACTGCCCTTCAAACTCTTGAGCAGTCAGCTGTAAATCACTGAAAAACTGCTCTTCCTTAGCACATCTGCTTCCTCACATACTTCAACATAAAGTCCAAACAATACCTAGGTACCCAGTGGATGCTGCAGATCAGTTAATTTCAGTGACGTTACCCTGAGTATGCATTCGTGCAGACCAGGTCTGATTCAAGCCTTGTGTTTCCCATTAAAAGCTTATGAACATAGCACCTAAGTTTCTGAAAAATCTCTTCTGTATACTTTCAAAACACAGTTTGTTTCATAGGGTCAGAGGATAGCTGAGGCTGGAAGAGACCCAGGAGGTCTCTAATCCAACCAGTGCTCAAGCAGGGTCAGCCCTGAGATCAGACCAGGTTACTCAGGGCTCTGTCTGTTTGGGTCTGGAAAACCTCCTAGGGTGGAGACTGCCAGAGCTCTCCTGGCAGCCTTTCAGAGTGATAACAGCGAGCAATGCAGGCTGTCTGAGGAGGTCCCAGGTACAGTTTTCTCCTGCAGACCCAAAGATAGCCCTTCCACTCTCCAGCATGGAAGAAGCGAGGAAGGTCAGAGGACTAGGACATCCACTCTTCTCCTCCTAGGGCTGCAGGGGAGCACACAGCATTCATTTGAAATGTGTTGCTCCTCTTTGCATCGCAGAAATAAAGCGTGTGGCCAGTGCAGGGCTGGAAGTGCTCTGTGTGAGCTGCCAAAGACCAGTCTGCTGTGGATAACAGTCCCTGTTCTTGGGAAACAGGAGAGAGATGTTCCTGTAGGATTATTCACTTGTTTTGTATCGTCTGTTTTGTTGAAATTCACCTGGACAGCACAACGTCTTCAGGATCGGAGAGTGTGAAACCATGATTTGTGTATAATTAAGCTGATCGATAGAAAATGTTGGGTTTGGAAAGGATGGGAGGAAGGTTCCTCCCTGAGGAAGACATTCTTGTGGTATAACACATTAAAATGTGATTTGATGTGGCTGGATGGTTGCCCACGTGTGTGCAAAGCAACCGGCGTGCTTCTTCAGTCCAGGAAGGGCCTGCTGCTAGGAACGGCGCTCCTACTAGTAGGACTCAGTTCTCCAAAGCAATAATGTGCCTTCATTGCCTCTCCCTAACAAATGTATTAACTACAGCTGTCTGGAGCTTGCAGTACCTGCAGTACTGAACCCTGAGTGAATTTAATAAAGAGCCATAAGACCACAAACACAGCAACACTAACTCCTTCGCATAAATAATGCACCAATATTTTGACTTAGTATTAAAGTCTGTGTCTCTGCTAGTATTGGCTCTGATTTAAATAAATGGAGTCTGTGTGCCCTTTTCCTCTTCTGTGGATCTTTAGTCATCCCCCACAACTTAAAAATTAATGTTCTTAATGCCATGTCCAGACTCAGCAGTAGTTTGTCTGTATGCATCCTTCTTGCCAAATCTCCCTTGCAGATTTGATTACATAAAGCATCATTCATTTCCTGAACTAAACCTGCTCTGTTATCTGGTGCCATTCTAATACTACCCTGAAGGGAAGTGTAATTTGGTTATATATTCAGTGATCTCTACATACTGCATGCATTTCTTTCTTCGGTGCCAAAAAATCATCTTCCTGTCTGTGAAATATGCCATGTAAATCCATTGTTTGAAAGGATGGAAAAGTATGGGATATAAACCCATAAACAAGTATAACCATGCATTCTAACAAGATACCCTGTCTTAGACAAAATGCCAGAAGTATTCATTATTGATATTTGTTATGGGCCAGGATTTTCAATACTCCCTACTGGGCTTGGTAGAGTTATTGTGTCTAAATTCAGCAAAGCCAGGGCTGAGTTCAGTCATTCCTAATAATGGGGAGCCAGTCACAGAGGCACACCAGAGCTGGGGGCTCACCTTTTGGCAGGAAGGTTTTAACACGTTGTCCAGTTCTGTCACTCTTTGTGCATGGATGTTACAAAGAGACTCCTCTATTTCAGTCAGTCAAACCTACTGTCCGTGGCTCTTTGCTCAAAAAAATAAACAGATGAGGAAAAAGAAATAGTTACGTTATATGACAACATATTGCCCTTGGCTCACCCTGTCCCACATGCTGTTTGCTCACTTGGGCTTTGCAAAGAAGCTGCCTTCCTCAAAACAACCATGCTCCAAAAACACCAATGGACTTCACCAACGCTTGCTATTGATGGCAGCTTGGCCACACCACGGCACAGACATCTCACTGCTGGGAGCAACAGAGTTTGCTCCCTGGCAGCATGGCATGCCCCAGATCCTGGGCTTAGCCATGCTCAAATATGCAGTGAAGTTCCCAGCTGGGTCGCTCAAGCCGGGTGCTGCAATGGTCTCTGCAAAGAAGGCTCTCATCTACCACCAACGAGCTCCTGTGAGGTGCCTCCCTTCTCAGCTGGTCAGCAGCTCAACTTTTGTAAATTTTGGGCCATTTTTGCTTCTCTTCAAATTGTGTTTCAGATATGAGTTGCACTCAAAAAGGCTCTGCACCTCTCCTCCTGGAGCACCACCAGTAACAGCATGTTCCTCAATGCAGCTGAGCAAGGAACTTCTCCTGGGATGACAGGGATATTGCCAATGTGACAGAAACTCATCTTGTCCTTCACACCCACTTCAGCAAGGCCATGTGCAACACTGAGATCGCTGTCAGAGGGATAGAAATGCTTTGTACAAGGACAGCTATAATATGTTCCCCACAGTGTGCCGCTGTTTCTATTTCAGCTGCTGTCTACTTCTAAACTGGTTTATAAAGCTTCTTAGAGCTAGAACATGCTACCTGATTTATGAAGATATTTACACGCTGATTTAAGATGTCGAGGTCCCATTTTCAAAATTGACTTATGCAGGTAGTTGTCTATATCCTATTTTCTTCAAACAGGCCTTAGACACAGATAAGATGCCATAAAGTGCCTGTATTCCTAAGGACACAACTCTGAAATGCTTCATCTTCCCATGATGGTCAACCATGTGAAACAAGAAACTCTCAGAATTGTTTATGTTGAGTATTTGTCAGCAAATAGAGGCTGAGCTTTCATTTTTCTTGTTAGCAGATCATTTAAAAACATCTGTACGTGCTGAACAGGCTTAGCCTGCGGTCTGCCCAGCTCTCTGAGGCAGACTCTGTGCAATCAATCCAGAGAGGCACAAACTATAAAATACAGGCCAGGAAGAGTGAAGGCAGAGACAGGAATAAAAATGAAGACAAATTGGGGACCCACCAAGCAAGGCAAAGAAGTGCAACTGCGCTGAGCTAACTTATTACACGCTGGAATTGGCCAATTCTGCATACAGTGCAGCGGCTCTGCTTTCTCGTTTTAATTTGATGCTGAATTCACTGTGACAGAATAAACTCGAATCAGCCCATATCATATCCACAAAGCAGCTTTTCTCCTCATAGCCTGGCTCTGTGGGCACCGGCAGCTCCAGCTTTGGCTACCTTTCTGCTCCCGCAGCTGGCCAGTGCTTTGCAGAGCAGGCCGCCAGCTGCTCCTCGGGGAGAAGCGCCGTCAGGATAAATATTTGAGCACAGTGGCTAATCCCACATGTCAGGAGACATGCGAACTTCCACTGAGGCTCGTACGATTCTCAAAGGGTTTCCATTGTTAGTTGTAGGAGGAAATAGTAAAGCAGCTTCCCAAACTGCTGGGCTATTTACACATGTAGTTTGCGTGCCAACTAAAAAACATTCCCAATGGAAATGAAAATAAGGTCCCAGCCAACATCTTATCCAAACTTTCCTTGAGGGGAGGGCATGGGAGAGACACAGAAAAAGAGTTGTATTTTTTCCCCAAACCACCAGTTGGTTGGTGGTTTTTTTTATTTTATTCCCAGTACATACTTTATTAACCTTTTAAAAAACATCCCGCCTAAATATTGGTGGATTCCCACTGCTATCACCGGATTTATTTTGGCACAAAGTCATCTGAAAGACCAACTCAGCCTTTCAGTCTATAGGGAAAGTATATGACACTCTCTAGAGACCCAGAAACACCCATAGATCATAGGGCACTGGCTGGATCTGGTGCCCATTTTGCGTGGCAAGTGTCCCAGGGGGTGAGAAACCCCCGGCAAGGGGAAGGAAGGCTGCGCCCGCCTCTCTCCTTCCCACTGGTTCAGCCACCTCCACCTCTCTCCTCCCATGTACGAGGCAGCTGCTCCGAGTTTCAGGACTGAAAGGATTTGCTCCTTCATTGACTGGGTCCACTAAAAATAGCAGAAGCTGGGGAACTTGTGGTGGAGAGTCCGAAGAGCAAACACAGGGTGGGCACACCAGATCTAGTGACAGCCTGTCTTCAGGCTCTTTTAAGGGAGGATTTCAGAAAGGGCATAAATGTGTTCTTGCCCCAGCCCTCAGGCTGTCTCACACAGGCTCTAAAAAGCAATGAAGTATCCAAGAGAAAAAAAATCCATACCTCTTTATTGCATGGGTATGGAGCATTGTGTCACATTTCTTTATTTTTCTACATAAGAATCTCGCCTCAGCATATGTGTATGAAAGAGAGGAAAAAAACATGGGAAACTCAGTTCAAAGAGCCACGTTTGGCTTCTTTTCAGTTTCCTCTATAGAAAAAGCATCAAAATCTACGAAACATCCAAGCAAATCCCCACATGAACTCAAACTCTCCAGAGGGCTTGCAAACTTGCCTAGCTTGCAAGGAAAAGTTGCTGAGTTGTGTTGGGTTGACCGCCCCAGAAATTCAATTGCATAGTTACCCTTCCTTTTTCATGCCTGCAGCAGAATTCCCTGTAAATCTCAAGGAAAATGAAAATAGCTGCCTCCGTTGCACAGCTGTGTCCATTTACTTCATCCCAACACTTTGGTCCAAGTAACATGTCCACCACCACCAGGCTGAAGTAAGGAGATGGCAGACAGGGGTAGGCTGGTGGGTTGTCCAAACTTCATTTGCCATGTGGGTGGAAGGGGGAAAGAAAAAAACCAGGAAAGGGTTAAGGCAGAAGTCTCCTAGTGAATGACTGTGCCTGGCCCAGTCATCTCCGATCCGGAAAAGCCCACAGGAGAGCTCAAACATAAACAAGTGAATAATGTGTTTGAGATCCAAGGCTCTCAGTCCCATTTTGCAGAAAGGATTATTTCATTTGCATTTTCTGTAAATGAGTCACGACCTATTGATAGCTACAAAAGTCTCTGTATTGCTTCTGTGAAAATTGGGCCTCAGAGATGTCGCCTTACTTTTTTTTGCTACATTAAAATTCTGGCACCCCGTGCAGTGGGGGCCATGGTGCTGACTGCCTGCCGGTGGGACGGTGCAGTGGCTGAGAGCAAAACCAGGGGAATTTAAATGGGGAAGAGGAGAGAAACAGAAGGTTTAATGCTGCTGGAGCCAGACCATTCTCGGGACCAGTTTTGGAGCTGGTGTCCTCTCATCACCGCCCTGGCCTCCTGCCCCAGGTAGGGTTGAGGGACGCAGGCGCTGCACCTAACACCTTGCTTTGCTTCATCTGCTGACCAGTCACCAGAGGAAGGATACCCCAGAGGTACCTGCACAGATACCCAGGAGGCTTCTGGATAAACTCAGTGTGGCATGGCCCCACACTGCAAAGCTAAGAACCAATTTGGAAAAGAGATTAAAACTTTTCCAATTAAATTAAAAGCAAGAAAGAGATTAGGGTTTTCTTTTATATATCCTCAATAACGCATGGATCCTTCAGTTCCTGTCTTCTAAAATCTCTTGCAGACCACCTTAAATCCACTAGAGAAGTGCTCAGTCTTGCATTAGGTACAGCCCTGCCATCTGTCGGATTTTTTTTTAAATTAAATGCTTGTTTAATATAAGGGAAAAAAAACCTGACAGCAGTTGCTTAGGTTTTTATTTCAGTCAAATATGTGTTTGCATTCCTAGAGGAGTTCAGGAACCAGCAGCAACCCTGACATTTCCTGGGAAGTCCATTAACCCAGGGCCCCACCCAGACGGATTGTGCCCAAGCTCCTGCAGCAGAGCCCATCTCGCCAAATGTGTAAACCGGCTTCAGCGATAGCTTCAGTGATAGCAACATCCTGCTTCTGTGCGCATCTTCCCACGTGAAAAGGAAAAGGTTCCTTTTAAGAGGAAAAATGTTTTTTTTTTCACCTAAGACTAACAGATCATCTGTCATTTATGCTTGTCTAGGCTCCAAAGAGACTTTCCAGGGGAAGAAGACCAGAGTACTAAAACACTCTTTAACCTAACAAAGGTAGGGTTAAGAAGACCCAGCAATGGGCATCTCAAGCCAGACAAATTCTTATTAGACACAAATATTTAACAGAGGATGAACTATAACACAATATATAGAGTGAAGTGGTAGGTCTCTGCCTTTTCGGGGTGCGATTCCCCTAGATGTCCTCCGATGGGGACAGCTACATGTCAGCTAGGGATGCTTTCTGTCTCTGGAAAGCAACAGGCACTTCCATGGGGCTGTTCATTTCTTCAAATGGACCCTTCATCCTCCGGAGGAGGTGAACAACATCCTTGAAGTACCTCTGTACCTTTTTCTCTCTGGTGACCATACAGGGAGCTTGGGATGACATCTGGTCAGAGATGTGCACCTTTCGTGCGTAGCCATCTCTCTGGCAGAATCATTTGAACGAAATACAAATAATGACTCCCAAAGCTCAGGTGACCAGGTGGAGTGTAAAACTTGGTGCTTAGATGTCGTCAGGTGATTTCACAGTCCCTTCTGGCCTTGCTTTCTGTGTTTCTGGGGCTGGCCCCACAGCAGAGCCATAGGCGGTGGTGCAGCCTGCCATGGGGTTGGCACTGGTGGTCAGGGCCAGCCCATGGTCTTGATGATTTTGAAAAGGGCCTTTGATTCCTTGCTGTGTGTGAGGGGCAATGGGAGAGGATGCCTCTCAGCAGTGCTCAGTGTCCAGTCAGAGGAGAAATGAGCTGTCATTACCCAGCAAGCACTCGCTCCGCAGCTGCGTCCAGCACAACACCCAGCACCGGATCCTTCTTTCAAGATGAAGAAAGTTTCAAAAAAAAAAAAAAGAAAAGAGACTTACCAGAGGGCCTCTGAGCATGGAGGATATGTTCATTACCATCATTCTTCTTCAAGCCTCTGATGATTTTGAATATGCTCACATTACTCATTCGCTCTGAACACAAGAAACAGGCACTCTGGCCTCTGTTTTCATATACTTAAGCTACATTCAACAGAGAAGAAGCCCCAGGTTGTGGGAACCTGGTAAGCACATATCTAGTCTGCACTTGAGAGGTTTTCCCACCCCCCAGTTCTTCCCCACAACAGACTCATTCAACGCTTCTTGGGGAACTTTGGTCCTGCCTCAACTGCAGCTGGAGCCTGACAAAAATAATGGAGAACCCCAGCAAAAATGCTTCCCTGAGTCATGTATCTGATTCAAGGCAAGGTCACGGTGTGCTGTGAGGCAGCCTGGGGCAAACATTCATGGATGAACGACATTGCCTGACGCCCAGGCTGAGTTATGGCAGTAGCAAGAAGGTGACATTAAGTGAACCGCAGAACATGCACCTCAGCCCTTCACCATGGGCGAATGCACTCTCGCAGACATAGCCCAGAGGATGTAACTACATGCATATGGAGGGGTAAAGCTCAACTTCAATTAAGATCTCAGCAAAGTCTCACTTAGCATCCATGTTGCTCATACATGTGTATGCGCAGCATGAACTTTGCCCAGCCATGGAGGAGGCTGGAGGGGAGGACAAAAAGATATACCAGTTCAGGGAGGTTGGCCACACCATCTAAATTAAGAAGGTCACATGTGGATCGTACTACCTCAGCTCCATGAACATCCCACATGGTCTTGAGTCATCTTCAAAACATTGGACCAACCTGGACATTTCCTCAGTGATACTGGACCTCCAGCCACTCGCACTGTCCCAGCTACGGTTCAGGGTCAGCGTGGGTCTGGCACCCTTCGCAGTAGTTAGGGTGGAGACACTGATGCCATTTTGGGGGCAAGGGAATTAAGCAGTACAGCTATGAGCTGTGCTGCACCTGCTGGCCTCAGGGCCAGCTAACAGTCTCTGGTCTGTTTTATTATAGTGGAGAGACAACCTCTTGGTCTAAAACGTACCTGACCATTTTTCCATGTACTTTCTGCTAACAGGATCTAGAGTAGAGTCTCCTACTGTGTATTAAATCAGGAAATGTCTATCATTAAAAATCACTTTATTCAATCAGTTCTATAGTTGTCTGGCAGTTACCAACTTTTGACTTCAAGTGCACACTGAAAGTGTGTCTACGTGACTGTCAGCTCTTTGTGGGTCTCATGGAAATACCAAGTACACCTTTAAAATGTCTAGCTGGGGTCCTGCAAACAGAGTTGCCATGGCAGCGCAGAGATCTGGCACAGCAGGACATCTTTGCTTGCCTTTCCAAAGGTGACAAACCATTCAGAGCATTTAATGGATACTTCTTTAAAACAAACTGGGCTTAAAGGAAACCTGGCTTGTCCCACTCTCTTAAAGCATCAACCTGAGGCCTAAAATCACCGGTCAGGTAAGAAAAGGGGTAAGCCTATGGCGTGAGAGGCCCGTTGGGATCAGAGACCCGTGTAAGCCTGATGTGAAATCAGAGCGAGCCCCCAGCAATGAGGACACAGCCGCGTTGCTGCCGGTGGCTGGAGCAGCTCTCGGCACAGCAGTGCTGCAGTTCTCCTCTCAGCCTTCTGCAGATGGCTGTCGCGCTAGCAGTTACTGCTGTTGAAGCCACCTGGCTTTATTCTCCTTCATTTCTTTCCTTCTGACAGGAGAAGTTACTGCACTTGGAAAGTAAACAGCTTTTGTTGCATTTCTCCTGAATAGCAGTGCTGCTCTAAAACATTTAGAAAAAACACACACAATGCAGGAAAATAAAGAATACTGAACACCAGTTAGTATTTTCATCATGCTGTAGGAGTGCCTAATGTTTGACTGGAATTACAAAGACAGCTGAGAGCGTCTGCCCTCCAGGACCTCTGGCCTCAGTTCTTCAAAGACTTCAGGGCGTGCTTTCATCTGCCCAGAGCAGCTGTGCAGAGGGGCCGTTTGATGTGCATAAAGGTTTGTGTAGGGCCAGAGCTGACCCGATGAGCACAGAAAATTGGAGAAAACTAGTAAGAGTGGCAGAGGAGTTCAATCTTGGTTCGACAAAATTGAAGTTGAGGCACTCAGCAGCATCAAGACATTTATGACAAGTAACTTCTGTCCCTATGAGAGATGAACGCAGGAGCTCTTCTTAAATGCTCGAACTAATGGAGTCCCGTCAAGACCTGATGATTCAGAGGAATGCAAACATCCCCAGCTCCACCAAGTTGCTTACACTATAAATGTCCAGCTCTGCAATGATGAACACAGGGAAGAAACAAGGGAATCCTTCCTGATTTATGCCCTGAAGGAAGTTTGACCCATAATTTAAAATCTCTAAGGAGTCTCTAAGACTCCTACATAACAAACTTCACCTAGAGCTTTATTTTGAGCAGACAGCTCCAGAGCTGAGTGCAGAAGCCTTCTGTCTGCTGAGTACTCTGTCTGGATTTGAGGAATTCTCTTCCCCTGGGTAAACAAGTCCAATGTATATCCCCAACCTGCTTGAATCTGAAGTTCAACCACTTGACTCTCTTGCTCCTTCTCAATATTGACATACTGACTGCTGTCTGAATGTATCCCAGACATTTATTTATAGGCCATAAGGAATGCTCCTATTCACCTTCTCTTCCAGAGGCTACAAGACCTGTTGCATCTTCTTCTATATTTTCATTCTCATTTTCTCGTGGTGAGTGTTACTCCATCAGCTTTTTTATCTTCTCGTTGTGCTTCAGCTCACACCTGGCCTCTGATGGAGTGAGCTCTCACCAGGCTGAGTCCCAGGGAACAATCCTGTGCTGGGCAAGGGAATCCCTCTGGCCCAGGCTCCTCCAGTCACCGATTCCCATGAGTGACTCCTTGCTCCCAGCAGGGACTGTGCACATCAGCTGCACAATAAATAGGCCATCTAAGCTGCAACTTTTTTCCAAGTGCCGTTTTTTTTCCTTTAAGAAATGCTCTCTTTCCTTAAAAGGGAGGGGGAAGGAATAGAAAGGTGCCTGGGTCCTATTTTCTTTGTTAATCTTTTCCCTCTCCTGTTAATTGGAACACATCAGTAATTTTGAAGGCCTCAGTGAAATGGTCCTGTTAACAGCCGTTGTGCTTGCATCAGGGAAACTCACTGCCAATGGTTTGGACGACCATGACTCAGGGGGTCAAAGCAGCATGGCACTTATTGGAAAAACAATAACAAAAAGGTCCTACAGGTTTTCTACAGCCAGGGCTACCTGTTTCCCAGCAGCCTGTGATGGGCTGACCCTGGCTGGATGCCAGGAGCTTGGAGAGCACCCCCTCCTCAACTCTGCCCTCCTCAATAGGACAGGGGAGAAAAATATGATGAAAGGCTCATGGGTTGAGATAAGGATGGTGAGATCACTCACCAATTACCATCCTGGCCAAAACAGACTTGAATTGGGGAAGTTAATTTCATTTATTGCCAACCGAATCAGAGCAGCATAATAATAAATAAAACCTTATCCTAAAACACCTCCCCCCCACCCCTCCCTCTTCCTGGGCTCAACTTCATTCCTGATTTCTCTGCCTCTTCCCCATGAGTGGCACAGTGGGTCAGGGAATGGGGGTTGCAGTCAGTTCATCACACGTCTCTGACACTGCTTCCTCCTCAGGGGAAGAACTCCTTACACTCTTCCCCATTGTGTCCTTCCCACATGAGACAGTTCTCCACAAACTTCTCCAACACCAGTCCTTCCCACAGGCTACAGTTCTTCTCAAACTGCACCAGCATGGGTCCTTTCCACAGCGTGCAGTCCTTCAGGAACAGACTGCTCCAGCATGGGTCCCCCATGGGGTCAGAAGTCCTGCCAACAAACCTGCTCCAGCATGGGCTTCTCTCTCCATGGTCCCTAGGTCCCGCCAGAAGCCTGCTCCAGCATGGGCTTCCCATGGGGCCACAGCCTCCTCCAGGCACATCTACCTGCTCCAGTGTGGGGTCATCCATAGTGGATATCTGCTCCACCATTAACCTCCATGGGTTGCAGGGGGACAACCTGCTGCAAGGGAATCTCGGCTCTGACACCTGGAGCACCTCCTACCCCCCCTTCTTCACTGGCCTTGGTGTCTGCAAAGTTATTTCTCTCACATATTCTCACTGCTCTCCTCCGGCTGCCGTTGCACAGCAGGATTTTTTCCCCTTCTTGAAAATGTGATCGCAGAGGTGCTACTGCTGTTGTTGCTGGGCTTGGCCTCCACAGCGGTTGGTCCCTCTCCGAGCCGGCTGGCATTGGCTCTGCTGAACATATGGGCAGCTTTTAGCAGCTTCTCACAGAAGCCACCCCTGTAGCCCCCCGGCTACCAAAACCTTGCCACACAAACCCAATACACAGCCCAAAGCAAAAGTGCCCTGTGGAATGGCCCCACTGCCTCTGTCCCCATCATCACCCCAGTGAGCCTCGGCATGATTTTTCAGAATTAATCTATTAACTGTTTTTCAGGTAAACCCATATTCCTTGAAATTGGGGTAGGAAAGAAAAAGTCAGGGTTTTACTCTTGTCTCTGGTTGTTGGGGGTTTTTTTTGGTGGGCTGGAAAATGACTGAAATGCAGAGTTAGTAAAAGAAAAGAGGGAGAGGCAATGAACCAGCCCAGTGTGGGTGCTTGCATGCCCAGCAGCAGCAAGGGAGGCTGTGCAGCGGTGGCTTTCCACTGGCTGTGGCCACTTGGCAATCAGGGCTTTGACTCGACTGTCAGTACCACTGTCTCCTGGTTTTGTGCATGTTCTCATAGGCAGCTGCCTTGGTGAGATGGGCAGGAGACTCTAAAAGCTCATGTTCCTGAGGCTGGATATTTTGTCTGGTTAAAGTGTGGGTGGCAGCACTGAGAACCATTGCTCTCCTTCACAGAGGAGCAGGAGGGGAGTTTGGGCTGAATTTAGTGTTAGGGGGAAGAGGGCATCTTCCATAGTCCCCTTTGTGTCTTGCCATGATCTTACATGTTGCAGAATTGTTATTTCTGCAGAAGGTGGGATGTCTGGTGGGAAACAGGAGAGAGTCACTGCCCCACAATGGGGCACCAAGTCCAGCATCTCCAACATTTCTCACCACTTGGGTTAATGCCATTTTGGAAATGTCAAACAGAGCACTGTGGAGGAAGCTAAATTCTGATAATCAGGAAAAAAACCCACAGCAAACGTGAAAGTGGCTTTGTTGTGATATTCTTGGATGGCTGCAGCTCTGATAGGCAACCACCAAAGAATTCTTTTTATAGCAACAACAGCTCCAGTGTGACCTAATGGGGACTGAGAATTTGGGTCATGATAAGGGGGAGCTCTTGCAAAGAGACTTCGCAGACGTGACTCTGCTCTGTGCTGTGCTGCACATAGAGCATCGTCAGGTAGGAGAGAAAAGGACAGCACTGGTACACCCAGGTAAACACTGCCCTTCCCACCCTGAAGCATTGAGACTCGGTAGTCAAAACTCCCAGAGAGACATTTTTCCCATTGCACCGTGAGGCCCGGTCGTGTGTCACCTGGGCAGCATTACCACGGCTTGGCCAGAAAAGTTTGCAGTAGGATTTGCAGGCAGACTGCTGCTTGCCTCGCCTAATGAAGAAGGACAGGATGGCTGACATGGACGGAGCACTCCTGCTCTCCTTGGGGTGGAGGAAACCTTCTTCTGAACTGTTTGTTCCTAGGGAAAAGCTATTTAGTGACTGCCTAAGCAATTATCGGTTCACACTGTCAAGCACGGAGGGCGAAAATGTGCGCTTTTTTTCCCACCCAGGATACTGGATGGGAGCATGTCAGCTCAGAGGCTGTTACTGCTGGGTGATGGGTTGCTCTTTCTCTGCCAGTCTCCAGCCAGTGTTTAGCTGTGCTATATGTGTCTCACGTTAGGAAAAGGCATAGAGCTGCAGCGTCAGAGGAGAGCCAAAGGATGCGGTGGTGGTGATACGGGGGGTGCCCGTGGCACAAGTCAGGGATTCAGGCAGCTGCCAGTGAGAAGCAGGTAACCAGGGCAATCTATAGAAGAGGAGTATATGCTGCCCTTGATTTAGCAGCTTACTTTGGACTGTCAGAGGAAGGCAGGAAATTATTATGATATTTGCCCCAGAGACATTTTCAGAAGCTGAGTAAGTAAAGAAGAAGGTGTAAGCTCCACATTTGTTGGGAGACAAGAAATATTAATAATGAATGGATGCTTTCCAGAGAGTGGAAATATGTTAGTAAAACAGGCTGTTCATCTGACCAGTGGCAATCTGGGAAAAGATGTAGATAACGATGTGTTAATTTGGCTAAGGATAGAAATACATATGATTTAAATGCAGCTGTAACGTGCCACTGAAGCTACAGAAGTGTCTCTACTGTGACCATCGCTGTAGTTTCAAAAGAAAAAAAAAAGTTTTGAGTCTTAGGAAATATTTTGTGGTATACCTATAACACCTATCCACATTTTTCTGCCTTTTCTCCCTCAGCCCTTATTCTTATACCAGATCCTATAAATACTGAAGAGCTCCATAAATACAACTTATTTTATCCAGTATATATTCAGACTTGGCAGTGCAGATAAAGACCATGCTCTGGCTTTATCAGATCTGTACAGCTGGCAGCATTATTCCCTCCTATGCCAGGCAGAGCAAACGGGGCTCTCCTCCACACGTGCCCCCAGGGCAGTGCCCAGCATAGCCCCAGGAAAACCCAGACCCCCAGATTTCTCTCAGACCTGAGGTGACTCCGGAGTTCTCTCCTGGTTATCCCTGCAAATGTTTTGGGAACGGCCCCCAATGCCACCTGTGCCTTTCTGTCATCCCCATCCCCATCCCCATCCCCAAGGGCTGGGCGGGAGAGGTGTCTGCACATCAGGAATCCCACCAAACAGCAAAATGTTGCAGGAAAATACACAGTAACAAAGCCAAATTACTACTTTAAGTATTTCGTTTGAAAAACTGGTCAAAATTCACTCCATGACAGTGCCGGGCCAACGGGTGACCCGTCTTCAAAATGAAAGGACAGCAGCCAGGTCAGATGGCCTGACTCACCTTTTAATCTGGGGCAGCAAGACACCAGCTCTCTGCCCCAAAAAGACAACAAAACTCCACAATTTGCCTGGAAAAGCTACAGGTTTGGACCACAGGACCATGACTTCTTGAAGCATCACCCAAGTCCCCGTAATTCATCCTCAGCAGGAGCGGTCCCCGTGTCGGCATGCAGGGGAGGAAAAGCGGCGGCGGCCCAAACATAGACCGATACTGCCAAATTAACATGCTCAACAATCACGCCACAAACCTCAAAACTCATAAAGTTGTTCTGAAAAGCACATGATTAAAAAAAAATGAACACTTTTTATTATTTTTCTGTTTACTCAGTCTCTAGATTTCTGGTCCCTGAGGTTGGCTCTGCAGCCAAAGGGATACAATTTTTTTCCAAAAATGAAAGCCAAGCTTGTCAAGGAATTGTTTAGTCACACAAACTGAGACTAAGAAAAAAACACCAAAGATCACAAGACTCCTGATAATTTTCTGGACTTGGCATCACACATGATTTGTCACATAAGCCTGCGGAGAAAGATGGTTTCAAAATCCTCAGAAATGCTCTCTGGTTTTATGGAAACTGCTGAAGAACCGAGTACTGCATTTTCCTTTTTAAATTTTTGTTTTCCTTTTTTTTTTTTTGTGGATTAGTGTGGCACCTGAAGTACTTATAATATTTAGATACTTAGCATTTCAGAATTTGACTGTGTCAGGGAGCAGAAAGAGGCAGTTTTCTGTTTATCCAGCTGGATTCAGCTGGGAAACTTTGGCTCCTGTCTCAGTATATTCCCTAGTTCAGATCCTCAAATAACATGAGAGTGGAATAAATACTAAATTGCCTTCTTTTATTGTTCAACTGGACAGACAGAAAATGGAAATAAACACATAGTGCAGGAAAAGATGAGTTTGTAAAATAGGTAAAAAGAGTTTTGTTAAATTTTATCATTTGCAATCCCACACACAGTTCTGTTAACCTGGTTAAAGAAATAATAAAATGACATAGTTTACCGCCAGTGGGTTAACAGATGCCTTAATAAGAAATGGGAGGCAGCAAAAATTTGTATTCTTTTGCATTTTGTCTCTTTGTGCTGTCAGTGAGATAGTGGAGAGGAGTAGCTAGAAATCAGAATTAAATAAACACTCCAAAGTCTGAGTATGTATGAATATATAGTACCAGGCATTAAAAGCAACCCAACATAAGCATTTTTAAAGCTGTGGAGTTTATGTGTCTGCCATCATGAGGCCTTTCACACCAGTGAGCGCTGGGAAGGAGGCAAAGGCACAACCATCCCAGTGCCCTGACATCTACACCTGCAACTGGTGCCATTGCCCTCTGACTTCAATAAAGTCGTGATCACACAAGGTCTCTCCCCTCCTGCTTCCTGCCGGTTTAACAAATAAACTTCTTGTGGCATTTGCTAAGCTGCAGACAAATATGCTTTTCAGAAACGTGACTGTGAAAGCTGCGGTTCCTCTTCCACTCACCAGTACGTGTGTAAGGACACTCAATTAAATTGCCTAGCCTTAGCAATAAGATGAAATTCTGATTTTATCATAATACTCTAGCTTGCCAATCTCTTTCACTAAAAGAAATTAAAATCTCCACAATACCTGTCCTCCCAACAGCACATGCCGCTTCCTCAAGGTTAAATAGCTCCCATTGCACTGCTGTCTCTGCTGCTTGCATGTAATTATACTTTCTGTGTAAGTCTGTGTGTTCCTCATCTCACAGCAATTCATGGGGACATACTCTGGTGGCATACTCTTGTGCCAGCCTTTGGAAATTGTCTGTTTTCTGTGAGATTAAGTTCTTCCCTCCTAATTAAAAGAATTGCTCAAATTTGGCAAAATTAATTGAATATACTATTAGCTAATTTATTTTTAGCTAGACCTAAGGGAAAATCCAATTTTAGACGATGAAGTTCTTCAGTGCGTGTCCATCTTCTCCCTTCCCCTCAAGAAACTATTTCTGATGAGCCGAATCTCCTCCACGTTTATTACCTCCAGTACACCACTACCACTGCAGGCTGGCTGGGAAGCTGCATGTGACCAGTCTACAAACCACACCGGCCCCGAGGACCTGAAATCTGGGTGGAGGTGACTCTGGATGACCACAGCTCCCTCCACTAACTTGTATTTTGTAGAAATCCAGGCANTTAACTTGCATTTTGTAGAAATCCAGGCAGTACCCCCTTACTGTCACTGCAGTGTCTGCCCCCACTGCTGCTCATATGTGAATTTAAAACAATTCCCTGATGGATTAATTGAATATTTGTTTAGGAAAAATGTCTTTGATGGTAAATATTTCCTTGGGGAATGGAGGATATTGCATTCCTCCAGCCTGGTGCTTGGTAGCTATCCACCTTAATGGCTTTTAGATGCCCTGGTATTTCTCAGTTGAAACTCTCATGATGGTGCACTGACAGTTTCTCCAGTCAGAGCTTTTGTCTGTGTAGAAAACGAGCAGTACTGCATCACTATCTGCAAGGCTCTGCTGGGAGAGGCATAAGGAGCACTGTGCATGGACTGCATTCACACGTACCGAAATTGCCCCAGAAATGAACGCTGCTAAAAGGTTAAAGACCAAAACAGCTCCATTTTACCAGCCCGCAGCTGATAAACAGGGACATGATTCTCCCCTCATAAAGAAGATGAAGGTGAAATAAATAGAGTGCTGTAATAGCACTCACCTGAGAGACATCTGGTACTCAGGGCCAAGGCAGTACGTGCACACTGATTTTAGTATGACCCTGGCAGGAGCACGGTCCTTCCCAAACACAGGACATTTTATACAGCAGCAGCCAAAAGGGCAATGCTTCCCTCTTGAATGTGAGTGATTTCAGGCACTCAGGCATTGTGGAAACCTGAGTCACAGGGATGTGGAGATAAGGAATACGCTTCAACTGGAGAGGCTCCTCCTGCCTGAATTTACCTTGTATTATCAGCAATGCAGCTGCTTCTGCTGTTCATCCTCTTGTCAGATTCAGTACGTGCAGAGGGAAGGAAGGAGGTTTCAGTGCCACAGTTTTCATGCACAGCTAAAAACTAGCTGTTAGCAGTAAAAGATGCATTTTAAAAGGAGGCTAACTGTACCAGAAATAGAAGATTGCCATGCGTATACATATACACAGCACTACTATGGATGTGTTGCATAGTATATCTAACATGTTAGTAGCTATTATTCAGGTGAATAAAGAGGAGAAAGAAAAAAAAAAAAAGAAAAGAAAAAAGGAAAAGAAGAAATGAGGCTGCTATCACAAATGTACACAGTAATTACACCAGCTGGTTGCTGGGTCCCCCTCCACAACCTCAGGGCCAAATTCACTGCCTGTCCAGAGGCAGAAAGTGCCAATGGCTGTCAGCAGGGTTGCCTTTCTGCTCTGTGAAGTTTCTCTAGCCCGACTAAAAATCTTGTATTCAGTAGCCTGGATGCTGCTGCTCTTCTTACCTGGCCATCCTCAGCACCTGGTTTTCAGACCACGTTTGCATTTCCTTCACTGTAGGGCAAACCAGACCCTCCTGTCACCCTCAGCATTAAAAGCAAATGACCTCAGGGTTTGGACAACCCCCCTGAGGTAAGTGAAAGCAACCCAGGTCATCCAAGGGTGGCACCAGCAGCCACCTCCACTTGCAGCCCATCCCTCTGCGTGATGAGGCTGTGCAGAGGAAAGCCAGAACCCAGCCCCAGGGATATCACCATCTGCCCTTGACACCCTGATGAGGGGACTACTTAGAGAAATTTTTGAAAATGTTCCTTCAAGAGGTTAGGCTCCTCTCAGAGAGGCAGCAGTGGTGCCGGGTGCCCTTCACCTGGGGGCAGGTACCTGCAGTGACAGCAGCTGAGTCACTTGTGCCAGGTAGAAAGAGGGCTCGAGGGCTGTGCTTCAGTGGAAATTCCCCCCCAAAGCACTACAGGGCAAGGTTTTCCGCATTTCAGAGGGTCACCTGTGGCTGGGAGCAGTATGGGCCATTGCAGGCACAGCCTTTGCTCAACCCAGCTGGCTCGCCTGAGAACAAAATTCCTCAAAGACTTAGTGATGCTCTCAGCAATGCTGCACAGCTGCTAAGCGGCTGGTAACTGGGTTTACAGCAAAATGCTCCTCTGGTGTCTGCGGGGCAGTGGTGACCCACAGGAGCTGCTGCTAAACCATTTCCTCTGTCCCTGCCCTGGGGTTTTATCTGCATGTACCACAGTGACCACCAGCTCCTGCCTGCTGGTGCTCGGCTCCTCCACCAGGAAGGCTCAGGGCTGTAATTTGTCAGACCAGATGCAGCTGTCTGTACGTCTTTTTTTTTTTTTTTGCAGGTCTTCATTTGCAAACGAGGCAGATGTCCGCTCCAAATGCACATCTAGGATATCCACCTTCCCTTTGTCCTCAGTGGAAAATAAGTACTTTTTGGGTGCAATTCATCTTCTCAGAAAGCAGGGGTCCAAGCAGGTCAGATGACTGACATGCAAGAAGCATCTACTTCTGTCGTTCAGCTGGAAGGGAGCATGGAGTGCCCAGGGCAGCAGTAGGCACCAGCAGTGTGCGGTCCCATGCAAGCAGCACAGGCACTCCCCGATACCCCTGCCGGCTCCCAGGGACCCCCACCCTGGAACTGCACAGAGATCTGCTTTTAGCACGGTGCAGCTTTCCCTCCTGTGAGCACCCTCAATAAGGCCAGATCAGAATAGCCATTGTCACGGGTCTGAGTGTGCAAATCCTATGCTGTCCTCTGGCTTCTCCCCAAATGCCGGGGTATTTGGGCTGTGGTCCTAGCGGAGTACTAGAAGTTAGACACACCAAGGCAGTAACACCTCATGCAAAGACAAAGCCTAACAATAGGCTAATTTATTTCCTTGTGTTTATAACTCCTTAGTCATAAATTTGCTTTTTGCTGCTGTTTCTCATCCTCTTGCAGTATCTTAGTCTAAGTGTGACTACCAAGATCTTAGATTGCGGTGGGCCAAACTATGTTAGTAAGTAAATTAGTCAACTGGCCACTTGCAACTCCATGAAACTTGCTGATAACCCTTTGTTACAGAGAATTACAGATATTCGTAGAGCACTGAGATCATATTCTGGGACCGTGACATCCAAGGTTTCACCTGTTTTATAGCATAAGAAAAAGGCAGAAGAAAATTTAACTGCTGCATTAGAGACCAGCAAATCCTGTCTATCAGCTTTTCATTGATTTCTGGTAAGTGAAAATGTCTGTCAAACTGTTCACCCAATACAGCTACCCCCCCTTTTATTTTGAGACAACCACCTATTTTAACTCTTACTGGTAGAAGGCTGATTAGATATATTAGCATAAAGACCTTTTTTCTAACCCATACAGAAGATTATTTCATTTCAGTCAACTCTATAGGTTTCTCACACTCTCCAAGAAAGACTAAAGAATGGAAAGCAGAGGCTCTGCACAGATACTGCTACTTAGGCAACTTAAATTTCATTAAATAGAAGGTGGCAAAATGCGTTTGTTTAGATTACTTACCCAAAGGTTGGTAGTAGGAGCAGGGAAATATGTAGCTAGACATGATCAAAACTTGATGTAAAGATCATCCTGATAGTCTGGAGTCCTTCTTTTTTAGCTGGTTGTAGGACAAGCTCTCTCCACATCGGGGAGGTTGAACAAGTAAGGTATTTCAAGAGAAAGTTTAGTTTTCTAGTGGTGAAGCAGAGGGCCATTAAGGCATAGTGGTATCATTGCTTTGTGTTTTCTGGCTACCGTTGTATAAGTTTCACTCAACTTCTGCCCAACTCCTCTCCCAGGCTTATAATGTTCAACAATAAGCAGACTTTCTATTTTATTCTATTTTTCACAGTGAACAACTTGATCTAAAAAACAAGCACAGAGAATCCTGATTGTAGAAAAAAAAAAAAAAGTATATTTCTGTGATAAACTCAGTGGATATAGTAATTGCATGCATCACCTCTTTATGCATATCTCTCTCCTGGCAGTTCTTCATCAAATACGTTGTCTGCCTGGGTGAGATGCTGTCTCTTCTCTACTGCAAAGGGATGCATCTCTCACCATATGAGTTCTCGTTTTCTCTGCATGCCCAGAAGATCTCACATGGCATGGAGAATAGCCAGACATCTGTGCTATGTGCAGGGTAGCAAGTGTCCTCTGTTTTCTCCTGTAAGAACGGTAAGGCTCTGGATGTACTCAGAAAGAACAAACCTCTTGCTCTGCTATCAGATGTTTTCCCTTATGGAAAATGCAAACCCCAGGAAATAGTTATGGCTCTAAATCATTTCAGACAGGGCCTGGCCACAGCCAGATTTTCAAAGCCCTGTTAAAAATAGGTTTTCACCCCCCAATTTCATTTTCTATCCAATTTTCCTTCAGTACTGCACCACACCCACACTATTTCTCCTTAAACCAAAATGCTTCCCACCACTGCTTCCTTTCAACACCCCTCACAAGGCTTGTCATTTACTGTACATCTGCATTTTGCAAGCCACAGCCAGCAACCAAAAGGTCTGAGCCCTTTATGTTTTGCTTAGTACTGGAGGGGAAAAAAGCAGCATGTTAAAAGGAGGCCCCAGCAGCTGACAAGCCACCCCAAAATGGGTGTGAGGCTGAAGAACAGGAGTGGGAATACTCTGGTGGCTCTGTAGCACTTAAGCACAGAAGACACTGGGGCATTCTGACACATGAAGGCTATTTAGGGCTAAGAGCCTTTCTTGAGGTAAAAGTTCCTCTGCAATTGTCAGAGAGGACAATTTTCATAGTCAAGTCAGTATTGCAATAAGTGAAGAGGATGCGATGGGCCTCAATGGATCTTTTAAAAGCCTCATGTTCATCTCTACTTGACACTTTCATACAGTATGAAAGTACCATGTGAAAATGTATGCAGTAGAGTCTGTGGATGACAGAAAACTGAGGAGTAATTTGGAGGAGAGACTTCAAATACTGCGTGAGCTAGATATATTGCAAAATTAGAGTGCAAACAAACTGAGACTTCAAGACAAATGTGAAATGCTTCCAATCTAAGGGAAACTTCAGACACATAAACACAGAGAGTAGAGATGTTGCTTTTGCACAGCTCAGCCCAGCCTAGAAGGAGAGCTGATCTTGGGCTATACAGGAGGCACTGGCACAAAGGCAAGTGCATCCCAAGCAGGAACATCGATCAAGCATGAAACAAGTGGAGGCTTTTCCTGAGCTAGCTTGCCACAGGTAGGTCTTGGTGTGAACATAGCATTCATCTGGGGGTGTCCTTCTGTCAGAACTGACAAGAAAAATGTTGGAGGAAATTCAAAGAGAGAAATGAAAAAAAGGACAAAAAGTTTTAAAAAATCTGACAGTTGAAGAAGGTGAAACTGAGCATGTTCTAGAGGGGTAGGAAGATGTCCAAAGAGGTCAGTGAGGTGTAGAAGAGTATTTCTACAATTGCACAGATCACTGCTTTATCCATTTATTGAGGAAAAAATAACAAGCAGGGGACAAGAAGGGAAAACAAGGATAAAATTATATGTATTTTTAAGAAAAAGTGCAGAATTGCCATAATTGGTGGAAGTAGATGGAACATGCTGTGTTGTCAGGGCAGGTCTGCACTCCCAGCTGAAGACAGCATGGATGGACCACAGCCACGCTGGTTGTGTACAGCGGGGCAGCCCCACCGGCTCCTGCAGCCGCAGGGTGCCGGTGCCCCTTTGAGCTGGCCACTCAAAGCCCCCTTCCTCTTCTACTCATTAGAGCCTTGCCCCACTGCCCCTCTGCTAACGCTTCCCACATATCATTCAGTATAATTATTTTAATGAGGATTTTCAACTCAGCCATCCTCAGCAGGAGTTGCTTACTTATAACTATAGGCACTTTAAAATGTTAGTCAGCTTTCTTACAGAGGTTTTAATTTTTCTTTGGTTTACATCACAGGTATTATGCTGATAATAATGTGAACTTCTTTTGAGTGGAGATCCAAAGCAACACATCAGCCAGGACAGAGAGGACCTTCCCACAACGTGACACCGTCAGTGGGGCACCTCTGCCCTGCGTCAGAGCTGAATGCTGTCTCTTGCAGAAACGGTGGGTTGCTGTTTCGAAATGCTAAAGGGGAAATTTGTAATACTGTTCCTAACTTCAGGGCTTAATTTTTTTCCCGTATGTTGTAATGTGGATTTTCTGAAAGGTTTTTTTTTAATTATTCAGTGGGAAGGTTATGCTATGCAGTAGTCTCCTCCCACAGCTCCCTTCTGTAGAGGCTGGGAAGCGGGAAGCCCTTTGGAGCCCCCCGATGCTCTGCAGCTCCCTGAAACCACTGGGCTTGCGTGACAAAAGCAGATGGGTTCATTCACTGGAAAGCGAGAGGTCTGCGGGGAAACATCTTACAGGCTCAGTGAGCAAGGACACAGGAGGACTAGATTGTATATGGCTTCGGCTGCCACATTTTATGCCTGCTGCTGTGTAGAGAGGGTCATGCTGCTCTTGTCTTTCATCAGGCCCTTTGCTGTTTAGTTTTTATATTTAGACAGCACTTTCCTTATTAGAAACCACATGTGCGTGTGTGCATGTGTAGGTTATCTCACTTGGAGGCAGAGGATACTGCGGCAAGGCGTGACAGACGCCTGTCAGTTTTTAAATGTCTGGCTACACTAATGTAGACTGTACAGAGATAATGAGAGGACCACACGTACAGTGTGGCGGCAGGAGGTGTCCCAGAATCCCAATAGATTCACTCCAACATCTGCACAATAATAGATTTTTCTTTTCCTTTTAAAAAAATTTTGTTCAGTTTGAAAAGAAGAAAACAAGCAAAACCACAGGGCACAGTAAACCGTGCAGAAGGGCAACGATCTGAAGTTGTAGAAATCATCGCAGCGCTGTGTTAAGATGCTGGGAATTCAAAATGTTCAACAATAAAAAGAGAGCTTGCATTCAAAGGTGACATTCAAAGCAATTCAAATGGCATAATAAAGCAGTACGTAATTAGGCACACAGCTCCTATCAAAGGTCCTCTTATTAAAGAGCTGCTGAGTGTGCTATGCAAAAGTATTTAAAATAGACATTTCTGGTTAAACAAGGTCTCATTTCTAACATATCTTCCTTTTTGACTTGTTCCTGCAGCCAGGGAGGTCATATCATAAGGCTAAATTTATGACGACATAATTGTTTCCATGGTAGCAAACTATTGTCATAAACACTGAGCTTTATGATTTCACAGCTGGATTAAGAAAAAAAGAGAATCAGGCTGGAGAGGGAGGAAGTTTTTTATTCCAATGAGAGTTAGGGGAATACAGAAGATTGCAGGCAAAGAAAATTGCTTTTTGCGTAAATGTTCTTTTTTAAGTTTACCCCAGTGTGAAAGTCCCTTTTAAGGGATATAATTTGGGTAACGATCCCTCTCCTATTTAAATGCTCATAAGGCTAATGAGAAAGCTTGTCTATTTTTGGAACACTTCAGCAGTAAGGCTGGATGTTTTGCAGCAGGAAGCCAACTGTATTGAAACGTGTTTTCTTCACTTTCCTGCAAGCTCTTGACCCCTTCCTCCATGAATTTCTGCAACTTCACCAACCAGAAAGCAATTTACAGGTGAGGTTAGCTTATTTATTACAGTACATAAACCCTACCAGCCACCATTCACCTTCTCATTACTTGGATTATAGTCAGTTATTTTGAAACGTCTGTGACTGCTGAATAGAAATACCTGTCAAGATGGACAGATTGAAATACAATCATGTTTTTAGGAAGAGTTGTTTTCCTGACATGGTCATTTATGTCCTTAAGCTAAATTAGTATTGGTAATTATCAACAGCCATTGAATATGAAAATGCAATCAGGGAAATTTGGTTGTGGGAGGTCAGAGGTGCCCCGTGCTGTCGTGTCACCAGAAGATGTGGTATACCATCGCACCTTGGATGACAGGACTCACTCTGTCAGGGGCAAACCTCGGGCTGGCTTTGTGGGCCTGAAAGCCCCATGGCTACACGCTCACCTCTGTGGGCCCAGCCCTGTATCCCAGCCCCTCTATGGCTAAGAAAGAGGCCTGGAGAGATCTATGGTGCCCATCAGTTGCCACTGGCAACTTCTTCCTCTCCAGGCACCATGCGGTTCTGCTTGCAAGGGAGATAAGGATGGGGTGGCCATAGGTCTTCTGGGTTATCCAGGGACAGGAGTAAAGATGCAGTTCTCAGGGAGCCCTCAGTGGTCCATGGAGGAAGATCTCAGGGCCAACTCTCTGATCTCCTCAAGTCACCCTCTCCTTCTGCAGTGATAGGTAATTACCCTGTGTGAGAGGCCTCCCTTCAGGCAGCTACAGGGGGAAGGACAACCACCATCCTCACTGTCTGGGAAAGCGGTGTCAAGAAGCATCACACAATGAAACACACAATATTCCTACAGGAATACAAGTGGTGAAACGTCCTGTGTTGGCTTCCATCAAAAACAGAGCTCAGAGCTAGAGAAGGATTATTACTGTGTCTCCTAGCGATTCCCCTGGAATTTCTACAGCAGAAACAAATTAAACGTAACTCATCTTACAAGTAATTAGCACATTTCATTTCAAGAAATCCCAGCTGACTTTACCTACTAGGCACTAGATTAGTAAGTCCTGCACTAAAATGCACCTGAGATTTAGCTTTCTAACAAAGATTTATGCATGTCAAAGTATAAAATAACAGTGCAGGCAGTGCTACAGGCTGCAAAATTTCTCCCTGAGCCACACCAAAATGAAAATGCTTTAGAGCATGAGGGCTGGACAGCCACAGATCCAACACGCTGCTGTTGTTCTCCTATCAATTATCAAAGTCTCAAGGGAGCATTTTTTATTTTCTTTGAAAGGAATCCAAAATAAACAGAAAGGTCACTTTGTAAGGCTACTTCCTTCCCATGAGATGGAAAATGGCCTTGCTCTGTGAGCTGGAAATGCCAGGTCTGGATACTGAGAGCTGTACACTAGAGGTCACTGCTATAATAAAGGAAAGAGCTAGCTAGCAGGTAAGGCAGGGTTTGTTCTCCGCCTTATTACAAGGTGACTCATAATGAAAAGCAACAGCTAACAGAACTACACTGTACTTCATCAAATACAAAGAATCACTGAACAAGGACTATTCAGCTATAGAAGAAAACTGAGAGGTCTTCAGATGTTTGGGGAGAGGGAAAAAGATGGAAGTGTGGGACCCTTTATTTTGAAACACCAATTCACTTTCATCAGTTTCAATTGATTTAATTGAAACTGGAAAATTATGTCAACCTGTGAGATTTCTGTCACACTGGTCCTCTTGCTTTTTTTTTTTTTTTTTTTTTTTTTTTTTTTTCTCTTNTCTCTTCAGGGGGTACTACTGGGCTGGCTCATCCTGACCAAAAGCCCAATGCTGCTTTCCTCACCCACATCCAAGTTCTGCTAAACAGTGCTGGTAATAAATGGATGCAAGACAGTCTAATACAAATCAGAGATGCAAACCAGTGGGTAATTAGTTGAGGATTATAGGTGGGATGCTGAGAAATAGCTGCCTGTAGAGACATTGTCATTGCTAAACATGTGCCAGTCAACTTATCCTGAGGCTTCCTAAGTCTCCAAGCATGCTCGCCTTTTTGTATCTGTTTCTGTATACTCTTAATTAGTGTCTGGGACTGTTTATTTAATGAGGCATCCCACACTCTGGCAGTGCTAACTTCTCTCTCTCGCATGTTGTTGCTGAGCAGACGTGATCAGCCTGAATTTTCAGTCTGTCTTTTCTAAGCATCTGTCATAATGTTATGATGTTATTTAAATATCTTCTTCCCAGCCCCGGTAAATTATTAATTTCATTCAAGACCGAGCCATGTAACCTGTCCAGGGCCTGCTTGCTGATGATTCATGACATGTTTCCTGTTTTGCTTCCTTTATAGGAACCATGGTTCCTGATGATTTTGCACATCTTCATGTGGCACATCCTGTCCAGGGAGTTTCTTATCACAATGGTCAAAAATATATTTTGCCAGCTGCTTCTCCTTATTCAGTCTTAGTTCCAGTATTTCACATCCTTCTGGAATTATTTTATCCCATTCACTTAATTTTCACAATTTTGTTCTTTTCTTGTGTCAAATGGCACGTCAAGCAGGAACATAATGCGGTAAGGTATTTTCGTGGTAGGCAGCTGTGATACCAGCTCAGCTCATCTCACAGTCCTGGTCCATCTCCATGCTAATTTTTTGTATGTTCTCTCATGTTTCACCTTGGTCAGATGTCGCATATCAAGAGATGAACTACATCGCCACTACAGAAGACACCTTAGGTCTAATCAGTTTCTATACAGATCACCCTATCCTTGTACAGCTTTCTGCCAAAGCATTATCCATGATAGCTAGCTTTATACATTTCTTTTGTAGCTATGATCTTTCTTATCCCTAAGTAGTCTTCCTTTTTTACCTCTTTTCCCCAGCTAGGGGTAGCCAAAGAATTTCTCTTCATCTCCAGTGGGAACATTGTTTAAATATCTGCAAATTATTTTTTTCCTTCTGACATTTGATATGCTTTTGGGCCTTTTAGGCTTTACATCTGCAACTGAAACATGGTCAGCTTTTTAAAGCTACTTCATATTACAGTTTCAGGTCAAGATCATCCTTTGCTGGAGTCTGTTATTTCTCCTATGCCTTTTCAGCATGATCATTTCCCAAGTTTCCTACCTCTACTTGAGTATCCATTTCCAATTTGTATACACCAGAAACTATAAGGCTGGACTGTTTCCAACATTAATTTCGTTGCTATAAGTCTCTCCCTGCCCAAGAAAAATTCATTTGAAATCATTATCGTGTTTTATTTCAGTCTAATAATTTTCACTTAAAGTTGCATTTGTTACAGCATGCAGTGTGCTAGAGCAAATTTTGGGAAGAAGCAGTCTGGAACTATTAATACTCAGAGTGTTTTCCATGTAGTGTAAGATTGCTTTCTACCAAAATGTCTCTGGTCATGTCCATTGCCTTCCTGACACTTCTTTGTAATTGAAAATAACCTTGCTGTGATACTATTGAAATGCAGGGAGGCTAGAAAGAAAAGTAGAAGACAATTCTTTTCCAGACCTTGTGCAGAGCAAGCAAACTGTAATATGTTAGTCATATGGAGGAATTCTTGTCATAACATAGTTCCCCCAGTATTGCACAATAATTGCAAAGATTTTCTAGTAAATAAATGTGTCCTGCCCTGCTATATATCTTCTATGAAAGGAAGTCCCCACAACTCCATCAGCAGCCCAGCATTGCCCTCTCTGATGTTCCCTCAAATATCCCTCTGACGGACCGCCTACCCCAAGCCTCATAATGGTGAGCCAGCTGGTCTGCTGGGGCCAGCACAGCGCATCTTCCCCTCCTTGTCATCAACTGCCGGCCGCCCTGCTGGGACCTAACCCTGCAGCATCTCTCTAGGCCTCCCTGCAATACAAATAAATAATAGGCAAGAGGGTTACCTCAGAACTGCTGACCAGACGGTGTTTCCAGGTCAACGGTTCCCTCTCTTGGAGCCATGAGCTCAGAAGCATTCATGCCAGTGACACTGCCACTTGAGGCCATAGAAGAAGAAGGTATGAGGAGAAAAGTTTGAATATCGGTCCTTTAGACTGTGAATTTTTCTCAAAAGGTACTTTCTTTCAAATGCTTTTATAAATTATTGCTCACGCTGACCTTTCTAGTATGTCATAAGAAATAGTGGAGGCAGCATTAAGATTGGGTGTATTTTGATGTTGTTACATGCAGTAAATCCCGAAGCTGACTCCATCTCTAAGCTGGGCTGCTGTAGTGCTGTATACAGGCTCTTCATTCTTCCTCCTGGGGTCTAAACTTGTGTGCATACACCTTTTGTTCAGCTTATGCCCCTATTCCTGTTCTTTATTTGCAGGTACTTGAGACCCTGAGATCTGAAGCAGATTTTGCACACCAGCATCACTATACTATTCTCTGGAAAGCTTTTTGGTAACATGCACATGACACCTGGAGAGCACAGAGCGTTTGTCAGAAGACCACAATAGGAGTGTTTCTCAAACTTCATCACCAAAAACAGTAGGCTAAGTAATGTGGTGCTTTCATTCATTTTTCTAGTTCATACAAATTCATCCTGCAAAGGAATGGTTTGGAAAACTCTGGTAAGACTAGAAGCCAGATACATTATATTTCAACTCCACATTTTATATAATACTTCTGTTAGGCTCCTATCTCCCACTTGCATTTACAGAAATTTTAAGCTTGTGTATAAAGAGAAGAATAAATGAGTCATAACACGCGTTGCTTCATTACGAATTTACCTGGATTGCATGAAGATATGTTCGTACAAATATAAGCAATAATTTTAATGTCAGATTAAAAAAATTCCAAAACAGGAGTGGGGGAAGGACAACCCCCCTAGTTAGCTTTAAGCTGAAGCTGGGATGAGATTCATTGCTTGGCTTCCTGCAAGCACAGGGGTCTGGCCTTAGCGACCTCTGAGGTCCTTTCTGGGCCAGGATTTCCACATCTGCTTTATCCAAGTTCCCCAGCGGACAAGTCTGATCGTGCTGCACTTCTCCCCGAGAGAGGTCATGCTCTCACTCGGTATTTGTATGGATGAAGGTTTTCGTTGTTTTCAAGTGGTGTCAAGGAGTAGGATCGCAGCTATGCACGTGAAATTTCATCATGTCACTTGGCTGAATGCTCCTTGGGGCTGGGATGGAGGCATATGATGAATTTTTGGATGCTAAACAAATCACTATTAACATTTAGGATGATGTACTGCTGAGTTGTGGAGATTCGTGTGCAGGCCTGCATTGTTTGAATGGTTTTGGCTTTATTTTTTTCCCGAGTGGACTTTTCAGAATGCTAAAGGTCTGGCACCAGCCTCCTTATAACCCTCTCCTTGTTGTTTTCCGAGGGTGATTTTGGAAAGTTCTTGGAGACTAATACCAGACTTCACAGACACACCCACAAACCACAGAGCTAATTCTCAATCACTGGGACATTCTCAGGCTTTTGGGACAGGAAGCTCTAAACCACTTTCACTTCCCCCATAATCTGGGGCTGTTTAGGGGACCGATCTGTCTCCATGGTATAAAAATAGCCAAAAGGTTCATGGGGTCCTGGAGTGCTGCCCCTTTGAGCAGTATGTGCTGGCCACCATCCTAACAAGACATCTTCACTGGAAACACAAGCATGGCTAGTGTGGAGACCTTAGAAAGGTGTGAGATGACTAGAGAGGTCCTTTGAGCAGTATGTTTTCTCAGAGGGACTTTTACAAACCATTTTCAAATCTCTCTGTGTTCACTGACTGGTAGTTAGCACAGGCTTAGGCTGTGGAGGCTCCTGAGCCTCTGAGACTGCAAAGGGAAGGTTATCCCACCATTTGAGAAGGATGGGAGGTGTGCAGGCTGCTGTTCAGCCAAGCCATGCAGATGCCTCACGTTACAAAGGAAACAGCATGCATCCTCATAAAGAATTTAGTTTGGCTCTCACCTGCTACTCCTCCTTTCCCATCCCATTTTTCCCCGACTAAAATAAAAGTGTATTGACTGTAAGCATATTGCTGTCCTTCGTGCGTGGAAAACATGTCAAAACAACAGCAAGCTATCTGCGAAGGGTAATATTAACAAAGCCTCTTCGCTTCAGAGGATCGTGGAGAAATTCGTTAATTTATTTGCAAGATGTTCTGACTGGAGTAAGGATCCTGTAATTAGCTTCTACTTCTGCATTGCCAATGCCTTTATGTACTCTTAGTAGAAAACAAAGGAAAACATAAATATGCAAAGGTACTCATTTTAAAATAAGACATGTAAGGGACTCTTCTGCTCACAAGTGACACGATGCAGAGAGAGATGGTTTTTTTTCTGAGGCTTTCAGTGCCCAGATCACTTTCCACAGACATGGTGCATTTCATAAACTGCAACTCCATGGCCACAGGGATGTAGGATTTATGGAGACAGTACAAGGCGACCCATGCCATCTTATGCCCCATGTCTATGTAACATGGCATGCGTGAAATAGAACCATCAATTCCTTGTCAATGGATGATTACTCTTGACCTACTACCATGCCATGCTGGCAAGACGTTGCCTCACGCTAAGGCCGGACACCCATGCCACAGAGGAGCTCCACCGTGCCCCGTCTCACTTTGGCAGACCCTTAGCCCCCTGGCACACAAGTGCCTTCCCCCCCGCCGCCCCCCCATATTGCCTGCTTTTGTGGGCTCTGTCACAGCACTGTGACACCACAGTAACAATCATTGGAGTTAATCTTTAAAAAGGCGGGGAGGGGAAGACTTGGTAAACAAATCTTTATTCTATTATAAAGCGCTTAAGATTTTAAATGCATTTTGAAGAAGTCCAGCTGGCACTAAAGCCTGGTGTCAGGCTATAGATATAAAAAATCACCTCTTGTAAGAAAAGAAGGGCTCTGATAACTAATTATTAGAGTATCACCAAAAAGTTTGCAGAAGCAAGGGCAGGGTGAGCACACCCCCCACCTCAAGGCTGGGAATAAGCATGACACAGCAAGGGAACATAGCTGGAGGGAGCCCTCTGCCTTGCCAGGCGGTATGGACAGGGAAGGAAAGATTGACAGCAGGGTCCCAGGACTCCCTGCCTGCAGCAGGCTGCATGCAGTGGCAGGGGATGTGTTCCCTGCCCACAAGTATATATTACAAGTATTAGGGGCAACAAGGCAGTACCAAGCACCCTCATAAGTACAGAGGAAAAAGAAAAGCAAAATTTAACGGGTCACCCAAGTTTCCCAACAGGATGGCAGCAGCTAAACCAATATGTCCAAATCCTGTGTCATCCTTGGTTAATCAAGTCATTTAAGAGACACACAGAGTAGAAGGTATGACACCTTGGTCACTAATCTTAACTACTTCTATTTTAGCTGAGCAGTTGAGGGCAAAGTCTTGAGAAGTTTGTTAATGAAAACCATTACCCGTCACCGTTGACGCCTGTGTAAGTCTGCATTTCTGTGAAGTCTGAATCAAGAAAATTTTTCATATCAGGAGAAAGAAATTTCTTTACTACTGCTTTCACACAGAACAATGCAAGAAATGTTACCTAGAGCCTTAAGTTGGGAAGAATCGTAGACAAATGAGCTCAATGGAGGGAACTAATGGGGCTGATCTTTTTAGCATCTGAAGGAGATAAAAGGTCTGCAATCTAAAACCAAGCTCATTTTCTAACATGTTTTGGGTAAAAAAGCGAAGAAGTCCACCGCAAAGCACAGGTCTTTCATGGCAAGTCCAGTGAAGCACAGAGCTTGAGCTACTTTGATTCATTTGTTTCTAAGAAAAACACCTTTGCACAAAAACTTTTCCTCAGCAGCTGCATACTGAGTATTACTGTGCCCAGTGCTGTTGTTCAGACTGGACAAGGAGTTGTCAGATGATCATCTTCCAGTTTAGTTTGAAAGATGTCATCTCAAAAGAATATTCTTCGTCCTAACAGCTGTGCAAGAAATATGTATACGCCAAAATAGAGGAACAGAGGGGAGTCATATCATCAGCCCTGGTAAAATTAGAAAGAAGCACAAGGAAAACTATTAATGCTACTCCCAAGCAATAAGGAGTGTAACATAAAACTGGGGCACAACAAACTGCAGAAGGACAGATGCAGCATAGGGACATCTACAGGAGAAGGAGGCATCAGACACAATGCAGATAAAACAAAGGACTTAAAAACATAATTTCCCTTTCCACAGAGTATTGGAAAAATGTAATGAGGTTGGTCATCTATAAAGATTATACAAAGTTAATCATAAATAACAGGAGGAGAGGAGAGGAGAGGAGAGGAGAGGAGAGGAGAGGAGAGGAGAGGAGAGGAGTTTTAACCCACAAGAGGTAGCCCTTAGCTAACCAGCAGCATCTGTTCTGAAACTAGAAGTAGTGTATCATTTACTACCAGTCAAGGAACATGACCTTTAGGAGATCAATAAAAGCAGCAAATTAAACTTTTTAAAGATGCAGTAAAGTCAGGATACCACGCTTTTGCTATCGGAATCTTTAACTAAAAATAATTCAACTCCAAAGAGTAGTAATAATATTATAAAAGAGAAATGAGTGCTCCAAAAAAATGACCCCACAGATTCCCAGTAAAGACTCGTAAAACACTGACAAGTGCACTTCCATGCCCGAACTCCCCTGGTCTGAGAGTCATGCACAAACAGAGGAAATAGCTGTAGTAGTTGTACGCAGACAGACTCACTATGAATTGAAGATGACTCATGATGTCCCATAAAGGGTCTAACAGCAATAGTCATGGGATCTGCTTGAATGCAGTGAGAATCACCTACCTTCTGACACAGAGTATCCGCTAAGTCAATGCAAATGAGCAGCAGGGTACTTATGATCCCAAGACCATACTTTTCTCTATTGAGTATCATACTTATGATGAACTTCTGCACAATAGACTGTAACATGAGTCTGAGGAATTTTGAAGGTTAGAGGGCAATCTTCCATTTTAGTTTTGGGGTTAGTTTTGGTTCAGAAGGAAAGGTAACAGAAAGGCTCAAGGGATACCACCAGAGCTGTGCAGGTTGGGTGCCCGTGGAGAATACTCACCTACAAGCAAAATTGTAGGGCCTGAGCATTGGTCTTACTAGTGCAGGTTAACACTGAAGGCACCGCCTGAGATGCTGCCATTGAGGGAAAAGACTGCTAAATGTTCTAATGGGCCTCACATCCACGGAGAAAACCAGACACAGAGCTACAGCCAAGAAGCACAGTCGGCAGGAGATACTGCTTACAGGGACAACAGTAGTACTTTGACCAAACACAGAAAAAGATTCAAGCTCAGAGGCTAAAAGGGTCATCTGGCCTTGTCTTGCTTGACAAGAATGTCAGGGATTGCATTCCCAACCTTCTGCTTTGTAAAGGAAGGAAGAAGTCATGTGTGCTTTAAAAAAAGGATTTGGTCTTTTGTTCTCCCTTCAGAACTGCACAAACTTACTGTTCTTCATGTGTGTTTGCTGGTCCATGGAGAGTAAAGTGAGTTAGAAAACCAGATGAATAAAATTTTATTTAATTTATCCTACCCAGTGTGGAAGAGGGACCTAGCTGGTTCCTCACTGCTTATGCAATCTTCCCCACTGAATGGTACCTCACAGGTCATACACTGCCTTTCCAAACATAATATTGCCTCATAATAAAACTTAAGAAAACATATTGAAAGGTCAAAATAACAGTAACAAGTTATAAAACTCCTTTACTTATTCAAGGTCTCTATTTTCAATAATCTTTCCTTAATCTTCCACTTTCAATATTTGCATAAACTTTTGCAAACTTTATTAGGCTGATATTTTGAGTTTGGGTGGACAGTGTTAAAGTGTTAATCCCTGCATGCATTTAAACACCCAAACCAGACTGTGTAACTAAAATATTTAATGTCTCTAGGGTTCTCTCTCCACTTTCTTACGAGCAGTTTCCCTTATCCTAATCCTGAGTGCCCGAGCAGAAGTTCACTTTATGGTTGAGCTGTTCTATCAGCATCAGTAGGTATTTTAGACTCATCACGGGGAGGCTAAGCTGGGGCTGGTCCAGATGATGGAGAGCTGAGTGGAGCAAGTTGTCTCTCCTTCCCAACATGAAGAATTCTTTCTGACAAAAACCAGATCATGGAGAGCAAAAAGGGAATTACCAGTGTCCAGGCATTGTCCTGACCTAGGTTGGGAAGCTCTCCCATGTCCCGCCATCAAACACAAGTAAAAATACTTTCTCACAGACCTGCTTCTAGGATTTAATTCACAGATACTCATGGAAGAGGTATCAAAGGAAGTTTCCAATGCATTATTCTGAAAAATGTGGCTTTAAGCAATTTTCCCAAAAGCATACAAGAGGCCAAAGTAGAGCTAGAAATGGGAGTTCAGTCTTCTAAAGGCAGGCATATAAACCACCAGACTTCAGTTCTTCATCATCAGTCACTCACTTTTCTGGAACTCAGGGCACGGGCACATAGCTGAGTGTGAATCCAGAAGCAGTGTCTTTAGGAGTTGCTGCTGATCTGCTGGGATGCTGCACTTGTTGTGTGCAATATTCACAGACCACATGCACTTCTCAAACTGTTTATCATCTGTTTCCATGCTGTTTATCATCACTTCTGGGTGACGTTCCTGCTGACTGGAAAAGGGTAAAAATAACCCCCATTTTTAAAAAGGGAAAAAAGGAAGACCCAGGGAACTACAGACCAGTGTCACCTTTGTGGCCAGCAAGATCATGGAGCAGATCCTCCTGGAAACCATACTAAGGCACATGGAAAATAAGGTCACTGGTGACAGCCAACATGGCTTCACTAAGGGCAAAACATGCCTGACAAATTTGGTGGCCTTCTACAACGGCGTTACAGCATTGGTGGATAAGGGAAGAGCAACTGACATCATCTACCTGGACTTGTGCAAAGCATTTGACACTGTCCCGCACAACATCCTTGTCTCCAAATTAGAGAGACATAGATTTGACAGATGGACCACTTGGTGGATAAGGAATTGGTGGATGGCTGCACTCAAAGGGTTGCAGTCAATGGCTCAATGTCCAAGTGGAAAACAGTGACGAGTGGTGTTTCTCAGGGGTTGGTATTGGGACCAGTGATGTTTAACATCTTTNTCTCAGGGGTTGGTATTGGGACCAGTGATGTTTAACATCTTTGTCGGCAACATGGAAGTTGGATTGAGTGCACCCTCAGCAAATATGCTGACAACACCAAGCTGTGTGGAGTGGTCGACATGCTGGAG
>RSEF01000003.1:73409556-73419993 GCA_003993805.1 Himantopus leucocephalus | reverse complement strand
CAGGTCCCATAGATTTCTATATGTTCAGGTTCCTCAGGCGGTCATGAACCTGATCTCCTCTTACAGTGGGAGAGACTTTGCTCCCCCAGTCCCTGTCTTGCGGTCCATCCACTGGAGAGGTGTGGGGATAAAGGTTGCCAGTGAAGACTGAGGCAAAAAAATTCTCCAGCAGAGGCATTATCAGCACCAAACAGAACAGTAAAATTATTTTATACGTCTTAATAGCAATTCTTCTGAGTGGCTTACTGGAGTCCATTGGAGCCCATATAAACTCAGTCTTGTAAGCCCAAGTTTCCATCAAGCTGAGTTGCAAGCCACTTCCTTCAATGGACTGCTCAAGCTCACAATGACCATGAACAGAGGTGCTATTTGAAGATGTAATAAGGAAAACCTGGAAACCAAACCAAAGGAGCGGGGACCTACTGTAGAAAACACTGTACAGACAGTCCCTCTGTGTTTTCAATCCATTTGGATTCATGGAATATAATCAAGTGAAGAGATCTTAACTTGTCCTAGAAAAAAACCCCAAACAAAATCAAAATCCGGACCAATAGCCTATTTAAGATGTAGATTTCACAAGTGTTGAAGGGATTCAAGAAGTTATCCAAAATGAAAGCAACTGGAGTCATCCAAGTCTGAAACTGCCAAAGTGTGTGGGGAGTGTCAGTGTGACACAAATGCTCTGGTTTTAGCAAACCAGAAGCAGCAGTGGAATAAAAACCTATGTTGTGGGATGCTGAACTAATTCTGGGGTGATTAATAAAAACAACATAATTCTTCATTTACATACATTAGAAAAACAAGCCAGACATTTAGCCACTTACTTTGGATGAGATAGTTTGTCCAGAGAACATCCAGGCGCTACCATCTGATCTGGAAAAATGCCCAAATGAGAATGTTAATTTTACAGATGTTTTAAATTAAGAACTGTGTCTGGAAGTTAACTTTTCACTTAACAATGAAACCTCATTTTGATCCAATGCCTGTCTATTGTAAGCAGAGCTACCACCAGTCATGCCTCTCTTAACGCAGTGCTGACTTTACGAGTTGCACATGGTTTGTAAATGAGGGGATAAATAGGATACCAAATGCTCTGTGCAAATTTACCACAAAGACATCTGGATCTGAGAACCTCCCAGCAGGCAAGTTGCTAATGACCTCAAATGTTTCCTTCAAAGAGAATGACTTGGTTGGGTCTCTGTATGCTTTAAAGATCTGCAGGAAGTTCAAATAGGGAAACAACACAGGTTTATTTTTAGTGATGGACAGAGCTTCCTTCAAAAAAATACGCATCTCCGTCTTGTGAAGTAACCTGCTTCTTGGTGTTGTGCACTCTCAAAATGCTTATGCCTTCCTGCCTTTCAGAATTAATAATATTTCTATTGAAATGGTAATATTTCAACATGGAAGCCATGAATATCCCTGTTTTGTGGATTCTCTTTTGGGCAGGGACATGTGTTCCTAAGGGAAGCTCAGTTTGGGTAACTTTGCTTTCAAGGACTACCTTTCGTCAGGCTTGGGATTGAGGAGGGACAAGGCATGGTAGAGAGACAATGATGCCGTGGCAATTCCTAATCACTGGTTCAACTAAGTGGTGCAGTTCAGCAGATCCTGCTTGGTTGCTCTTCAGGACCAGCCACTACCAGTTTGACTTTCAGCCTTAAGGCATTGATTCAGTTTCTTATCTGTGCCCTAACTGGACTGGCTACATGGAGAAGTCACGGCAGCAGATCAAGCCAGCTTTCTGCTGCTCCGGTAGAAATTAAGGGTAAGAACATAAAAGTGAAGGGATCTGTGTAGCTATGGGTGTTCTAGCCCAAATCCTGGGAATCTGAATAGCCTGTTTGTTTCTAAATCACTCACCACAGCTTTCTTTGAGGACTGGAGCACGGTGTTGATGGAGTCTGGTGCAGGATCCCATGGCCCCAGGCTTTCCCTGCACATTGAAATGCCCAAGGCTTTGCTCAGTCTAAATAAGTATGTTGCTAAATGTTGCTAAATACATCCTTAGCCTACTCAGGGAGCCCTATCTGTTTAGTCTATAGAAAACCTTTTAACTTTTTTTGTTTTAACCCACAAGAGGGGTCTTTGCCTTTAAGCCCAGTCCACTCAAACATGTGTACACAAAGCCCATCTTTTCCCGGAAAGCAAGGCCCCAGGATGGAGGATGTTGACATTGGAAAGATTTCCTAGTCAGACTGTTTTCCTGCACTGATTCCTCTCTGGAGTCCCGGGCATGATGTGCATGCGGCAGTAGGGGCAGAGAGAGGAGGGGAAAAAAAGCCTTCAAAAGGCTTTGTGCTGCAAGTTGCCAAGTTTTGTGTAGTAACTGGCTGCAGAAAATGAGCTTCTTTTAGAAACCCCTCCTCTGGGAGATTCCTCCTTCCTCGAGGGAATCAACCCAGGCCCATGCTGTAGTTGGATCACACCCAAGAAAAGCAGAACTACTCGATGCCACTGGTCTCTGTCCTGCTGTTTTCCACCAGCTTGTGTTTCACGTCACCTGTGGCTTTCTTGGGGTGGCTTCAGGTGGGCTTTGGTTGCTTTTCCCCACTAACTGTGCAGGCAGCCAGGCTTTAGCAGCCTCATGTGAATCCCATGGCACCCTTAAACAGAAAAGACCACGGTAGTTGTGGCACTGGCAGAGGGACCCCATAAAAACTCAGCGTTAATCTGATGAGGCTCTTTAGTTGATGATGAGAGAGGGAGGTGGCTGGGGATCCCTCCCAGGGCTAGTACCAAATGGTGTAAAACAGCAGCTCTCCTCTCCTCTCTCTGAATGGACAGTTGCATGGACGGTTGAGACCAAGGACACCTGTTGAAGGGAAAGAAAGGAGAAAACAGTTCAGGAAAGATGTGGCTTGTTACTTCAGCTGCCCCTCTCAGGATGCAGGCTCCTCTATTTGCAGTTCCCTTTGTTCTGCCTGAAGTGGCTGCGTACAGCAGATGTCCCCAAGCAAGTACTCTCTTCTTTCCTCTGACGGAAATAGTTTTCAGGCAAACATTAGTTTGGCTACAGCGCTTTTGATCTGTGGAGAGAAGTTAAAAAACTCCCAGTATGGCAAGGGATGTTTCTCCGGCACCAGGCAGTTTGGCAGTGACGCATCTGGGTATGTCCCCTTTGTGCCCGGAGTCTGTCTGTCCGTCTGTCAGCTCATAGCCAAAGGTTAAGGCAGATTTACTCACTGGCCGGAGTTTCACATCTCTTGCCTGGACTAACTGAGGCAAACAAAGCAAAATATGGCCAGAAATAGGTGTGTGCGACCTCATGGAAATCCTGGTTTGGATTCAGTGGTGACTTAACCTGGGGGTGGAAAGTTACTGCAGTTGTTGCTTAGGCGGAAAAGTGCAGGAATAACAACACAGTACAATCTACAGCAAAACACCATCAACATGAGCTCTGTGCTAAGCCCCGCGATGATCCCTTGGCAGCAGTTGGGTGCTATGAAAAACGAGGGAGGGGATTCCCTCGCCAGGGAGGCAGGAGTGAGTTGGCAGAACAGCTCTGCGCTAACCCTACCCAGCCCCTGGGATGTGCTTTAAAGCAGCCTGGCAACAAATGTAAAACAGGAAAGCAGCTAACAAGATAAGGTTGCTTCCACACCCTATTTTTATGTATGCCCAGATCCTCCATGCTGCTCCCAGGTCTGAAGCCAGAGCCGATGGGAGCAGGCAGGAGCCCCGGTGGCCTCAGCGGAGTCATGTCCCTCCTCGGCATTGCTCATCGTGCTATTCCACTGCGTTACATACAGTGGCGTGACTTCCTCTGCCTGTTACTCCATCTCTTGGCTTGCACACAACTGACGCAGACTTGGCGGTGATAAAAAATGGGCAGCGTATCCCCCATGCAGCCATACCTGGGATTTACACTTGGACCGTTGGTTGCCCGTGGCCAGAAAGGCAGCCCAGAGGTGAGCTAGAAGGAGACCTCCCGTGATGGAGCTGACAGGAGCTGCTAAGCTTCTTCCAGGGCTTTCTGCATCTTTTCATATTCATACCCTCTTGTGAAAGTTTGGACTCAGCCTTTTCACCTTCCACCTCTCCTACCTAAGCCATGTTTTCTTCCTCTCTCTTCTCAATGGGACTACTGTTCAGAACAGCATCATTCTAGACAGTGTCCCTCCTAAACAAATGCTTTCATTTGTTGCAAGCTTGGGGAAAGGAAAACAGGAATTTTAGACCACGTGGTAGGAGCTGTCACTGGGAGAGGTCCAACACTTCATGTTCAGGGATGTGAATATCTCCCTCCTATTCAATTAGAGGGCTACAATTCTCCTATGAGAGCGACAAGAGAATCTTAAAATTATTATAAAATAGAATACTTCTAAAATTATTTACTGCTGTAACTCCATGCCTCTCTGTGCAAATTTTGAAGAGGTGACTAGAAGGCAAAATTGACCTCAAAATGCTATTTGGGTCTGCTTACAATCCAGAAAAACAAGGCAGCGTTCATGATGCTGGGGCCAGGTGGTGGGAGACAGTTCATGCTTAAGTGGGTAAATTCCTGCCGTGTCCAAAACAGGGTGGCCCCACCCAAACTATGTCAGGGAAGTGCTCCCTGGCACCCGCGCTCTCCTGGGAGCATGCCGGGTGGCACCAACCCTGTGCTGTGCCATGTGGGTGCAGGATTGGGCCCATGGCTGTGCCACAGCAGTGTTTTGTTTCTCAACACAGGTGAATGTGACAGCCCAGCGCACCCTCGGCTGCATGGGCAAGCCGGCTACAGGGGGTGAGGAGCCCACTCATGGAGCAACCCTGTGGTGCATTCACAGTGACTCTGCCCCACGGCTGGCGGAGGCAAGGTGGTCCTTGCAGGTGTGCTGGTTGCAGATCTGAAAATCCCCTCATGATCACTGATGAGTGATCTTTGATGGATTGGTTCAAGGACATGGAAGCAGGAGGCACATCAACGCCAAGCTCTGCACCATGAGGCACGTGCGAGGGCTGCGGGGACTTCTTTTCCCTTTGGGTGGCTTCTGAGGCTGCTTCCTTGTGATCATATTAACACCACTAAACTGCTCTCTACAGCTCTGGAACCAGCAACACCACTTGGAAACTGTTTTTCTGGTCAGTTTTGCTTTGAAGTTGATTGTTTCTACTCCCAAAATATCACGTCAGGTGGGTTTTGATCCCTGCGAATGGATGAGGATGTTAGTCGCTCCCAGCAGGACCCCTGCAGCACGCCTACTAAAAGGAAAGAAAACAAATCCCTGTACCGCCATCAAAATTGGCTGTCATAATAAACATTGCTGTCCTGAGGGGCGAGAGGGGAGACCAGCAGGTTAGAAAGCACGGGAAGCCGACAGCTCAGATCAGCTTTTCAGATCACCCTGGCCAAGGCTGATTCTGTGTGAACTGCAGCGAGGAGCCTGCTCCAGATAGGCAGGGAAAATGCTCGGTCATCCTGAAGCTTTTCCACAAAACTTTGGTAGACTGAGCTTCAAAAGACAACGTGGTGTGTGCATGTGATCACCAAAATTTGAGGGCAGCAGCTGATTTCTGCTGTGAGTTGCAGCAAAACTCCTCTCTTCCCAGCCAGCCATATGGTATGCCCGGCTCACACAGACGAGTTGTCCTGGGTGAGCTGGGCCGGTACTTACCAAGCCTTCCTCTGGCCCAGCAAGCATCTTCTAAATTGTATCATCTCATACCCCTAGTTGGCAAGCTGTTTAGCTCTTCCCGCTTTGCCATCCCTTTTAAAGCATGTTTTCGCTTAAGAATGAGATACCGGTGTGACCTGTTGTATAAATCCCATGTTTAGGAAAAGCTTCTTATGTTTATTTGAAAGCATCAGCAGAGAAGTGAAGGGCTTTGATACAGGATGTAGGAAGTCGGGCAGGGAGGCTGGTAAACTCTGGGTTCACTGTAGATTACATAGCTGAAGAGGAGTATTTTGCTGTGTACTATGCTGCAAACTAACCAGCTTAAATAGTCTACTTAGATGAGCCAATTTCCAGACAGGTATAATAAAACTACATATTTTATGAATGATGCCATTGATGGGCTTGTCAGGAAGGCAGACAGATGCTAGACGTAGACAAATCCATGACATTGAACGTTTCTTTGCTTGTTCAAATGACTCCAGTGCTGGAAGTCTCAAATCACCCCTCTGAGAGGGCTTCCAAATCCTACAGAGCAGACAGAATAAGATTAACCCACTATAATAATTTATTGTGAACCTCTATAATTGCAATGGAAGATGGTATAGCTCTGGTGAAAGCTTTATTTTACACTGTGCAATGAAGCTGCTGCTAAACCATGACTGCAAGCCAAAAGCCGGCTTTCTGATGTGATCTTTCCAACTAAGAATGAAGTGAATTTGGGTGGAAACCAACAAAAGGATTCAATTTAGAGATCACTATTTCTTACGGAAGAATTGCTTTCCTGCTGTGTGTGCATACTTCAGACTAGGCCCATGTAAACCCCAAGAGTCCGATGTTTATCAGATTTATTCTGCTATCTTTTGGTTTTGGAAAGGAAGAGTTTCATTTTGGGAAACTTTTATATCCTGCAGACTGCGTTCTTGCTTTCAGTATTGAAAATTTATATTTTAAACACATACTTCTTTACTAGTGCTACCAGCAATACCGGAGATTATTAAATTTGAGATGAATTAAAAAAATCTCCCTTCACATTCTGTGTTTGTTTCTCAGCTCGGGGACTGAAATGGAGCTTTTAATTTGGGTAGTTTTGCTGTTAGGTTCCTGGTGTTGCATTGTTTCTGCTGTGTCTATTACATAGTAACAGAATATTTATTTGCCTAAACCCAGCTGTTTTCACTGGAACACCCCCCCCACCACCACCCCAACAAACCTTTCAAAACATTTCTATTTACTTCAAGTTCTGGAGAAAAAAAAAAAAAAAAAAAAAAAAAANGACAATAACCTTTCAAATGCAATGGTAACAGTCCAGCTAACTGCCAAAAGTACTTTTCTGGTGAGAGGGAAACTTGTGCCGCAGAGAGATGCTCGGGGACTGCCCCACACGAGGTCCATAGCTGCCCCTTTGCCCTCTCGCTGTGGTTGGGCAGCGGGGCTGGGAGTGACAGGCTGTGCCTGTGCCCAGCGCCCCCTGCACCCCGGGGACAAGCTGGTGGAGCAGAGGGGCTGCGTGGTCCCCTGTCAGGGCAGCAGGTCAGACCCACCCTGCCTGCCCCTGGGGCTGGTGGCAGAGCCCTGGGCTACCAGTGCATTAGGACCTTGTCCCCTGTCATATGCCTTGTTTATTTCCTTCTTTGCCATCTTTCATGATGGAGCTTTCCTTCTTTCCCCTCCACCCCTTCTTCTGCTTCATCTCTGTCCTGAGGAGAGCAATGCCCCAGAGCTGTTTGGAGAATATTCAAGTCAGACAATTCACTGTTTAAGTGGAAGAAGTTTGTCCAGCTGTGCACCGAGTGTTTCTGAACACCAGAAGGGAATAAGTACGCTGTGGTACTTCCTTAAGTATTTTTTAGTACTTATTTTATTTTTACTATTTATTTCAAAGTCAATGCTGTTGGCAGCTTCCTCATGGGGACAATCCATCCCCCGATTTGAAATCTGGGCTTTCAAGTCAAGGTCTTTGGGAAAGCTTTACTGAATGTACCTCTGTCCTGCGTGGACCCGAGGTGCTGATGCTGCTGGAAAGGCACATGGGGCTGGGGCGCCAGCACGTGCTGTCAGCCCATGCTGGGAACCCCAGTGTCCCCGGCGTGCAGCAGGATACTGCCCTCTGTCCTCATCCTGGGAGCGCAGAGCTGCCCAAAAACACCTTGGCAAATCCCATGGGCTTCGAATTGCTCCTCACACCTGTTCTCTGCATCGCGGCAGGTGCCAGCCCACCTGCTGCTGCCGATGGACTGGGAAGAAGCCAGCCCATGCCTGGGGAGGCAGCCGCTGTGGCCAAGCCAGGGGTGGCACAGCTTGTCCCCTCTGCGGGCCAAGATTTTGCCTGCACACATCGCCAGATGCTTTACAGCCATTTGTTCTTGTGAAATCTCTCTTAGCTGAAATAGTTCTCCCCTCCCCCTGATGCTTACCCCCACCTGGTGTATTTATAGAGAGAAGCCGCAGTCCCGCTCAGCTAGACTGAAGCTGTTCAAACCTTGCTATGCTACTGTTGTCTATGCTTTGAGAGCCTGCGTCTAATAAAAATTCAGTCCCTCGTCTCCAAGTCACATCAGTATGCAAAAATGAATGCAAATACAGGAGAGGTCTCGCTGGTTGACGCAGGTGATCAGAGGATGGTACTGCCCTTCTGTTCATCTTTTACTTGTCTTGGCTTTCGTTTTTGACCTTATTGCAAGTCTTGGCTCTGGGCTTTCCACTGCCTTTTCCTGTGGCATCCCTTATATAAGGACAGAATATGTTAGCAATCAAATTCAGCATCGTTTTTTTCACTCTGTCTGGGACTCTGCAGCTTCAAGGTGTCACCTCTCCTGCTGATTGCTCTGAAGCTACTTTTTACCGTCTCAAAAGTGACGCTAAATTTTGAGACATCTCCTTGTTAGGAAAGATAGGGAGATGTTGCCATTCAATTTTCTTTCCATTTCTCCACTCAATTATTGCTCAGCACAACTCATTATAACATGCAATCATTCTCTTTCTGTCCAGCATGAATTCCAGCCAGTTGATTTCCCATCAAGTGCAATTTTTGCTATTGCTTCACTTTTTTTTTAAGTGTACGTAGCACATAAGATTACTACAAAACCATCAGTACAATTTTCCAGCCTATTTCTGTAGCTTTATTGGTATCTAGCAATATTTATGTAATGTTCATTTTGAATAGATGTATTTTAGAGTCTGCGTTTTTGGCAGTTACATTCCATGGGGTCATCAGCTCATTGTTAATTTTTGGACAGCTGCTCCTCTGTCACATTTTAAACACTGGTTTTGGTTAGGGATGGGCCAGACAATTTATTTCAAGTAAGAAAAGATCAGAGCCATCGTTCCCCAGCCAGACTTGAAGGGGATCAGCCAAAACCGTGGGAATAGGATAACTTTTTTTGCCCTGTGGCTGCAGAGAAAGTTTCATTTAGGAGATTCACTCTGTTCCCCTTCAGATGTCAGTCAGGTAAATTTTTCCTTCAATTTGGCTGACATCTTTTTTCTTGGCTGAGAGCAAACAGACAGCTCAATCTAATTGCACAGAGAGGTTAGCTTGCTTTCCCTTTTCAAGTAAAACAGGTTTATGTGTTTCTGTGGGGCTGGCTGAACAAACAACAGGTGGATCCAAAGAAGCACTCTGGAAAATCCCTACAAATGACACACTGGGAAATGAAAAGGGAGTGCATTAGAGCCAGCCTCCTCTCCAGGGTAGCCTGTGTCCTGCTAATGCCCTGAGAAAGCAGGGAAGGGGAGGATGGGGACCATGCCGGGGGCGGGGGGAGCCTGGGTATGGTCCTAAAATTTCAAGCAAACTGTGCAAAAGTCAGGACTTTATGTGCTTGTTCATGTTCAGACTCAAATCTCTGTCTCGCTGAAATTTCTAGGGTTCTGCGAAGAGCCCACTTTAAATATAGACGGGCATTTGCGTGCTTGTTATAAAGATCAGTGTGAACAGGGAGGTGGCCATCTAAAAATGGGACATGATGACTTTTCACGTAGTTGCTAAATGAAAATGTGACAGCACAGTGCAAGGTGTTAAATTACTCAGTTGTCTTTGAGGGTAGTCCCACTTACTGTCTTAAAAAATGCAATCTGTACTTCTTTACCTTACTGCCCATTCTAGGTCTGCTACTGGTGTAATGGGACCAACATCCAAACAGAAAATTAAAAAAACCCCAAACTTTCAAGAGGAGCTTGAAATTAGATCAGACTTCATTCTCAGCCATTGGTCTCCAAATCTACTATGGCCTTTTTCCATTTGGGCTACTCAAGGGGAGCAAGAGCAGCCTGAGAGCTCCCCAGTCAGGGCTGTGGGGTGAGCAGCAAAGGGAGAGGAGGGAGCCTACACTCCCCCACCCCCCCAATCCTCTTCTTACACAGCCAGGTAAAGAAACGGGATTGTTGGTAGCTTAGGGCAGCCAACTGGCCTGGTTTGTTGGTAAACTGAAATACCACGGGCCTTTCATACTAAAGAAAAAACCCAACCCCAAACCAGTCAAACAACCCCTCTAGTCTGAGGATTTTAGCCGTCTCCAAGAGGAAACTCATATGGCAGCATTTGCCCTGGCAGTGACTTCTGCTGGTACACACTGGGAGAGACTCTTTCAACACCATGATGCTGGGCCAGGAACAGAATGGGCTTCTGGACACAGGCTTTGCAATGATTAAAAACATCCTCCGGATCTTGTCAAACACAAGGTTCTGGTTTTTGCTTGTCAGGCACCGCTGTGTGGTTGAATCCTGGGCTCCCACCTCTGCCCCACCAGTGGCTCTGGCCCTGCCTGCCTCCGGCGGTGCATCACTGCCTCTTTTTCTGAGGTCTGTTAAATGATGCAAAGCTCTCTTCTGCAAT
>RSEF01000003.1:73397926-73409546 GCA_003993805.1 Himantopus leucocephalus | reverse complement strand
ATTCTATGATTCTATGATTCTATGATTCTATGAGACAGAACATTTCTGATCGGCTCTTGAGCCTTTGAATTTTACCAGATTGTTCACATGAGATATGTTTTTTTCTTTTTTGAAACGAAAACTAAGTTTCTATGCTTTCTCTGGAAACTGTGTTGAAATTTGAGAACTACGTACCACAAAGCTGCCAAAAACTTACCTGGTACACCTCCAATAAACACTGGCTCCCTGTGGTCAATTGCCTTTGGATTTAGTGGTCCTACCACATGGTTGACTTCAGAGTCTACATCCAGCTGCACCACATTAGCATCTCTAATAACTGAAAGGAGAAGGAACAGGGATCAAGAAGATTGTGAGAAGTAGCACGTGAGTTTTCTATGACATACAGGAGTTAGCTGTTTGATCTGAGTAGTTTGATTTAGTGTTTGCTAGATTGGGTGTGAGCCATCAGTGACAGTATGCGGGCAGATTCTGACATAGAGCAGGACCAATGGAAGATACAGTGTGGGAGCAAGGGTGCTTTTGAGTGGGGCTGTTGATTGCTGGCAGCTGTCTAGACTGTAGAGTATGAGCATACAATGGCATGTGGCTCAGAAAAACTGCAAAATCATTCCCAGTAGGGGACGTACTAGAACGCAGTGAAGTTTCCTCCTTGCTCGTGTGCCTGGGTTTTCTTCAGAAGGAAACCAGAATGCATAGGGAAAGGGTGCACACTCAGATCTCTTCTGGATGTGACACTGGGAGACATCCCAGGTCAGCATCTAGACAGGAAGCTAACGGAGTTCAAAGTACCTGAGGTTAAGAAGTAGTTTTTGACTTTCAAACCCAGGAAAGAAGGATGGCTGTCTAGCACAGAGGCAAAATCCTGGCTGTAGACATCTTTCTGTGCGAGGCAGGAGCTCCCCAGATCTGTCCTGTTATTTGACCTTTAAGGGCAGCATATACTTGTGCCTACTACATTCTACTGACTTATTTAACCTCTAATTGGGAAAAGAAGAATATCAGCTGGTAGACAACTTAGGAAAAGTTGTCAGCATTTCAGCTAGGCTCTCTTGTGTTCTTTGAACAAGGAGCTTGTTCTTCGTAGGAACTTCCGCTTGTCCTCCCAGGAAGCACTCTACAATTCCTATCTCAGAGACAAATATGACTTTGTCTTTCACACAAACTTGTGTCTTGACAGGTGAAAAGGAAGAACTGAAAATATGACCCCATTGCCAGTGCACTAGCCCATGGAGATGGATATCTGGGGAGGGAGAACCAGGCTCTGTCACCTTACTTAGGGGATGATCATGTTTTACTGACCTGCAATTCGGTGCCACCTGCCATCGCAGAGACTCTGTTTCAGTGTCACTGAAGTTGAAAAATCCCTGATTCCATTATTCAGTTTCACAGTAACCTGGGGGAAAATAATGTAGTTGTCACTGTAAATCCCCCCCCCCTTCTCTTTTTTCCTTCTGTTGTAATAATGCTGTATTCCCCACTCAAACCGTGTCTAGCATGTGAAAGAAAAACATGTCTAGCATGTGAAAGAAAAACATAATTTAATGAAATTCTTTAAAATAAAGCAGCTTTCTAATTCACTGATTTAGTTGTGGGGTTTTTTTTCCTATATTCAACAGTTCTGCAACATTTCTGATTTGAACTCAAGGAAGAGTTCAAAAAAAGATTAAAAAATAACAGCTAATTTCACTCCGATTTTCTAGTACTGCTACTCTATAATTTCCTGTGTGGTAAATTAGTGTTTAGAGGCATCATATGATGTTTTGGCATCTTGCTAGCCACTTAATAAGGAAAACAGTCATAGAAAACCCAAGTATAAACACACAGACAAGATGTGAGAAAGGAATAGATAGGGAACTTAAGAATGACTTTTAAGCTACTTGTTCAAGTTTACCAGCAAATCTCTGGCAGAGCTAGAAATTGAACGTAATTCTGAAGTTTTCACCTCTGCTTTAGTTACGTGGATTAATATCTTTCTGCATGGAAATGTTACAGCAACGGCAGAGCAGCATTGTGTCTGTATTGTGGGGCACGAAGTTCCCATGGTGATTTCCAGACAACTCAAAACACTGAGTTCAGCCACTCAGGCTTTTCAAATGTCTAAGTTGTCCCTGATAGTGTGGACACCTTGTTGACTTAAAACATTGCAAGGAAACAACTTATATTTAACTTTAGAGGATCTCTCTTTCAGTATAGTTGTAACTAAGAAATTTTTAAACTTTTTTTCCACAAGGGCACCAGCAAAGAAAAATGAAATGATTCTCATGTTCTCTTTTATCCGACTCTTGGACAAAATATATAGGAGTGATTAAACAAATACAGAATCATGAGAGAAAGTGGCTCCTTAGTAAGTCACTCAGACAAGCTGTACTGATAGAGAGATGTGTACATTTGAAAAATGAATTGAAATTACTGATTGTTCTTATTTGTCCAGCAAAAATGTTTTCACAAGACAGGTCTTTGGTAATGCATTCAAAGAGAGCAGATAGTTAATGGTAAAAAATCACAGATGCTTACTAAGAAGGTAATTGGCATACCTGTTGCAGGGACGAGCAGAGAAGAGCTGCTTTTCCAAGGTTAATTTTATTTATGAATTGCACATGCATTGTACAGGAGGTGAGGTTTGAAGCAGTAAGCGAGGCAGTATCTTTGGTTAGACAAAGTAATACAGTTGGAAAACCAGACAAGTTTCTGGACATGCAAACCTTCCATCAGATCCTTACATAAGCAGTACTAGGCTGGACCAGTTGTATAAAGATGTAACCTTTAAGTGTGACGTGATACACAGCAATGCAATGTGCTTTAAGAAGTTTTTCATTAATTCACCAAGGACTAGCTACAGCTATAAGAGTGGGCTTTATCTGACTTAATCAGCTGTCAAAAGTTAGTCGCCTAACTGAAACACCTGTTCTCTCTATAGTCAATATAGAAAAATTGATTCTCTGAATGACAGCTCATTTAGTCACCTATATTAGACACTTGCTTTAGGATAGGATGAATCACCGTGTTAAACTGTCCACTCAGTCACTCTGCTGTAGGTTCCTGTTCTTTTAAGAGAGGTGACAGCATGTTTCCTCAGGTGTTGCATTTCTAACTCAGGTACAGCCAGCCTCTCTTAAATGCCCTTCCACTTTGCTTGACAGTTAGATGCTGGGTAGTGCATTGCAGTGGTTAAAGAATATCCAGGCTGCTTAGTCTCTTGACTATGCCCTGAGTTTCTTTTCTGCAAAAAGGGGGGCAAAAAAATCCCTTGCTCTTGACCTTTGCTTGTTTTGTCCAGTTAGACTACAACCTATTATTGTATGTGTGCAATGCATAGCATGAAGGGACCTGGATTTCAGCAATGAACATAATAAAAAAATAGCAACAGCAACAGCTATCTGGTAAGTTCATTTCAAACCTCTCTCTTGCAATTGACAGCCTTACAAAAATCTAGAGGCTCTAGAAACCAGATCAACAGACAATCAGAACTTTCCCTTCGCTTCACTCTCCCCATCAGACACATATATGTTAAAGGAAGAAGAGACTAAGTGCAACCCAGACTTCTCTTTTAACAAACAAGAAATAAAAATTCATCAACAGTTACCTTACTTGTAAATGTTATACATTTTTAATGTGTGGATGAAAGAGCAGCACCAAAGTCAGTGCTCTTCCTTCTTCTCAACTGCTCATTAAATATTTATAGTTGGTATCAGTAAAGCAATCTGATTTTGTCTTAGGTGTTATTTTTTGTATTTTAAGATAAATATCTGGGTTGCCTAATCTAAGCAGTTAATATATTTAGGAGAGAAATAAGAATGAATTAATGGCAAGTTTGTAAGACAAAAGCTGCATATAGCAGAGCCCAAGTAGGTAGGAGAGGAACCAGTCAAAGCAGTGGAGGAAATGTGACCTTCATTATACCTGTCCATCTCTCATGTGCATATTCAAGTACTCTCCATTCACGCTGTGACCATGCAGTAGTATTCCTGAGCTGCTTCGGGGACGTATTTCAAAAACAACTTCAAATTTCAGGCCTAAACTGAAGGATTCATCTGTGAGGTAAAAAGAGAAACATTCTTTTTGTACTGAGTTAGTGATGAAATTGGACATTTATTCAAAATCAAAATAGAAATTCAAAGCCCAGGGGGAAACTTATTTGTTCTGTCTTTAAAACTACTGAAACATGTGCCGGTACACATACTTGAAGAAATGGCATGGTGTGCTGTCAATGACCCATTTCAACTTTTGTTTTGATTATGTTTGCTTGGAGTACTAATAAAGGTTTCTTTATTTTTTTCATTATTTAAAAAATGTATTTTGTTTAAAAATATTTCTTAGCAATGAAGTGGACAGCAGAAAGTAAATTGTCTGTATTTTTTCGCAGTTTCTTATTGTGCAATTTGCTAGACATTCAGCAGTCTATACAGTGAGTGGGAGTTCACTGGAGGTTTGATGATTCAGTAGAAGAAACTCCCTTTTTCAATCTGGTGTCAGGCCAGGGAGCAAATTAGAAACACCGTCTAATTCTTCTTGGTGTTGCCAATGAATAGGGTTGTGCAGTTTCCTTTCCCGTTCAGATTAGAGCCTATGTGACCAAAACCCCCTCATAAAACAGTTCCTGGAGCACAGCAGGCCTAAATGAAAGAAAAGATGTGTTCTGTCATGCTGTTCGTTATCAAGATATGCAGAAAGCCTTCCCTTAGGATTTTGGAATTACGTGTTGTTTTATTAATTAAAAAAATGGAGGGATGACCATTTGCTGGTGTACTTGGTCTTAGCCACATTGACTTCTATATATCTGTGATAATTTTTACCATATTATAATCTGTTTTCTTGTGAAATTACTCTAATTATTTGAAATACATACAGATGTATTTATGTAACAATTTGTTAAGTTTCATGGTGACATTGTGACCTGTCAACATCAGCTGCTTACCACAATGATGATCTGTATCTAATAATCCTTACAGCTCACAGCCTCAGAAATTACCACATCCTTTAGTGACATATGCCATTCTGAAACACAGTGAACACTACAGTCTTATTATGGGATACATTTGTTTAGTAGTGTATTACCAAGGACGACATATCCTCCTTCTGATGAAAAGTACGTTCCTGCTTCAGATGGGCCTTCAAAGCAAGGCGTTACACTAAATGTTTGCGAAGCTGAAGTAATTGGTCTTCCATTGAGTTGTAAATTGCTGAGACAACCACTAAAACTGTAGACAGAGTTAATCTAAGGGGGAAAAAAAAGCATTATTGGTAGATGAAGAGCTTGTGGAAGGAAATAAACTCTTCTGTCGTTATTTGTACTTGTTTATGAGCTGTAAGGCAGTGATTGTCTGGTGCATCAGTTTTGAATTAAAAAACAGTTTCCAGAGAAGAGAAGCAGGACAGATACTTTTCGTAACCTCTCGTATCTCTCTGATGACTTAAAGGTTAACTCAAACAATCCTTACTGAACTGTGAGAAACAAAGTGCAACTAGAGCAAGGGAGTGTTATACATACCTCACACCCTCAAGGCAAGACAGGGGTCTACTTTTTCTGACTAGTGTATCTATCTGGTTAGGCACATAACACTAAAGATTACCTTGAAAGAGACTTGGTTATGTTCATTTTTGCTTTAACACTCCTTTCCATATACTTCAGTACCAAGATGTAGAGCTGAATCCTGATTTCTAGGTACTGTCTTAAAACAGACATACTAAGACAACACTAAAATCTCTCCAAAACTCGTCTATATCTCAGAGCTTAGGGTGAACCTGATCTCACCTAACTTTACCTGTCGCATCTAAGCTTGGATGTCACTAGAATTTCTCTCTTCCTCAGGGACCACTGTCTTTCCAGTTGCTGCTGCAAGTCTGTTGAAGTCTAGTGCAGCTTTTGTCAGCCCAGACCTGTGGGAGCTTTGCTATCCGCTTGAACTGAGCTGTGTGCTCCTCGGTGTGCTGAGGATTCAGATCATAGTATGCTTTTGCCCGAATTCATCCCTACAGTCAGCTTTTGCATTAGCTGTACATAAAGGTATGGGATGATGTAATGGGTGTCTGCTTTACCTGGATATTTTTTACAGCTTTACCGGGAGCTACACCCCCGATATAGAGTGGTTCAGTGACTTGCCAGGCATTAGCATTACCGCCGAAAGGTTCTTCCAGTACTCGGAGACCATCAATTATCAAGCGACCAATATTTTTTCCTCTAATAAATATCACCTAGAAAGGAAGGAGAAAAATTTGGAAGATTACTTTCATCTGTTGAGGGAACACTCCTGTGCAGTGGAAGAAGATCAGAAGTTTGAGAAGAAAAGCTTGTGAATGATACTCTACAAGCCTGTTTTATTAATTGCCAATATTCTTTGCTGGACAACCCTCTCTTTTCACATTCATGCAGAGGCTAGATAGTAAAACTGCTGTCTTTCTTACATTTTGGTGTACAAGGCAGAGGTAATCAAGGTGTCACAAGGTCTACTGGGATCTGCCCATCTTCTATTAGCATATATCATTCATTGCTACAGCGCTATCACTGTTAGCATTTTCATGATCTTAATCAGTTTTATGGTCTGGATTCATCCAGCCTGCTTTAAACACTTAAGTGCCCAAATTAGGAACTTAGTAACTGCAGACTTCCTCTGTAGTCAGTGAAAAGAGAGAGGCACCTACAAAGGGAAATTCACCTTGACCCCTAAAATTGTCTTTTTGTATTCATAGACTACAGAGGGAGTCTCAGACAGCTGTGCTTCTTGCTTAGGCACTTCAAAGAAATTTGCTGAGCAAAATCATCCTACTCCTTCCCTTCCTAGGTAACTTAGCTCTTAATTGCCTCCCTGTTCTGCTTGTTTCCATCCCTTCCGTTCAGCTGTTAGTGTTGGGAATCGCTGGATTTTTATAACCGACTCACTTTCCTGTTCCTAGTTAATGACTTGATAAAATGCTGCATGGAAGATTTAAAAATATTGGCAGAAGTTTCCCAACATATAGGCGTAGTTATGAACACATGAATGAAAACTCCTTTAGCTGTCACATCAGCAATGTCTTTTTCTGCAGCCTTGATAGCATGTGCCATCATAATGATTGCTCTCTGTTACTTACATTGTGCCAAAGGCCATCATTGTATTTCTCTTGGCTCTTAATCCTTATCTTCTGGTGACCAGCATTAAACATAAAAATGAGTCGGCCATGAGCAACAAAAAGGGACATGAAGTTGGTCTCTTTTTGATCCGAGACGTAGAAAATCATTCCATGAGATGAGTGAGTTTTCAGACTGATAGAGAACTGAGCTCTGGCACACAAAAACACAATATTAAAATTAGAGCAGATATAATTGACTTAAATCAAACTGCAGGTAAAGGAAAACAGAGATTTTCCTCTCATCCAAAGTAATATAAATCTCCTTTATGGAAGTAGTGTTTCTAAGAAACATTCTGTACTGGTTTTTGGAGTAGAAGTCAAAGTTGGAGAAGAAGCTGCCTTGCAAGGAACTTGTTTTCAAAACCTAAAATCTCTGGAGTGAATAAAATTCATACAGACCACAAATAACTGGCACTACGTACACTACAGTTCCATTCCTGTTGAACAGCAACGTTGGGGGACTTTTTAACTGTGATGGCATGGAGGCCTAACAGTTCACAAATCTTTGATGTTATTTCAGCTAAGCTCCTTCCTTGTAGTTTCTTGGGAAGTCCAGGACAACATGGCAAGTTATACTGACTTCGTTTGATACTGTCAACCGTGAAGATTTCTTGAGTAATTGGTATTATTGCTTTAGGTCTAAAAAATGGCAAAGCTGTACTGGTGCAGAACAGTGACAGAACTGATGACTCCTGCTTCTCATGTCAGGTGACTAGCCTAGCTTCCAATCTTTCTATTGCCTGAAGGATCTATACGTTCTCCATTGCATGTGTGTGTACATTCCACATACACTTAGGCCCTTGCCAATATCGGTTGTTTTAAAACACCACAAGTTGTTGGTTTTTTTAAATGCACATTGCAATGATGAAGCTGTAATAACAGTTGTAAAACAAGTATGTCTTGTATGGGTGAAGAGACATATTAGAGTTTGGGTTTTCCTTCTTCATATGGGCACCATCAGGACTGCCCTAAGTAAAACACTATTGAATTAAAACAAATGTAATGCTTTTTTTTATTTAAGTCAGGAAATAGCACTCTTCTGAGTTAGTAGCCTGGTATGCTTCCAGGAAGTGCTGTGTTGTTGAATTTATAGTCTTTCATGGAAAGTATTAAACCAAAATCCTTTATTGGTCATAACATACCATATGGCATATTCTGTGGGAGCCTGAGAATTAAATGTCCACAATATCTGGACTCATTATTAATCATTTGTATTTCCATTATGGCTTGAATTGGACATGGTTTTCATAGCTTTATGTCCTACTGCACTGTGTAGATTCCTAACTATTGAACAGCTGACAAGGTCCACTGAACGTGTAACTGCTTAATTTCTTGATGAACTGTCACGTTCTTTTCCAGCTCTGGTCTAATGCCATTGCTTCTTGTGTAAAGAGACCAAAGGAGCATTGCTCATATAGAACTAACATGCTCGGAGTCTTCATAAAAATAGGCAAGGAGACACGTTTGGTTAATATACAATGCAGACGNTATACGATGCAGACAAAGACTCCATAAGAGGGATGTAACTGGAAACACATTGTATTTATTGCTCTTACTCAACTGAAACACCTTTTAATATATCCTAACAACATGCTCTATACAAAAGTTGGCCTAAGATATAAAGAGAAAAGCCAGGAAAACAGCAGAAATCTGTCCTTTTTTTATTTGAAATGCATCTTTCTCCTCCCCAGTATATTTAATTTTTATTTCTAAGGTCCCTTTACCTTTGACTGAAATCCTTTGGTATGTGATCAAATTCTTGACGGCTGTTTGCTGTTCCTCCAAACTGATATGCATGTTCGGTTGCCTTGGGATTCATGGGCAAGTGGCACTGAGGGTCTCTTTGCATATTCACTTCTTGATACAGTTTTTTGAGGCCATTTGAAGGCTGTGAAATCTTGTCTTTATCTCTTCCGACCTTCACAGGAAGAGAACCATTAATCAGAAATTTTAACTAAGATTGGGGATAATAGTATAACAGTATAATTTCTGTCTAGGCTAGTAATGTATTTTTTTCTTTACAAAAATACCAGGAATGGGTCCAAGTCAAATTTTCCTTGAACACATCTACTATAGATGCTGATTTAGGGTAGAAGAAGAGATAAACAGAATACTTGTGTAGCTAACATAATTACAATTCAGTTCTTTTGCAGTTTTCCTAATTGAATCTTTTCCTGTCTGCTTTGGATTATATCAGCTATACTGTAGGCATAAGAGGACATGCTCGGACTAAAAGTTCTGCATACTGGAAGGTTTCTCTTTCACATTTATATTAATGTGTGCTAATTGTACCCAGTAGAGAGAGCCACACAGAAGTAGCTGAGGAGCAAGCTTATTGCCTTTAGGATATAGAAGAAATCAAGAAGGCTTGCTTCTGTAGTACTTTTTTGAAGATGTCATAAATTTTGTTTTACAATTCTAGCAAGAGAGAATGATGTGTAGGCCAGATAGGTTGGGTCAGGGCAGTCATTTGCAGTGATGGAATATGTAAAGGAAGAGGATCCTTTCCTTCATATATCTGAAATAGTCTTCATGTGGTACATTTTGGATCCATGATTTGGAGAATTCCCAATCATGGCACAGTATGTATCAACTCTGGAAGACTCTAGGGTGGTACTGGGGCAATTTGTAGCAAACCTTTTTATTACGGTTTCCTTTGGCTTTTGAGGAGTTTTTTCCTTTTTTGTGGAGAAGAGCAACTGGAGGAGATTCAACAGGGCATCCATACAAAGAAGTCTGAACTTTCTCAGAGTACTGCTGGAAATCTTCCACTTCGACCTCTCGATCCAACCTGTGTTTCAAAGAGGGAATGACAAGAACAGCTTTTTTCCAAGTGTTGGAATTGTCTTCATAAAAATCACAGGATTTTATATTTATAGTTTAAATGATGTTTTGATGGGCTTTTTTTCATTCTTGGATCATGGATAAAAGTACAGATTTATCAGTCAATGTTTGGGTAATGCGGGCAGCCTATACTACCTCTGCCTGTTGTATCCATGCTTGCAGAAACGGAGAATATCAATCTGCAGCATCAAATTCACTTTGCAATTTTCTATATAAGAATATTTCATAAAGTGATTAAGATCAACAAATTCTGACCATTTTCACATGACCGAACTCCTAACTTCCCCAGCTTCTGTGAGATGCCTTAATATAATTTTGTTTCAAAGGCAGAGCTGCAAGCTACATAATATAAATGTAAATTACAGCTATGCAAATTATACATTGCACTAGCAGCTTTAGCAGGTGCAGTACTGAAAGCTGATTTACATCAAGTTATTCTCACTTTAATAATATCTTAACCTAGCAGGTCTGTGCCAACATATTCCATGGCAAATAAGGTAAGAAACTTATTCACACATACTGTCTAGTCTCACAAAATGAGACAAGGATTTTTATTGTGACAATAAATCAGTTCTCTTGAGCTACTATTCAAGCTGTCAGGCAATGACTGCCTGGTAATGTGTCTGGGAGGATGCTACACACCTAGTGAAGTAAGCGTTGCTTATGCAGCCAGTAAAGTTGGCTTGCTGCGTTCTGAGGGGAGAGCCTCCAAAGTAAAACTTCTTGACGCTGTCTGGGCTTTTCCCTGCTCTGTCCTTTGCTGGGTTCTTCTTGCTTTGTTTCTTGTCATCAACAGTCAGCTCATATCTGCAAAGGCAAAGCATCCATTTTGTAGGCTAGTTTTGGAAACGTCAATGCCAGTGGTTAGACAGCATATTACATGCACTCAAAATGCTCCGCTCAGTGTATACATCACTGAATGGCAGTGCTCAAAGTCATGAGAAGCCCTTCTCGCTTCCAGCTGTGCAACAAGCAGCAGTGCAATAACGCACTGGCAAAGTTGAATCAAGAGGCCCATGGATTTCATAATATCCTGGCGTTAATTGTGAAGTCAAAAAATACAGTCCATTCAGTGAAGATACATAAACTAAGGATTGCTAATAAATGAATGGAGTGACCATCTGGGTAAAATAAGATCTAAGCACCTGCTAATCCTTTTTCTTTATGTCTCTATCCCTTTTTCCTTCTCTTTCATCACAGTACATTGATGTTTGAGCTTATATGATGTTTTTTACTTAATCTCATTTTGCAACACATGAATCGCTGCAGAAGTCAGGAAGGATTCTACTCCTTTAATAAGAAACTGAGTATAACTAAAGCATCAGACATTGATTTTGTTTGGCAAGCTCATAATTCAGCACACTCAGAGAAACATGACAGTCCCCAAGGCTGTTCCAAGGCACCTTTTTGCACCTTCAGCTTTTCAAACTATGTTTTCTGGATGTCAGAAGTCATAGGTACAAACCTCCATTTCCATTAGAAAACTGAGAATGACCTGGTTGTATCTGTATAGGCAAGATTCTTGAGAAAGTTGCTTTGATTATTTGACCTTCTAAGAAAATTTTAAACATAGAAAACAAGAGTAAAACCTACCAATAAAACAATGCTTTCAAGTTTTTTAAGAAGCACAAAGACAGACTTATTCCCTACTGCTGTATTTAGTCTTACA
>RSEF01000003.1:73369922-73387593 GCA_003993805.1 Himantopus leucocephalus | reverse complement strand
CTACCTCACCAAACAGCTTGGTATCATCGGCAAACTTGCTGAGCGTGCACTCAATAGGTAGTAACCAAACTTAGCAGTAATGGCACCTCTGCCTTGACACTGGAAAGAATCCACCACATTGGATTTTTCATTCCCTTCAAGTTTGGTTGGTTTGTTGGGTTTTTTTTATGGGAAAAGCTCTATTTTGTCTTATTTACTGCTGATCAAAATCTTTATCTTTAAAGAAATCTGTTTCTTGTTCCCAGGGCATTTAATTCCATTGTGTGTGCACTGCATTCCTTGCTGTTAAAAGTTTCTTCTAAGGACCCAACAGCTGGCATTGATTTAATTTTTTTTTCTTAAGAGCATTGCAAAAATATTTCTTGGGGGGCTGGAGAAAGAACATATGTGAAGAATTAAACGAACTTTGGAAAAATATCCAAAAGCAGTGGTCGCCCAGTGCTGGCATCATGCCAGCCTTGACACTATCTCTAACTCATTGGCAAGCTGTTTGCAGGGATATTTCTGATATCATTTCCTTACGTCCATTGCAAAATCCCTTTTTATAAGGTGTAAGGTTCTATACTACAGGTCTGGGACCTATATTAAAGGATCTTGTTATAGGACAGAAACAACAAGGTAGCTAGAAAGCTGAAGTGGAAGCTAAACATTTACGGGGAATCCAAAGGGATTCCACAGAGATTGTATTTCAGTGGTTTAATATATTGTGTATGTTTAAAAAAAAAAATCTGGCAAAGAATTCTAACAAGCATACCAAATACTATACCATAAGTTGGCTAAATAAAAAAAAAAAAAAAAANAAAAAGTAATGAAAAAGGCAAATTCGTCTGTATAAGCTTCACTCATAGCTCCTATAAGTCAACATCAAACAGCATCCTTGCACTCACTTGTTTGTGGACAGATTCATCTCTCTTACCCAAGAGACCTACAGTTCATCGTCACCACAGACTTGCTCTATATGAATGGAAAGAGAAAGGCTATCTCACAGGGCGATTTACTTCAAGTGGGATGAAGATGCACATTTTCCTAGATCAAGTATAGAAAGGTCTGAGAGAGACACTAAGCTGTTGAATTAGATGCCTACAGGTGGTGAGAATAAATGCAGCCAACAGGCCTGTCTACAACATATGGAACAGCCTTTAAGGAGGGAGGAAGTTCATGTCTCAGTAAACCAGCTTCTTGCATGAGCCGGGCTCTCAACCAGGTTTTAACTGAACCTGAAGGAAATAGGTTAAGTCCTCAAGACAGTGTAAATTAGTGACAGAGAAAATAAGACATATATTTTGGTTAACAAAAGAAAAATAACACTCTCACCACCCACCCACCCCCCCAAAAAAAAAAATAACAAAAACACCCCACCAGGCATTGCTATACATTTGAGACAAAGTGCAAAGCAAAATAACTATTTCTTTTTGGACTGTCAGCATCCTTCTTCAGTTGTCCAATTGTTTCATATCTGAGGAAGAAAACCTTCCTCCATTTATTGATGTAGTCACGCTGATGCCAGGACTTTCTACAAAAACTCTCCTCCTATTGTCTCTGCATTCCACCTCGGTCTGCTTAAGCCCATTAGTGAGGAATGATACCCCACAGTGTGGTTCCCAGCACTGCTGGTTCCTTCCTCACCTAGCACAGCCAGGTGCTCTCCTGCATCCTTACCACGCCGGGGCATACTACTGCTTGGGGATGTGGTGCTGAACTGTGACAATATGCAAGAGAAACAGCTTACAGGTTTGTCACTGGCCCCATTTCAAACATCTTCAGCATGGACACAGCAGCCTGCCTCTTTACCTCTCTGAGATAGAAAAGTTGCTACCAACTCACATAATACTCATTTGGTTATTTTAAACTAACAAAACAAACTCTGAACAGCCTACTTTTTAGCACTGTTCATGCCTCTTTATGTTGTAATTACTGTTATGTATACTGCAGAGCAAATGAAATTATGGAGACACCGTAAGAGAAAATGGAAGGAAAATATCAAAGTGTGCGTTAAAAACAAATTCCACTTGACATATTTGTAAATAGACTTTCAAAACTATAACTTTCATGGTATTATGGTTGTCGATTATTATTAACCAGCATATGTTTGTCATGAGCAATACGATCAGAACAAAATAAGGCAGTTTCTAGAAGGGAAAATAAAATGTGACCACAAAATACACCAGAACAGACTGATTCTGTTTTCAGAGAATGGTTTCAAAGAGTAAGGGCACCGACTTGAATTGATTTTCCTCCTACATACTGATGGGAAACAGTTATTTGATGTAGCTTGGTCTGCAATGGAAGAAAACAAAGTAAAGCCACATATAAAGCACACAGCTGGACTGACGTCAACTCTTGCTCAAGTCAAGGCATCAAGCCTGTGGGTCTGGGTCAACAAGGTACAAGACAGGTACAGGCACAGCCATAATGCAGTTCAGGCAAGGACCGGCTTAAACACAGCTCCCAAGTCAAGGTGGGGGAAGCTGCCAGTAAGACTCATCTTGGATGAAACTGGGCCACATCTCCTGCAGCTGCCAGGCAGGGTGCACATCATGCAAGCCTGCTGTGACTGCTGAAACCTCCACTATCACAGTACAGAGCAATAAATTGTAGGGATAAGCACAGCATATTGTAGGGGTTGATGAGGCACCTTGAGTTACAGCATAAAGGTTTCCCAGTGGCCAAATCTTCTCAGCACAAAGATATTTTGGATATGTCTGAGCTGGCAATACTTCTTTTCCCTAGTTTCTTGTGCTTCAGCAAGAAATTAAAGTATTCTAAGATACTGCAAGGAAGACAGCTCTAATGCTTTGACAGCTGTGAAATATACCACGCTGTTTTCACAAATGGCTTGTCATGGCCTTTGCTCAGAAGATTTCCCAACTAAATTTTGCAAACTCATGGGTCATTGATAAGTATCAAATCACATAAGAGCTTATCTCTAAGGAGCAGACAAGCCCTTTGATATCAGCCAGTTTAGTACCTGATGCAGGATTTATTGAGTGCTTCCACAAGGGTTCTCTACCCCTCCTTAATCTCAATGCATTTATATACCTTTTAATATATAAAAGCTGGGGCTTACTGCATAGGAAGTATTTGGCTGCTCCATCTTAGAGAAAAAATTGCACTCTTCCAGGAATCCTTCTGCCAATCCTTCAGCTCCATCAAAAGCACACAGACTTTCATAATGACTGCTACCCACCAGGAATCAAGTAGATGCCTCCTTTCACATGTAAACAACAGTCAACTTTAATCAGCCTTTAATCTGTCAGTAGCCCTTCAATAAGAAAACTCCATTTTATAGTTCATTAATCATGGTTTCAGCAGAGCAGACTGGGATCTGCTAGTTCTGGGAACAGAAAGGGATTTTGTTGGAGTTTTTTGGTTTGGGTTTGTTTTTTTTAAGGCCACAAAAAGGGAAAAAACATGAGTATGTGAATGCACATGTGAGTGTGTGAATGAGTTCCACTGGAGTTAGCCAGCTGGAGGAGTGGCATTAATCTGTGTTGCATCACATCATTAACAAGATACTAAAAAACACCACTACCATTTTTTCTTAACCTTTCATTGCATCTCTTCAGGCTGCATAAGACTTTACACTTTCAAAAAAGTAATTGTAGTTGCTTCAAAAGACAGGATATAATATTACATAGATAAGTTAAAACTCTTAATTAAAAGATCAGGTGCAATTTTTCATCTGGCCTCTAATCCATCTCATGTTTTGTACATCTGTACCTAAAATAGAGCCTGATCTAATTGAACACGCTTATTGTAATCAACACAAAGCTCCCATGATAGTCACAAGTATGTGTCATAACAAACTAGAGGGACCAGACAGTGACAAAGAAAATGAATTATGAAAAGCAAAACTGCTGAAAGTCTATAGAAAACAAACAAATTCAGTGCCTTTCTTCTGCTCTTTGTTGTTCCACAGCTTCCATGAGGGCAAAATGGAGACTTACATGTAAGTCCTGCTTTAGGTGACTTTTGAATTTTGGAAATACATGAAGCGCTCCCCATGTTTTTAGCTTGGTTTTGTCAGAGTCACTGCTGAGTCTTTACTGAAATGTCACTCTTATTTTGTTCTTGAAGCAAGTGCCACACAGCCCAGTGATCCCGTCTTTCTCTGTGTTTGTCTACATACAGCAGACTGCATCAACAACCTTCATGTTACTCTTTAAGCTTTTGATAGGTATCACTTCGGTGCTTGTGTGTGATAAGCTATGGACTTGGGATCAACAGACGAGAAAAATGTCATGAGAGAGTGATGTATTTCACCAGCATATATGATACAGTTACAGCAACAAGATGCAGACAGACTCAACAAGTCATTTCCACAAGCTGCTGCTGGTGGGAGTCAGCTCCCCTAGCTCTGAACACAGAGAATACCAACGTCTATGTCTGAGATGGTCATTAAGACTTGTACCCTGAAAAATAGCTAGGTGCCTCCAGAGAGGGACTCACCTGAACCAATTTACATGCTGGCCTTAGGGTGAGATGAGTTGCTGCAGTTCAATAAGATCAATCCCAGTCCACACACCTGAAAACTTGCACTCTTTCCCTTGCTGTACCCTGTGAGCTGACAGAGGATCCCAGCAAGCCCTGAACCACCCCAGCCAAGATAGCAGTGTCTGACACACAAACAGCACTTTGCACATCACAGACACCTTCCCCAGGTTTTCTCACCGCCAGTCTCAAGCTAAGCTTGTCGAAGTAATGCTAGGAGTGGGATCATCTCTAGCCATACCACCCCCGGCTATCAAAGGCATCCACCTCCCTTCTCCCTGGCAGTGAATCCCTTCAAAACGAAGGCCCACCCACAGAAAACCCAATAGGCAGTCCATTAAGTAGCAGGAATCATCAAAATCTCATATTTCCAGAGCTCGTCTCTCCGTGCTAGCTCCCTGCAGGGTCCAGTTCAAAGGCCTGTTCCTGACGGCTTCACCCCTGCAAGGCAGCTTTGACAGCCCGTCTAAGCGCAGTTTCCCAGCCAGCCCCCCGAGCTGTCAGCCCTCAGGGAGAGGAGGGATGGCGGCACCCACAGGCACAGGCTGCACGCCAGGAGCTCACTTACAGACATGCATGGCCTCATGCCTCAGTGCCCTTGCAGCAGCACATCAATCTCTCATCCCCGCTGTCAGAAATCTCCTGCAATTTTTCTGTAAATGCACACATCATCACCCCCAAGAAGAAAAAAACAGTAGCGCTTGGGAATCAGCAGTTAAAGTTGCAGACTGTTCCTTAGCTGATGGTTAATGCTGTCCCCAGCAAGATCCCTTCCCTTCCCCAGGCTTCCTGCCCTGCCACCAGCTCCACGGACACCACCTGCCCCTTCTCCTCCCCTGGTGAGGCAGGATCAGACCTCAAGGCTGCCCAGCCCTCCACCCCGAGCTCAGCCCCTGGCAGCATCCATCCCTGCTCGGGCAGCACAGCCCCAGCCTCCTCCCTCGTGCCGGGGGAGCAATGACACTGCAGAGGGACAGACCATACACCCTGCTAGTGCCAAGGTCTATCCATACACCTTGCTAGTGGCCCGCATGACTACCTAGCCCAACAGTATCTGCTAGTGCTTTCCATTCATTTTCAGGCATCATTTCACATTAATTACTCTTCCGTTATTTCATTAACGGCAGTAAAACACTTTGATGAAGTCACTTCACACAGTGTGTCTTTTAGCAAAATCCTGAAGAAACAGAAGTCATTAAAGGTTCACAAGCATTAGCAACTCGTGTCAGGGGAAAATAATATCTCCTCACCTCCCCGTGACTCCCTTTCCCTTTCTGCTGGTGTCTATTGCTGTTATAGCAGACCAGTATGGCATTACACCTCAAGGCAACGCTGTTCAGAGACCAGCCTATCTCCAGTTGCAGCAGAAGCTAATAGCCCAGGCTGCGAACTGCGCAAGTTGAGCAGCTGGAGTATAGCAGGATAGCTGCCTATCCTACTGCGGAGGCAGTAGCTTCCAGCAGAGAAGCAGGGAAACAGTTGGGGACCGCAGCATTTTTAATCATCACAGCCAGATTTAGCACAGCTGCCCTGGAAGCCAGCAATATAGAAAACTACAATGTCATTTTAGAAGGTACTCAGGAACCACACATGTTATTGCGACTGCCTTTAGTTCTCCCTCTGAAAAAAAAACCCAACTAATTCAAAACTCCCCTCTAGCAAGCTAATTAAACAAGTGCTTTAATACTTTTCAGGATCTAGGTCACAGTTCATGTGAGACACCATTTAAGTTCACTGGTGGTACTTCTGTGAAGACGAGCAGCTCACACAATTCAGGGTTTGCAGCAATGGGTCAGCTGAGAGCTATAGACCTACAGACAGTCACATACTAATTTTGCATTACGGGAGAAGGTCAAAAAGCTCTGACATTTGCTACTACTACATGTAGGAAAAAATGTAAACTGATAGAAAGCCAAAGGAAACACAGATGGCTTCTGTTTAATATGATGCCGTATTGCAATTTAAAAAGGTCTTGTACTGTGCTGTGTGACTTGCTTCACTTGGAAATTAAAACTTCTGGATTCCTCTAATTTCCTCTCCCCTAAGCTAATGGCAGCAAGTATTTGAAAGAAATTGCTCCCACTAAGCTTCACTCACTATTAAATTACAGACAATTTGCAATGCAGGTCAGAGCCCTGGAAGGCTGTTTCTATGTAGACGTTAGACCTGACACCCTGCTGAAGCTGATGAATCAACAAAATTTTGTAAAAATTATATTTATTAATGTATTTATCCTTATTTTTTTCTGGGGATGGAAAGGTTAAGTACCTGCAGACCCTTTTCAAGGGAGACTAAATCCTTGATAAAGGTATTCTGAGCTCTGGGAAAAAAGAACAGAAGGAAAAGCTTTCTAACAGGTATTTCAGAACTGGGGGAAATATAAAAGCATTTGCCGTGTTTGGAGATCTATGCTCCTGTGGTCTCTGCAAAGTATGCACATTATTTCTCCTGATCTTAGGCAGGATCCACAAGCCAGATTAAAATTCTAATGATGTTTTAGTTGTCTTTATCCAAGAATTCATAGCTACACTTAGCTACTGCCTAACCGTCGAGATATTGAAATAACCTTCTCAATACATTCCCTACTCAACACCTTCCCTGTTTTGTTCATGGAGGATATACACTTGATCCTAGCTGTTTTGTACCTGACCCCCAGAACGGTTTTCAGTGTTTGTGACCCCTCTGCTGTTTCCCAGGGTCCAATCTGCAAGGCATTTTCAGAGTATGACTAGCCATTTGGGACATGCCCACAACACACAGCAGGCGCTGTTGACCATTCTTTCCACCAAGCAGTCCTGTGCTAATGCCTCTTTTTCAGTAGGGATTTTAATACAAAACTCTGTTTCCTTATATTATTTTTCCCAAACTAGCAGATAATAATCTGATAGTTATTCATAGTGCTAGTTGTTCATAGTGCTTCTCAGTCTTGCTTATCGAATACCCACTGGGCCACAAGCACGGAAAACTAGAGCTCAGTGGGGAGTATGTTTCTCAGAGCCTCGGCTTACATTTAATTCAGCAATGAATGTTTTGTAAAGATGGAACATCTTCAGCTGAAGACAGTGCAGTAGGTCACCTTGGGATACGCAGCCAAACCCTGCTTAAGAGAGGTCTCACGTGAAGTAATAAATCCTGTTCCCAATCAGGCAGAGGAGGAACATGAACTCATACAGTGTCATAAATGGGTTCTTTGATCCCACAGGTAAAGGAGGAAGATTCTCTTAAAAGATCAAACAGTTCTGTAGGAGACTATGACAGCATACCAAGGAGACATGCAAAGCTGTGCTCTACTAATTTAAAGAGTAGAATTCATGTGACATACCCTTTGAAATGAGGAGCAAAACACAAGTAGTAATAGAATTGGGGATGACTTTAACACTTACATTGGAGGTTTTATTGTTGAGGCTTGGGAGGTTTGTACCTGTAGCACCACTCATGATTCTGGAGCATCATGTTCAAGGTTGCAGAGCTTCAGGTTGAGCGCTGAAACCTAGAGCTGATCTGAGATCAGCCAGACATTAAATCAGGGGAGACAAATCAGACCTCCTACAAAATAGTTCACAGGAAACTGATCTCAGTTTATACGACGTTTCTACCATTCCCATTCATCCTCCTTTGTAAGATTCTAGCCAAGTTAGCTTGGGTTGGGATAGCACAGAGGTTTATCCCAACTCTCACTGCCAGCTTGTGAATTGCCTGCTAGCCTAACACTGACATTGACTGTCCAGATTTGCAGCTAGCTGCAGCATGGAAATATGTACCGAATCAGCAAAGCTGACTTAAAATAAGAGGCCCCTTCCTAACAAATTTTATTAAGACTGAAATCTCTCTGAAAGGCAACATCTACATTTGTGAATTTGTGTAAGATTTACAGGAAAAACGCGATGCTGGTATACTGAGTCGTTTATAAAAGGTCATTAGGAATTTCAGTTAGTGAGGAACTAATTTGACTGTAGAAGTTTGAGGGCATTTCATCAGAGGCAAATAAAGAAGGAAGATTCAATATCAGATTCAAATAAAATGAGAGTATTTGCACCGCATGAGTGACATTTGACTGCACTCCTAAAGCACTGCTGTGAGCAGTTGACCTGAGAGGAATGGCCATAAACCACAATTCACTGAAAAAAACCTCTACACTGCAAAATTAAAAGAATGGGTTTTCGCCCTGAAATGGGAATCATTTGCGAGGCTCCTCACAATGAGGAAAATATGGCCCGACATGGGGGGAACAGTATTATGAAAAAAGCACATTTGGAAAACATTTTCTGATGCAAGGCAGAGAAAAGAAGGGTTACAGTGGATTAATTATGATAAATCAGAACGAACTGGAGGACCTGGTCTTCCACTAAATGAAAGAGAAAGCTGGTAGCAGATGGCTTTGGGAATGGCAATTCATTTAGTTCTTTTTTTTTGCTTCAGTCTCTGCTTTCATCTTCATTAAGAAAGTAAACTGGGCTCAGATGGCTGACACAATTAACATCAGTGATAAAGTGGTAATGGTTCAGGCTAGAACAAAGACAAGTCAGAGATGACTTACCTATGTTACACAAACACCTGGTCCCACTCCCACCATCTCTGGCATACTTAGGGAGCTGAATGAACTAATCTTTTCACCTTGCAAAATTCATGGAGAAAAAGAGAAGTTCCAGAACAATGCAAAAGGCCCATTATAGTGCCCATCTTTGACAATGGGGGATGGACACCCCAAAAAAAAATAATTGTAGAATAGCTGACTTAAATGCCATGCAGGAATAGATACTGGAAAATATAAACAATCTTGTTGAGGCAATAGGGGCTTAACTATCAAGGTGATACAAATTTTTCAAGACCAAACTGTGAAGAGCAACAGAACATGAGTTCTCAGTATGAGACTGGCAAAAAGGATGGATGTGATTCTTGTGATCCTTTTGCGTAAAGAAAGCAGTGAATAGTATAGTAAATGATTTTACATTTGCACACAGCATGTACAGAAATATTGCACATAATGCTGGTATCCATATTTTACAAAGAATGGAGAGAAATGGAGGGGGTTAAAAATGAAAAACTAATAGAATAATCTAAGAACTAAAAAATTCTTTCTAGTAAGAAGCATAAGACATTGAATCTATGGAGCTAACAAAATTGCCCTAGAAGACTTAGCTGGCTTGGTCATGGCAAGCACTTTCACAATGACAAATAGCATATTGAAGGGCCCTATGAACCAACAGTAAGGAAGGAATAAGAAGAATTAATAACTGGAAGTTAGATGATAAAATTTTCAGTTAGATACAAAACATTTTTAGGGAAGACTCTCCATCCTTTCATGTCTTCAATTCAAGACTGGCAAACTTCTGGAACTGCCACAATTTGAAAATATTTAAAACTATGCTGAAGCTCAGTAGCCACTACAGGAAAAAGCATTTTCACTGTGTAATCTTCTCTTCCTTTTGACAGTCTCCAAATAAACTAGAACTATTTAGATAGGAACTTCACTCATATATGCAAGCAAAAGCTTAATTAATTTAGCAGGCACTTAAGGTAACCTTTAATTGGAGATAGAGAATTCAACAATTAGAAAATGAAACAATACCATGCAGTTACCAAGGCATAAGCCAAAGCATCATTTGCTTCTAAAATAATGCTTTGATACAGCTTTCTTCTGTTCCTCAAATGTTACACCAAATAGTCTTTTATGCCCCAAAAACAAAGAGTGTCATACAAGCTTCATGAAAGATTATAGGCATAAACTGACAGAGTTATCATAGAATCATAGAATCATAGAATCATAGAATGGTTTCGGCTGGAAGAAACCTTAGAGATCATCTAGATCCAACCCCCCTGCCATGGGCAGGGACACCTGTTAGACCAAGTTGCTCAAATCTCCATCCAGCCTGGCCTTGAACAATTACAGGGATTGGGCATCCACAACTTCTCTGGTCAATTTGTTCCAGTGTCTCACTACCCTCATAGTGAAAAATTTCTTTCTAATATCTATTCTAAATCTCCCCTCTTCCAGTTTGAAGCCATTGTATTATCTGTATCCAGTTGATACAGATAGTGCTCTACTTGGTTTGTAGTATACTGGTACCAGCTGGAGGTCAGGTGAAGTATAGTATTACACAGAATCAGAGACACATTTTAATTCCATTACTGCTTATGTGTACATAAATACACACCACAAGATAAAACCATGATATAAACTAATCAGTGAACTTAAATTGATGCTGATGCAGAGCTGATAGGCAAGTTATGACAACAAGATAATGTTTGGCTTCCTCTGATAAAGGGCAATACAGGTGTTGCACCATTTGGTTGTACACAAAATTCAGATGCCTGAGGAGCACACACCAGAAAGAACGACCCTCCCCATGACAATAAACTACCTGTATGTAAGGTGGAGCTGAATGCAAAATGTGTGCCTGACTAAACAGAGGGCATTCTTCTGAGCCCAGGGCCACCAGCCAGGGTGCACCATGACAGGGTGTCCGTGAGAGTAGAGAAGAGGCTCTCCTCCCACCTGCAAACCCACGCTATACTAGTGGTGCAGGCTTTCCAAGCACTAGATGTTAATGTGAAATAAAAAGTATAGCAGAGATCTTGATAGAAATGAGGGAGTTAATGTTTATGCTTTGTCCACAGGATAAACACAAAAAGGGCAATTTTCCTCTCACTGCTCTGCCTCCCTAAATTAGCAGAAAAGTGAAGAACCATCAACGTAGGTGGAATATGTAGTCCAGCCTGCACAGTCACACACAAAAATACCTCTACAAGTCATATGTGGACTGTTCAGCTATTGTCAGCCTGAGTTGTCTTCGGATTGATAAACTGAACGTACAAGGCTTCATAGCTCATTAACAGCCTTTTGAGTGTTCACCACCCATAAGAGTGATGCATAGTCTGAGGGTTGTAAAGACACCAAACACAACTGTATGGAGCTTGTAGGTTTAGGTGGTCCATGTTCTATTCCTAGCTCAGACTTCAGTATGTGCAGACAAAAAGAAAAGCATGGAGAGAGTAGCAAATTCTGAATCATATTAGTGATTTCCACAGGGTTAATTAAAGGTAATAAGTTAATTAAACACATTAGAATTAAATTATGCCATTTGCTTTAGGAATTATGTAATGTATGATTTATTTTAAGTCTGAAAAGTTATATAACTGATGTAAAATACAAAGTCAGATAATCAACTGAAAGATATCCATGTGGAAGAGCAACTGTTTTGCACTGTAGTTATTGGTTAGCTCTAGTAGCTACACGACCACTTATTCCTGGCGTGCTAACACTTAAGCATGAGGAAAGAGATTCTTTTCCTAAATTCAAATTCCAGTTAGAAACAGTGAGTGGGTCTATTCCCTTTCCCTCCCTTTTCACAAGAATCCCATTTCTTGGTCCTTCATACAGCTAGGACATGCGTGTATAGGTCAGCAGGGGGAGTTCAGCTTCATAAATAACCCACTCCACATCCACTGCCATTCCCAAAGCAAACTGGCATTGTTGATAATAAGAATGACAGTCAGGAAAAAGGCAGTGTTTCATTGTACCATATAAAACAAATGAAAGATGCTGTTAATTTATAGTACCTACTTACAGGTATTTTAGTGACCGACTATATTTGTAGACCACAGTGTCCTTCCATCAGAGTTTGTGGGGGGGGAGATAACCTAATCCAGCTCACACAGCAATGCAAAACAGCTTTTGCTCTGAACTAGAGCAGGAGAGGTTTATTGTGTTGTGTGACCACCTTGTGGGAGCACACGCCTGACCTCCATACAGATTATCACACGTCCAGATTTTCTTCATCAAGGTCAGAGGAGATGAATATATGGGCCTGGGATTTCTTGGGAACCTACAGCTCCAGGTACACACAGCTGTGACTGGAAAGTTGGTCATTCAGAAATATCAAGTAATTTATGGTATGTGTATAGCAACCATGAAGTACAGAATTTTCTGGATGGTGCTTCACGGTTGCTCCCACAAAGCAGGTTGATGCGCTTGTGTGGCACAACCTGTAACTCTCGCACTTTCTCAAAGTTTCATGTTGACTGTACATGTGCCACACCACACAAACTTCTGCCTAGGAACCCCAAGACAAAGGAAATTGTCATCAAGCCCCCCCTCAAATGCTGTGCTTTGGTGTGAGTTACACTGCAGTTGGTAAATCATGCACATGCTGAAATCCCTCCCTCATTCTGCCCAGAAGGGATGTTTCCAAGAAGCTGAGCATCTTTCCAGCTGCCAGTCCCTGGCTGAGTCTTTCACAAAGCTGCACACTAGCTTATTTTCAGCAGGTCTTTCAGTATGCGCAGACTAACAGCTGCCTTCATGGCTCTTTGAGCATATTTAGAGCCGTACCCATTCCTAGCAAAGGGTTTCCACTGATTCCCCAAATTAAAGGAATTTCTTTCCATATTAATACCATTATAGCTATCTAGCTAAGAGAGAAGGACACATGACAGACTTTAAATGTGAGCTGGTGCGCAGACCCATAACCTTGAACCTTGAAGGAGAAGAGATGGTGACAGTGAGGCCCCAGCTGAGTATCATTCTGTTTGGTTTCTCTCTCCTCTCATTCATCCCTTTTGTGAAACCAGTAACATTCTTTAGCCTGTCTTGTCAAAGCATTTTTTCACACAGCTGAGGGGGTGCTGAGGAAACATTGCTAATGGTATAGTTTGTCTGAAAGTGCCCACACAGATCATATATCATTTGGGGTAGTCTCAGATGAGCTAATATGGAAGACATGGATGATCCCTTAAATTGCAGTGAGAGAGGAATGTATTAACCCTTTGATACACTCCAGCAAACCTCCTCAGCAAGACTTTTGTTTAAAAAATAAGGAAGCAGGTGGGAGGGTGAGAGAGCAGGTGGGAGGGCAGGAGTTTGAGATGAAACGTGACACAAGCAAAATCTCTGGAGGGTTTATTCTGACCTGTGTGTCCGACCCTGTACAAAGGGTGGGAAAGAAATACTGAAATCCAGTTGTATTAAGGAGAGCGCCATTGAGTAGCAAAAGGCAAGAATTCACAGGTATTAAAAAATATTAAGAATAGGCATGCTACAAAAATGTCACATGACAGAGCAGTAGAGACAAAACTGTGTTTCTAACCTAACCACCACCGCTTGCATGCTCCCCCTGTCCCAATCGGCCCATCTCCTTTTTCAAGGAGAGGGTGTAGGTACAGAACCAGTAGCACAGGCTGAAAGATCAGCTCAGCAAGGAGAAATGGCAATCCAGTATACATCTGGTTGGGACACTCACCGGATCAGAAAACAAGACAGAAAATTAAAAAAAAAAAAAAGGGAAATAAATCCTTAACACAAATGAAACAAACAAACAAACAAAAAATCCATAAATATTTAGCAGTTGTCAGTTGATAGTCTTCACACTTAGAGACACAGTTTAAGGAGCTTAAAGAAGCTACAGTGCAAAGAAATTCCTGACAGCTCCATATCTGGGAGCTCTTAAATGAAAATTCAACCCTCGATAGCATAGAAATTAAAACATGCCAGATGTTACAGGGATTTGACATAGTTCAACAAGGGTAAAGTTACAAGTTTATTAACTACACCAGCTGGTATTAGAGGATTTACGATTTTTATGTGACATATAATTAGTGCATGTAAGCACACAAGGGGCATGAAAAAATCTTGTGGAAGACCAACAAAATGAGAACTCATAAAAAGAGAACTTAAAGGAATGTAAAGCTTAAGGTGGTGTAATAAATTAAACGAACAGCAGAGGTCCTTGTTAAACTCCCTGCAGCCACGCAAAGATGAAGAAATGCAATAAAGGATCATTTATTTAGTTTGCCAGCGAGGATTTTTAAAAGCTTTTTTGAATTACAAAATCTTTTCAAATTATAGCACTTGTAATTAAATCCATGTCCTTTGAACTGAATAGAATACGGGCACTGTAAAGCTGTCCCCAGCCCACACATCTCCACAGCAAAGGTCAGGCGGTGAGCCTGGGCTGGAGCTTGTCAGGCATGTGGGGACAGACTGCTCTCCAGTCACGCTCTTGGGCCCATCCTTAAACTTATTAAGAAAACATTTACATGGCTGCCTAACTTGTCTTTAAGCAATTTTATTAATTAACAAAGGTGGATGTAAGGAATTTGCAGCTTTAAAATTCACAACTATGCTTGTCTAAAATAACACAAGAACACCTTATGACATTTACGACACCTATTAGTTTCTTTTTTGCTTTGGGCACTTAACAAAGGCGGGTGTAAGAAGAATGGTTTTGCTTCAAAGCTGGCAGAGTTTTTCAGTTAATGGCTTTTAGGGCTAGCGGTTTTTGCTGAAGCGTACTGTTGTGCAGATGGTGGCATTCAAAAAGTACTTTAAGTTAAATATACAGGGAAAAAAAGGGCATATCTTTGTTGGTACTACATAGACTAGAATAAATTCCATCAGTCTGAATTGCATGTATACGCAGATAGATCACTTTTTCATGGAAAAGTGTGTATAGGTAAATACATTCCTGGCATTAAAGCACGTAAGCGTAGTATAGTACAGCAAATACAAGAAAATAACTTCGTAGAAGTGTGCAATGGAACTATGTCAGTGGGCTGGAAGCCCAGCCTGCTGCCAGCCTACAGCACTTCACATTCTGCAGCCTGCACTTCGCTTTACGGCTTTGCCAAACTATCGCCATTTGAGGTTCAAATTTTACATGCTGGGTGGTATGGCTTTAAGATGTACCCCTCGCAGTCTTTACTGGACCAAGGAGAGAAACAAGTGACACTTAGTCCTGGTAAATCCTGGTAACTTTTTCTTCAAAATCCCGAACTTCAGAGAACACACTTCATAGCTGGCGCTGACAGCACAGCGTGTCTGTCTGTAATGGCTTTTCCTACCCAGTGAAAGTCTGAACAAATTCAGCCAAGTTGCAGAGCCTTCAAAAGCACAGTTCAGGCATGTTCAACAGAAACCATGTTGACTTTTGCAGCTAAAACATCTGAAGACTGCGCAATGAGGCACAAAACTGCAATTCTGAGCTGCTGTAGGTTTCGTCCGGGCACCTCATCCGAGAGCTGGATTTCTATATGTTTTCATTGGCTCCCTAGCTGGGTCTAAGCAGAGCAGAAGAAAATGTTAACTCCATGATGCAAAGGCATCCTGAGGAAAAATGTTTGCTGTGAAAGTATCAGAGAGCAAAACCTGCAAGCAAGGACACTGGAAGATCAAGCAGAGAGACTGGTACTATCCGCCTCTGATTGGCCACCCAAAATGACAGACATTTCCATCTCAACCTCCGTAGCTGTTTCTCGTTTACAGATGATCTGGGTCATCTAGCCAGCTTGTAATAAAAATAAAGTCATTAACTCTGAAAAACCCAGATTCTTGAGTGATGAGCACTACAGAAAGCCCCAGAGAAATCAAATGCTTAATAAATGTACAGCATGCATTTCAATGTTGTGGTTTTGCGTGCAGTGATTTCTATCACAGTGATGCTCTGAAGGGCTAATAAGGAGCAGAGCCACATTGTGCTGAGCACTGTGGGTGGGATTTCTGCTCCCAGCCGGAGTTATCTGTGCCTTAGATGCCCACCCAAAGCTAGGCTGGACTCTTTCTATGGTCAAAGGAAAGAAATAGTCACCTCTAGAAGGTGGTTCATCTGCCCTACCTCAGACAGGAGGAATCAGTCCCTGAAGGTGCCTGCCTCACTCTGTTGCCCACAGAAATAGCCTCAGGGAACTCTCTCCAGACAACCATCTCTTTGACACCTAACAGAGGTGAGCTGAATCCAGCTCTGGAGAAGCACACTGACAAGTCTTTTGTGTACATTTTGTCACCTGACATAACCAGCAGTCAAAAGTGAAGTACCCAGACAAAACTAATCAGCTTTTCCCCATTGCAGTCAACAGAGTCATCCGGGGGCTGCTACCTCCCACCTGAGACATTCGGTTTAAATTTCAGGCTCAACACTGTGATCATTCATGTTAGATGAAGTTGTGACCTCCCTTCATGTTTTTCTAGAGAACACAAAAAAATTACTATCATAACCATCTTTAAAGTGGAAAACAGATAACGTATGTCCTCCTATTACTATTGCAACTGCAGTGCAGTGTAGAAATGCATAAGGCAGATTCACACCACCCAGGGAGGTACAGCTCGCAATGAGATGTATTAACCAGCAATTGAGCACAGGTGGTTGGGCCCTACTAAGAACATGAATAAATGGTCCCTGAGTGGCAATGGGCTGTGGGGAGCTAGATACACCTGCAATATGCTGAGGGAAGGCAGTGGTCCTCATATGGCCTGGAAAGGCAGCTACCTTGGCCAGTGGCAATAGCACATTGCAAGAAGGTACAGCTCTCAGCCTGTCTTACTAAATCTGATCTTGGTGCTACAGCTGCATCAACACCACTATCAAGGCTACATTGCTTCAAAACCCAGTTAATCTTTATGAGTTTGTCATCAGATAGTCTTTATCACTGCAAACCATACGTTAAGAGTCAACCAAGGGTCAGGTTGGAAATTTAGAGCAGAACTCTTCTGCATGCTAATCCGCTCTTTTACAAGGCCACATCTCCTTTCAGATTCAAATGTGTTTCAGGCAAAGTTCAGCCATACAGATATTTCTAGCTATTTTTAGCAGACTGTCATTTCTTCTTCTGTCATTCTTGTTAGGGGCAAATAATTGGGCCATATGTGACAGTTGAAGAAAGGCCAGGCTGATGCACATCAATGCCCCCAGTTCCAACCAGTAGTGAGGCTAAAAATGTATTGCCAGTAGGTGTGCTTACCCAGAGCGCATCTGTGCATGTGTACATGGCTGGACACAGACCAGATACACAGAGCACTCACATGAACACAGACAAAACCAATGGCCTCATCCTGCTCCCCTCTCTGGCTGTGCAGGATGGAGGTCTGCAAGTGAGAATATATATGTGTGTGTGTATATATATGCGCACACACATGCACAAAGATGGAGAGTCTCTCACCCATGAAAAGGTTAGAAAGCAATTTAGCAAGCGGACAAGACAGGCTGCACAGATCAGGTGCAGGGCATGGCGAGAGAAGCATACTGTTTACATGGACCGATTCTGTTTATCCCTTTATCCCTTTTATTTTCCCAGATTTTTTCCTCCCCAAATCACCTAAATCCCTCCCTGGTTCATCCCTTAAATGTCCCATAATAAGTCTTGTGTGATCCTGAAATGCTTTTCCATGGCATCCCCCCATGTGTCCCAT
>RSEF01000003.1:73316029-73369822 GCA_003993805.1 Himantopus leucocephalus | reverse complement strand
GGATGGAGAATCCACAACCTATTCTGGAAACACCTCCCAATGCTCGAACACCCTTGTGTTGAAAAACGTGTTCCTTATGTATAATGGAATTTCCCTTGCTGCAGCCAGTGCCCANAATCCACAACCTATTCTGGAAACACCTCCCAATGCTCAAACACCCTTGTGTTGAAAAACGTGTTCCTTATGTATAATGGAATTTCCCTTGCTGCAGCCAGTGCCCACTGCCTCTCACTGCCAGCACTGTGCACCTTTAGGAAGGGTCAGGCTCCGCCATCATGGTAACCTCGTTTTGATAGCTGGAGACAGTAGCTTGCTTTCCCTGGCGGAACAAAACCTGACTACTCGATTTCTCTTCTCACACCACATACTCCTCCTAAACACCTTCCTCAGCTAGACTTGCTCCGGTTTGACCGTATGTTTCTTGTACTGGGAGCCCAAAACTGGACACATTATTCCACGTGCAGTCCCACAAATGTCAAATAGTGGAGAAAGGCTAGTAGTCATACTATATGTTTTCAATTTACAGCCTGTGGTAATGTAGCCCAAAATGCAGACAGCCTTCATTGCCACAAAGGCTGACTCACATTCAACTTCTTGTCCACCAGGACCCCATGGTCTTTCAGTGCAAAGCTGCTTTCCGGCCACTAAGCTGCAATCTCATCTCCTTGCAGCTCCATGAAGATCTCAGCATGGCTTGATGTCACTGAAGGTTTGAGTGACAGACCTGGAGAGTATGGCCAAGCTGCAAGATATGTTCCCCTTCTCCCTGCACCATAAGCAATATCACAGGAGAAGCCAGGAAAAATGCCTCCTGAAGGAGGAAGTTGGAAGACCAGGGAAGACCTAGTAAAAACATTTCTTTTACAAGCTGGGAGGTCCTCATATCCATGCAGGAGAGACCTGCTTCCCAAAATCCAGAGGTTCTGGGGGTGGGAGATGACCAAATCTATATGGAGAAGCTGACACTTTTCAGCACTGATGTCTCTGACATTTTTTAGGTGGTGAGGATGTCAATAGAGCATTTTGTAGCACATGCGTCCATGTGTGACTGTGTCTTTGTGTGCACACATGTATTCGTAATGCAACACGTTTAAGAGAACAATATCAAACAAAACAAGAACAACCTAAGTTATTGTCAATATACTACTAGCAAGATAAGCATATTTAATTGCGATACATCAGAAAACAGAAAAAAGGTCATCGCCTTGTAGAGGACTTATCACTTCCTCTGATACTCCCTTTTTGTGCTCAACCCAAGTTGTCACATGCCCGTCTGTGCAAGCTTGGGAACAGCCAGGAAAATCCCCACACTGTAAACTTCCATTTCTAATGTGCGGTGCTGCTGGACTTACTGCTAGCATGTGCACTAGCCATACTAAACACAAGAGGGAAATAAGACTGAGAAAGATTTTATTGAGTTATAAAGTTCTGCCAGGGAAGGACCCTACTACCCCTAAGGTAAGAGCCATATAGATTTCCCAGCTTAAGGCGTAATTAGTTTCAATCTGCTCATACTTGCAATAATCAAAGAAATGTTACTGCACTAAAAGGGACAGAAAACACAGCTGAAATGACTCATCTGAAGCCACACAAGACCAGAAAGGATAAAGAACTGAACCTCTGCAAGCCCATCCTTTTGCTTCTCTTCCACCAAGTTTCCTCTTCTGTGTTTCATGACTTGTTTTGTTCCTCAGGAGAAACAGTTGCATATACTGATAGAAAGGTCAAGGGGACGAGGGTTTTTCTTATCTTTTTTTCTCATCTTTTTTTCTCATTGACATTCTTTGATTTTTTCTCCATAAATAATAAAACTAAAAATCTTCTCTCATCTCTGCCTCCAAACCCGGAGAAGGTGAACAGAAACGGCAGCTTGTAATGCTCGTAGCTTAATGCAGATCCTATTTCCATTTCTTTTTTCCTGTCTCAAATCAATCTCTTTTTATAGCTTCTGACTTCTGTGCAACTTGAATTATCAGCACTAACCAATCACTGAAAATTTTCGAGTTCAAAGGCACTCATGAGATGCTTCACAATATTCATTTCACTGCAGCTTTGATATTGTCTGGTCCATTGAGCGCTCACTTTCCTCAACAGAATGTTAATATAGTAAGTCCCCCGAAGCCCCTTTCTAGACTTCCTAAGAAACTAAATGAAGAAGGGGAAAAGTATGAAGAACAAACAAGTCAGCTATAGTATCTCTTAGAGCTTTTCTCTCTAAGCCTTGAATTCAATTGCTGACTGGTAGACGAGGAATTTTGACCAGTTATGACAATAATATCACCAGTTCAGAGTCAACCCCTTTGCTTCAGGATGCTGCATATACAGAGTAAGAGCTATTCCTGACTTTGAAAAACACATTTGCTCATCAGGACCAAGAGGCAAGACAGGAAGAAGAAAGCAGTACCATCCTGCTTTCCAGAGGCGTATGGTTTGTATTTTTCAGAGAGTTTTTAAAGTATTAAATAAATTACTAAAAAATGAAGTACTAGATTTAGTTTCAAATACTAAATACGGACAGTTTCTGAGACATTCAAGAACTGAATCCATTCAGTTCCACAACTGTACATACACCCTTTGGTGTCAGAGATCGGGGTGTCTAACACCTGGGGCGGGTTTGCATGCAGCCAGGGCACAGACAGCCACGCAGCCAGGACTGAGCCACTGGTGGTGTGGGTGAAGTCCTCTCAGGCTGTTTGCCGAGGCGGTAGGGTCAGCTTGTCTGCACACATCAAGCAGTGATGTAGGGGAGGTATTTTGGTGGTCATTCACAGAGGTGTGTTTGTCACAGGGCACATAGCTTGGTATCTCGGATGCATCAGCTACACAGCTAGCTGCACAGTGTTGTGAACCGACCAGCAGCATCCTTGGTCAGGCAGTCACCATGGCACTAGCGAATGCCCTTCACGGCACAAACACATCACATGGGCATAGGCACCTTGGGGACCTCAGAGCAGCTACCTGCAAGCACCGTTGTGAGGCCAGTGCAATTCTTTCATACTATTATGTATATCCTGGGAGTCAAAACATGAAAGAAACAACAAAGTGGCAGCTTTCAGTTCATTGGGAAGTATTTGCCCTTTGACAAGGAGCACGTCACATCCACAAAAGGAATGTACCCTTTGCCTGTTTGGGTCTGACCTCTGCCCACCCCCTTCATGGCTCTTCCCCAGGCCCGGCAATTGCAGGCAGACCTTCCTCCGGGAGCAGAAAGGCATCTCCGGGCTGCAGTCTCCTTTTTGTGTGAAGCTAATGGAGTTTTTGTGCGCATAATCCCTGGGGTCTGAACATCTACCAACTGAGTAAGGAGCTGTCTGACAACACAGGAATGAGAAGTGAAGAGCAAACTCAAAGCCTGCTAACCTAGAAAAGAGACGCATAAATTCAGTGTGAGAATACCTCTGCCACTACCTTTGGGTGAGCAAGGGAAAAGGCAGGTGCTCAGAGTTCACCCACATGCATTTCTCCAATTAGGAAAGTGTTACAGAGGTGGTAGTGTGCTGGTTAAGAGGGTGATTCACCCTCCAAACATTTCATAGCCAGGCAGGGAAAAGGCCAAAGATACTGAAGGGAGTGCATTTTATATAGAGTTCATTTGTGCCAGCAGATTTTTTTTCCAATGGTGATGCTGTGCTTCTTTTGTCTCCAAATAAAAGTCTTCTCTTGTTTTATACAGCTCGTAGTTGTGTTTTAGGCAGACTCAGTGCATAAAATCAGGGAAACTTGCTTGTTAAAGTTAATCAGTAGCCTTGGGGCCATTCTGGGTAAAGTCTAAAACAGATGTGGTTTTTAATTTTAAGAGTAAACACAAAACATCTAAACCAAACTCCTGATGTTGCCAGCACTTTCTACTGTCAGATTTAGACAAAGCAATGAGATCTGCATTACACAAGGAAATAAACTAGCGAGTACATGCTATGTTTGTATGTGTGTGAGCTTCTTCGCTTCCCTTCCTGTCTACCTCAGGCATGAAATACAGTATTTTAGCAAACATTTAGTCAAAGATGTCTACAGTCAGTATATTTGAGTCCAAAGATTCCAAAGCTGGCTTCTTACATGACAAAAAAGAATTTCTGTATCTTTTAGATATAAACCAAAGTATTAGAGAACACCACATAAATTTATGTTGGTTTTCCTCTCCCTCACAATGTAAAATAAATAATTAAGGAAATACTTGTCAACACATTCCTCACTTTGCTCTTCTTACTACAGACCATTTGAAATGGGAATCTTGTAAAAGATATTGAGACCTTTGCCAGGCAGAGACAACAAAGAGCCAAACTACTCTCAGCATCTAAAAGCCAGTCTGGAATTGCATCATCTTGGAGCTCAAAAAATATTTACACTACCGAAAATACAATCACTTCTATCTTATTTTAGCATGCTGGTAGTCTCTGTGAATGGGTCAACATGTTTCCCTTCCACATCTCCACTCAACAGCAGGGAATGAATTCAGAAATATGCAGAAGGATGGTGGCTTGGGAGGAGTAATCTCTGTATTTCCCATGGTCTAGGGAGTGCGATAGAATCACTTTTGCCTGAGAGGTGTGAGAAAGATGTTTCCAACCAGTTGCTGCTGCTCGTTACTGGTATAAAGGATGACAGCTCCACTGACTGCAGTGAAGCCCATCGTCCCATATCCCAGCATCCCACGTACATTTAATGATGGCAGTAGAGGAGGAGACCTTCATTAAAAGGTGGTCAATTCCAGTTTCTTGCCAGATCTACTTCCTCTGAATTCATCAGGGACCAGAGAGGAGTAGCAGAAAAAGTCCTAACAATGAAGCTATCACTGCACTTGAAAACGCATCCAAATTCCAAGCCATGACGTGATCCCTCTTAAAAAACTTTAGAGAATGTTTCAAAGGTCATCGTATGGGGATAATTTGGGCCTTGAAAGAGCGATTGTGCTTCCAGATATGTGAAGCATATTTCTAGTCCCAATTATTTCCATAGCATTTTTATGTGTTGACTCTTTCCTCTTCTTTCTCCTCCTCCTTTCCCCCTTCCCTTTTCCGAGGTAATTAAGTCACAATACTGTTGGAAGGAAGTGAATGCATTCAGGTGGAGGGGGGAAAAAGATGTAAACCCACATCTCCATGATTCTGTACACGGAGCCTACTGTACAAGAAAAACAGCTGCCAAACACTAAGCCTCTTAAAACTGCAGTCTTGTGTACTGGCACAGTCTCTCAAGTGGATTAATACAGGGTGGAGACAACAATACACTCTGCTAAGTACAGCCAGTGTTAAACACCATTTCTCTCTTTTCTTTCTGTCTTTTTTTTTTTTTTTAAGTAGAATCACATGTATGCTGAGGCTCAGTTGTGCTCTGGTTTTCAGTCTTGACTGCCAGACATCTCGTAGCTCTGAATCTTCCTCTTTTATTTCAGGTTATAGCTTTGACCTTTGAGAGCTTTTCCCAGATTAAGCATTGAGAAATATTACTAATATTCAAATTGACATATTATGCTGAAAAGGTCATTTTCCCCCTGCCCAAACAATCAATGCTATGTCAGAATAATAGCCTGACCTTGACAACATCCCATCTGAGAAAGAGATCAGCCACAATACCTGTGCTGTTGTCTTGTAATCTTTGAATCTTTCAGTGATTTTTATGAACAAATAAATGTAAGAATACAGGAATGCAACTCCCGGGACTACTCACCTGTATTGTATTGCATCCCAGCAAATCACCTGGTAAAGTTTGTCGTTGAAACAGACAATCGATTTAGCAGGTAAAGAGCAACATGGACGTTTCAAGGTGTCACAACTGCAGATATCCCACTGCAGCATATGGTATCAAGGCACTACTCTGAAAAATTAAGATGTATTAAATTAAATTTATTAATATTAATTAAATGCTTGCTAAAGCATTCCTTTCCTCCTAAATATCAATTGTTTTCCTTGACTTTATATTACAATGATAAATACATATATGGATAGTTCAATAGTTTCTGATTTGATTCTAGGTGTTTGTCCTCTCTTTTCTGTTTTAAATCCACATCGTGTTTCTGCATTTATGAGCTCCCTTTTAAACAAGCAAATGTATTTACGTATTCAAATATGTGGCTACTGTAGATGTAGAGAGAGTAAATGCTGATTTTCTGCTTTCTGTTGTAAGAGAAAAATCTTTGCAGCCAAACCCTGGTTCAAGTAAATCATAAACCACCGATGGATTCCAGAGGGGTCAAGACTTCACCTTATCTGCTTATTTGGCAGAACTATGAAATGACGCAAATGACCTGGTTAACAAATAGCAAACTTGTTATATTTTGAAATATTCTACTTACATTTTCTTACTGGCATGTGGATAACTCCTAGATCCGTTAAGTCAGTTCAGTTATTTGTTTTGCATTTTATTTCATCAAGGTGTGTCCTGATGAGTCACAACAAACTCTGCACTTGGGAAACAGAAAAGCAAGTTACCCTAGTAAAGAAGTTCATGAATCCTGATTTATGTTATCAAACTCCATTCAGAAGCCAGGGATCAGGTAAGATTTAGGATACCGAGCTCCTGAAGTATAGCCTTTTTCCTAGAGTGTTCATTAAACTTGCACTAGCACTGGTGCTTGCTGATCTCTTAGCAATGAAGTTCAGGGAGCCAAACTGACTCAAAACAATTTGCTTTTGTTTGTAGGGTTAGTTTTCTTCCTCTTCAACTCCCTGAACTGCTTCACCACAGGATCAGAAAAATGCTGGTGGACTAGCAGAAAAATGCACGTGGACTTATATCAGCATAAATTGTCAGACAGTTGGAAAATAAGGCTTCAGGGCAGTTAGGTAGAAGAGTGAGAGCAGCACAGTAAGAGACTGACTAAATTCACATTTGATGACTGTGTTCAATGTTTCATACTTATCCCATTCATCGTTTTGGACAGCGCTATTGGAGTAAAATAGCATGAAATTGTCAATAGGCCTACATAAATATGTAGTAGGTTTGTCCAGAAATTACTCATGAAAAGACCTGCCAGAGCAATTTCCCTTTTTTTAAACAGTCTTGGGGACTTCTACTATCCCATGTAATTCTATAAATGCGGTACAGATCTATACATCATTCTTTATGAGATTCTAAAGAAGTTTATGGAAAGATTCTTTTTTTCTTTCATGACACCATTTTCTATTCCTGATGGCACCATTAAAACTACATGGTAAATTTGCCATGAAACTTTAAAAGCTTGTTGGTTTGAGTGTGCCTGCTTTAGTTGTGCTGCTTAGAGCAATAACTTCGGGCTCCCACAGCCAAACCCAGGATAGTCTAAATTCACCATCAACCATCAACAGGTGGGCAACAAGCAAGAGGTTCCAGAGCTGAGCTTCCAGTGGTAACACAAAAGTCAAAAAACTGTGAAATCTAGCCTAAAACATCTAGCCTAAAACATTGGACAGCTTATACTAGCTAATGACAGCCCCGACTCCATGAGCTTAAAATCTTAAAATATTTAAACTTTCTAGTTTTGCTGCATCAAAGAAAGGGAGCTAAGGGAGCATCTTAGCACAGAATAATATCCTCAAATCAAAGCAGTGACACGCTGGTATGTGAGGAGGTGAGAGGGCAGGTACCACTGACATCACAAGACAGCAAAAGAATCAGAAATGAAAGGGTATCTTGTATGATGAGCAACATTAAAATCATCTGCTCTGATTGAGGAGTCAAGCTGGAGTGTGTCAGCCCTGGAATCTGGCAAACAAAATTTTTAGATATCTTGATTTAATCCACAGGAAAAACCTGCTCTGGCCCAGCAAGCACCGAGGACTCACAATATGAGGCCCACAGCAATTCCTCTTGTCTTTCTGCAAACGCAACCAAAAAGGGAAATTTCCTTTATTTAATTTGATGGTCTGTACAAACAATCGAGTCTTTCATGCAAATCCAGTGTTCACTAGGGACTGTTTCCAAAGCAGTCAAGTGTGATGTTGGCTGCTATGGATACAATAAGTTCAGTCACTGCAGCAGCCATGAATTCTCCCACAACACAAATAAAATTTAAGAGACCACTGTGTCATCTGATTCAAGTATTTGCCAAGCCCAATAAGGTCTGCAGCTAGGGAAAGAACGTCATGAAAGATTGTCACAACAGAAAATAATCTAAACCTCTACCTGTGGTCATCAATTAAGGAAAACAGAGAATAGAAAATAGGAGCTTAAAGACAGCTTTTGCAGCTGGAAGTAAGAATAAAACCTAAATGGGAAAGAAAACTTTCTGGCAGCTAGCAGTAATTTCTCGGCTATGGAAACTAGTAATAGTCACTAAAGAAAGTGGTTGGTTTTCTTGGAAACCACAATGGGAATGGTGTCAAAGTGTTAGTGGGTTTACTGTTATCTCCATACCAGGAATTCTGACAGGGTGTATTTTTTACCATTAGATTAGTGGTAAGCAAAAATCTATAAAGTGCTTTGTATCCTGCAGTTTTGTCAGGAGTTATCAGAATGATACTGGCTACACGAGCCTCATTTGGACTTCCCATCAATTACCAAGGTAATGGGTGATGCCATGGAGACACAGTATGTGTGCTGGAATGATATAGCAGACTCTGAGGGGGACTGGGACACATCCACTAGCATTGCTTTTAAAATAAATATAGACCTGAAAAGTCTGGGTATACCTCAGTGTGTAGAATTAAATGGCTGGTGAAGTGACTGGTATGTTATTTCCTTGCCCCTGTATGGGTGAATCAATTGGCCCTGACTGCATCTGTGCTGCAGATGGTAGCTTTACTAGATTGATCCATTCACACAGCACATGGTAACGAGCTCTGTGAGAACAGAAGGGGAGCACTGAAGCTGGAGTCCACATGGCATCCATCCACAGTCATCGTAGGTTATAAGGTTGTTATCCCAGCCCGCCAGGTAGCCTGCAGTTACAGGCCCACATGGCTGACCCGTTTCTTAGGGTTGTTAAACTTTCAGCTCAGAAACCAAGTCTCGTTTCATCCTTCACCTTAATTATAAAGAGTAGTTTCTCAAAAAGGTATTCTCAGCTTAGCCAGAAGAATCATCTGAGCTTAGTGCAAAGCTTAGTGGAATCCAAGTATTTCCAAAGGTATCTAAACACTCTACCCTTTCCCCAGATGTCAGGTATCTAGCAGTGAGACCTTCCTAGGAGGCCTGAACTTCCAACGCACAATTGAGGAGATGTCACAGGGACAGTTTTCCCCCAAAGCAATAGCTTGTACCATCAATACAACCTTCAGCAATGTGCAGCAGATCTGCCCTTAAAACTCACCACATCATTTTTGTCATTGTCCCACTTGAAGTTAATAACTTTCTACTCACTTGAAAAAGCCACCAAGTAAAGCTTCTGATTCTTGTTAAAGGCAGACGGCTTTTCCGGTTCCAGATAAAGTCTGCCTAAGACACCAGAGAAGAAACAGCTGCCTCTGGTCATCCACACAGCATGTGTATTGAAGGGCAGTTGCCTCGTAGCACTGATCTGTTTGGAGTTTTACACAATGCCTGTCCACATGCGTACACATTCAGATCTCCGATAGCTTAATAAAAGTGGACAAAGCAACATGGATTTCCTTGCAGCTATGAAAGCAAATTTCTAAAATTGAAGGGACTGGCTTAATCTGGAGCTGCCTGACTGCATAGCTAACAGCTTGGCAATTAGAGAGCTACCAGGATTCATTTGTACGTGTGGGCAGGCAACTAAATCAGCCAATTTTCAACATGCATGAACACTGCTCTGTCCGTTGGCTCCGTCGTGGCTGGCTGCTGTCGTAGCAAAACACTTTGTGCCAGCTGAAAGATGCTGGTGTCTCCTAAACCCTTTTTCATTCTGCTTTACCTGAAAACACAGCACGGTTGATATGTGGAATTGCACTAGGGAAAGTCACTGCGGACAGGGCGTGACCCACACGTTCGTAATGAAACTTTCTGTGGTGCGGGGTCTCTCTCAAAGCAGCTGACATCCCAAAGCTGCTGATTTTTTTTTTCCTCAGATCGGGACAGATCTGGGTAGCACTTACGCAATTCATTAGCCATCAAGATTCCGTATGGAGCTGGTTAGCAGCTGAAATGGTGTAGCTGTTGCTGTCAGCGTTTCCTGGCAGTGGGACAGGGGCCAGCTGCTCAGCCAGCCCTGTTGCTAACAGACAAGCCCGGTTAGCTGGTATTGTACCTCCTGTCAAAGGCAATTGCTTTGTTATTCTATTGAGTCCATCAGTTGGCCAGGGAGAAAATCACAAAAAAATACAAAATGCGAAACAAAAAAACCTGAAAACCGGTATTTAGCATATATGAAAGTGACATTCATACACCCTTGCTGTTAAGACAAGACATGAAAATCCTGCAAAATTGTGTGAGAATTTATTTTTTTACCTTATTACAGGTCTTAGTTTCATACAAATACTTTCAACTTATTATGCAAATTAAAATTCTTTTTGATTGAAGTGAAATCAACAGTACAGTTATGTTCATTTGTGGCCGAGACTTAAATGTCAAGGACAAATGGGAAGTATAATAAACACAACAATTTCAAAAAAATCTAATTAACTGTCTTAGTTCACTGCCTTTCTCATTTAGAGAGCTTCTATTATTCTGATGCCTTTGATTAAGCTCTTTCGGAAAAACCCAGAGAGCTCCAGCTGTCTATCATAATTGATGAGCTCAGCTAATTGCATCATACTAGCCAGTGCCCTTCATCAGATAGTCAAGACTTTCATGAGCATTCGTTTAGTGCCTGCAGACTTGACATTAACAAATTAAGCTGTCAGGAATACAGGTGGCATAGTGCAATCAGAATTTATTCCTCCTTCTTTCTTACTGGGCCATTCAGGAAAAGTAATTTTAGCATCCAAAACCAATAAGCTAAGACAGAGCACATTCACAGCTCCTTCCACTTAAATGTAAATCAGTACAAGAGAAACCAAGGATTTGAAAAATTCCCCATCAGATCGTATGGCGATAGGTGTGGTACAAAAACCTAGACTTATACATGTTCTGAATCTGCCTTGCTGAACCGTTCATGTTACAGGGCAACATTTCTCTTTCCCATCACAGTAGAGAAGTTTTGGACTGCATTTTAGGCTTCCTCTGCAAGCCAACTAAGGGTGTTTTCAAGCACTGCTGGCCCACAGCAATTTTAAAACTTGTGCAACATTTAAAAAGAGCATGACTGAGCAGACAGAGCCGGTTGGTGTTGGGAGGCTCTCCTATGGGACATGCAGGGTTGGAAAAGATTGTTCTTGGAAGTCCAAACTGCTATCTCTCTGCTACATCTAGCACAAGGGGATATGTCAGGGAAAGTTCAGAGATCAGTGGAGACTATAAAACCCACCTAACTTGCCAGAAAACAAGCTGCACCGAGTGCTTTGCTGCCCTGGTTAGACTGCTAGTGTTCTCAGTACTACTTCATTTAGCTGTTAGATTACGATTTTGCCGTCAACTGTAGGTGACATGCTCCTTTCTGGCCACCAGCATGCCTTTGGAGTGTGTAGGACAAACTTGAAGAGATCTGAGACAATTTCTCCTTTGTGCTGACCGTGCAGGATACATGGGAAGCATTTTGGCAGTGAACTGGAATATCTACTTCTGTGTGACTTCATATCCAAGGCTAAGTTAAGCACTATCGGATTCGGGAGAGTTGTTAGCCAGTTTTCCAGGGTCTGGGGTTTTGGGTGGGGTTTTTTTTTCCAATTTTGGAAAGCTCTTTTATGGGGACTTCTAGAGGGGATGTAAAGTTCAGTGTGGATTTTGATGCAACTTGGTTTTTTTAACCAATGTTCCGTTATTATGATCAAACAATGACTGATGAGGAAGGGTGGGGAAGNACTACTAAGAAGTTAAAAGTTCCTACTTGGAAAAAAAAAAAAAAAAAAGAGATATGCAACATGAATCAGACAAACAAGCTGGGAGAGAAAGGGAAATGTCTGAGGACTCCAGATGGAGAGGAAAGTGGTCAGTACAGGTCAAAGCATAATGCAATGGGAAATGCTGCACTGCGTAGGAATGCAATAATTAAATATGCCAGTTTATCAGGGTGTGAGTACCAAAACCAGGTTGAGGATGAGTGATTAGAAATAAAGCAATCAGGCTTTTTTTTGCTTTCATGTTCTTTGTTGTTGCTGTTAGAATAAACTCCTCCTGACTTTACCAGGAAGAGCAGCTAGTCCCGTGTGCCCAGCATTTCAGTGAAGGACCCAAGCTAAAATCAAGGAGAGGAATCATTAGACTAAGAGGGCAGCCTCATGAAGGAACTGTTGTAGCTTTGAGGACTGTCCAATATAGGAATTTTCACAGGCAGTTAAGGACACAAATTAAATCATGAAGGATTAACAAATGAAGAAGTATCTTTCTGGAGATTTGGAGAAGATTTGCAAGAATAGCAAAAGGAAAAAACATAAGGAAACTTGAGGCTGGGATAGGCCTCCACTTTAAGGGAAGGATTTATCTGAACTGCTTCATTATTCACCTATCATTAGTCTGTACATGGTTGAACTGTGCAAAATTATTTATCTTTCCCTAAGTAATCTTTTTTCAGAAGTAAATGAGTACACAATTAACAGCAGAAAAAAATCCACTCTCCACATACTAGACTTTTTGTATTATGCCGGAGCGCCCAGTGATGATTTGTGTCTTCACTAATACCCAGTGCAAATTCGGTAATTATAAGACATTGGTTTCCCTATCTGCCTGTAAATAAGGTCAAAATATGTGTCTGTCTAACAATTAATCTCTACCCTGTTAGTCTGAATTTGAAGCCTATTCCTATCAATTTCAAAAGAAGCTGTTGACACTTCATTAGTCAGGGCCATCCACTCTCTTCTGTATGATGTTTTGCTGTTATCAATAAGATCTATCAATAACCCCAATAAACACATTCTTGCTGTGCTACAGTGCCACGTCTTTCTCCATTAATGTATCTACTGATATTAAGCATCATCATCAACTAGGAGCAAAATATGGTTTTCCTGTTGCCTCCTAATCATATTCCCTCCAGACTCAGACAAACCTACAGGTGTATTTGATAAAATCAGGGACACTTCCATTGTAGAAATAACATTTTATGAAATTTCTCACTTAACATTTTATTTTGTTCTAGCAGAAGGCATCACTTTCCTGGCTATAACAGACTGAACTGATTTGTCTTGGCTTATTTTGTCTTAAAAGATAAGCAGACATGCCAAGAACTTATATGGGAGACCATCTGGAAATATCAGGTGCTGGATGTGCAAGCCAAGGTGTGAGAGCCAAACACTGGGTCACAAGAAACTGAATGATTGGAATATTACATTGGTCCTCTTGCCACAGCTGAGATAGCTTGAGAGCTGTAACAGGAAAGGAAAAGATTCAACCGTTTGTCCACAGAAGAAAGGAAGCACAGTCTCCATCCATGCAAATATCCCCTCACCCTCATCTCTCCAGCACCACCTCCTCTAGTCCACTCTAATTCATTTTTTAAGACCACTAAGACTTTGCTATTTATGCAACACTACGTGTGATGGTGTTTTCTTCTCTCATGCACCCTTCTGCAACAGGAGTTGAGCTAGCAACACCTCTTACCACCCTCTGAGTAATTTGTGTAGAGAAGCTGTCTCAGAAGCAGACAGAACCTTAGGATCCGTAAGGAATGAAGCAGATAATATCATTAATGGTAGTATAGCACCTCTATAATTCAGGCTATTCAACAGGAATAAAGACATCAAGAGTACCAAGGGGTTCAGATATGGGTGACAAAAATGACCAGAAGTACTGAAAACTTTAATATTAAAAAGGTATGAAAATGGTGTTATTGCTTATTGATTACCACTGGGGAGAGGATACTGCATTGGGAAAACCACTGTTCTAAATCTGACTGACTTTAGCAACGAGCATAGATTGGATTTTTCAACTAAGTTATCCAGTATTACATGATGTTGTGGTTCATTTCTAGTCTTACAAGGTCTAATACAGTTCCCAAGGACAATGCAGGATAGGTAGCTGTTTACCTGTTGCACTCTGAAGGTGAAAATCTTGAGAAATCTTTCTCAGTAAACAAGCTTGCTTTTAATATTCAGTACTAAAGAATAATGGCATTTTCATCAGACTTGCAAGATTTTGGTATGCTTAATTGAAGAGTTTTACAGAGGAAAAAACTGTGCAGTAACAAGTATCAAGGCAGAAGAGAAACACTATGAGGTTAGTTGAAAGCAGCTTGGAATCAGCCAGATCCCAGTGTTGCCAGTAACTAATAACATGAAGAATGAGAGTTGCTGGCTTTAAAGTGCTGTCATTTGGGAAATTCATTAGGTGATGCCCTTAACTAGTACAGCAAAGAAGCAAAGAACATACATGTGCTTCCTTGCACCAGATCTACAACTTGAAGGCTCTGAAGGTATGCTGTCCTTGAACCATACAGCATAAATTTTATCTTCTACCTACAAACTTAGACTTTTCCTAGTATGACATAATCCAAAACACATGAAATAAGCTAACAAAACTGCCATTTTTCTTTCATAACTGAGAGTTTATTAGTATATCTCTTTGGCACAAACTGTGACAGACAAATTATTGCTTGTTGCCCCTCAATTGACATAGGTTTCTATTACAGATTGTAGATTGCTAATTCATTTGATGATACATAGATATGCTGCCAACATCTTCTAACCTTTACAAAGGTACTTTGAACACTGGCTCCAAAACATTTTGGATCACAACCATCAGTCATCTGTTGACATTTCCATTGGACCACCATGCAACATTATCAAATGTTTAACTGGTAACACTTGGCACTAAAGCTCGACAGACTGCTTGCAGATCTCCCACTGGGACATGACAAACCACCAGGGGCCCACACACAACAGCTTGAGATTGGTTAATTTGGAATATGTTATTTGTAATAAGCCTTCCACTGGATTCTTCCTTTTGTCTTTCACTAATCCTACTGTCTATCACAGTGAATCAAAACCAAATGTTAAAGACGGCGGAAAGAACTCATAAAAAGAACAGAAGATGATACTGTGAAAACAGAAGGAGAAACTCCTGTTTCTGCACTCTGCCATATTGAAGAAGTCCTGTTCCAAATCTGAGACTGCTCATGTAACACACCCACATCATCTCTGCCAAGGAAGAAAAAAATGGAAGTCCATCACAGCATAAATTTACCTTCAGAAGTTTGTGGGTTTATGAGCACCCTATGAACCATTTCAATTTTTCTGAATTTCTACACAAATCTGCAGTTTTTGAAAAGGAATACAATATTTTAAAAGATTTAAAGTTAAATGCAGGAAACAGATTTTGTAAGCAGTTGGTTTTTAGCAAGGTATTTCACTGTACAGCAATATTTAGGGAAATTAAGATATATATAATATTTTCTGCTCAAAAGATTTTGGTTATAATTTTTCTGGTATGGGACTAATATATTTGAGGTGAGATTTAGATCCTGTGATCTGTAATGAACTGTGTCTTCCTTGATTTTTTGTCTTTCATAAGAATAAATTATTTATTATTTAATAATTCTGCCATTTGAAGTTATCTGTATTTCCTTCCCTGTATAGATTCATAACATGAGATTTTCCAGATTTTTAATGCCTTAGGCCATTCTGAGATGTTTTAAGGATCTGATTTCCCGTAGACATTTAACAGACATCTTCCTCCTTTTAAGACTTTGATCTTGAGATTAATTAACATCTTCCCTCTTTCAAAGTGCTCTAAATTAGCATTGTGAACTCTTTTACAGGAATATGAATATCTTTGCTCCAATTTTACATGAAGAGATGTGATGGGTAACAATGTTGTTTTCACTTGGTGACTTTTGCCCATTTCAAGAATGGTGTTTTCTTTTGTCTGCAAATGTGTTTGAGGGGTTTTGCATTATTAATAACCTACTAGGCGGGACACCTTCATGATACACTGAGGTTCATTTTCTTACCTGCTACATATGTGCAATAAAAATCAGGCTTTACTTGAAGAATTTGTAATCTAAGCATCCTTAATGATATTTCTCATGGTATTTCTTGCTCTGGTAAAGCAGATGCATACTTGAAGAAGAAAGTCCCTCAATGGCATGTCCAGGGTGCAGATGGTCAGTTCACTGCGCTGAGCAAGGCTCATGAAGCTCACAGTTGCTCTGGTTGACTATATCTCATTCAGCACCTCATTCACAAGACTTCCATATTCACCACTGTGGCAGGCAAAACAGTCTTGACACAGGGCATTTCACATAATTTATTTTAGTAGAAATAAGTAAAAAGAAATGTCTAATCACTTGTTTAGGTATTGAGAAATGAGCGAGAAAACAAATAAACACTCAGAGAAATACCTTCCTTCCCTCTTCCCAGGCTCAACTTCCATCCAACACCTTCCTAACCCCTTCCTAACCTAAACCCTCAAGGCTGTCCCTGACCTGCATGGGTCACACACAGGCTGCACTCTCTCAGGGTGTCTCTGCCCTCGTGTGGGTCACCCTCAGCTGGGCACCCTACCCAGCAACAAGTTTGTCCTTCTAAGGCTGCATCACCAGCAATCTCCCCAGCAATGTCCCCTACCACTTCTCCTCCACTTTGTTTCTCAAAATGCATCTCTTGACATTTCTCCTCATGACTCCCCTTTTTACATCCTCGTATCTTTCCTGTTGTGTGTCCTCAGTGCACCTACAAGTCTCTACTCCAGTATTTACTGCCCCAGCAACTACTGCCTTTTTTAGCATCTGTTGGAGCAGAGGAGCCACGTTTGGGGGTATTGTGTGTTGTTTCCATCCATTGTCAAGCCAGCTGGACCGGCCCAGGGCACCCTGCAGCTGCTGACCCCCAAATGCTGATATTGATTCCCAATACAACTACNTGGGGGTATTGTGTGTTGTTTCCATCCATTGTCAAGCCAGCTGGGCCGGCCCAGGGCACCCTGCAGCTGCTGACCCCCAAACGCTGGTATTGATTCCCAATACAACTACTTAGNATTCCCAATACAACTACTTAAGCCCAATTGTGCAAACACGTAAAGCCTGAACTCTTCAAAGTCATTATGTGACTTATACACATGATTGCAGGATCTTGACCTAAATTAAGTATGCATTAATACACTGTTTAACTTCCTTTCACCATCCCTGCAATAAAAAGACTTTTTAAAAAAATGAAATTTTAAGGGTTTAATAAGTCAATTAATTTTAATTCCTTGAATTAATTAAATTGTTGAAACTATGAATCACTCAACATAATAACTAGTACCTACCACTGGTCTCCAATTCCTCTTACATATTGATATGTCTTGTGACATACTCCCAGTCCTAAACTGTACCCCAACCACATCACTAAGCAGATGAAAAGACACAAAGAAACCTTATACACTCTTCAAATCACCTTTTTGAAAGGAGCTCTTTTAAGGAGTCTTCTATTCTGAAATTTTATTTTCTGAAATTTTCCCAAAATGTTCTGGAAGGAATCCTGTTCTTCATCATTGCAACGCGATCCAGAAAAAAAAAAAAAAAGGCACAAACAATTGTAGAAAAACAGGGCTACACCTTATTTTTGTTCCACTATAATTAGAAGTCTTGCTCTCCAGAGCCAAAACCATAACAGCTAATGACTTCCTAGGAAAACTAAAGCTCACAGAGCTAAGAAAACCCTCAAGAAGCCATTTAACACAGTCCTAAACCTGAAACAATTTCAGATTTATCCTTCGTTAACTTTCTCTCTTTGGTGGATATTGAACCAAGGATCTCCCATATCTTCCTCTCACACCTATTGTCTTTAAAATTACATCTCATTTTCTGCCTTTACCTTTCAGCTTTCATCTCAGTATGTTCTTCCTGTGCTCAGATGTAGTCTCAGTTTTCACTTCCCGCACGTTTCTTTCTTGAGCTTCAGGTTCAGAAAGAGCTCACAGTTTGGCCAAATCTTCTTGTCTTTCCTGTCTTTCTGGTTCATGTCATTTCTTTACAGACCACTTACTTTCTTCAATTCCTTTTTCTACTAGGCAAGAGAACTTCCCTCCCAAGTCTCTGAATTTGTTGAAGATTGACTGCCAGAAACATGTAGATTTGATTTTCCTGTTCTTCCCATCCAAAGGCTTACAAACCTTAAGTAACTGTTCCCCAAGTTATCTTTCTCTGTTGGCTTGTCGACAGTTTGTCCCTAATGCCTGGGCACAGATGTAGAAGACTCTCTGGTGGTTGCTTTTTCCAAAAAAGAAGTACCCAAAAATTTGTCTCACAAATATTCCAGTAATTTGCTGAACAATTCACCAGATAGTTAAAAATCTCCATTGCCACCACACAAGTGGTGATTCTGTCACTTACTGTCAAGATGTTTTATTCTCTTTCTTGCCCCTGCTTTAATACTATCTCTACACCTCAAACTTGTCCCTATAGAAGGAGGCCTAATGGAAACCTCATAGGGTCCCTGCCTGGGGCCTCCCTGGTATTCTGCTCCCTGAACCTTCAAACCTGCTCCAGGTTGTTCCCAGGAATGCCATTAGCAGAAAGGGATAGAAAAGCCCTGGCAGCCCTCAATAACATCCCACCCTTAGGCTCCCGGAAGGCAGTGTGCTTGCCACCGTATCAGGTCCAGGTAACAGAGAGATGTTTCCATTGTTCTCAGGACAGAATTACCCACAACCACCATTGCCATCTTTTACTTCCTCCTCCAAACCTTGGTCCTGAACCTCATAGCCTTGGGTCGCACAGCTTTTTCTTCTTTACTGGTATAATATGTTGTCCCACAAGCTTGAGTCACCTTGTCTGTTCAGCTACACCATTTCTGAAACAGGCAGAGTTTCTTGGTGGCTAACTTCTTTATAGTTCCTATGTAACATCTGTACAGCATTTATGGGCCCAAAGCTGTGCCTACAGATGTGGAGAAGTTAACAGATCACCAAAATGCTTTATTTTACTCTTAATCCTCTACTGACTGCTTCCTTTGTTCATATAATTTCTTCAATCAGATAGGACAGGGGGGAGGGAGGAAGAAAGAAGGAATCTGTTCCCAGAATGAAGCCCAATAAGGCAATTTACTTAATTCTTAAGAATTAAGAATGAAGTCTGCCAGGCCAATGATGCTACAAACCCCAGCACACAGGACAGCTGAGGGATGAGGTGCTGACCGCTTAGCTGCAACGGTGTTTAATTATACCCTGACTTTTTCCCAAACCCTAGCAAGGGTTACTGCGTTGTCTTTTTGAGATTGTAGTCATAAAATTAAGTCAGCTGTGGGCAAAATATTCAGCTCACTTTCATACACACACTGCAAGCCTTGTTACCAGGGCCTCACAAAGCATCTCTTGAAAAAGGAGTACAAGATGCTCTTTGTAAATAAAAGTTCATGAGTCTGAGTAATGAAGTCATTTTCCAAAATCGCAGTGAACGATATTCTTTTTCACAAGCCGACGAAGCTGAGAGGTGGGCTTGAGGGAAAGGATCTGAATGAAGCATGTTAGAGAAACCACTTAGCCCTATTAGCCCATGGCACAGCCAGGCTGTGTCCCTCCTCCTCCTCCTCCTCCTCCTCCTCCTCCCTCTCCTCCTCCTCCTGCCCACAGCCTCCCCTTCCCCATGCCAAAATAAAAGGTTGGTCTAGCCGTTTTTTTAATGTTTGGCACCTTTCTGCCTTTCACTGAATAAACTGGAGATGTTAAAAAAAAAAACCACAAACAATCATGAGAGTCAATGCTTCGTGTGGAGCAGTCGGATGGAGTTGGTGGGGGGGAGCGGGGTGGCGGGGGGGCGGAAAGGGTGACCTCACTTTCTGAATGGTAAAGTTTGAGTGGGAGGGTCTCGACACGAAAGGTAAAAAAGGGAACGATGTGAACATGTGAAGGAAGCCAGAGCACCAAGCAGAGCGTCAGTCTGTATCCTGACAGGGGGAGATAAGGTGGCTGGGGAGCCAGCGATGTTTTCCTGGAATACAATCTCTGTTTGACACTCTCTGCTTAAGCACTGCCCATCTGTATGTTATTGAGCTGGAGCCTCTGGGGAAAAAGAGGAGCCACAGGCACAGAGAGTGAACGAGGGAGGCAGCAAAAACGCTTTTCTTCCCTCCTTTTCCTTTTTTTTCCTTTTTTTTTCTTTTTTTTTTTCTCTTTTAAATCAGGATCTGGTTAGTCTGCCTTGAAGTGCCACATCTGGAAACTGAATGCTGAAAGAAAGTTAAAATAACTGAGGCACCACTAAGCCAAGGGGGGCTGATTGCAGAAGAGGGTAAACAATTACTGAGACGCTAGAAGACCACTGCTGGATGTAAGGGGAGGAAATGGCTTTGATCTCCGCCTGGCCCCTCGTTTCTCCTATATTATTCTTTTTGAGATGCTTCTCCTCCAGCGCAGCCTCGAGTGAGGGAGGCGTTTTTCAGTTTGACTTTGAAGGTAGCTCAGCGGTCAGCACGCAAGAAGCCACTGTTATCAGAGGGCAGCAGCAGGCAGTAGCTACTGGAAGTTGGGTGCCTTTCGCTGAGGTACAGTAACTCCCTTCTCTCTCTAGTGTCTGCACTTTTCTGCTTTCGTCTGTCTGTGTTGAAGCTCCCATCTGGTTAACGTTAGCTTAATCATTCATCCTTAAAGCGATACCGGAGAATTTTTTTGCGGGGGGTCTGAGACGTTGCATTTCGGGACTGGAGAGATAGAGTTCAGACTTCAAAATGTACATATGCCCTGCCTGCTGTGAGCAGACAGCTGCTGTACTTTGCAGTGAGGCTGGCTTAGCACGTCTCCAACTTTCCTGCCAACATAACTAAACAGGCCTGTCCAAACAGCGCTATTTTATAAGGGTTAATTGTCACAACACTTTTCTGCTTGCCTTGTTGTAGTTCCTGCAATTGTAACTCATTTAAGCTTCCAGAAAGAGTCTGTCTTTTGGTGGCAAACACTGTACTGTAGAAGTTTGGGGTTTTGTCTCTGAATGCCACAATCCGAAGTTCCTTTTCGCGATGAGAGCAGGGATAATAAATCAAATGCGTGTAGGGAACAGCCTGCAGAGAAAACACCTGCAGAGATTTTAAGACTTCCAAAAAATATGAGGTTGGGATTAGTGACAAATGAACTTAGGGAGATCTGAGAAGCAATTTGATGGTGGAAAATTTTCCTGCAACCCCTGTGTTTTGGGATTGGTTGATACTCCTCATTCTAGCTAGGCTGTGTGGGGAATGGACTACTCAAAAATACAGCTTGAGAAAACAATAAATTACTCCAACATACACTGGGAGAGGGGGACAGTAATGTCTCATGCGTGGGAGACGCAAAGTAGGAGGCAAATTGAGTTACATAAGGTCATGGGAAGGGAAAGACTAGTTCTTCTAGAATAATATCCAAAAATGAGGTGAGATCAGCACAGCCGTGTCACTATGACAATACCAAGATTGCAATCTCTGATATCACAAGGCTAATTTTCCCCCCTACACTCCAATTGCCAGAACTAACAGCCGTGGAAATAAGTGCACAAGCCCTTGAGCCAGCTGGGGTTACCATGGGGCTGGGCAGAGCTGGACCCCTGCTGCAGCAGCTCCAAGCAGCTGGCCAGCCTCGGGAAACGCCTCCCCACACTGCCAGGGACTCGGCACGAAACGTGACCCGTGTGAGAAAACTGGAGGCTAAACCCCGCTCTGCTCAGAGCACAGGGGCTCTCGGGAGCCATCCCGGGCTTGGATAGGCTCCATGACGTAGGATGTCTTCTCCCTTGGCCTGGGATCAGCCCTGGGAAGCTGCATTGCCACCTGTTGCTTACAACATGGAAAGTCCCTCAATGAAATGCCTGATTTAAGAGCCGGATGGGTTTTGTAGCTGCTTTTCACGGGGTAATGAACATAAGTGAATATTAGCCTTTCTCAATATGATTATGTAGCATGGCTTTCCCAAAGACACAGTTCACATTGTTTTACTTTAATATAATAGACTTTACCTTAGGAAAGTGCTGTGAGATATATTGGACACTGCAGAGGAGTGAAATTTTAGTCTCCTTTTCCTATTTCAGTCCTCCTTGAAGTTTCATTTGTACAGTCTAATCTAATAGACTAACTAACCAGTGTTTGCTGTGGCAGTTTACTTCAGCCCCTGAAATTGCAGCATTTAGACTCTGGAACCCATGTTACAAATGAATGATGCTGCCTGCTGTCGTCACACCAAGGCCCTTGGCTGCAGGATGTTGTGGTTTCATGAGTAAAGAGCCAGGATTTCATGCCTCTTTGCTAGCTGCAGATTCACCTTAGTATTGCCTTTCAGGGCCCACCTCCATGGCAATTTCCAAGGAGGCCCAATAGGATGCTTTTTTGGGATAGGGCTGATCGCTTTGCAACAGTAACAACCTGCTTACCCGTTGATCCACATATGTAGCTGCTAACAGGAGCTGTGGAGACGGCTCTAAGCCCAGAGGTTGATGTAGAGGCCAGAGAGTGATGGTCTGGTAGTCTCTCAGCCAAGGAAGGAACTTTTCCTTTGGTCCTAATAGAGCTTCCCCCTCCCACAGCCCACCTCCCCTCCCGTGGCCCCGGGAACAGGGTTTATCCCAGGAGGTTTGAATTAGCATCTTTCGAAGCCTGAGTTCTTAACCCGCAGCTCACAGTGAACCACAGAGTAAACTCCCTTACACAGCGCGGTTTGATTCAGCTCCTTCATCTAAATATTGACTCAGGCCTATAGCTCTCCCGAGCAGACAGAGGCTGTTAGTCACATTGAATAATGCCAAATTATACAAAGGGGGCAGATTTACAAGGCAGAGTTACAAAGCCACGGATGGGGCTTCGTGGTGGACTGTGGTGCCAGTCAACCACGATGTGAAACACACCACTGTAAAGCCGGAGCACAGATCAGCACAGACAGAAATCACAATGTTTCTGTGTGCGGGGCAGGTGCTGGTCAGCATTTGCCCCACACATGATTCTGCTCTACACAACATCTTCAGAAATCTGCAAGGACTGAAACAGTGCTGGTAGGAGTTTCCAAACTATAACTGATGGGATGCTTTTAAATCTTGGTAAGAGCTTGATATTAAGAACTTACAGAAGAACAGGAGACCCCAATTAATATAAATGCATGTTAATGAATATTTCTCAGTTTTCCACTTCTCTTTCTTTCCCATGTTTGGCAACCTGAAACTGAGAGGAAGTGGGAGAAGTGGTTTAAATATTCAGAATTAATGTTAACGTGTAGCTTTTCTGTGCCTTGGATTTGAATGAAAGCCTCTTGATGGCAGAGAGAAGAGGAATAACTTACATTTTCAATACTATGCTAATATACTGTACTCACTCACAGAGCAGATCATGGGTTTGAGTTGGACCTCAGCAACATCTAGTAGCTTGGTGCCCTGGTTGTTAATCAATATATGATCCAGTACACCTAAATTAGGCACATAAACTGTGCCTAAACTTTTTGAATCCAAATCAGGCACTGTCTTCAAGTATAAACCCAAATTCACCATACAGTAATGGAGACATCAGGTTTTCTAAACCTCTAATTCCTAGCTGTCTTCCCTGGAGGCCATCAAAGGAGCCTCTTCCTCTGTAGGACTATGTTGAGTACTCACATCATGACAGATTTAGTAATCAGCTAAAGGCTGGGGCACAAAATGTAGGTGTTTAAATTAACTGGACTAGATTCCACCCAATGAAATGTCATGTTACGTGCATAATGAGCACTGGTAGTCACCATCATGGAATAATGTATCTAGCTCACTGCCTCTGTTTCAAGAATGTTTATAGATTGATGAAAAAGATTCAGAAAAGTATTATGAGAGGTCTTACAATGTTAGGAATCAGAAGAGAGCTGAGACACTCTACAATCCAATCTGCTTAGCTCAGAGGGAGGTTAAGAAAAACCTTTGAACTTATTGTGTAAGCACATACACAGACGAAAAATAATAATAATAATAGGCTCGCTAGTGTAACAAAAGAAGGTCTCATTGTATGCAACAACTGGAAACCGAAGGTGACCCAGTTCAGACTACAAGTTAAGTTAGTTACAAATTTTCATTTCAAAGGTAATTAAGCACTGGAGACTTTATCCAGTTGTGTAGGATTGTCTATCAAGAAAGAAATCAATATGAAAAGCACTCTCAAGTACTCAGTTGCTTGTGTGTGCTATTTAGGATAAGTTCCTTGGCTCACAAAGACAATAAGGGGATGTGAGGGAGATGTTGCAGTGCCAAATCCCAGTTTGTATGGGGAGACAGTGAGAAAGAGAAAGACAGTGAGCACAAAGCACTGGATTCCAGCTCATCAGTATAACCCAACCGCAGTTGGTGGCATTAAGTCAGAGATCGACTTTTCCAAATAAGGATAGATTAAAATATTTCACAAGGAACATGCATCAGAGATGGAAGCAGAGGATTTAAAACTGACAGGCATATCAAACGAAAGCAAAGAAACAAGTGGCAAACATCAGAAATCTTTGGTTTGGGGTTCCACTCATTAGCTTGGACACAGCAGAAGCAAAGGGGGTGATGAGACACCTCCAGTTCCGGTGAGGCACAGAGTTCAAAACGAAAACCAGAAGTAACTCCTGAGAACAGTTATACCCCACTGTCAAATACATGCCTTTAAAATAAGAGGCAGGTCATACATTACCATTTGGGTCTGAAACTTGCCACTGTCAACATTTTCATTTATAAATTCCACTGACATGATGGCTTTATTTATACGGGTGTAGACTTTGTTCCTCGGTAGGAAGAAAGTTCCTTACAGTGTCTGAGGTGAGAAAAAACAATGGTACAAGACTTCAAATGCTAGAGAGTATGGCAAACAATGCCCTGTGATTCATGTTGTGCAGTCACTCACTTTAACACAAAATTAATGTAAGGTGACATCCAGAAAAAGACTCATTTCATTCTGATGTAAATGACTACATGAGGTCAAGAAAATAGCAAAGAGAGCCCTGTACAGGAGACAAGTGTGGGAAGGATTAGTGGAAAAAAGGGAAGACAGACATTCTATGGAGTCGCTTGCCAAGGAAGAAAAGATAATTTCAGATGTCCGCTATGGAAAGAAGAAGCAAAGCAAATAGTGGGAAAGGAGGCAAACTGAAGCAGGAAGAAGGCAAGGGAGAGGAAAAAAATAGAGCAAGAATGAGATAATCAAGAGCTCTAAGAGTGAAAAAAAAAAATGAAGTAGTTGGGACAGGGCATGAAGCCAATTCCCAGAGTGAAGGAAGGCATGATATTGTTGGACGGATGGAAGAGGAAAACTGTTTCCAGCATCATTGCTTTTGGCTCAGAGGAAAGGCAGAGAGGCTAAAGAAGTCCTTTAAAGGAAACAATTATCATAGTCAGGACAAAATTACTATAAAAGAAAGTAAGAGGCAGAATTTATCTGTTGGATCTTGCACAGTAAAATCACGTTTGGTAATCATTTTTTCCCACCAGCAGCTTCTACCAGCAGCTGCTGATCTAAATTTTCAAAAGCAAGGAAGAGTATTTGATGTGCTTTCTTTCTGGTTGTCTAAAGTGATAAGCAATAATTAGCACAAGACCTGTGATAAACTCACCTCTCTAAAATGACTCACATTAAATATATAAAAAGATAGCAATTGTAAGTCCCAGTCGCTCGTTAACAAAGACTTAAGCTATCGCCAAACCACCTTCACCCCTTCCCCCATAAAGGCTGGAACAGAAAGTCTTGCAGATTGTTTAGAGAAACCACAATTCGATTCTTACTTGTGGCATTAATCTGTTCAAAACAAGCTAGCACTAAAAGAAGAAGCAGAAGACCTAATCCTGAGGTGTGAGCCAAAAAGGGTTTTAGCTTGACAGAAGCCTTTATATTCTTTTAAGCTAATGGGAACTGCATCTACCTTTAAAAAGGCAGATCTTTAAATGAATTCATTTCAGACCCTTGAGGTTATGTTAGGTTAACTCCCATAATGGGCAATTTGGATTTCTAGCTGCTGGTTTTTTTCTGGTACAACAAGGTTATGTTCTGAGAAATGTCTATTAGTGGGGAGGAAGTTTTACTGCAGATGTTTGTGATTCCAGCTTAAGTTTCTCATCAAAGCTTTAATGAAAATCAGCTGCTTGGAGTCAAGCCACCAGACCCCAAACTTTTTAAATCATAGGAAGCTGAAGCAAATGGAAGCACAGGACAGAGCAGATGGATAGTAGGAAATGTTCTCCGTTTCGAGAAGGTGCATAAAGTATCCACCAGAACAATGCAATTTAAACGCCACTGCAGCGAGTTCCCACAAAGTTTTGGGCAAGTACCAGCAAAGTGCCCCAAAGCTTATTCAGGGCTGTGAAAACAAATAAAAGGCATTTCATGCCAGCTCTTATGCATGACATGGGAAGCAAGGAAGGAATTAGAAGTCCAGTTTTTCCAGGGGGCATGAGAAGCAGTAAAAGAATTGGTTTCTGAAGGAAAGCTTGTCCTGATTTAAACAGATAACAATTAGAGCTCCTAGTGTTCAAGAGATGTGTAAAATAGGTCTAGTTTCTGAGTAATATATAACCAGCCACTGGTAATTTACAATTTGCTTCTGGACTTAGGTTTCAAACACCAGACACCCTTGGTTTTTATATTTTAATTGGTCCTCTTGAATGTTTGGATCTGATCCCAGTTCATTTTCAGACACCACCATGAGCTGGGGATGTTTGGGTTATGCATCCTAATGCAAGATTCAACAATTGCTGAACAGTACTGTGTACAAAGCTGTTAGAGCTCCACAGTTTTTGAAATCTAATTCTTTGTCATTAAATGTTCTCAAAGAGATTTTCCTAACTATCGGTCAGGATACATGCAATGTGCCTTTGAACATACAAACAGATTGACTAAAATGCAGTAAATATGTTGTTGCTGTCTAGCTGTATTGTGCAATTCTTTAAATGGTCATTTTCTTAAAATAAATACTTCAGAAATACTGGAACTCCTTTTTTCTTTTAAGACAATCCAGCAAGAAACAGTGTTAAAACCCCAGCAGTCAAGAGTTACTAAGATACATAATATGACCCAAAGAATAATAGAGGGTTGTGAAAAATACTTTTGAAATTACTATTCCAAGTTTACAAGACCGTAAGAAGAATGAAAATGTTATTTTTTAAGTTATGACATGTGGAAGCCAGGGAGCATGGGAAGAACTGGCACAGTTGAATGTTAATTTGAAACATAATTTAATAATTACTGAATAAAAAGACCCTACCTGCATGAACAACTTCCAATGTGCTCTGTAAAAATAGCCATTTTAGCTGAAACTGTAAGGCTCTGAATCATTGTTTGACTCTGTCTCCCCAACAAAAACGAATAAAAACGAACTCATTCAACCTTTCACCATTGGCATCAGGTGGAAGAAAAAGCACACAGAACCGGATCATTTCTGGGCTGCGTTATACCCTGTTACCACCCTACAATGTATCCTGTTGCTGTTGTATGAAAGGCCGCCTGAGCAGCAAGAGATGAGCAGACTTCTTTTCTGCCAAGGCTAATGCAAGGCCAATACCTCCTAGGGTTTCCCACTGAGGTTTTCCACCTCTGAGTCTGGATGATAGCCTGTGGAGAGCCACAGAGAGTCTGCCGTTCATGACTCCCTTATGCTGTGCTCCCCTGCTCCTGGCTCCAGGGACCCTTCCTCGAAAGCACTCTGTGGAAGCAAGTATTTGTCCAGAGAAAATCTGCTCCAGTATCCAAAAAAGAAAAAATAAATAAATAAAAGAGCTGGCAGGGCAACACACAGCGCAGCCCTCCCTGCCCCACCTATTAAAATCCTACATACCAAGGTGCCCCAGAAAAGCTAACACAGCCTGGCCCATTGAGGGTTGGCAAGGTCTCCGGAGCACCAGTACCTGGCCCAGATCCATTCAAGATGGGAGGTGGGCAGATGTTGAAGGTCAAGACATGGTTTAAAAGCAAAAGGGTTTTGTGTGCCGTACTCAGCTTTTTGCAGGTTTGTGGTTTTCTGTGGCTCCCTGCTTCCTGTCAATGGGGAGGATAGTCTGCAGAGGCTCTACATGGTCACTAAAGCACCAGCTAATTACTTTTAAGTCAGCTGGAAGCAGAGGTTTGAGCAAGGGATTTTTTGGAGGCATGAGCAAAGAGATTGAATGTTGGGGGTTTTTTTGATGCAGCTACTCTTTGCTCTCTTTGAGCCAACAAGCAACTAATTTCTTCATTATCAGACCATGCCTGTGATGAAATAATCCATGGATTGAGAAGTAGTGAGAGATCAGGGCAGGTTGTCCCTTCTCCCAAGCCCTGGGCTTTCCTCTCTCCTTTCAGAGCGCAGCCTCTGCCCACTTCCATGCTGGATGTTACAGCTTGTAGTACAAATTTAACCACACTGAGCTATTTCCGTTCCATCACTCGCATTTGCAAAGCACTGGCGCTATCAAGGGGGAAATCGTGGAGGGAGAACAGCCCAGAAAGATGGCACCTTCTCATCAGCCATACCAAACAGCTTCCTCTTTTGTCCACACTTGGGCCACTCTTGGGATGGAGTGATGGATGAAAGCTTTTTCTACTGATCTTTCAAGTTTTTCACACTGTGGCTTGTGTTTCGTGCTAACAGGTTTTTAAATTGATGCCTTGGCTATTGGTCAAGTAGATCACTATACGTCCAACACAAACCAGTAAATACTAGAAACCTGGGATGGGGGGAAATTGCTGCAAAAGGGAAATCAAAGGAAGCTTCAGATTTACCATCTCAGTTTTAGCAGTGTCCCACGAGCACAGTTGTACCTGCTTTAAAAGCCACTTTTATTTTTTATCCCTTGAAAATTTTTGTCTCTATCTGGAAATCTCTCAGGGAGTGCTGTAGTTTGTCAGCCAATTAAGTCTCACTTATCTGGGAGACTCAAGAGGAGAAAGTATGACTCAGAACCCACATCTCATGTGAGTGTTTTGTGGGGACTGGGTGGAGGGTGGTTAATGAGGAAACAACGCAAAATTATTTATTCTTTTTCCTGTAAATTGTTCTCCTTGTATAAATTTGGCATTTTGTTTGAAAGAGAAAAATCAAATAGCTACCTTTCCAACTGCAGATTTTCTATTTCCAACAGTGAGCATCTATAACAGTAAGTTTTTTACTCAGTGGCTGTAGTAATAAGTACATTAGAGCAGAGGCTGGTATTAATCTCTAATCCTTAGCCAGCTTGCAGACAGCTAAAACATTTTAGCCCTCCCCCTTTTTGGAGAGGAATGCCTTTTAAGCAGAGGCTTTGTCTTTCCCACTGTATATGGAAAAAATGACTATGTGCTTCTATGGAGAATGCCTAGCTGAGAAATGTTTATGTTGGATCCAACCCCATCTCTGTTGCTGAATGGCATTTTGTTTTCCACTTGGACTGGGGAAGGGGTAACAGTCTGGAAACATTTTCAACACAGGAAATTTTTTTAAAATTAAATACAATTACTTAGTCAAGGTAATAGATCCTGTTGTTGCTCTGCATAAAGTCATCTGGCTTTCAGCTATTGCTTTTTTTTGCGGGAGCCACTGTTACTGTGTCACTGATACAATGGAGGCATGCACAATTCCACTCAGGGAACAAGAATACGGAGTGACAGTGGACTGAGGAAGGGAGGTTCCTTGTCATTGTTGCCTGTTGCCCATGCCCTGTTTTGCTTATTGGTTTCAGGATTACCCATGTGCAATTAGCCATATTCACTCTCCCTCCGACTCCTAACTCTACTATGCAACAGGAAGAAATAGAGGTAACTTTTGTTGTGCATCTCCCCCACCAGCAGGATTTCACCTAAAATTGGAGCAACTAGTTTCAGTCTTGCTAGTTTTAGTTTTAGCAATCTCTGAGCTTTGTCTAAAACTTCAGGAAGACGGTTTCCATCAGCATCATAATCTGTTCTTTATTATCACCAAAAAACTTTTCTATTTTGGAAGGTGATGATTTGGTAGCTCCTCAGGTGATACATAAATATTCCCAATTGTCAGGGATAATTCAGCAAGTGAAGTTTTCAAATTAGGCTGTTATTAAGTCAGGGTCTTGTCCCATCTCCCTCAAGGCAATCACAATTTTTTCAGTAAATTCTGAGGACAGCCCAACCCCTTTGTATATATAAATGATGGAGATCTTATAGTGTTAAGTTGTTGCCTAACACAGCAACAGTTGGAAAACCAAACTAAATTCACTCATCAGGTATATTCTTTAGCAGCTGCAGACTGGCCAGACATGGTGTGCACGGCTCCAGACCAGCCATAGCACTGTGCTCTCAGGTGGGAACATCACTGGGGGTGACAGAAAGGACACTAGTAACAGCAAATAAGGCTTCATTTGTTTCATCAGTCATTGAACAGCTCATTTACTGAAAAAAGATCACAGATTCAAAACCAGTGTCACTGCTTTATTCTTTTATGAAGATTCGAATTACCAAGCTTCACAAAAACACACCACTGTAGCTTTAATGAGCATTTCATATCACTTCCCTAGAAAAAAACATTATTGTATTTATTTGCCCAGATGTATGGCAAACGCACCCAGTGAGGCTTTAATTGTTATTGAACCTATCTCATCTTAGAATTTAATTTAAAAAAATAAGAACTTGCAACAATATTAGGGGTTTCCACTGAATGACTGTTTCAGCAAGAAATAATTTGCTTTTACATTTGCAAGCTTAATAACAAAACAGAAAGCTTGTTATGGTGTAATTCATATAATTGCTTCAGTTTGTAATCTCATTAAATGCAAGTAGAACTGAGATACCTGTCATGATAAGTGGATAAAAAAAGATTACCAGCATTGTGCCCAAAACTCCTCACCAACTTCTGCTTAATTCCTAATTTGCAACATCAGTGGAGCACTGGAAGTAATAAATATTTCACAGTTAACAATGTCAGAAATTTAAGAGAACAATACAGGAATTTAATGCACTACACCAGGGTACTTATTATAAAACTATAATGAAAATTGATCTGGAGACTAATCTAAAAAATGTGTTCCTCTCAGAATTGTTTACAATTTTAAAAATAAGTTTGAAATTGCAAATGGCTAATTTGCATGAGGAGTCTGCCCTTGAAATGGTAAATACTATAGAGTGGCTTTTTGCATGCAGACAGTTCTCTAACAGCTGTAGTGTCTTATTAAATGGGGTAATTAACTGCCTAGTTATGATGTCACACACTGAATTAATTTCTCCAGTAATAATAGTTAGAATGTGACCTTTCTAGTTGAGAAGAATTTGATACTGTAGACCAGAGGTAATGAAGGCTTACAGAAATTATAAATAGAGCTTGGAGGCCCAAGGGGAAGCTGGTGAGCAAGATTGTTTGGTTTTAATTCTCTAGGTTTGTGAGATTTCAAAGCTCAGATAAATTTAGCAAAAATCAACGGAGAAGAAATAAAATTGCAGAGCAGATGTCTGCTTTTGTCTGCATGTTGCGGAGCACCTCACAGTGGAGAGCAGGACTTCTGTCCCTCTCTCTATATGATGACTTTGATGGTAGTGCATGTCTGGCCAACAGGTCAGTTACTAACTTCTGAGAGCCTCGTTCTCCAGAGAAAGACAAAGATCCCTCTGAAATGTCACTTCATAGGAATTTATAGGTTCAACTACAAAGACAGTCTTGAATTTGCTATTACTCAAGGCCTGGGAAATTGAAATACATTTATTTCTTCAAATGATAACTTAAGATGAAGTGAAGTATGACAGCTCTTGGAAAGGGTGTCACCAGGGCACTTTATTTTTAAAATTAGTTATAGTTTAACTCAGTGGGTGGAAGAACTCCCAGCAATCTCTTCCATAGCCAAGTCCCGGTCTAGGAAGATGCATGTAGCAAATGACGAGAAATGAACAGGGCAGGTTAAAAGGGGAAGTTATCAACAGAACTAATGTTTATTTGTACCTTCAGCAAGAGCTCCAGCTCTTCATGTGTTTTTTCAAGAAGGGGAGAATGTTTTAATCATTGTATCTAACAAAAACAAATGCCCTGAAAGACATTTTAACAAAACCAACTTCTATATCAAATAATTTTTCAATATTCATGTTTCCTTCCTCTTATGATTTGAAGAAAACAGATAATATCTTAAATATCTTAAAAGCTCTCCTACAAAGTTAGCTTCAACATTTCATGTGAAATTTTAACACTGCAATGTAATTCTTTATTTTTCTCCCTACCCTCTTTGACCAGTACTTTTCATATAACTGGTATGCTTTGGCAGTAAATCCTCGCAGGTCACTCATAAAAGTTGCCCTCAAATACCAGAGTGTGGTCTATCCCTTAGAAAGGATGGAGGAAAAAAATGGGAAAGATGGCACAATGCCAAGCAGTTCTGTGTAAATATGCAAATGGCTTTAAAGTATGGTTGTTTAGCTGGAAGCCAAAAAAGTTCTTTCAGCACTGGATTAAAAAGACTGGAAGTCTTGGGTCCAGCAACAGCTTTATAATCACTGCAGGCATCTGAAACAAGCAAATCATGACTACCAGAAATGTCTGCCCATGCGGGGAAATTCACTATTCCTAGTGGTTCCGACTGGTTCTCTTAAAAGACATGAAGTTGTTGACCTGTGTCACTGCTGTGAGTTACATTGGGCACTTCTGGAACACTGTAGTCTGGGATTACGTTGGGTACACTGCTATGGATTACATTGGGTACATCTGGACATGGTTCCAGGCAACCAGATCTATGTAGCCGTGTTTGAGCAGGAGGGTTGGACCAGGTGACCTCCAGAGGTCCCTTCCAACCTCAACCATTCAGTGATTCTGTGATTCTGTGCGACTATGGTCATTATTCCATTTTACGGATGGAGGAACAGAGTGAAAAAGTAACGTTCATGGTCACATAAGAGATGAGAAGAAGAATGTGTTTTCCTGAGTCCCAATATCCTTCTGAACATACTTAGGAACAGAGGAGCTCATGCACAGAAACAAGGTGATAAGGTTCTCATCTGTTCAGGGAGAAGGAATATTTTTCCTTATGTTAATTTCAAACAACACAATGAAATGATTGCTGTGAAGATGTTAGTAGACTAGAGGTGAAGGGTATGTCATGAAGTGGGTGAGTGACTAGAACCAGGTGCAAGGAAGACAAAGTGGAGAAGAGGAGTAGGAGGACACAATCATGAATAGAGAACAAGGCAGCAGCAGAAGGGCTGTGTGAGCCAATGGGGGGCAGGTGGAGATCCACAGCCCATAAGCGTAATGTTCAGATGCTCCATTAATAGAAAGAGCCCAACAGAAGTACAGAGGCCTCCCCCAAGAAGGGCCAATGAACAACCATCTTGTCTGGTTGGCATTTACTGTAAGACTGTTTAAATGACATTCAAGCCTTGTTGCCAACAAGAGAGACATATAATATAGACAAGACTAAAAGGTAACCTATAAATAAAAACTAGAGTGAGTGTGTGCTATAAATATAAACTGAGGAGCCATGGATTTAATCAATGTCTCATTATACATAAACGGACCTATTGGAACATGGTGTCTGCAGCAAACCCTTTATTGCTACAAGTATTCACTACGCTTTTGAGGAAACTGTAACTACACAAATCTCTATCCATATGACTATTCTTTCTCCTTTGACAAATTCAAATTTTGGGGACATGAGAGCTAGAAGAAATGGATAAAAAGGTTATTTGCAACTATATAGTTACAATTGTAAAAAATGGGCAGGTATATGAATGACCGTTGGGACAATATCAGAGCTGTCATCAAACACTTGTATATTAGAAGCCCAAGGACACCTTCTAGAAATATTTTTCTCTCTCCTGCCTCAAAAAATCAGAACAAAACAAAGCAGAGAAAACTTAATAAGACAAATTTTACCACAAGTCATACACCTCACATAGGATCCCTCAGATCATCAGATTCTTCGTCCACATGGCCTACCATAGTTAGATCAAATGTAGTTGTAGAGATGGATCCTTTTGACAGGTTGGAGAAGTAAAAAAATCAAAGTGTTTATATACAGCTATCTGTTATCTCAACCATTTCAGCCGCTGAAAGACAAACACCACCCTCTCAAGTGTCTCCCACAGCCAGTATTATGGGAAAAAATGCAAAAAATTGCTCTGCATTTCTTGGTTATACATTGCTGGCAATCTTGTGAACAGTCTAGTGATCATGTGTGGAGCAGATCAGGATAAAAGTTGTGAGGAAGAGGAGCAATGCCAATTAGTATTCAAAAGAGCAAATAATATTAAAAGCACTGTTTTAATGCAGCTATCACTGACTATTGTCACTATGTGCTCTAGGCAACCCTGCTTTAGCAGGGGAGCTGGACTAGATGATCTCTAGAGGTCCCTTCCAACTCTGAAAATTCCATCATTCTGTGATTCCATGGAATTCATACGCTTTTTGAAAACATGAATCAGGAGTCTGATTATACAGATGCATTTGGCAGCATCTGATGCTGGGTTCAGTGATTTGTTATCTCCTAGTTATGAAGTGTAGCAAGAGTCTTTCATGGTTAGCTAAGCCAAATAGGAAAGGCAGATTACCTGCTGATGCACACTTCTCAGCTATCTTACATGAGCTGCTTTACCTGTAAAATATGTTCTGTTTCCCAGGGACAGACAAAACCACCATAGTTCTAACTTTTATCAGTCAAATTCACCCTAAGATTCACTTAACAGTGTTCCTCAGCTGTAGTCAATATTTGGTACAAAAGTGTTCCCAGCAAGAGCTGGTGAGCCAGTGAGTTCCTCAACCACAAAAGTGGAAAAGTCTGGGTGTGAAGTATACCGGAGCATCACACACTGCCTGGATGGGCAGAGTATTGGCTGGATAAGACATGAATGTGAACATGCAAGTCCATCCAGTTCTCTGGAACCAAGGCAGCAACCAGCATGGCTGAGCCAACACCAGGAGAGCAACTCCTGCAGAGCAAATATAGCTATATCCTTTCCCCCCACTTAACCCTCATCCATCCTCATGTACACGCACATGTTTGAGACCCCCTGTAGTCACAAGGTACTCCTAAATACTACACATGCTGAATGCTCGAGCCGAAATGTAACCTCCAGCAGTTAAGCACCTTTTCCATAGTCAGTAAAAGTGCAGGATGGCTGTGTAAGACAGCAAAGAGCCCAGAGCTCCTGAGCGTGTTGCTCACCANCCATAGTCAGTAAAGTGCAGGATGGCTGTGTAAGAGAGCAAAGAGCCCAGAGCTCCTGAGCGTGTTGTTCACCGGTGGCACGTGCCAGCACTGAGCTGCAGTTGCACAGGGTGCGTACTGTAGATCTGCTGAATTTTGTGTTTTGGCAACAAATGGAGAAGGGTTTCTTCTGCAGGTCACCAAAGGCAGGAAGGTCAGGACAGTGGAGCGCGGTGTTATTGCAGCTCTTTCTGTTTGCATAAAGTTTCCCAGCAGACTGAAGAAGAACTAAATCCTTGTGCCTATGCTTACAGATAACACGTTTTTGACCTGAGGAATTTGAAACGTCTGTTACTGTGCCCCCAGGGAGCAAGAAATGGTCAAACGTCCATCAGTCTGCAACTGGCAGTCTGGATTTTAAAAGTCCATGTTTAAATGTACTAGAAGTCAATTATGTCCTGAACTGAAAAGCAGATGTAGAAGTCATGTTGGTGCCCTCAGTACTTTCTTGCTGAATGAAACACCAGAAGCAGACTCATATATCCGAGGTAAAGAAGATTGCTTTGTAGTTAATGCTTTCCAGGCACGATAAGCCATACAATTTGTGCATACCCGGAGTGGTTTTAAGCTAGGATGTCTATGGAGTCAAACACTTTGTTTCTTTACATCCCAGTTTGGCAACGCAGCATTTTTAGTGCTGCAGAAAGTATGCATTTTGGAGGGAACCAGGAGGTGTCCTTAGAATGGGGTCATGCTCCTTTCTGTGTTAGAGCTTAGCTGTGTAGTTATTCGGGGAGTTTTACTCAAGTCACGAGCTCTGAAGATTGTCAAAGTCACTCATAGCATCAGACCTCTTCTTCCCAGCTGTATCTTAGTTGCAACTTGAGCCAGGAATGAACATGACAGCACTAACATGATGGCAGGGATCAATTTTACTCTTTGTAAAATGGCATGATCTTGTATCTCACAGGCATGTGTTAGATCTGAAGTCACTGGTTGCAGTGAGCACCAAATATTTTGGATGACACCACAAAGTCTTAATAATAATTTCTTACAGATTTCTTTTCTAAATATGTTCTATGCTGCCCAAAGCCATTAAGATGAAGTGGGACTGAGCTACTAGCAGCAATAAAATTAATTTCCAAATAGCAAATGTCCAGTGGCATTTTAAAACTCTTTCTAAGAATTATAGCTTTACCAAAGGTGCCAGTAGATATGTATGCTTTGTGTCCCCCAAAGAAGAAAAACATATCTCAGAGATGGGCTGAAAAGATTTTGTTTGCAGATTTTTGAATGCACAAGTATTCAGTGAGGAAGGTGACACCAGTGCAGGGTAACATAATACAGCTTCTTTGGAGAGCTAGCCATAAATATCAAAGGAGACACTATCTGGACAAAGGGAAACATTCCATGATCACACTCTGAACTGGCCAGAATCAGCCTAAACTCAAATGTAGAAACAGAATGATTTCGGCCTGTTGGAGACCAAGGTTTCCTTTAAATCTGTCTACTTTCTCTACCTGAAGATACTGACTGGTGGAACAGACTGTGAGGAGCCTTTGCACTTCTCCAAAGGTACAGGGTGTCCAGCAGTTAGGCCAAATCTGTGGCACAGCAGCTGTAACCTGGACACTTCTACATAGCACAGCACACCTGACGTGCAATAGGTTTCATCTCCCCAGACTTTGTATGCAGGAGAGGTGCCCACATGTGAGCTAGTCCTCCAAGCCCCCCTTCGCAGTCAGTAGAGAGCAACAGGCACAGCTGACCTACTTTAGACACATTTTATTATAGAAGGAATTAAACCATACAAAGGGTGTCTAGCTGGCTTCTTCCCATATGGATGTATCCATGTTGATGATTCCCAGCCTGCTGTGGTTTGGGCTTCTGACACATGCAGTCCCGTCGCCCAGCTGTGGAGGCTGCTGGCCAGGATGGCCCCTCATGACCACAGCCACGGCTGTGTTAGCACAACACTGCACCTGGGACAAGGAGTTCCTCTGGGGTTCAGCCTGGGACTGTCTTTAGGGCTGACATAGTCATGTCAGATGGGGCCTGCTGAATGCTGAAAATTTGGAGTGCTTTCTGTGTGCGCTTGGCCAGGGACGAAGAATTTCTGAACATGAAGACCCTATTGTAGGTGAGAAAGACAAGGAATCTCTTCGGAAAAGAGTCCTACCTGTTCTGAGGAGACCAGAGAACTTGGAAGAGCGTCAAAGTAGAGGACTGCTTTCTTAGAGTTGTTTCTCTAATGTTCTTATTTCTAATAAATAATTACATAAATGAAAGTACCGGGAGATATTCAAGCAGGAACACATCTTTATTTTTAGGAAGGGCAGTAGCTATTTATCTCAAGTTGGCCTAAGCAAGCAATCTCCAAAAAGGCCTCAGAACTGTGGCTGCCATTTCCAAATATTGCTCATAAAAAAATAAACAAAAGCAAGCATGTTTGGGTTGGGTTTGGAAACATCCACAAGGAGAAAAGGGCTGTTGTTTCCATGGCAATGCCATGCACTTCCAGCAGACTGGTCTCTCTTTTAGATCCACAGATTTTAAAATGGGTGGAGGATGTTTAGACTATTCATTCACCCCTGCATACCAAAAGATGGAGAGCTTCAGGGACATAGTATTATGTTGAGTCCTAAACTTCTATTTGGCTAAACCATTCCTTCCAGAAAAACATTTAGCCTTGATGGGAAACTGGCAAGAAGGGAAGAATCCATTGCTCCACTCAATTTGTCTGATTGTTTTCATCAACACATTAAAAACTTGGGCTTTATTTAGTCATGTGTCCTACTTTGACAGGTATCTATGGCTGATATGATGCCTGTTATGTCAGACAGAGAAGCAACATTTTTCTTTTCCCTGGGCTCTGAGGTGAAGCTTGATAATGTTCAAGTAGAGTTTGTTTTCTTTTCTTCTTTTCTTTCACTCCGTAAGAGACAGGGAGGACTTTTGACGGTCCCACAGTTCTGAAACTATTGATCAATTGGCACCAAGTGATAAATATTATTATGCAAAAAATTCACAATATATGTTACAATTCTCCATAGGTGTTTCAACTGAGAGATAGCCTATCGTGCCAGACTTCACAGTTGTCAGACTAAGACTCTCTTAAGTATATGTATTCTGATAATATTTTTTCCACCTTTACAGAATAGGTCAGACTGCAGAAAAATAGAAACTCGAATGCACAAAAATATTTTCAAAATGAAACTATATGTCCAATGAACTTGCTACACCACCAAGATAAAGCAGGTGAACAAGCTATGGTACGTCAGCTTAGCCAGAGGTAACTATTTATGTATGTTCTTGACCACCACTAGACAACAGGCAATGAGAATTAATTTAATTCTCTTCTGAAGGCTAAAAGAGCATGATCATGAACAATTACTATGACTTGGGTAGCATACCATAAATTATGCTACAGTCATTTGTCTGGCCTCTTGGCATATGAAGAAGTAATGCGTGAGGACTGCCAGAAACTAAAAAAAATGTGCACTTCTGCCTCTTGGCATCAAAAATCACCCTTCTACACAAAATACAGGTGTTTAAGACACAGGATAGAACTTCTTTGCATTTTTGTAGGTAGATTTGGGTTATTAGGTTAATTAAGTTAATTTTAATTTCATCACAAGCGCATGAGTTTATGGGATTAAGTTGCACCCAGGCTGCACTCACTTTTACTATCCTGAACAGATCTTCGAAGTGAGACTCTACCAAGTAATACCGTAATGTTTGATCTTTGCCCTCATGTCTGGACATCCATGCAGCCCACTGAGGATCCTTCTCAGACCTGGAAGGAAGCAAACCTTTTGACTCTCTCCAGGAGCAAAGAACATAACACTGCTGGCCAGCTACAACCAAGTCTCAGCTGACACCAAACTCAGCAGTAACTTGGCAGCTGATGTGCCGTGACTGCTACTTTGAGTGCTGTTCTTCAGCTTCCGTTCCCCAAGTGCACCAGCCGTCTCCCCTTTTACAATGGTCCTGGAGGCAAGGACCATCTTTTTCTTCTGCGTTTGTTTAGGATCAAATGTAATGAGATTCCTGGCCCAAGATTGGTGGGCATGAGTATAACGAGTATAACAAAGACTGAAATGTCTTAATGTAGACCATTTAACCCTGAATCACATCCCTTTTTGTACCCCAGTACTCAAGAGAAAACTCTGGAAATAACAAACACTGGTGTGGATCCAAGGGAGCCTTTTATTGTGAAAGAAAGAGACCCTTTGTGCTTTTACATATTCACAGGAAAGTCACAAGTTCCAGTACTAACTAAAGAAACATACCATGTTTTCTTACCATTAGATGAGAGAGTCAATGGCAACATCTGAATTACAGAATAAAGCAGTGTGGGGACCTCCTAGTCAAGTAGCATAACACAGCCCATGTCCACGTGCTGAAGCTCTCTCCATGTTTGCCCAGAAAAGGACAGTCCCACACAGACTGCTTTGTGGGAACATGTCCTAACAGATGCCAGGCCCTGAGCCGTGCCTGGACATTGTCGGGAAAATCACAATCTTGCCAAAGACCAAAATCAAGGCAGAAAATGAACTGACAGTCAGTATGGATGATCATAAGCCAAGTGCCTGAAACCATGCCTTGCCCTTCTTCAGTTGGCTGATGCGGATGTAACCGCAGAGAGCACTCTGTGCATGTTACCAGCACAGCACTCTTCTTTCAGGAAAAGCAAGCCAGAAGAGGCAGGGTCACAGCAAACATACCTACTCTGGCATGGCTGCACCACTACTGCTAGCTGGCAGCAGGGAAGGAACAGGGACCTAATTCTGCCCTCAGTTATGCAGGTGCGCATCAGGAGCAGCTGCAATGAAATCTGTGGAACTCCTTGAATATAATATGGGAGCAAACTTATACCCCGTGTATGTGAATTGTCTTCCATCTTCAGTCCCATCTTGCACCCATACCGGCAGAAGGGTCTGAAGAAACAGAGTGACTACAGGCTCCACAGCGCTTTCAGCACTGCAGCTGGTTCTTGTTTTTAAGAAATGTAATAATTAAATCCAGATGCAAGGGGGGGGGGGGGGGGGGAAANGGGGGGGGGGGGATAAAATAAATGCACCATGGGTGTAAAAGATTTTCAGGAGCTCAGCAAGATCCACATTAGACTGGACTTTTCAGCTTGAAATGGAACAAACATTGTCCCTTGGGCAAAAAAAAAACCCTAATAATTGTGAAGACATAATTGCTAATGCAGACCTAGCATTTTGGCCTACTAATTGTCTTCACCATTCAGAAACAGACAGTGGACGGAAATGTTCCTCACTCAATTGCCTACATAATGATTTCTCAGGGAGGATAGTTCCATTTTGTTCCAGACCTGTTTGTGCTTTGTGTGCAATAATTTTGTGCTCCCAGAACATTTGACCATTTGAATCCCTCAATTAGTTCAACACTCTGACACTTCTTTTTATAAATATGATGTTGGCTCATGCCCTGGAACAACTAACCAATCACTCCATTATCACTAGTAGGGCAAGGAGCAACAAAAATATATCAGAATAATTGAGAATGCCTGAGAAAACTTCTGAACCCAAAGGAAACAATCTGGATCCCATTTTCCCCTCATTCCCACTTCCCTCATAGCATTGATTGTCAATACCTCATTTCTGGTTTGAATTGATGCAACTCATGGTTTAAACTATTGTATTAAAATAGCGAGCATCAGCACCTTCCAAGTTTTTGTGATGAATTGAATAACGAGGGGGAAAAATGTTGCCAGAAAATACCCAGGTGACTTAGGAGCCTGCAACTCATTTTCAAGAGGGGCTCTGGCAGCGAGAATAGCAGAGGCACTCAAAATTGGGGCAGTAGTCTTGAGGAACTGAGAAGTGTGTCTACTCAGAAGAGGGGGTAAACTGGTTCCCAGTGGACTTCAGCAAAGACTGTACAACCCTGCCCATACAGCTGGAACCAGTGACGTTGCACTGAACTCCACCTAAGTTGTTCCTGCCCAGTGAGTGGACTACGGGAAAGCTCACCCATGGCGGCAATGCAGGCATACCCTTAGTTGAAGTGTAAAGGACAGAATTTTTATGTCCGACTGAAGGTTCTTCATAGACACCTTCACATACATTTCTGTTGTCCATATTCACCCTTGTAAGTAAAAAATGATTCTGCTTAGACATGCAAAACCAAGAAAGCCTTTGGGCAGACACTAATGGACCAGCTAGGACCACCCACCAGTTGAGGGGCATCAGAGAATATAACATGCCTTAGATCTGCATGGGTGGAGAGAAATATCGCCAAGACAGACACTGGGATAAGAATCTGTTTTCAATTTAGAAACTAACTGTCTCCCTTCCACAGTGTGTGGTGTAATCATTCAGCTGAAATCCTTAGTCTGGTGGGAGCCAGTCCTACAGCACTGTGTTAAGACTAAACAACTGAAAGAAACAAGCAGTACAAACAGACAGTATTTCTGCACTCCCAAAGTGGCTGTGGTATGAAGGGTTTTACTCCTAGGAGCTATTATCTAAGAAAGTGTTTCCAAAGCAAACCAGATAAAATATTCTGTATAAGAATGGTAAAGGCAACTGAGTTTTCCATTTATGTTCATCTCAGCTTCTCAGAGCTCTCTGGGATAAGATTGGATTAATGATTCATTTGTAAGCCTCATTTTTAAAGCTTGTTGTTAGTCATCGCATAAGATACATTATTTTCTAAACAAGCAGCTTATCTGGCTGGATAGAAGTATCTAACCACCCTTGAGAATGGAAGCTAACACGCAGATGAATCTTGGAGTTGCTGGCTTTTGCTACCCAGGGCTCGACAGCCAGATCTACGGCACCGTGCAGTCGTACAGGTTCAGGTCCCAGCACTGTGCTATGTCTTAATTAGCCACAGCCACCAGCAGGGCTAATTAGCAATACTACTCACAGGCTAGTTTTTGCAGCGAGTGGAAGTATCACTGCACAGTGCTGCATTAGATATTGTAGACATGCTGTTCATGTCATAGCTTACCGTGGGCGTGAGAAGCAATGGTTAGGTCAGTGCAGAAAAGGAACCATCCTTTATTTCGGGGCAACCCAGGAAAATGAGGAAGAGGGAGATACAAAGGAAATCTAATCCTAATTAGATCAGTACAATATAAGAAGCAGCCTCCTACCTCATACAAAAGCAAGCTATGCAAGATCATAGCCTTCTGATTTGCTTGAACCTCCCGCTTTTCCCACTTTTTGCAAGAGTAAGTGACCTCAAGAGCCACAGAATACACAAAGTGCTGTAGAGCCACAAAAAATATTCCAGGAGAGCCTGGCATATCTCGGGCTCTGACAGCCACTTCATAAATAGTGTTTGTACATGCTAGCAGAAAGAGGGTGTAGTAAATAATTTCTGGAGATCTAAACAATGTGCTAGGGCCTTCACATCAGCTCTGCTACAACATTGCAAGAGTTAGGCGCTGGTAAGAGATTTAGGATCCAAAAATTCATGAGTCTGCATGGATCTAACATAATACATGCAACACAGGGAGACTGCACAGGCTGAGCAGGTGCTGCCTGAGTAATAGAGGTTGCTCCTAAGGTCAACCTGTGTGTGTCTCGCCAGCTTTGCAAAATGAGGTAGAAGTTCCTCAGTGGAGAACAAGAATTTACACCATGATGATAAATATACAATATATCAATATCAAATGAAAGCTATCCTCTTTCATTTTCTTTTTATTTTCCAGTCTTAAGAGGGGCATCTTAATAACTTTGTTTGTTTCTCGTTCCTCATATTATTGCTCTAATTAATATTTAAAAGAAGGTGACTTAGATATTTACAATCTGCCGTTTAATTTGGTAAGCATTGGTAAGTTATCAAAAGTACTAAATTATATACCCCAGGCACAGATTAAGAAATAATTATTATTATCTTGTTATTTAAGAAATAACAAGAAAATTTTACCTTTCATGCCACCTCCCCCCATTTATTTTTTATGTCACATGAAGAATGATCGATGAACTGTTGTATCTCCCAGGGACCGATTACTTCCTGGAATGACAACAGGTTACCGCTGGCACATCTCACCAGCCTCACAGGCAGACAGACAGACAGCCAGACAGCCATGCTTTGGTAGCCTCTCACAGCAGCCAGCCACCTTTCATTCAGAAGGGCACTTTGTAGATACGTTTCTGTGTCTCTTCAGCCAAAGCTCATCAAAGCTTTGATGGGAAATAAACATTCTAAAGCTTTTCTTTTTTAAGTAAAAGCTGTTTCTTTCCTAAAAGTACACCTTCTTTACTGAATAAGGATCATCATTTCTAGTTAACTCATCCTCTAGTACAGAATGCAGTAAGAGCCTGCCGGCTCCTCACCCACAGGCAGGCACCCACTGCTGGCCGGGGGCAGGACGCAGGCAGGAATTCTGGCAGCTCAAATACTGTAAGGCAAAAAATGCAGCACCAGGGCAGGGTGTGAAAGAACAGACTCGATTTCAGCAGCATGTGTGTGGTCCACTACGGTGGGGTTGGGCGGTGTGCTCTGGGGAGACCTGACGGCTGTAATTTTTGCTTTCCCCTGCCTCTCAGCCAAACCTAACTCTCTGAGTACGTATGCATAGGAAATACTTCATTTTTACTTTTTCATTGCAGGGATGCCAAGAAGGATTTTACCGTACCAGCTCAGGAAAATGCTCTCCTTGCAACTGTAACGGTAATGCAAACAGATGCCTTGATGGATCTGGAATCTGTGTGGTAAGGAATTCCTGTCTTCTCTGCTGGTCCCTCACTGAATAACAGTACCATTTTTAATTTTTTTAATGACAACATGAACCCCTTCACTTCCTTTCACTCTTGTATGACGATTGACATGAAGGAAATATTTCCCAGGCAAACCCAAGAAACTACAGGCCGTGGTTTGACTCTTCTATTAACACAAATGCTCAATTTCAATACACAGCAAAAGCAGTGTCTGTACCACAGGAGCTTTTTGCTGTAGGGCAACCATAAGTAGGGCCAAGATCAATACATTAATAAGATTATCCTGGCCAAATTTCATCCTCACTTACTTAAATTATCTCTGTAGATTCAAAACACCTCCTGCATGCAGTATTGGTGAGACTCAGTATGCTGGGGAAAATTTTTAGACCATCGGAAATACAGAGAGAGTTTTGTATACCTCTGGAGAAAAATGTATAAATTCAAACACATTTCATTCTCCCCTTTATGAATACAGTGCTGTATATCATATAAACAATTTACAATGGTAAGTGACCCCTGTGAGTGTACATACATATGTTATCCATAGTAATTCTGCTGCATGGCAGCCTCCTGCTGTGAAGGAACAACATGAGGAGGTTGAAATAATACACCAAGGGAAGAGCGTGTTGAACTCCGAGGCAGTATTACAATTTCCCTTATGTTCAGTCTCAGTCTCAGCTCACAGAGAAAGCTGTGAGTTAGCATTAGTAGTTGATCACTTGTACCTCCAGAGCAAAAATCAGTCCAGTAAAACTTACCCCAATTACTAGTGGGCAATCAGAGCAGTAATATACTGAAAAAAGAATGGAAGGTAATTGTGTAATGTATCTGAACGACAGAGCAAGAGCTAGGCACTAGTGTACTCTTTACAGGCTTGTAAAGCAGGAATAGACCCCAGAGCTCCTTGCTCTGCCATGTGTTACTTTTGACAAGTCGTAAACCTTTGCCCTCAGTTTGTCTCTTCATAAAATGGCCTGATAATAGTCACATACTTTGCATCATTGCAGCGTCTATCAAGTTTTCAGTTATACAAATCCATAGAGCCATGCTCCATGACATAATTCCTACCATTTTTATTCCTGTGAGAGGAAGACAATGCAGCTGACAATTATTATGGCTTGGCCACTGTAGTGTGCTTAGGATTGGCTGGTTTCTGCAGAACACATATTGGCTTAGTGGCTTAATATGAAATTTTTAGAAGTTGTTTTACACTGCCAGGCACTCCCAGCTATTCTCTTTCACATGCACATGGCTTTTTCTCATGGGATGATTGTCCCCTTAGTGTTGCATGGCAATGATGACGAGAGGAAACTTCCAATGGAAGATTTGAGAACTAGAGAGAGAGCTTGACAAACGTCTGCTGCTGATGACTCTGGTCATCTACCGCAGAGTTTCTGGAGTAGAATATATGAGGTAGGGAAGTGATTAGATCCTCAGTTTACAAACACAATAGAAGGCTTGTTTCCTATCTGCTACAAAAATAAGGCTGATGTCAAAGGTTGGGGGAAAAAGGGCAAACAAAAACAAAGTTACTGTATCATCAGGAAATAATCTGAAAGTATATGTTCATTCCTGACTGGCGTTTCTCCGGGATACTAAACTCTCAGAATCGATCAGGTAGTAAAGAACAAAACTAAGAGCTAAACTCCAGTTTAGTGCTTGAGTTCAAATAAGTCTTTTAATGGCTTATCTGAATGACTTAATAAGCCATTAAGCTCAGGCCATTTACTTCTGAATAAAGAGGAACAGCGAAAAGGCTTGAGAGAAAGGGAGAGGGAAAGAGTCTGGTGCAAAGAAAGAGCAGAATTAAAAGGGGCTTTGAAGGCTTGAGAGCATAAAACAGAACCAGGTATGCCCATGGGGACTTCAGTAACAGGATTTCCCTGAGGATTTGGAAATTTCCAGGGAAGATCAGGAGACTGATGAAACTGGTAAACTGCAAAATGTGACTGAGAAAGCCTGGGAGAAGAAAAGCTTAGAGAAAGAAAGATGTACGTTGAATTCCAGCAGGAAGAAGTAGGTTAGATGAATGAATGCAAGTAATTTGGGAAAAGGAGACTTGATGGTTGCTAACGTGATTTGTATTAGAATCAGCGGACAAAGCAGCCCTCCCTAAGGACCATTCTAGAGAAGTACAGGAATGGATTTGGCCAAAGCCTGCTGGGAACTGAGGCTGGGGCAGAAAGTAGTAGGTACCTATATGGCTGGGAGTTTCTGGAAAGAGATAGGACCACATAATATTGAAAGGTCACTATTTTCTCCTTCTTCAAATTTTTAGGCAAATTATTCCCATAATCCTTGCAGTGGTAACCACCACACCTGACAGTAAGACATAAGACTTTCTGCATTCAGTTAGTTTTTAATAGGCAGTTAAAAAAAAAAAAAAAAAGAGAGAGATTCTGTATTTATCCCATATTATTATACTTGTCATCCTCCGTTTCTGCCAGCATAAACCTGCTATCTCCCTGCTTCTGAGGTGCAACAGTGTTCTAAAGGTTTATCACTTACGGAATCTCCACCAGCACCACACAGTCACGGATGCTATGGAATGTCCTTAGCAGAAGATCTTTAGAAGAACTGACGTTGCCCAAAGCTAAAAGTTTCTAGGTCTACATGTTTACACACACAATGGAATGATTTAAACATGAAAAAAAACCCAACTTTTTTAAAGCTAACTCTGCTAACAATGATGGAAAGCAACACAAAAGTAATAATAACACTGTGGCCAGTTGGTAGATAATTATTTTTTGTAGTTGAAGTCATAACTAAGCTATAAGAACTCAATAAATGAAGAAGGCAGTGTGAAAAAGAAAAAGTACTCTCCTTCAAAAGGGATGAAATATAAGGGTCAGACTCCATGAAATGCTCTAAAACCATCATATTATGCAAATCCTCCAAATCAATTTGGCGAATGTAGTTCCCACAGCATACAAATTAATGAAATTTTCATTGGCCTCTGCCCCAAATTTGAAATCAAATAAAATTAAACCCCTATTAACAATGCCTTAGGGTAAAGTACTCACATCTTTAATTTCTGCTGACCTAAGTATCTGTCTTAGGGTTCTGTTTCAAAACTTCTCTCAGCTTATTCATAGAGTGTAAATCAAATCCGCAAGTCTTTAAAAGCTTATTGAATGACACAATCAATGAATCAACGATCTCATTAAGTAACCAGACAGAGGAAATTATTGCAGACAGAGCCTTTCTTGCACACAAAACTGGTGTACAAATCAATCGTGTTGTCCTGTGATTAAAACTGAAGAGCCACTCAGTCCATTTTTTTAGTATAGAAAATCACCCAAGTGTTAGAAGAAGACAAACCAACACAATGTAAAATCCGTTTATGATATAATACAATAGATGTCAAATAATGCTTCATTTCAAAGACATCTGGTGATGCATGTAAGGCTAATAGAGGAAGAAACACCAATTCTTTGTACTGATTTTAGAGTTTGGACTTTTAATGTAACTTTCTCAATCCTAGCTAAGAGAAGAAAAGGAACTTGTAGGATCCTCTAGCTTTTGATTTTGGAAACATGCATATATGAGATGTTAACTGGGTGAAACTGTAACAGCTGCAAGTGGCAGTCTGCAGACAGAGTGATATGCATTTCTCCTGCAGAAAGCCCATCGGGTTTTACTGCTAATAAGACATGGAGATATGAAGGGAATTTTTTTGTCTCCTTCACCATCCCCAAACCCTAATCCACCAGCAACCCACAGATGAGATATTTCTTTACAGCACCTCCTTTGAGGGTTCAGCATAAAATTCAGACATGGAAGTGGACTTCAAATGACTTGACAGCTGAGCAGAATGTCAGAGCAGCTGTGATGGTCAGCTCTGAAATGAGTGGTATATGGAGGTGAAACAGCTTGTCTAAAGCAATGAACTCTGATACCATATGCAAGTAGTATAATGGGCAGGGCTTTACCATAATAAAAAATTTGATTGCATACACTAGGGAAGGAAGTCGCTTGAGGTGACTGCAATGTACTATGGCAATGACTCCAGGACACAATAAAATGGATTGAAAGGTTGAAAGGATTTAAAAATTACAAATCTGGACATCCAGACAAAATTTTTGTTGGACTGAGTAATCAGTGTCCTTTTTGATGTTTCCACTGTTAATGGAGGTTGATCTTCATAAATACATGAAAACACGTGGAGCAGAAGAAGCAAGTCTGGAGAGAGTACTTATAGCAGAAGGTTGATGACCACCTAAAAATCCCTAAGTGTTTTGTTATCAACTCAGTCCCGTATATTTGATCAGTATATATATAAGGCATCCAAAGATTACTCAAAAATAAATAAATAAATATGACCTTTTTGGAACAAGAAAGACCAAAGGATCATAACAGTGGAGAGGATAAATTTGCTGGTATCCTTTCCAGCCTTTTATGGAATTTTTTACAATAGAGCGTATTGTCGTGTAAGTGATTTGTGTTTAAGCGTTTGGGTTTACAGCTGAGTGGAAAGGTTGGAACGGATTTGGCAGTTTTGCCCGAGAGGATAATATGTTCCACATGATTGCCAAGGCAGGTCTGGAGAATCGCCAGTGGATCTACAACCATCCATCAAGCACGAGCAAAAAACAGCAGGGAGCTAGCAAAACTCTCCGGCTTATTAGGTACTTCTGGCTTCACAAAAAGCCTTGCAGCTTACAGCTCACTGTTTCTTTCTATAAAGGTGAACTACATCTATCTATAGATAGATGACCTCTATAGATCTATAGACCTTGGTGATACGTGTTTGGAAAGTCAACCAGAACTGCAACAGTCTGGTGCTGAAATGCAGCCCTTCGCTTCTCCAGTGTTTTGGTATGCAGTAGTTGTCAAAAGCATTAGCGTTAAAAGTCTCAGTGCCTCAGCTGTAAATATTTCTCTCCCTCTTAGCTATGTTTTAACTTAGTAGTTGTTGTCCTAACTGTTCTACTATCAAAAACTTGCAACATGCGACCACTTCGTTTCCATTCCCTGCGCAGCCGGTACAAGAGGCGTGTAGGAAGTCAGGCCCAGACTCTGAAGAAGGGCTGCCGTTGCTCTCGTGCCTGTTCAGCCGCATTTCCCAGAGTAAGCTAAGACAAGTGATGCTCGAGAAAGTAGAGGGCCAGGTGCTTCTGGCAAGACATCAACTCCCACTTCACTCATTCACACAGGACAAGTTCTACAAACAAAAACTCTGACACAGAGGGGGTGTGTTGACCCAAACTGGATCAGGAACTGAGTTTTGTTGCTCTTCTCATTATTCTAAATTGATGGTTGTCTTTATTTTAGTAAAAGTTGCACAATACTTAGTGTTTCTTTTTAGTGCCTCATCTCCTTCTTCCATAAGGAATTCTTTTCAGATAATACTACTGCATCTCATCTACAGTGGCTGGAGAGGGAAGGCTTGAAATTATAAACCTTAAAGAAGAAAAAGTTAAAACATGTAAATCTCCTGGCTTTCAAGTCATTATGCTGAAGTACTTTTTTTACTACTACTATTTTGGGACAGCAATAAGTTTTGGCATGCTGGCATGGGCAATTCTACACAGTACTGTAACCTCAGATATGAGGGCATCTCCCAGACTTGAGGAGGTCTAAATCTACATCCAGATATTATACCTCATGCCAATCTCTACAGTCCCAGTAATAAATACAGACAGTCTTCACAGCAATGTAAACCACTTGCATCTCTTTACCTATATACTTTATTTATTTTTGTGCGACCTTTCTGCATTAACAATGGTTACAAGACTATCTCTCAGGAGACCAATAAATAAGGGGAAAAAAAAACAGTTCAGCAGTTCTTGCTATATTGTAAGAAAGACTGTTTTCAGCTGCAAAGTAATATTCAGAATTCTTAACCAGGGTCTGAGGACACTGCCAGATTTCACAGACAATATTTCAGACCCTAGGATTTTTGGGGTTTTTTTTGTTGTACTAACTTCACTAGAAGCAGGGCTGGGGATTCTNTGCAAAGTAATATTCAGAATTCTTAACCAGGGTCTGAGGACACTTCCAGAGTTCACAGACAATATTTCAGACCCTAGGATTTTTGGGGGTTTTTTTGTTGTACTAACTCCACTAGAAGCAGGGCTGGAGATTCATTTTTTTTGCCCTGGAGAATCCCCATACCACTGAGCATTAGGTGCCTAGCACAGGTGCTCTGCATCACTCCGTGGCATGTCCTGTCTTTCTCCTTTAACTCTAGAGAGCAGACAGAAAACCAGTCTGCTACCTTAGTTTCCCAAGGAGGAGGTCCAGCCTGCCTAAATTGCACTAAGTGTTAGCTATACAATGAAATAATCTGTCTAAAATAACTGCCCAAATGGTACATTTAATGAAGCTGATGCCTTTGAAAACCATTAGAAGGAGCTCTTCTCTCTTAAGTTCAGGTTCCTAAATTAAGGAATTCCCACCTCTTAGATTTTCAGCTATAATCATTTACAGAAAAGCATTTTTGATTTTTTGCTGGGAAATTTGTCCTAGTACCATTTGTGTCCTAGTACAAAGTGGTTCCAGCTTTACTTTCTAAGCATATGAGTGCAGGAGCTCAGCCCTGACAACAGTTCCCGAGTACCCCCCCCCATGGCACCCTTTCATGTACTTTTCCTGTGTGTAAAATATAGATAGTTACAGTAAGGGCCAGGTAGAAATGATCACCCTGATTGATGGTACTCAGTGAGAGCAGAGTAGTAAGACCAGCTAAGGCTAACACAGGAAAATACAGTCCAGCCTCTCTCTCATCTGACAAGCTCCTGCTGATGTACCAATGGATGAATGATTATAAGCTGCATCCTCGTATAGAAGCTTTTAGAAGCCAGGCTGCTATTACATTGGATTACTTCCTCTGAAGCTGAAGTGTCCATGAAGAAGGGACACCTCTGCCTTGACTTTCGCTTTATGAAAATAAAGGTTGTATTCACATGGGCATATGGGGAATAATTTAGCTTAGAATTTTCATGGACTGTAATTTAAAACATACTTTACCAGCAGTAGAGTATTATAACACCTAGTCGCAATATTTCTAACTGGATGGTTGTATCTGGTTTTGTGACCTTTACCACGTCTCACTCTGTTCTGTAAAAAGACAGGCAGCAATTTTGTTAGCTTCAGTGTTTGATGTCCTAAGATACATATCACTGTGTATTTTCTAAAGATTTTTATTTCACTCTTCCTTATTTTTCAAAGGAAACCGAAACAAAAACTATACTGAGTTTCTTTATTTGGAAAAGTAGACGCCAATATCAGTAAATGTTTCTGCAATTTTGTGAGTACATTTGAACAAAGCACTGAGACAGGGAAGGCTGGGAACAATCACGTCCGATTTATGTCATGAACCATAAATGATGCTTTTCATTCTAAAGCATGTATGAATACCAGGATCAAGAGTAGCCCTTGGAACTCCTACAGCAAAGCACTTCTTTAAAATCCAGTTTCACAAAAATTGCTATAAATGGAATTCCATTTTTCTCCTTATCATTACTTCTCTGTCAAAGGTGATCCATTCAGAAGCAAAACACTTTTCTCAAGCTACCAAAGCAGTGCCACCCAGCACTGAGAATCACCCATAAGCAGCAGGGAGGGTGGCCTCCCTGCCTTCAGAGATGTCTCACAGGCTTATTGCAGTCAGCAGTTTTGTTGGAGATGCAAGCTGATGGAACATAAAATATAAGGACATTTTTTTTTATCACTGTAAAAATATGATTCTAAATACCCACAGGAGTTCTGACTTGTTAAATAAGATAAAGCCACTTTTACATAATCACTAACCAGAGAAAAACTACAAAAGTGCCTCAAGCGCTCAGCTAACAGGGTCTTTTGGGTAAAAGGGCCTTTTAGCACTTCTCTGTGGTTTAGAAGATGAAAAACACTGCAGATTTAAGGAGCAACATCAGGTCCCCTGCTGCCCTGCTCTGTTCATCACAATAGTATCTGAGCTTTGGAAACCAATAACGGATTTATTCTGATAATAACCATATGTTGTTTGGAGAGCTGATGACAAGAGAGGTGAATTGTTCAGAGCACAAATGAAGAGCATGATGACGGCTACAACTGAATGCAGCCCACCTGAGGTCTCCGCCAGTGCTTCAGATACAGGATTGCTCTTTCTTTCTGAGCTCTCAGTACCACGCTCTCATCTCTCTTTTGTGGTACATTAAAATCACTTTTTCTTTGAATAACGACAAATGCAAACTATTTTTAAAACTGTGATAGCCTTCCAGTGCCTGCCGGCTCACACCGTGTGCCTCGCAGTTAGTGCACTCTTGCTAGAGAGGAGTGCGAGATCTGGACATCTCCCCAGCAGCTGCCCACCACTCTGCCTTCATTTTCTCTCAGTTTCTGTGCTCTCACCAAGTTTCCTTCCTCCTCCTCTTCCTTGTAGTCAAGCTTTCTGTGTTTTAGAGTCTTCTAGTTAAAAAAAAAAAATCTGGTTTCCTGTATACTAAATACTCTCTTCTTTACAGCAAATATTACTATGAAAAAACAACTTTAGCTCTACTATTATTAGTGTTTAATCTATTTAAAGATCCATGGAAAAAGAAATGGACTTTTTTCCTTTCCTTATCATATTCTACCCACTGTAGAGTTCTTTGGCCAAATCACAGCTTTGTAGAAATAAGTAATTGCTGTGCAATAGGTTCTGTATGACTATAAAAAATGCAGTGACATAAGCAAAGTCTTTGAGAATCAAAAAGGATCTGAACTAAACTAATGAGTCCTAACTGGCAGCTTTAATGGGATTCAAATGAGGAATATTGGCTAAAAAACATCAGATGTGTTTTCACAAGGGTGAGTGTCCTTTACTGAAATTACACTTTTCAATGCAGATTGACGATATCTGGACACAGTNGGGGGGGGGGGGGGGGGGGGGGGGGGGGGCGCTGGGAAACAAACCAACCCCAAAACATCTATGTTGCCAGGGCAAAATTCTGCCACTAAATCAAAGTTACAATACTCGGATACAAAATGCATTTAGCAATGCCTGTGCAAGTGAAACTTGACTGTTTGTTTTCATTAAACATCTTCCCTAATCACATTCCTCCCTCATCATACTCTTTTCTTCAAAGAACACACCATGGTTGGAGTAGAAAGTGAGTTTCAAATCTGCAGGGACTCGGGGACTCATTCAGATGAAAAATCAGTAAGCTGAGCTCACCCACCCCCAGGCTGGCACTGCTGAAGAAGCTCTGACTGCAGAGAGGCCAAGGTGCCCCTTGCCCCATGCAGGGGACCTCCCTCCCGCTGCGAGTACTCCTGAAATCCCACACCCAGCTTCCTTGTTATTCCAGGGACTGCCAGCTGCTGACAGCACAGCAACTTCTGTGATGGGATTAAATGACGACTGGAGAATTGACTGAGGCACTGCAGTCATTTCCTAGCACCTGTGCCAACTCTGAACATCGCAGAAGAGGTCCCCTGCAGGGCCCGACCAAAGGTCTCTGCAGCCCACATTGGGTCTCCAGCAGTGGTGTAGGAGATGATGTCCGGGGATGGCACCTAGCCTGGCCCGCTTCTGAAGCCTCTGTTCCACACTCCACCAGCACCTGAATCCCTTCTGAATCCATTTATGTATCTGTGGCCCATTAATTTCTCTAGGAAACCCCTTTTTGCCCTTGCAAATACTGTCACTTCCTGGCAGCAGGTTACAGAATTTTCTCACCTTCTGTGTAGAGGAGTACCTTTTCAAGTCAGTGCCCCTCAGCTCTTGTATTGCAGGATTTGGGTGAACTATTGTCCTGCATTCAGCTTATTCACCAACTTTGTAATTTTACATAACCCAAACACACCCTGCTGTCAGCGTTCCTCTCCCAGCTGAGCAGCCCTACCATTTTTGGTCTCTGTTCATATGACACTGGTGAATACTGAACAAAAGTGGTCTCAGCACTGGTGATCTGAATAGTGAATCTTCCCTGCTCTGAAAAGTGACCATTGCATCCTACCCCTTGCTTCCTAGCCTTTATCAGTTTTTTGTTCGTAAAAGAAACTTTCTTCAGCTCCCCTGACAGCTTAGTTGGCTTTTTTGAAAGTCCAGATATGTTATGTCCTCTGGTTCCCCTTCATATACATGCTTATTTGCACCATAGCAGGTTAGTTTCCTGACTCAGGTGAAGTTTAGTCATGTACTCAGAGATCTTCTTCTTTATTATAGACACTGTCATCTTACCAGGGATGGAAATCATATCCGTCAGTCTGCAGTTTCCATGATCATAGAATCATAGAATGGTTAGGGTTGGAAGGGACCTTAAA
>RSEF01000003.1:73296731-73315929 GCA_003993805.1 Himantopus leucocephalus | reverse complement strand
CTCAGCCTATCCACGTAGGAGAGGTGCTCCAGCCCTCTGATCACCTCTGTGGCCCTCCTCTGGGGTCTCCACTGTTTGTAGGTCAGAACAGGAAAGAACCAAACACACTAACCCAAAACCACAGCAGATATGCTCTACAGAGTAGTTCTCCACATATTTCTCCCATGGAGCTGACTCCTTGCTGCCTCAAGCCTTGCATAGCTGTTTGCATCTGTACAGTATTGGTAGAGTAATTGGTGTAACTGAAGAGTTGTGAGTCAGGGACATAGCAAAATTCATTGCACCGTTGCAAGAAAGAAAAGCACTTCTGCACCCTTCCTACTCTTTTAACGTAATTTGATGAGAGAGCTAGAATTTTGTGGGTTGTGTTTTTTTGATGACAACTTCTAGGTATTTTGCTGAAGTGGAAAGGGTGACAGGGGTCTGCAGGAGTACCGCAGTGTGCAGGAGCACTGTTCATACACTCTGCACCAGTCACCCACCGCCTTGCCATGTGCCATGGGGTAAGCCCACAAAAGCTGTGGCATCTAAGTGTGTCCATTTGTAAATCAAAAGATATAACAATGGTTACTTAAGCTTGCAGTACTTACATATTTTATTTAGAATTGTTTACCCCAAATGGTGACATCTTTTTGTGACTGAAAATATTATCGAGAGGCACAATTTTGTATCTAGCATCATGAAATATTTTGGAACAAATATTCTATACGAATTACTGCAGCTCAATTACTTCCATGGAGCCCCAACAATACCAACTGGTGGCCAATTTGCCTCTGCATGAGGAAGCACATTTCCTCCCAAACATTAAACTCTGGAGATGAAACTTGCTTATAAAGTGAGTGACATTTTGCACAGTTGCTCTGTATTTTATAGAAAGGCCACTTATAGAAGACTCCTGCTTCTTCCCTCCTTTAAGGCTGAGAACAAGGTGTAGTGATAACACATCCCTTCAAGCTGTAACACTTTTCATCTCAGGAGAAAAGCATCAGAGCCACTCATGTATAGCCACCATTTGCAGGCAGATTCCCCTGATGCCCTTTTCCAGTCATCAAGTCCAAGAAGCACCCTGGCTGAAACCTGTATCTAGGCTGAAATCTGTCGATAGTATTTACCACCAGATATTTTTCATTTTGTTTTGGTGTTAGTAAAAGGGATTTTTTCCTGCTGGCACATGCAATTCAAAACAGGGCTGCCGGCTACATCTGAGTACCCCAACATCTCTGACAACAGGCAGTGCTGCTTCTGCTCCAGCACCTGGCAGGCGCATATGTCTTTTTTGTCCTGTACCACACCTTGCCAACACTTGCTGGCTGGCCAGTGTAATCATTTATAACATTTTTAGTTGCAGCAGTGCTAGCTGGTTTGGCTGTGTCTGTCAGTGCCTTGAAGGGTCGGGGTCTGGCATCAGCCCCTATTCTGCTTGGCCAGGTCTTCAGCTAAATGATTTCTTTCTGAATTAGGCAGCACCTCCGTTTAACTTTCACCACTCTCTCTCTTCCCACTGAAGGACTGCCAGAGAAACACAACAGGACAGCACTGCGAGCAATGTCCGGATGGCTTCATTGGTGACACTGTCAGAGGAGTGCCCACGTTCTGCCAGCCCTGCCCCTGCCCCCTGCCAGCACTTGCCAAGTACGTAAAGAGTGTTTGCTCCTCTTCGATTTGGGTTGGCTTTGGGCCTTTCCAAGGTGGGGTCAACATCCCTTCTTGAACGCAGGAGACAAAGGCTGCTGCCCTTGCCAACCGGGGGAAAATAAGAGGACTTCCAGCTGCTTGCATTTATCACCAACCACAGGAAACAGCATTTCATTTAGAAGGTGTAAAATATCCTTAAGTGCTCATATCAATTCTTACCAAGAGGGAAGGGAAAATATTTAAGCAAATTCAAGTTCACCTTCTTTTATGTAGGAATGATTACTCAGCTGCCTGTTTACTTTTAAGAATCCCTTAAAGACCAATTCCCAAGGAAGGTGGTATCAGGGATGTACGTGACTGAGAGATAGACAGACAGACTGAAAGATCAATCAATGACCTCAGGAGGGTAAAAACAACCACAAAAAAAGCATGGCCTGGCAGTCTCCTGAGTCAACAGCAGCTGGATCTGGTTAGTACAGCAGCAGTTAAAAGGAAAGGGCTGAAGGACCCCGTGTCAGGTACAGTACCTCTTCAGCCGATGCCCAGCTACCTATGGGTAAGAAACTCTGAAGCCTGACAGAAAACCAAGACCGAGCCAAAGAGCTCCAGCTGTTATCCACTTTTTGCCTTCAGAAGAAAGAAATAACTACAAACCATAACCAGCTATTAGAAACTCTTAGTGGTACATCAGTAATGCAGATGTCCATGCTCTGGGAGAGAGGCATCTATGCAAATCCCACTACAGTGCACAGAGGAGATGCTAGTAAATACTTGCCAACGGGTTGAAGCTATTTTTTAGCGAGCTACATACTCCCCATGTGTTGTTTCCCATTTTGTTTTCAGCCAGGCTTCTCAGCAAAGGGGAATTTCCTCACTGTATTTGTTTGCTGTTGCTATAGGATTACTCATACAGCCTTAAGGTGGGATGAGCTGCGTTTTGCTCAGCTGCTCAGTGGCACAGACTCAAAATGGCAATGGAGCAAAATCACTCGGCCAAACTCCCGCAGATCACCTCTTGGCTTTCGCAGTGAGCTGCAGACATGTGAGGAGGGCCGTGGGGTGGAGAACAGCTATTGTTGAAAAACTGCAGCTTTGCCTGGATTAGAGAGAAAATCCTCCAGAGACAGGGGAAGAACCTGGCTCTGCTTACATGTAGAAAGGTTTAGGAATGAGCAAGCTCACAGACAAAGCAGACCACTTATTCCAGTTTCAGTAGTGGCTGTAATGCCAGAAATAGTAGAAGTACAACAGTCGGAAGCAGTGCTTTTTCCTTAGCAAAGGAAAGTGATTTTTTTTTTAACCTGTTGGGCACAGCGCAGCCACTTTGGCATAAGGAGCAGCTCACTCAACCACAACCTGGGCTGCACGTGCCTGAGGCACTACTGCATCATGAGACCCAGTCTCTACCAAGCGCAGCCCTTCAAGCAAACACCTAGGCTGTCCTCCCTATGGTGTAATTTGACAGATCACGGCCGTTCCTGCATTCACCGAGTCCTATAGCCCACCGGGCTCTGCAGCAGTGTCCCCCAAGCGCAGGGAGCCAGCCAGCCCAGTGGTGGGACCAGCAGGGACCTGAGCTATAGGCTGCCTCCGCCAGTGCTATGAGAGATGGGTACAGAGGCCAAGGAGCATTCCCTGCTTCAACACGCTCCTCAGCCCTTCTGCTACGGACACACGCCTGTGCTATTCCAGACCACTAGAGATAAAGAAGCCCTGAACCCAAAAGGACAGTAGCGTGGGATTGGGAAGAGAGAACAAAAGTTGCAAGGAGCCTGAATGCAGATGCTCCAATATTAGCAGCAACATAGGAGTTGGACTCGATGACCCTCATGGGTCCCTTCTGTCTCAGGATATTCTATGTTCTGTCACCCCTTTAACACTACTTCAGCCTGGCTTTTCCCTCAGAAAAGTCCCAAAGGCAATAGTTAAAGGAATATCCGTTCCAATTTGCTTCACATCCCTATTTAAATAACATGCAGAAATTGCCTGTTCATCTTCTTGCGTGAGAAAGACCTGACCACAGCAATAGCCTTCAGCTGAGGCTGGAACAGGCAAATAATAATGATTGAGCAACATTCAGCCTTGTATAACTAAAATCAAAGAACAATTATTTCTTTCTTTCTTTTTTTTTAATCATTTTTCCTCTATTAAGCCTACTTCATTTATATTAAGGCAGAACAGTAACTCTACCAGAAAGCAGAGAAGCATTGAAAGTCTTAAATAAAGAACATCCAAAGGATGTTGTTTTGTACTCTTTTTTACTTTGGAAATAGCCAGCAAATTCGTAACAGCTAGACAAAGTGACCAAATCTGTAACCTGATAGACTCATCAGATACATATCTTTTCTTGGGATTCATCTGTGTGTTTCTAGATTTTCTGGCCAAACTATCTTCATATCTCCTAGCCTGGGAACTTTTGGAATAACTGCTGGACATTACACATGTCATCTCTTTGGGAAAAAGAAAAAAAAAAAGGAGGAGGGAGATTGCTTCACAGTCCAGCAGATGTTACTTCTTTTCAAACCTGAGGGAACTGTACGAACTTTTTTTGCCTAGAAGTTCACAAAAAATATAAAACTTCAGGAAGACTTCAGTCTTGTTTCATAACTTAAATCCACAATGTGGCTTTTTCAACTACATGAAGGAATTAGCCTCTGTAGAAGAAGAGGAAGGCTGCCAAACTGTTATGATTTTCTCGATATGTTCTCAAAAAAGCTTTACTGAAGTTAATTTGTGAATTCTGTGAGAAGAATCTCATTTTATGTTCTCTCTGGTTAAATGAAATATTTTGAGACAGCACAGATCCTGACACAGATTTATTTGACCCTGGTTGTCCCACCAGCTGAGAAATGCTGGTGGGAACTGAAATTATGCAGGAATTCTTGTCACCTTTCAATGCTGCTCGTTCCTGAAAAAAAGCAGTGCGTGGATCATGCTCTTTGACATCGCTCTGAGTCTTTTGTCCTTCTGTGTGAAAGGGATGCAACCTGGCAACCTGGCCACAGCTGCCCAGCACTGTATGACGCGGGACCCGCGTTTTAGCAACCACAGGCCTGCAGCTGGCAACTTCTGTCACTCACGACTCTGGCACATTCCAGTGCTGGCAGGAATTTACTCACACATATTGCAAAATAACTGGAAACATCTTTAGGACCATATGTCTTTTTCCTGCAAATGTATTTAAGCCATGTCTATCACTGTGTTTGAGGTGTATACAATTTGCACTTTCCACATCTGTCTGCTGCTGTTCCTTGGGTCTCATATTTAGTTAAACATCTGTTAAATCCTGAAAACATAAGAAAGCAAAGGAATCCATGATTTAGAATCATGGCAGTGAAAATTGCAGCCCAAGCCATTACTGCAATCAATATCACTATTGGTCTCAGAAGAGGCTACAGACTGTTCCAAGCTTACTCAGAGAGATGGTAGAGCAGCCTCGGTTACTGTAAATGAGGATGGCATCACTGAGGTCAGTTTTCACTGAGACTGGATTTGAGAAAACCGTAGGATTTGCATAGGAAACTGCTGCACCCGTTCCAGAATCTCAGTTCCTGAAGTGTTCACTGTGATGTCTTTCATACGCAATATTTTACCCCTTAGAATAAGAGACAGGAAGCAATTAGGTTCGCATGACATACACATTTATCCTAAGTCCCTTATCTAAAACGTGTGTATCAAAACCTGCAGGTGTGCCTGACCTACACTGCAAAACAAGAACTTAAATATATTTGTATTTATATAGCTCCATAGTGCTATATACTAATTAGTGCTTTCTACACTAATTAAAAAGACTAAACAAAGGGTATAATGTGAATAACATACAGAGCTTAAGAATACCTATTCAGCAATGAGTAACCAAGAGCCAGAGCTCACACTGACAGCAAATGTCCATAATGTAATGAAGAAACATTCCCAAGTGTTTACCATTGCCTGCCATTCTAACTATTCGTTCTAATGAAATTCCAGCTTTGCAGTCTCCTGTTACAGAAAAAGTGGAAGCGTGCGCTGTGTCTGTAAGGAAAACTACGCAGGACCCAACTGTGAAAGGTAAGAAACTAATAGGATGACTTACTGGTCAACAATACTGAAGCCCAGAAGTGTTTGAGGGAATCTTCCCACATAGGGAAGAAATCTAGGGCATGTGTTCTCATCAGATTGAATCATATCTGTTAAAGGATCTCGTTCACTTCCTACTAAAAACCTCAAGAACTTGCTGTGGAGACATGTCAGGCTAAGACAGGCATGTACATCTAATGTATTTTGATCGAATTCTTGCATTTTGTGTACCTTCATGTGGTGATCTTCCTAAAAGGAACTTAATTTATGAATCAAAATAGAAAATACAAGTCAGAAACAGCAGCTGAAGTGAAAAATACCCACGACGTAGATGCCTGTTACTATTCACTACTCTAAAACACATAGCAGGCTTCTAGCAAATAAATTTTTCAAAAGAAAGGGGCCATCTTACTCGCTATGAACACACATGGACGATGTTTCAATGACTGTCAGAGGTCTGATTATAATTCACAAATTCTCCTTAAGCAGCCAATAAATTACAACAGCTCTAACACAAAGACTGAGGGGTATAGGATGTCTCAGACACTGGTTTCCTGAACACCTCGTTTTGTTTTTCCTTAAAGCCCCCAAAGTATTTAACACTTCAGTCCACTGTCATTAATGGGTAAGTCTTGAATTCAAATGATATTTAATGTAACTATCAGAGAAGGGAGCAAGAGGATGCTTAAGATGCAAAGAGAAATCAATAGGAAAAAGCTGAAAAAAAAAGTGAAGGCTTTTGCCCTTACAGATGATGCAAATACATCAGCATATTACCTCTGCATCACTAACACGGTGACAGCAATAGTGAAAGCCCTTTAGACAGACGGTACAAAAATAAAAAAAAAAAACACCCTTGTTATCAGGCCTATGGCTGTATTCTTTTGTTCTTCAAAAATGTCAGATATATACACAAAGGATAATGCAGACAATTAAAAGGTCAGTGAGGTTTCTTAATGGTTATTAAAATGTCAACCTAGACTACAAGCAATTCAAATCCTATGAAGTGAGTAGCAGATGCGTAGTAACAGCAGAAAATAGCATCAGCTTTGCTTTCTAATAGCCACTCCCCAGCCTGACACAGTGCATCTGTCTCAAGGAAGGCAAAGCTGTGTACATGGGTTAGAAAAAGCCACAGAAAGAAATCAGCCCATCCCGGTTGCTGTGTTAAGTCCTTGACTAACTGCTGGGGTAAGTGGCAAGCAGTGACAAACAGGACTTTCCTTCTGGCAGGTTCCCGGTCCTACTCCCATTTGTGTCAGAAACGGTGAAAGGTGTTTCAACGACTAATGGGAAATGCATTGTTCGTCCCTGTCCACTTGCTAAAGAGCAAGTCCCTGCCTCTCACTGGCAGCTATCGCACCCTCAACACGCTGGCAGGAGGACTGGGGGGATCCTGAGCGAGAAGGGGCATTGCCCCTGTCCCTCCCCGCAGCCCAAAGAGCAGCTCGTGTCCCCAGGGAGAGGAAGGCTACAACCCGCTCGCCGCCCTCCCTCCCAGCTCTCCCCAGCGGTGAGTGATGGGCGCCGCAAACTGCAGGACACCCCTCCACGGGCAGCGCCTGAGCTCTCCAGAGCAGCACACCAGGAGGCAATCAGCTCCGTTTCCTCTGGCATTCGTGTAGGAGGCTTTCTTGTGCTGCTCCAGGGGCTTGGCACAAACCTATGCGGTTTATGTTTGCCAGCAAACGGTGTTGTGAAATCACGGAGGCCTTCGCTAGGAACTGAGAGAGCCAGCTTCCCAATTCGGAATTTGGGAATGAGTCATTTTGCTCCTGGACTCCAGCAAAAATGCATTATGGTGGCAGCGCATGAAATCCAGGTTTTGTTAGTGCCCAAACATTAAAAAAGATAATTGAAGAAATGATACTTTAGTGTCCAAATTGAATAGAGGAAAAAAGTTCTTTTGGCATTGCCAGGGAAGAGGAAGTTAATTTCTTACTCGCTAATAATTACAGGAAGCAAACATGGCTCTAAAATGAAACAGAGATAACTTAGCAACTTCATTATGGGAGAGGAAATATTCTTTTCCAGCAACAAAGAACCATTTAGTGATACAACGGAGGAAACAACATTTACCGTGGGCCTCTACCTTTTCAGACCGTAAAGCACAGAGATGGAGCAGTATGTTTCCATCCAGCCGTCTCTGCTCTTTTCACGTGCTACCAACTATTTAAAAGAGGCCAAGTGCAATGCAGCCATATGAGATGCAATGAGTAGCAAAGGGAAGGGAAAAGTGAAGGTGACACATTTATCTTTAGCTCTAAAAGTTTCTATTTGTTTTAGACAGCTACTCCAGATGAGGAGATATGTCTAATAAAAAGTAAGTCAGATGGTCATAAAAAGCAGCACTTACAAAAGATAATCTGTCGAGGTTGTAAGGAAATGTCCACTACATTTCTGGCAAGTGAGCTGAATGGTGTATATATCAGAAAAGAAGACCAAAAAAAATCACGAGAGGGCAGACGTGGTGGGCCTGATGGGAATAGCATGCAGTCTTTGGCAGATGCTGGCTGAAAGCCAGAGCTGGACAGCAGTAAGCAAAACACTGATCTCGCCCCAGCTCAATGACTTCTGTGACTTGGTAGCCACACTAGACAGACAATCATTTGGAAAATACCAAAGTACAGAAAATTAAAAAGCAACTGCAAGATTTTGAGAGTTCAGAATAAAGCAAATGTTTCTACAGTTGTTGGGGTTTTTTAAACAGAGGGTTTTTTCTTATTCAAACATACTGAAATTCTGAAATTTGGGAAAATACTAAAATCTGACATTAGCTGAAATATTAGAAAATTATAGCAAGACTTTTGGCATGACTAAATAGTAGCATTACCCACCACTGCCTGCTCTAACTCCCATGAGAACGGGAAGTGACTCCGCCAAAGTCAGCTAAATCACACTCATTATGCTCTGTGTCACATTCACAGTTCTTCAAGGGGTGCACAGAACTCCAGGTCACACTTTTATGCTTTACATCTGGGTCACCCAAATGATAAGATCTGCACCAAAGATTCTGGCAGTGCTGCAAAGAGACAAACAGAGTCTTTGCCATTGGCAAAGGCAGTATTTGATGCAGCCAAGTGGTTTATATTAAGATGCTTAAAATTTTATGTGTTTTTACTGTGGGGGTTCAGGACTGGAACATGAACAAAGCAGCACTGAGGAAATTACTTTCTTTATTAAAAAGAAAAAAACAACCTCAGCAAATGTAGGAACAGATCAAAACTGGAAGCTGTTATCAGATCTCCCACATCATCATCGTTCAGACAGAGCAGAACCTGGCTTTGACTATGTTCAGATTTTAGGAGTCAACAGACCTCGGCTCAGGTCCCCAGCCAGAAACCTGCAAAAATTAAACTAAACTTCCTGAGAGCTCACCCTCCCCACCCCAAAACAGCGGAGCAAACAGCATCTTAAAACAGGACTTTATGGATGGGAGAAAAGACAAGGACAACAGGGTGATAAAACAGGATGAAATACAATAACTACTCCTTACCTAAATCATTGCAGCAACTATCCAAGTCTCCAGTTTCCTCAGTGAGTAATTGCTACGCCAGCTAGTTATCCCCCTCCCCACAGTAATTCTTCATTCCCAGTTTGGGGCTACAACTAACTGATCTCTGTGCCCCAGGCTGCTGGGTCGTGGACCCTCCTGCCACCCCATAGTGACGCCATGAACAGCGGGTGTTGCCCCTGTCCTGCCAGCTGTCCCCTCCACTCCATCAGCCACTGCTCTGCGCTGCTCCAGCCACCAGCTTCTCCAGCAATGTCCTTGCTCAAGGATTTGCTCCCATGAGTTGCTCCATGTTCTTGGCCTTTTGCCCTCAGCCAGCAGGCTAACATCGAACAAACCTGAAAAATGGAGCCTGGTTCAGTGCCTGTTCTGTTTTGCAAAAAACAGAAAACATCCCAACGCCTCATCATAGAAGTATTTATATAAACCTTTTCTGGCTAGGACTTTGTTATATGCATTATAATGGAAATAAGGTCTGAACTTCCTCTGAGTTTCAGCATCATGAAATGCAGACTCTTACCCCAGTTTCCTATATAACACAATATAGTTGGTGAGATCCAAAGCTGAAAGCGACCAAAATAAACACTAGAGCTGTCTCTCTGCCAAGGTCATTCTGTCATAGATTTTAAAACAATGGGGAAAAAAATCATTTTACTGCTAAAGACACGCCAAAAAAAAAAAAAAAGAANAGACTGGTGTGATTGAGATATCAGGAATGTTCAAGAAGGGAAAAATATATAACTGTACAGATTGAGATTAGAGAACAAACCAGCCTCTGCAGGAATACAGCTCCTAATTTGCCTTCAGTCCGTTAGTAGCTGCAGACTGTCATCAATTCCTGGTGACATAAATAAGGTCAGAGAAAAAACGGTACCGCAGATGGGAATGTCATTGCTTGTCATCACTGGGCTTGCTCTTCCTTTCAGGTGTGCCCCTGGTTACTATGGGAACCCTTTGCTAATTGGAAGCACTTGTAAAAAATGCGACTGCAGTGGCAACTCGGACCCAAACCTGATTTTTGAAGACTGTGATGAAGTGACCGGCCAGTGCCGCAACTGCCTGCGCAACACCACTGGGTTCAAGTGCGAACGATGCGCTCCGGGTTACTATGGGGATGCCAGATTCGCTAAAAATTGTACAGGTATTGCCTACAGTTTAGTATAGCAGAGCCGAGCAAAACGAACCTCCCAGACATCAGAGATGCCTGAATCAGTCATCAGACACCTGTCACCGTGGGAGGCAGGGGGTGCTCCCAGCTGCCTACGTGGGCAGGGTAATTTGGATGCCTGTTCCGTTGAATTATCCCAGGCACTAGCACTCTTTCCATTTCCCGTGAGGAAGTCTCAGACCCCAGACCCCAACATCTCAAACGCCTGGGCAAGATGAGTGTAGGCACTGTTGTGTCCTGCATCTTGCTTTAAATAAGGGTCTCTAAGCTTTCTTTGGGCAGAGACTTCACCTTTGTGTTTGTTCACACCACGTGCTGCCCAGCGTGACCACTCAGACTGAGGGTGCTTAAAGACTTGAGAGCATTTTTTATGGGAACAGGATTGTCCTTCCTGTCCTGACCCAATCCCCCGCTCAGTTTCTGTGAGTTTTCACGCTGTAATGCATTCTGCATTTCCCACGTGTCTGTGTAATCTTACTGGTTACTGTATTTCCATACCAGAGACAACTGTACTTCCAGGGTCTGATAAAGTGCTACCTAGAGGATCTTACCAAAACTCTAATATAATTATTCTTATAATTTGCATGGAGTTCGATCCAAATAGGACTTTGGCCTCATGCCCTTTGCCCTTGCTTTGGCTCTGGGAGACAAGATTACATCCTCTTTCAAAGCGTTGAGGAATAGCCACTGCTAAAGGCAAAATGCAGGTGCTCAGAGCAAGGACCTTGGGGGTCCCTCCCAACCTCTTTGCCAGGGTACTTCCCTCAAGGATCAGAACACAAATGGGGTAGATGCATCACTCCTAGCTCTCAGCCTGACTCGAAGGTAAAACACAGCCAAAACACGCACACAACCCAGACCTCTGAAGTGCTCCGGAATCTCAAGGTACGGAGCTACAGGCCTCATTGTTTGATCAATGTCTTGATCAAACCTACGTCCTTCTTGCAACTCACTGTACACTTGGACTTTGCTTTTTACTAGCTTACTATAAAGCACTAAGGTGTGTTTTGGGACCTTCAGGATGGAGGTTATGAGGATGCTCTGTACTCAAGTGCCCTTTGTGCTGCTGTCTGCATTTGTAGGGGACTGCATATGATGCCACTAGCGGTCCCTTCTCGTTTTATGTTCTGGTGACAGCTAAAGTTGAGTGTCCATTTCCAGGATGTAATTCACATCGCTAAGTCACATGCTTAAATTCCACCTGCGCTGAACAGGGAGAGATGGTACTCACACACAGTAATCCTAAGGGCCAATCCCAGGTATCCAAATGAGCCAAAAAAGGCAGGGCTGTAGGGAAAAGCGTGCCCCAAAACTCACCTCCTGCCTGGATTTAGGCACCCAAGACATGCCTGAAATTCAACACCTCTGTGATTTTGAGGTTGCAATAGCAAACCTTGTTTATGGACTTCACTGCCTAGTTCACCAGAGTTCTGCAGTTGTCCCGTAAGGAATGACAGGATCTAGTTTGTGGCTCCTGAATGCCATGAGGCAGGAGAAATGCACCCAGCACAACTCAGCAAACTGCAGCAATCGTGCCCTGGCCATGCGCAAAAGCAGAGCTTCAAACAGCTAAGAGTAACTTTGCCAGAAGTCTGAGGATTACAGGGCATTCCAAGTGTCTAAGCAGATTATGCAAGACATAATTTTGGAAGGCATCTCCGAACATTGAATTTCTAAAGTGAAGCTAAGTCAAACTTTCATCACCTCAGTATAGTTTTGGTTTGCACCCTTAAGGAATTGCAGGAATTACAGGCAGAATGCCTCGGTATTATTTACGTTTCTGAGGTACAGTTTAAGTGCGATTTCATGGTGCACAGGACTTCTCTATACAGGTTTTTCATGCAGACTATAAATCGGCTTGGTAATTCTCTTGCTTAGCAGATTTCCTTGTCGTGTTTGATCTTTGCTAAAAATAAAAAGTGCCTGGGCAGTTGAATATGTTGTAAGAGGTACAGCTTTTTTCTGTTTAGGAGTGAATTTAATCTTGTCATTGACTCTAGAAAATCCTGATTTTGAAGTATTATGTTTCAGAGAATTACACACTTCTTGTTTCATCTTCATTTCCGCTGAACACCACAACGTAGTGCGCTGGACAGTGCTGCGTAGATTGTGTGCACCACTCAATACATCCATGATTTCCAAACTATTTGGGTAGTTTACAAGGCAAGCTTATACTTTGTTTGGCATTTTGGAGCAATTAGGAACACTTATTTAGAAAAATATTGGCTCTGAAATAAGACAAATACTTTCTTTAATATACAAATATACAGAACAGAAACCAGTGTAAGAAACAAGAGTCTATGCACATGTTTCCACAAAGCACCTCAAAGGGTATATAGAACAAAAAAAGCCAGAGAACTAAATGAGCAAAAAGCTCTATCCAGCTAAGATCATCTTTTCTTCTTTTGAGCAAAAGACAAAATCTGTGTAGCTGTCAGCAGTACTTTTCAGCTTCTTTTCAATAATTTTTTTAACCACATGTCCTTTAGCCATACTTCAAAGCTTTCCACAAATGTCCCTCAGAAATAAAGGTAAATTTAGAATCTTTTTCCACCAGTAAGACACAGCAGCAATAAAAGTCTTAATTCCCTACTAAAAATGTGGTACCTCCTAAACAAGTAGATGCAAAATTGTCAGGATCGCTTTTGAAATTAATTCACTATAAGCATCTGTGTAGTGAATTAAGAGTTATCCATTTAAATAAGAACACAAAATTTTATTTTCTTGAGCACCAATCTCATCCAAATTTTAATCTTGTAACTGTAATCTTCGCACATGGGGATAGCCTAGATCCTGTAATATAGGTAAAGGGAAATCTCTGCTTTCAACTGAAACTTTTCTTTCACTTCTTAATGAAAGAAATAAAAAAATTAAAAAAAAAAATTGCAGATCCAAAAGCTGGGAGGCCCCCAGTTCATACAGATTGGGGTGAGGTCAAAATATCGATTGCCACACAAAATTCATAACCAAATTCTGTTCTTACATTACTCCAAAAATTGAGTAGTTCTTCTAACATTGGTTCACTTACACAGAATTATTCCAATGTTAGTGCATTGTGTCGACTTTGAAGCTGCATTGCACATTTTCCCTGATAATTCCTTGAATGTGCAATGTGGAATGTAAATACAAGGGTAATTCATAGAGAACAATGAATGGGCTGCAATAAAAGGGCAGTAAACAATTTTGTTATATGAGATTCTTCTGAAACCATGAATCACAAGAGCAAAATGAGTTCCAGAGAAGTCGCTACTGTTCTTCTGTTTTGCTTGTTTTTATTATTTTATCAAAGTGTTCCAATAATATTTTAATCTTTAAAATAATATATTTTTAAAGGCCAATTAAACCTTTAAAGAGATATTTGAGATTAAAAATTATGCTTTTTAAAAAAGCCACTTGTGCTGGCAATAAAAATGTAGCTTACTCAAGTTTAAAAAAATGTAAAACCTCATTTGTTCTTCATTGTAAGTGGTAGGAGATATTTACTTTTTGATATGCTCAAGCTGATGATGGAATTGGAGTCCACTATCAATCCCTGATAGCTGGAAAGCTTATTTAGTGGCAGCCTGACACAGTGTTGATAAATTCCACAGGGCTGTGGAGAGATTTGTAACTAATAATTAACTTCAGTTGTACTGCTTTTCTTAGCCCATCTCCTAAACGTTACCCTCTCTAGACACTGATGCACAATGGCCCAGCTGGGCAACTCTGGCCTTGCTTCTGCTTGTGGCCAGCTGGGAAGCCTTGAACAAGTCATTTCAGCAGAGGGTTTCTGGTTCTGTTTCCCACCTTATATTTTATCTGGTCCAATTTTACCACAGTGCAAAAAAAGACCTTTTTCTACATAGTGAAGGAAATATCAGTCCAAGCAGTCCTTGATTTTGGTTCAATTCTCCATGCACAATCCTACATACAATCATTTCACTAGTCCTGGGAGCGGAAAGGCGAATTGTACATTTTGAAGATTCTTCTTTCAAAAATCCTTTCTTNCTGAAGGAAATATCAGTCCAAGAAGTCCTTGATTTTGGTTCGACTCTCCATGCACAATCCTACATACAATCATCTCACTAGTCTTGGGAGCCGAAAGACGAATTGTACATTTTGAAGATTCTTCTTTCAAAAATCCTTTCTTTTCTTCCTCAGAATGTAACTGTGGAGGGAGAATGTGTGACAGCCAGACTGGAGAATGCCTCGCAGACAGTCCTGAAGTTTCTACTGGCACAGACTGCCCAACCATCAGTAAGAAGATTATCATGAGACCAGCAAAAATTAATATCACTCTTGTATTGAGATGCTTACAAATACTAACTTAAGAGCTTGGCTCTCCAGTGGGCTCAGCTCTTTGACGTGGGTCCCACAGGGAACTTAAACATGTGAATATGCGCAATGCCCCACTGACTGAGTATTTAAACATGTTTTCACTTGCTTGACTGACTACATGCGTAAGTCCAACTCTGTGATACAGACTGAATGTTTAGGTACAAGCTGCACAGCAGTAGAGAAGTATCACCAAAGCCACTTCTATAGACTTTTGAGACACAGTGCCTGCAAAATAAGATTCTGGCCCTAAAAACCACCATCACAACTTTATCTGTGCCATCTTGCATATAATTTCTGGTTTTCTACCTGTACATCTAATAAAAATTGTTGCTCCTGACACTTTGAAATATATCCATCAGTCAGTTGCTTTTCCATTATCATCTTCCCTATTCTAATGATAGGAAGCCTGGGGAATTTCCAGAAGCACTATGTTGTAACTATTGGTAACCACTGACGATTTTTTAAATGCTAGTGTAATTATGCCTGTGGTATAATGCAGACCATGTAGCACACGTGGGTTCCTAAACCGACTCCCAAGAACAGGGGTTGTGTGCCTGGAAGTGCAATCAGAAGGAAAACATTTGGGAGCTGCTCCCATCAAGAATACAAACTATACAATACCAAGCAAAAGTTTCTGTAGGAATCTGTGTTTCACGTTCATCTGTCTCTTGTTTTTAGTGGTGGCATCAATGTCACTAAAAATAAGGTGGTATTGCAAGCATTCAGCAGGGACAAGGATATAGTTCTGCACAAGCGTATTCCAAACGTGTTATAACTGTGTTTCTAGAAGTCGCATTCCTAATCAAAAAGGCAGCCAAGAACCCATCTGCTGGACATCGTTACTTCTCATACTACCAAATTTTCCGTACAGAGTTTTGGGTTCTGACAAAATGAAGTTGTTTTTTTTGACCCTCATCTGTTGTTCCTCAGGCCACAAACATGCAGAGCCTCTAGAGAATAGCCAGGAAATACTTCATATCTCTCTCTCCCTACTGATTACTGAGCCGCTGTGGCAGCCTCTGAGCAGTCGCATCTGGTGCTGCTCAGCTGGAAGCATCATGACTGTACTGTGGGACCTTGGAAGTGGGTGGATGAAAGTGAAAGAAAAATGGGTATCCATCAGGATCCATCAATGACAAAGAGAGGGAACACCATGGGGCAAGAGCACTATAACGTGAATTTAAGATATCTGCTGTTAAGTGACACAAACACTAAAGAAAAATGACACTCTTATTTTCCTATCAGGCTGCGATAAATGTATTTGGGATTTGACAGATGACATCCGATTAGCAGTTCTGGCTATTGATGAAAGCAAATCGACTTTACTGAGCATTTCTACAGGTGTTGCAGCTCAAAAGCGCCTGAATGACCTGAACCTCACTACCACCCATCTCCAGGTACAAACATTGATGACATTTTATTTTTCAGTGTAACTTTAATCTATTAATTTCCACTCCATTCCTGTAAATTTCAATCCCTGCCCTCACTAGAGAAATAATTTGTTTTCAGATGAACTGACTTTTTCCCCTTCCTACACAGGCAGCAATGTCTGAAAAAAAGAATGATGCTGCGTTTTGGACCATGCAGGTTGATGATGCTGCAGACGAAATGAAAGATTTCCTGAGAGAAGCAGCAACACTTGATGAACAGGTTTGTTTATAGCCCCCTGCCAGAGCTCTGAGGGTTTGTGGTTTGTCATATCTGCATGTTGGCGTAAGAGGTTAGTATAGAATAGTTCCAGTTGGAAGGGACCTACAATGATCATCTAATCCAACTGCCTGACCACTTCAGGGCTGGCCAAAAGTTAAAGCGTATTATTTAGGGCATTGTCCAAATACCTCTTAAACACTGATGGACATGGGTCATCAACCACCCCTCCATGAAGCCCATTTCAGTGTTTGACCACCCTCTCAGTAAAGAAATGTTTCCTAACATCTAGTCTGAACCTCTAGGCTCACCAAACAAGAGCAGGATTGCCCTGAAAGATAGTTGGGAGGACTTTCTATGTCTATTTTCTGTTTCTAAACTACCTACTTTACTTTAGCTCTGAATTAAAAGTATAAATGACCTACCAAGTCTTCTTCCCACAAAAGCAAGGATGTAGGGCCAAAGTCCGCTGAATGTGGTTGGAGGTTTGTCATCAGTCACAAAAAACCTCCCCTCAAGATCTGAGTTCCCACCCCACACACACACACACAACATGCTTGATCTGAGACAGACGCGCTGCCTTTTTATTTCATGTTTTGATTTCTAATGAAGTGAAGTAACCAACACTAAACTAATTCAGATTGACTTTGGGAGTACTTCTACTATATCTATTTTACATGTATGCTCTCATAAAATTAAATTAGCCTCAATTAGACACTTCAAAATACATTACAAAATTGCCGGTTTAAAAGGTTTTTCACGTACCCACTGAAATGGGAGCCTGATCAGCCCTCAAGATGTGTTTTAACGCAATTGTAATCATAAATGTTTCATCCGCGTTCAATTGCCAGACTATAAAATTAAGGTTATCTGCCCTCAGCTCATGTAACACTTTCATTGCACCCTAGAAGAATGTTAAGAGAAGAAATAGGGTTCAAAATGGCTTCTCCTCTAATTTAAAGAGATATTATTAAATACCTTTCTCTTGCTAAGCTATGTATATATATATTACTGATATACATCACGCTATGCTATCTTCAGACATAACCACAGCTGTAGTAGGACTAGAGTACATTTCATGCTTATTGCAAAATGACAGACCTTATATTCACTTACCAATTCCTTCACAGGACAAATTAAAAATATACCTTAGACTAAAACTCAAATACAGGAGCAAGTAGGAAAAAAAACCACAAAGGAAGAGGAGAAAGGACTGTATAGAGAGGTGGAAGACAAAATCTGGGTTTGGGTGTGTTTAATCAGCACTTACTTAGCAGAAAGGGCACTGCAGAATTACAGTGACTATGCCTGTGTGAAAATCCAGCAGAGCTCACACACCTCAATGTCCCTCTACGCAGTCGGTAGGCAGGATGATTAAGGCATTAAGTTTTCTAGGAATATTTAGTGAATTTGGATAATAACATTTTTGTCATCTTTAGTGCTACCTGGGGATTTCTTAGCTCGTTCCTCAGTTTGACTGTCCCTGAACCAATAAATTCAGCATTTCCTTAGGTCTTTTCTCCCTGGTTATTTCTAATGCTTGTTCCACATGAATACTTGGGATTGTTTGTAAAGGCAGGGAAATAATGGCCCTGGACTCTCACAGTGGAAGGAAAACCACAGCAGTAACTCTGAATATATTGATCTTTTTGCTTTTTCAAGGCACTTTTATGGAAAACGGGCGCTAGGCCCTTGAGTGGGATTTGCAGAGATGTGCTGCGTCTTCCGTTCAGAGCATTTCGTATGCATGTCCCCATGTCTGAGGGGTTGCTGCAGATTCTGATCTAAACCCCAAAAGCAGGATGAATGCACCAGCTGCAGGCAAATCCTCCTGCTACACGAGAAGAATAAATGTGACCTGTAACTCCCTGAGTCTGCTTGGGATGAGCTTAGAGTAAACCAGCCCGTAACTCAATCCTGAATGTCTGGCAGAGTCTGGGGGAAGCTGAGCACCTTTCCTGCCTGGGCTTTTAAGCAAATTTCAGGATGAGCTTCAGGAATTTGAAGGTCCCTAAGAGCACCCCTACATCAGCAGGAATTTGAGGGTCCCTAAGAGCACCCCTCACTCATGCCGCTGTGTTTCCCATCAATCTCATGGCAATCAGCAAACCTGTCTCAGCAACCCCCCGTGTGTTCAATAGTTAAAGAAAAATCTGGCAAGGAAAGAGTATTATGGAAAGGCAAGCGCGTACAAAAACAGTAACAGGTTGCTTACAATAAGCACGAAGCAGCGATGCTGAGCAAGAGAGCATCCACAAGAAACCTTGATGAAGGAAGATGACTAAAAAATATAGTTCTTGCCCTTCAAAGGCTAAAAAAACCAAGTAAATAGAAATAAAATTTAAACCTTTCTATTACCGCTGCCAGTTCTTCTATTCGGGTGCCCGTCCGTCCCGGCGGCCCGGCCCTCAAGCGCCACCTGGTGTCTCTGCAAACCACGAGTGAAAACCGCGTTTTCGGGTCTCGGCTGCTGCCCGGGCTGAGCCCGCGGGGCTGGAGGGGCACAGCACAGCCCTCCGCCGCTCCCGCAGCATTAAGCAAGTATGGAGCGAGCACACCGATCTCCCGGCACCCCGAAACCAGAAACTAATTTTTACAGTGGGATTTTTTTTTTTTTTTTTTGTNAATGGGGACCGTGAGTCAAACACCTTCCCACTGGCAGGCGTGTGGTGCGGAATTATACATGCACACACAAACGCACACAGGGTCCAGGAAACATCGATGGCACAGCAGTCACGTTTTTTTCCTGTTTCCTGGGAAATACCAGTGAAAATTAAATCTAAGGATTCCCAGTCTAGCAACCTTCTCAGAAAGATGATAACTATGACATGGTAATTCTTCGTTTCCCTCACTTGTTGTCC
>RSEF01000003.1:73264971-73296631 GCA_003993805.1 Himantopus leucocephalus | reverse complement strand
TCAGAGGGCTCTACCATTTGTTTCAGGGCGTCTCTTACACTTGTAATGGAACACAACCCAGAGTACAGCCTCCAATGTAATATAGCATAGGAGGGTGGCCATGCTCTTCAGAGTATTTTGAATCCTCGTGCTTTTTCTTAATTTTAACAAGTTGCAGAGCTGGGGACCTCACTTGAGGGAGACACTGATCTAAAAATGGTTGTGAGCTTGACACCTTATACTTCAGTCTAAATGCTTACTCAGAAAACGCCATACCCAGCAAAATGAGCCAGCCCTGCTGAATGCCTAGGAGACTCAGCAGATGGGAGTTTTACAACTGTACATAATTTATGGCAATTTGACTGCAGCAAATGATGGATAAATACGGGACAGATTTTAATCTCTCACTCTGCAATTCTGAAAATACCAACAAGACAGCTCTTCACTTCAAACACCTCTGTAAATACCACTTTATATGAAAATGGGCTTTCACATGCTCATCAGGAGAAAGCAAAATGCGTGTTTACGCTGCTCATCCTCACACATGCATATGGATCGGAAAAGAAATCTAATGTCTAGCTCACATGGTTTATTCATAGGGAAATGAAGCATCCAGCAAAGGCCTACTGGTACAGAAGGAAACCATGGAGACCAACAACCGTGCTACTCAGCTTGTGCAGCAGCTCAGTAATATGAGGGATAACATTCAAGGTAAATATATTTCTTTCTGGTTCAGCTCAGTGTCAAGCATGTATTAATGAAAACTCCAGAAAAAAAAAATGTCATAGCACCTGGGCACTCTCGCAAAGCAACCTGTACGTAAGGCTTTTGCAGCCTGCAATGCCATGACAAAAACTTGTCTCTCTTAAAAGACAGCTGACACCATGAGCTGACTTGGTCTGACACCCAGAACAAGAGCTTCTCTTCCTTTTTTCTCTCTTTGACAGAGCAAAATAATACTAAATATGTTTACACGAAATACTTCAAGCTAATTCAGCCTGTAGCCTGTTTGTTTGAATAGCTGCTCAAGGTATTTATATACACTTGTAAAAAAAAAGAGCCAGTATCAGATTGGGGCTGGATGAAGCTACAAACACAAGCACAGGATGGGCGATGAGTCCTCTGGGTCTTACTTATCAGCAGATCCATGCAAGGGCACTTCTGTCACCCTGCTGATAAGTAATGGGCGCCATATGAATACCTAGGCAGGTTTTTGTAAAATTGTGCTTTCCCCTTTGAACCCACGGCAGTCAGTTATGTCTGACTAACTCTGGTGGTCGCACCAGTGAGTGTTACTTTAAATACAGTTTTTGCCTTTTAGCAAATTGTTGCTGAGTAGGATTGTGCTGGTTCACGTAACTTTATGCAGAAGCGTTTAGAAAGAAAAAGATGCTGAACACTAAATAATTTGGTGAACTTACTGCTTCCCCAAGCTCAGTGTGGGAGGTGGTGGTGATTTTCTTTTCAAGCTGCTCCTTGGTTCATCTGACCAGAATTTCCAACTGAGTTTCCATCCAGACATATTTACAGAGCATTACAGACTAGCTGTTGTCCTCGTGTTCTTTTTTTTTTTCCTGAAATATAGAGGTAGAATTGGAAAACTGCATCCTCATTGCCTTCTTTTTCCACAAAGAAAGCACTGCCTCTAGTAAAAGTGAAAGGCAGAATTGTAAACCATGTGGCTAGTGCAGACCATCAGAAATGGTTATAGTGATGCTGTTTCACAGTAGGAGAGGTAAACATGATGATGAAGATCTCCCAAAGTTAGGAAAAAGTGAAACCAAGAGCTTTTTCATATTAAAATGTTGGGACAAACTGTCAGCGATTAGCTCGGTGTCCTCCTCATCTGTCCATAAAATGTGAGGGGGTGCAGATAAAACTTATAAAGTCCATCTTTGGCCAACATACTAGAGCAATAAAAGCATCTCTAGAACTAGCATATATTTCAAAACATNTTACACCGTCCGAGATGAAGATTTTTTTTATTTAGAGCCTGCAAAACTTCTTGCATCTTTTTACTGCCCTATATATCAAAGGACAAACGACAACAGTGAACACTTTCCCAAGCTCATCTGCACTTGAAAAGGGTTTCCTAGTCACAGGTGATAGTCTTCATCTGGAATATCTATGACATATCATTATCATGCTGATATATAAAACTGAGATTAAACCAATTGCAGCCACTTCTTTGACACCTACAGAAAGCAATACAACCCCAAGTGAGTGTACTCAGAAGCATCGCTGTGCCCTGCACACCTGCACCACGAAAGCCCCCATCCTGCCATAGAGCACACTGATTTCCCCCAGTCTTTGGTAAAGCCAACAGTATACAAAAGCTGTATATAGCACCAGAATAGAAAGGCTGACTGGCAGTTGAGGTTAAACAGCCCTTTTTCAATAGAAATACTTGATTAACAGACCTGAGTACTTCTGTCTTAGAGCAATTACTGCAAGCTCTGTGGCAACTTGTGTAAGGAAGAGCGATTACATATCAACTGTTAGCCTTGCTTATCCTTACCTCCATGGGTCCTTCAACCATTATTTTATTTCAACAAACATAGTTAACATATCCCATCACACAAAAGAGGTAGGCTGAGACCAGGCTCATAGGATGTGACATTTGTACTACCTTCTTACACCCGTGATGCCAAATCACCTTTGACTATTTGGCCACCCATCACATTTTATTTCTACAATTATTGAGCAAAAATGTCAGCATGAGCCTCATTGTATGTCACCAACAATAATCGGTTGACCTCTGTGGCTCATCCTTTTGTATTATTAATTGGTTTGGGGCAATTCAACAGAAGGCAGACATGTTTGGCACACAATCAGCTTGAGCTATCCACCAAGAACCAAAGTCCTTGGCTGTGAATTAAAAGAGAGTGCTTGTTCACGCAAAAAGCAGTTGGAGACAAGTAGGTGAAAATTATTTCCACCATGCTTCTACGGGGGCATCAAACCAGTAGAAGGCAAGCCACTCTTTACTGAAGGGAAGGTGTACGTGTGCACACACGCACATGCGTGTGCCAGCATGAGAAGGAAGAAGAAATCCATGGAGCCACTGGTGGTGGTCAGTTACTGCTCAGTATGAGCCTTTAAAGCTTCACTAACGAGCTCAGGAGCCAGCAGAAACTGCATACAAAGATGCTCTGTCAAAGAATCAGTTGTGCTACAATTACACATCAATTTTTTTATAAAAATATTACAGATGCATAGTGCTGACTTTGCCAGCTCTGGTTATCCACAAAAGTAGTGATGAATGCAAGCCAAAGTTACTCACATCATAGGGCATAAAAGAGTAGGTGATTGGTATTCGAGGCTGGGGAGTGAGAAGCGGGTAAACTTTGTAATGCCTACACTGGGGATGGGTAAACTCAATTTGAGCTGTAGGAATCCAACAGTGTTTTTTGAACTGAGACCAAAACCTTGAAATAGTATCCATCTCCAAACCAGCTAGGCAGTATCAGGCCAGAAGCCATATGTTATCTCTTTAGGGTGCCGCAAACTTCTCCAGATGGAAAAAGAGGTTACTTCAGTCTCCTTGCCGTTGTTGTTATTTAATAAACATAACATTTTTGCAGCAGCACTTAAAAACCACAGTCCTGGACGAAAGCCCCAGCCTGCTACATGCCACAGAACTCAGAATAAAATGATGATCCCAGCTTATAGAACTGCCAAGCCAAATACAGCACACAACCCATGCCTGCTTAATCTCATCCTCTTCTGATGAGACTCCCACGTATGCCAGAAAGTGTGATTTATTTACTGGTTTAATTTTAAGATTGGATTAAACATAATAATTATCTACTATAGAGTTGGAAGATAATTAAAACTTTCTTTTGCCATCAGCGTGATCTGGATTCACAAAAGTAAAAGCACTCCACAGTATTTACTTCTCTGTAGCCATGCTGGATTGATCATCTGTTCCCTTTTCCCACAGAAATCAGCAGCAAGATGAAATACTACGCAGTTCAACAAGAGCTGAGCCCTGAAGAAATTGCCCAGAAGCTGAGTGTGGCTGAGGAGATGCTGAAGGAGATCAAACGCCGTAAGCCTTTCACTAACCAGAGGCAACTTGCAGATGAGGAGGAAAACGCAGCGGAGGAGTGTGAGTTTTAAGTCTGTTTTCCGTTCACCCACATGTTGATGCACAGCTGGCGCGGGCCGGGCAGCTCTGGATGTACTGCTGAGCGTTGGGGGAGGACCAGCAGGTGCTTGGCAAACACCAACTGGTGTGCTGAAGATGCTGCAGCTTCCAAATGCCTGCCCCAAGCCTCTGCTGGCGCTTGCTGCCCCCCGCAGCAGAATGGGCTGAAAAATACATGTGTGTGCGTGTGTGCCTGTGCACTGCAGCACCTCAGCCATAGCTGCTTAGGAAGGTCTGTGCCAGGGCTGGAATTCCTTGTGTGAACATCTTCCTTCCCTCCCCCTGCCAGCTCTGCCATGGGGAGAGTAAACTCCAGCAGAGAGAGAAAAACTGCCTGTATGGGAAAGAGTGGCAGCCTAATTCTCACAGCTCGGTGACCATGAGTCAGAGCCCCAGGACAATTAAGGACTGTCTTCTGCAGAACAGCCTGGTTAGCTGTGACAAAGAAAAACAAATGAAGAGCAAGGAAAGCCAAACCTAGTTTCTTTTAGGAAAAGCTACTTGTGAGGGGGAATTAATGAGATTAAAATGAGATACTAAAATGAGAGGCATCTTTCCTTTTCAAAAAAGGAGGGAAGACTAAAATCCAGGTTTCAGATCTCTCAAGTGAGCTTTTAACAAATGTGTTTTACTGTCCCCTGAGTAACAGCAACAGAAATTGTTGCATAGGTAATTTTGTCAGAAATCCAAGCTTTGGATTAATCAGTGGCCTCTGATTTTTCTCCCAGTGCTACAGCAAGTTGAAGAGTTTCACGAGAGGTACAATGACACCAGATCTCTAGTGTCTGATGTGCTGGAGCAGCTCAGCGAACAGGACATCAAGCTGTCAGACCTGGAGGAGGCATTAGACCAGGCACTTGACTATGTTATACAAACGGAGGATATGAATAAGGAAAACGCAGCCAGTCTTCAACAGCGTGAGGTACTACGCAGTACGTTTATCATAACTGTTGTCTGTGAACACTCCATCTCTGCTGGTGCTTAAAATAGTAGATTGCAAACAATTTAGATTCAGGAATCACCACACCAAAAAAAGAATTTCTTGGACCACTCAGCAGGATGAGTTTGACTCTCCAGTTCTACAAAGGAAGTTGTGGAAGTGCAAGGTACTATTATTTATTGATGGAGTGACAATAAATGACAAGTTTTGGCACGGCATGTCTCAGCAGGCCAAGGAACATGGATACTGATGCCTAAACTAGGAAGATGTATTACAACAAAACCCAAGAAGCTTAGAATTCCATGTAGCATGGCTGCTATAAATATTGTGGTGGGATTGCTTCACCTATTATGTACTGATTTATAACGTGGAAGGACTTCATGCTCACAAAAGTAATTTTATGCTATCAAAACAATTATTTATAAAGACTCTGCTCTGCATTCATGCCCTGGGCTGAGTGCATTCATACTGCCTCGTCCAAACTTTTTCTTTGGTCCTCCTGAAACAAAATGCATCCCCATTTTTTCAGGAAGAACAGATGATTGTCCTCACGTCTTCAAGCACAAACCCATTCTCTAACTGCTCCACAACAGATACCTTGAAACTGGGTTTCATGCTTGCTGGGTGAACAGCCTAGCTATAAGGCTACAGAAGTTTTCCCTTATTCAAATGAATAGTTTCAGTATTCTGAACAAAGTAATCACTCCAGAGGAGAGTTCAGAGGAGACGTGTCCCCTGCAGCACGGAAGGGGGGCATGTTTGCCTGTAAGTGGTGGCATTAGGTTCAAATCCCATCTGACCGATGAGGAAATTTAATTTTCAGGTTTCTTAACCCAGAAAAGTAGCCAAACCATCAGCCATACAAAAAGACTATTTTTTCTCCTTCCAGCAGTTTTGTGACTCTTTCACTATTTTCTTTAGTTTCCTTTAGGGATGCAAAACCAGAATGTCCCACCTAAAACCTTTCTCTTCATTTATTTTTTCAGCAAGGAATAAAATGACAAAGAGAACAATTTGGAACCATTTGAAGCAAACTGTTTTCATTTCAATGGCTGAAATTGGATTCTGGAGGAGAGGGGTTTAGGGAGCAATTTTGTGACTTGAAGAACGATCTTGCAAATTCAGGCCAAACTCTGGGTTTCATAGCATCAGTGGCTGAGTTTTGAGCTCTTGAAATTTGCAGTTCTAGGAGTTGATGCTGATGTGGAAGGTCTAATAATTCAATAGAGAAATCAGGCATGCTGTTGCCGTGAATTCTTCAACAAGCAGCTTGGGATCCTTATGTGCAAAGCCTCTTCTGTTGTTCCATTGTTTCATAATTACAGTGCCAAGCTGCAGCTCATCTCACATTTACAAAGCAAAGCCTGAAGTGTGTAGTCACAGTTGTTCACTGTTTTTAACCAGTTGGATCTTCATTATTGTTCACAATGAAGGCAGATGCTATACAAAAGAGATTGTTCACATTAGCTTTACCATTGACAAGGAAAAGAGATCTCTGTACCATAGATTTAAAAAATCTCCAGAAAAATCCTAGTCTCCAGACCACTATGAAAAATCCATGTTTAGTTTGTCACTGTTGGCAGTGCACTGAATAATGCTTCATTCCAATAATTGCTCATGCTGTAATATAAAGTGAAATTAATACATTTTAAAGAACCTCAACATTTATTTCACAAAGACAAGAAAATGCAAAGAGTCACATTATAATGTGCAGCTATTAGAGGTGTCTGGGAAAAAACTTAGACTTCAAACTTGTCTAAAGTCTTAGTTCATCACTTTATCTTTTGAATTAACTTTAATAAATGTAATGAAAATGGTAACACTGTATTTTAGCAATGCACAGTCATTTTTGGATGTGATTTAATTTTATTTTATTTTTTGTAGAAACAACATGAGAAAATAAAAGACCAAATAGATGAAGTGAATGGCATTCTGTTAAGTGCCACAACTATTTTGGCAGGACCACAAAAGGTCAACTCTGAGTTAAGTGAGGTAATAAAGGTAAGTGCCTTCGTGGCTTGTTTAAATATGTCCTGATTTTTTTTAACTTTTAAGTCATGTGTTTAGACCACTAAATAAAAAGCTCTCCTTATATATTCCATGCGTCAACAAAACACTGATGAATATTCCTTCAAAAAAAGCATAAATCTTCCTGGATGAAAAGCTCTGTAATTACATTTTACTGCCTTAGAAAAATAACAATATTATAGGGACACCTTACTGTAGGCAGAGCCGAATGAAGGATTTTGCTGTAGCATTCTCAATCATTTCTTTACAAGCAGCTGCCAAAAGGTGCTCTGGTAAGACCGCACTATATGCTAAATTCCTTTTCTCGTGCCCACAAGTGAGCATAGGAGAAGGCTGAAGATCCCAGATATCAGTGTTAAAACCAGCCACTGTCAGAGTTGGGGGGTGGGTGGGGGGGTGGAGGGGGTGTTCATGTTTTATTTTAAAATTTTGAGATAATTTAAGACAAATGAAAATTTCCCACAATCATTCTTTTTGGTCATAGTTGCCCATCTCTTTTTTTTAACACAAAAGCAAATATCAAAAGTCATTAATTTTTCTTTGAAAAAGTAATTTGAGAAAGCAGAAAGAAGACAGCTTGCTTTATAACCTTCCCTAGGTGATCAAGCAGTATGATTTTTTTTCCTCCTGTGTTTTGTACAAAACAAATTGCTGCAGTTTATCATTTCGGGTCCCCTGCTCCTGTGAATAAGTTTACACAGAGGGGACATTCACACTACAGGGAAGGAAGTAGTACGTAAATATCATACATCTTCCATCCTCATCAGCAATAAGTATTTTCACAGTTCACTCATTCATCCTTTTTCTCTTCCTCCTTTTCATCCTTTTTGTGTGTATTTTGAGGCCACACTTACAATCCTCAAACATATCAGCAAGCTTGAGTATTGGAGAGAAGGTGAACGCAGGCCCATTTGGTCTTCCCCACAAGTATTTCACATAAGAAAGAAGTATGGCTAAGGCATACTCTTCTCCTCGCCTATACATACATATAGGTAGTATTTAGGCAGACTGATTTACAAACTAGACTAACCCCAGATGTCTTAGCATGACGGATGTCTCAGTGCAAGGAGGCAGAAAGGGGCCAGGGCCCATTTTCTACAATGTGGCACAGCTCACAGCTGTACAGTTAAACTCTCTGCCCCCCTCCAGCAACTGCGAAATTGTCCCCAGGGCACAGTCACTGCCCCATGCTATTCCCCAAGGAGGCAGGTTTGGGAAAGCGGCAGCTGGCCAGGGCCAAAACAGTGCCAGGGCCCACACAGTAACGGGATGATGCATAAGCCCAAGTACCACACCACTATATAGTTTACTTATATAGATATCATTTAGAAGTCCCAAAAACTAATATCTGGCCTGCAGCCTTCACAGAGAAGTGGTAAAAAAACCCCAACCAAACAAAAAAATTATGGGTTCCACCTCCCAATTTAAGAAGAACTACAATGAGGGGATTTTTGCAAAGATCTGGTTTAATTACTTCACCTATTAGCACTTCGCTCTCAAAGACCTGTCATTGGCACCATTCTAGAGTAAACATAATAGATGTAAGACATTTCTCCACTGTCTTTCTTTCGTATTTTATACGTATCTCTCTAATATCTTTTTAAGGGATTCCTGGAATTTTGGTTGATTTTCATCTTCCTGCATTTGTCTTGCCATGCTGACATTCATGGGACAGACTCTTAGATACTTCCTCTTTTTTATCTCTTAAAAATAGAACATAAAACAAATAGAACAGAAAAGAACGTCATAATAATATAAAGGGTAAAATAAAACATATCAAAATACAGACTTGATCTTTTACAATTTTCGTCTTCTTTTCTTCCTTCCATATTTTGTTCAGAATGTATCAGGGTTCTACGCAGAAATAGATGGAGCGAAAAAGGAATTGCAAGAAAAAATAGCCAATCTGTCTCTGTTTGATGATGATTTGGTAGAAAAGGCTATGCATCATGCACACAACCTAAGAAGACTTGCTGATGAGCTGGACCGGTAAAATTTAACTTCAGCAGACTCTTTTCATACAAGTGCTACTGACTGAAGAGCTGAATGAACTAAAAGACAAGCAGAAACACAGTCACATTAAATATGCTGTCTGTAAATAGGCACTAAACAAATCACTGCTAAGTCATATATGGAAGGACTTGTCACGGTCCAGGGGGAACAGCTGAAGTTGAGCTAAGCAAAATCTATTAATCTTTCCAAAGAATAAACATATATCTTGCATGACAGTCTCCTTTTTCTAATTTGGCATGTTATTCTCTTCCCATAGCAAGAGAACAGGAAAGGTGGATTACTGAAAAGTAAAATAATACAGGCAGGTTAAATGGGGTTTGCAGAAACAGCTCATGTCGATAAGTTCATTCACATTAAAAAATGTTCAGCATTATGGTCCACAAAATGGGCTTTGGAATAATTTTTGTTCAAGAATTGGTTTACAGATGGAGTAGTTCTGCTACTCAATAGGTTGTGTTCCAGTGAAACTGGCCCACTGTAACACCAAAAACTTACTGTAAGACTTCCTATTTTGCTGAAAGATACTAGATGCATCAACTTTCCCCCAGTTTACTAAAAAATCACCTCTAAACAGATTGGAAATATGACTTTATTTGCAATTGGGACAACCCATGGAAAAATCACTCCTGCAAATGAATTTTTAAATAAAATATTTCACAAAATTCTACCTTAAGCAACATCATGGACACATGCTTTTGGAAGATAAACTTAAAACTACTCTTCAAATTTATTATCTGAATACCAGTTGTTTCTTAATATTAGTATGCCCCAGACAGGAGATTAAAATAGAGAAAAAATAACAGATGGTTTTCTTTTATACAATTGTATAAAGCCGACATCTGAAACTCTATCATGTTCTATAATGCCACACAAACTACAGACAGCCTAAAAGACAAACAATATGTTCCGTCTGAGATCAGCTAACTGGGGGCAGCAGAATCACTTGAAAGAAAATACCCCATATGGCCAGCCTTCATCCCTTACCAAAATAACTTAAAAATTACTACCAAGTCCTACATGTTAGGAATTTAACAGAAAGTAAACAGAAATAATCACAAAATATCCAGATGGAAATGTGCTGATTCTTTTATTTGTTGAGAAGATTGTCCTGCAGTGAAACCTTAATCCTTTAAAACATTTAGCCTGTCTTCAAACCATGTTGGTTTTACGAGTTTGCTTTATAAGCCTGTTAGGCTTTTATTTGGTAGAGTTTCTTCTTTTGTCTTAGGCGAATATAGCAGGAAATTCTTGCAACAAGACTGAATCTGGAAACTTAATAGTCCCTCAGCATGCAAACACTTTGAAGTTAATAGACACACATGTAAATACACATACATTGTCTATATCTAACATATATTCTGAAACCTGTTTATCACAAAAATATTAAAAAGTAATATTTATTCAAAGTTGCTAACAGCTGAAGGTTGAGCCCTGAACCAACTGCTGTTTGGAATCTCCCCTGAAGACCAGTTATCGCCTAATACGCAAATCAAACTCTACCATGCCAGCAAAGCTATCTTGTGTTTTTCAAATCTAACTTTTTGGAAAGTTTCATGACCATGGTCAGTTCTTCATCTGATCCTCCCCTTTTCCCCAACTACTTTTGGAAAATATAAAGAGTGATGCAGTTATCCTGATGACTGGCACACACAGGTCCTTCCATTCATGGCCAGGAATCATCCCTAAAGAAGGACAACTGATAGATCTGTTATTCTGTTAATTTATAGAATATCTAATCTAGATTTTAAAAAAAGATAAAAGCTCAGTAGTCACTTGTTGCTGCTCACATAGATGTCAAGGGCAAAATTCCCAGAGTTAAACTACTGGGAAGTACCTTCTATCCACATGGTTTTCACCCGCTTCAGATTGACATAAATGGTCATACACAATGAAGAGACTACTACTTAGGCCAAGTATATTTATGTGTGTGACTATGTAGTCAGAATTCACAGAATGTTAAGAAAATCACTCAATTTGAAACTACTTTGATTCACTTTGGTTTCTTCCTCCTTTTACTCTCTTTTTAACAGGAATTTGTATGGTGTTGATACAAATGGTTTGGTACAAAGGGCAATAAATGCTTCAAATGTGTATGAAAACATTGCTGGTTATATCGAAGAAGCTAATAAAGCTGCATTGGAGGCACTGAACACAACAAACCGGGTCAATGATGTAAGTATTTTTCATAATATCAGCTTTTACTTTGCAATGCTTCAGGGACTTCAGACACGTAACTACAAAGAAAAAAACAAGATTTAGCTCAACTGTCAGCATTGAACTTCTCACTGCACATTTTGCTTCATCTATTATTTCCTGAATTAAATCTGCCAGCCTAAAGTCCCCTGATATTCAAAAAGACACAACAGGTTCTTCTGTCCCTAAGTATAAGGTGATGCTGTTCTGTGTTACCACTCAAATCGAGGCACTTCTGTAAAAGTCCAGACAACTCCCTGGCCCCGTAGGAACCTGAGCTGGCATTCAGGGCTGGAGTCTTCCTACTCCACACAGCATCGTGTGGCAGGAAAGGTGGTCAAGACATCTAACAGAAGCATCACTGTTTCTCATAGAAAGTCTATAGCCCACTCACACACTCAGTACAGGGGTGAGGATGCTCATTTTGTCTCTAGCCTTGCTGGTTTACAATATTTTATATGTATTTTTGTATGTATATAGTTTCCACCCTATATACATGCTACTTAACAGCAGTTTGTTAGTGAGATAGCAAGAGGATTTGGTTAGATTACAGGGGTGTGAACTCCAGAGAGCTGTGGGATTTTGAGCCCAGCCCTCCGCTTCCAGTATGCTACTGGGGACTGCAAGGCAGCTCCCCACCCAGTGCAAGTGTTCATCACCCGTCTGAGGTGACAGTAGAAACGAACAGTCACAGTGCCAAACTAACATGTAGCATGAGTATCACATTGACCACACTGGAGCTGATAAATTAATAGGACTTTTGTGCTTTCTGCACCTTTGTTATTCAGTGTTGTTGTCTGGAAAGACATACATTTCTCTAAACTTCAATTGTGATCTACAGAAAATTTTGCTTTTCAGCATTTTTTTTCCAATTCAACTGCCAATCTTAAATGTTAACAGAGCAAACGAAACGGCAGTGACTTTAAAGTTGCGTTTATATGAATTAACATGTTGTCCACAATTAAACACAATAAAGGGGAACATTTGATAAGCATTATTATGACTTTCTTTTTTGGAACATACTTGTAGGCTGCAGTTGGAATTGATACTCAGATCATTTACCATAAAGGTAAAAGTGAAGAACTGCTCAACCGAGCCTTGGAGCTACAACGGACAGCAGCTGACAGTAAATATACATCCTTTCTACTTTCCCAGGCAGTTTATAAGCATGTACATTAAAATACATTTCAAAAGCGCATCACTAAGGCAGAACTGCTGCTGTAACAGAACGGTGTATTGATTGAAGTCAACCACACAAAGCACTTGAAATGGCCACAGGCACAGTTTGAGTAGTTCATGTATTGTCATCCTGCCAGATGCCCAAAGTTTATTTCATTCACAAAAGGACCATTTCAGATACAACCACTGTTTAACTATGTAATCCTGCTAACAGTTATTCACAGGTAAATATACTCAATCAAGTAGTTCAACTGAAATCAATTGACAACAGTTTAAGTGTTCAGAAAGCTGGATTTCACCGGTGAAGGATAATAATAAATGTTAAAGGATTTTGGCCTTCTTTCACTGGAAATGAAAGCAAGCTCTAAAATTACAGACATGGTCTCTTCATTTTTTCAGGACCTTTTGAGTTCCTTAAAACTTTTCCTTTATACTTCTTGCAGCTATTCTCAGTAGTTCTGGTAAAGCAAAGAGAGATAGCACTGACTGAGATGCAGGTCTCCAGATTCTTCTGAGACATCCTGTGGGAAGCAAATAATGGCTGGGAGCTGAAAGGTTGCTTTTTCCTTTACATTATGTGAAGTCAAGAGTGCTAGTATGCCCTGTACTAAAAGAGGCCATAGCATGCTGCCTGTGGTGTACTAAATGCTTAATAACACACCTCCACAGAATAAAATTTACCTTTTCAAATGCCACTTTGATGCCACTGAACTATACCTCTTATTTTCTCCCCACAGGTAACGATTTAACCATTGCAGACACTAGCCGGCATGTTAATGGCACTCTTGCTAGAATGAATGCTCTGCGAAGCCAACTGATGAGAGCCATCACAAAAATGCAATCAGAAGAGCCAGGTTGTAAGAGGAACTTTATGTTCATGATGGTTTATCTTTATACATCTAAAAGCATATTTTATCTTTGCATATAGACGGTAAAGTTGGTATTAAGATTTCAGTCCCACGGAGGCCTAAAGGAATTTGACTGAAACTACAATACCTACATATAGCAAACATCCAGCTTTAAGACATTCATAATGAAATTATATGTTTTGCCACCTGAAATTATTAACATCCTTCTTGATCCTCCTTACTACAATTGTCCTGTCCCATGTTACTCAATCTTTTCAGGGCTTGGAGAATCTACAAGTCTGTGAATTTATTGTATTGATAGTCAAAATCTAATTGACATATACATCACACCTGGCAAGCAGAGTATTTGGGAGGTAATTACAGGCAGTCTCGATTGACAAAACCTCACCTTAGTTTTTCAGAAAAGAGAAATCATACAGCATCCAGCAAGGATATCTGAAGGTGTTCAAAGCTGACATGGTCAAGATTTCTTCATTAGCTTCACCTAAAAATGGCTAAGTTTTACTGCCAAGACATTATCATATGCAAAATGCCACAGGTTTTACAATTATAGCAGCTGGCAACTCCAAAAAAATAAAAACCCCAAATTGCCAGGTATGAAGAAATAAAACCACTTCAGTGTCTTGGGTTTCTCTCCTTCAAAAATAACTTTCATGAAAAATATTCAACAAATCCATGCATTTTCTTTTAAAAACTTGATGAAAAACAATGTATTTTTTCATCTCAGTTCCAACTTCCTTGGCTTTATAACACTCCTCAAAGTCCAAGGACACTGAAAATTTCGAACAATCTAGAATGGAAATGAAAATTTATTAAATTTTAAGAATTAATATAACTGTAGACCAATCACAGGAAGTTTTGAATATTCCCCGTGGAAATAAAGAGAAAACCAATCAAGTAAGGTTGGGTCCCCATTCTACAGGTAAAATCCCCTCAGCCTCACCACCTTCTAAGTACTGGCTTGAATCTTTGAAAGAGTTCATCTTTTCTCATCCCCTATTTATTTTGTAGTGGAGGCCAGAGAGCGTTTGGAGCAAGCTAAACTGAAGATTGAAGAGGCCGTAAGTGCTACCATGACAGTAACGGAGGCTACAACCCCCATGGATGAGAATGTGAGGTTGTGGTCCCAAAACCTGCAAGACTTCCAGCACAATTCAGCGGCATACGACAGTGCTGTGCATTCAGCTGGGGATGCAGGTACCTGAATTTTGCCTTTTATTCCTTAGCATTAAAAGGTCAGGGAATCATCACAACATCATGTTGTATGAATTGGTTACTTTGCATATCCATTGCATATAATCTTCTAGCATTTTACCTCCATGAAAACATTTAAAAAATTAGCAGTCATCTAGAGACTTGACTATACTTTAAAAATTTTGGATACTTGGGCGTTTCCAAAAATTACTTAGACACTTAAGGGCTGAAGTCTTATTGGCTTCTAAGTCATTTTTATCAGGGTACCAAGGTCACATTGAATGGTAGACAGCTTGTTTAAATAATTCTTGCTATTATGATTGGCAGTTATTTTTTTAACATTGGGAAGCATTTGAAAATAGGGCCCTTTTGTCCTCACTAGTACAAACATGGAGGAGAAATGGTCCCTGACTTGATAAGCTTGCAGTCTAAACAAAGGAGGCAAAGAGGATTAGGGAGGAAATGTAATATTTAAGCAGGGTGATTGCTGGAAAAGCTTGTAAACATCACATTAATTCCACTTTTATTGTCAGGGGGAGGAGGAAGAGCAGAGTAAAAATGGAAAGATTTGTTATGAAAAATTTAAGGTAACTAAAAAGACAAAAGAAAAACTGAGGAGGCTACAAAACTGAAATGAAGATAACAGGAAAGAGTGGAAAAAGAGGCAGGGAGAGAGAAGCTAAAATGAAGTGACTGGTGAAAGAAGGAAAAGAACAATTAGGAAAGAAAAGAATTAACCCAGAAGTGAAAATATTTGGAATAAAAAATTGCTGACGAGCACCACTATTTATTGCTCAGTGTATTCCTGGCTCTGCTCAGGACGCTCACTAATGCCCAGTTATTCATGGCCAGGGAAGCTGCAAATCCAGAACAGGAAATTTCCTGCATACGTTTGATGACAGGTACCATCACCTGCAGCACTGTTCAGTGATGTCTTGCCTAGAGAAAGTGCCTCAGAGAAGGTCCATAACTCCATTGACTCTATCTCCAGAAAGTCTGAATCTCAGATCTACTGCCCCAAATCCCTTCCCCTTCTGTCAGAGGCTGTCAGATTTGCTAAACTTGTCATTTTACTGCAAATGGTGTTATGAGTACCAAACTAAACATTGCTTCCAGTGCCCCAAAGCCACACTCTTCCTCTATTCCAGGGAATCCCAAGGGTCATGTTATTTCCAGAATTCAGCAATGGATAAGATCCTTGTACTAATATTTTTGGTTAAGTGAGTGCTCCCAAGAACTGGTATAAAAGTGGTTCCCTCCACAAGAAGAAATTCAGTACTATGCAATATCCCAACTTCAGGCTCCGGAACTGGAGGCAACTCACATTTCTCTGAGCTTTTCATCCAAAGGAGACACTGAGCCGTTCCCTCTGGAAATGGGTGGGCTCACTGCTAGTCACTGCATAGAGCTCCATAAAGGTGTAGTTAATATAAGAGTAGATGTACTGCATTGCTGTAAAACGTTTTTGATCACTACAGAGCACAGTTTAGGCTGTGGGCTATGGGTTCCAACTCCCATTCAAGCTAATGTAAATGTGGATACGATTGGTATCCAGGGAGGGAATGGTATGAGGAAAAAGAGAAACAGTCTGCTATAGCTTACACATAGGATCACAGAATCATAGAACTGTTATGGCTGGAAAAGACCTTTAAGATCACCAAGTCCAACCATTATCTAACTCTACCAGGCCCACTTCTAAACCATGTCCCTGAGCACTACATCTAGACGGCTTTTAAATACATTCAAGGATGAAGGTTTTTGTTTTTATTCACCTTTATACTTGATTTACATTTAACATTTACCAGTGCCAGCTTAGCAGATAGAGCAGTAACACAAACTGCATTTGACTCTTCATGCTCAAAATGTCAGCAGACATGCAGGATTCAAAATATCTGCTCATGCTAGCTGTGATACTGGAAGAAATATTTCCAGTAGCATTTGAGAGGCTCCATAAAAGGGGATATACCTAACATGGTCCATCTCTCCTAGTTGGTTATGTTCCCAAAAAGGCATGCATGGTACATGCACCATGAGTTGCAAAGTACAGCTCAGCTCCTATGTGATGTGTCTGGCAAAAATGTCTTCTCTGGGTTTGCAGGTGGGCAGTCACCTTCAAAGTATTGTGATCATATCAGAGTGCCTGGAGGGTCTGCTGACCACAAACCAATGCTAATATGCAAACTACAGCAATGTGTGCCCTACTACATTTGTAGAGGCAGCTTTTCCATGGCATTTTTGGTCTGAAGGCTTTTTTTTTTTTTAAGGCACAATGATATTTTTGCCAGAAAGATCAGGTGGAAAGAGCTGAGAAGACAGATCAGTGCTACAAAGGAAGCTGGCATGGGTAGTGATCCAGTCTGATGTGACTGTGATTCATAGCCTGGGAAGACAGGTGTAGACATGCTGGGGCATGGTGGAGCGTTTTCAGATCAGCTATGTATGTTGCCAGGAGAGGCTGACGTGGCAGGAGGAATGTCCATCAAAGTCCAAAATAAAGTCACAAAAAATGTTCAGACAGGTGCCTGAAACACCAAAACACCTAATCACCATGCCAGTAACACTACCATGGTAGCTGAAGCCTCTAAGCTGGCATGTCTGGATTACCTTTGAATAAAGCTCGCACTTGATTTTTGGAAGGGTGAGAGCGTGTCTTGGCTGAGCAGTTTGTCCAAGAACACTCCATGTCGCCATTGTGCAGGCCACTGGTGGGCTACAGCAGAGAGGATGAAGGACAGTTTGGGAAGGAAAACACAAAAGGAGAAAGTGTCTGGAAAGTTATAGTTAAGGTATTTCTTCCTTGGTAGTTTTCTTTGTGTTCTTTTTTTGTATTTTATCACCGGGTAAGACTAGTTTTCCTTTTTCACTCTCACCATCATCCCAAAGACTAAAATCAAAAATCAGTATTTTTCATGTTGAAGAATGACATTATAAAAGACAAGAGGAAGAGATTTATGGCGAGATTTTATAATAGTACGAGTAGTAATAGTCGTAAGTTTTGTGTTTTCATGTTACAGTTTTGTTTCAAGTTTAATACCACAAATTTCAAACAGATGAAAAGCCAGTTTTTCAAGATATCAGATCAGACACAATTCCAATTCAGTTGCTGATTATTAAACAAAAAGGTGGTTGAAATTTGCCAAAGCATTCCCTGAGCTTGCAGTTCTTTTACTTTAAGAACAATATGGGCTTTTTTCCAATGCAATGGAACATTCATTTCAAAAGGCAGAGAAAACTTTCTGTAAGTTGATTATTATACCAGTTAATTTTTAAGTAGAAATTTTAATTAATTGTGGAATTAATGTGTTACCCAGAATTCACTGTAGTTCTTTGAGGATTTACTAACATAATGGCATTTTAATGTACAGTAAGCTTTATATAGAATACCTGATTACTGACCCCCAGCAGGTAAGTTCTTTCAGGACTTAATGGGAATGAGTGGAGAGTCTAAAGCTTTATAAGGCCCACTCCTACACTGGACTTGGAAAGTAAAACACGAGCGAAAAGAGCCCAGCAGCGAGAGGGCAGGACTGTGGCAAACATAGCTTTTCACTCTATCCAAAAAGAACCGGGACTTGTAGGACTCCATGGGATCTTCTCATACTCTGGGTTGCTCTGAATGAGGCTGAGAGCTGCTTCAGTCTTTAGTCAAGGCAGAACTGGAAGCACAAAAAAGTGATTGGAGGCTACTCTTCCTTCTTTCCCTCTATACAGTGTCAGTACATCTGAGGATTAGCTCCTCTACCTGTCTTTCTGCTGTCTTCTCAGACAAAAGTAAGAATATGAGGGGAAGAACACAAGAGCAGGTAGACGCAAGTTGACAACCCTTAAAATATAACTGCAAACCCTACAAATCTGGTCTTAACCTTTATAGTGAATCCATGTCATTAAAAATTAACTATGAATACTGGATCTTTCCTATATGCATGTAGCTTGTGGCTAAAATCGCATGTCATTATACTCAGCTAGTTGTACCTAAATCTAATTAAAGATGAAAAATGATGTGATGTGCAAATATCCTTCAAAGGGCAGCATGTCATTGGAATCTGATGTGATTAAATTGGATTATAATTAGGGGTAGTTATTTTCCTTTCTCGGTAATTTTTCTGTCTGCTTATCTTTCTGGGAAAGGACTTCTCTCCCTTTGAATACAACAAAGCACCTGCATTTCCCTTTGATAACCGTCCTACTTGCCCGTATACCAGAAGACACAGTAGTGAAAGACCAAAGGTCCAGGACTTTGCTTCATGACCCCTGGCAGATGTAGGCAGGAAAGCTGAAGAGGTTAGCACTCACAAGGGCTGGGGCAGGTAGTAAGCACAGTCTAGGTGCACATGTAGCATCAGCTAAGGCTTTCTACCAGTGGACAGTACAGGCCTGTTATCACAGTCTGAAAGCAGCGGTGTTTCTGTTAGCAGAGTGGGCTGTGAACCACATGCAGACACATCACCTGTGCAGCTGTTGCTGCTATCTGGGTGATAACCTTTAGGAGAGATGCACAGCTGAGAGCTCAGGGAAACAACCTATTCATCTCCCTTCAAATGAATTTGAAGAGCTCAGGAACAGTAGCTCCTAGATGCAGTTCCCAGGTTAGCCACAGATATCAAGTCATATGCTGAACAAATAACCCTTCTGCTCCCGTTGCCATATCTGTAAAATTGGGTTTAACATTTTTTTGCCCTGAAGGAAGATGAAGAAGTTAAAATGATTAACATTTGCAAAGCTCCTCGAGGATAGTATTACAGAGGTACAACACCATGGTAGAACCTAGGAGTCCCATGGAAGAGTAGTTTCCTTTGTGCAAACATCTTTCCAAAAACTTTTGCAATAGTAGATCATAATAAATCGTTGCCCTTTCTGAAATCACTGCCTCTTGCACACCAGAGTTAGGACTTGTTCTTAAAGTGGAAGGTGATAAACGAGTTAAACTAAGAGGGTAAGGAGGAATTTTCCTGGTCCAAAACCAGTGTTACAAAAAGGAAAAAAACCAAGCTGTCACTTCTTTTCTAACTGCAGTGAAGAAACTTACAGAAGTCTTCCCTCAACTCCTGGACAAACTGCGCAGAGTAGAACAGAAGGCACCAGCAAACAATATTTCTTCCAACATTCAGCGGATCAGAGAGTTAATTGCTCAGACCAGGAGTGTAGCAAGCAAGGTAAAACTTTTGGACGGGACTTTTGGTTACTAGTAAAATCAAATGCATCTTACTAGGAGCTCCACTTTCTTGGGCTATATTAGAAGCCCAAACCTTGACATTATCACATTCCAGCAACTGGATAAACAAAGTACCAGGGAAGTCATTGAAATCTTTACAGTTGCTATTTGCAAGCAATTAACATTATCGTGGTATTCATAGTAGACTACTGCTACTGCAGTAGCAACCTTAAATAAGGAATTGGCACAGTGTTAAAGATGGCCACAATAACAAAACCATTTAAAGCTAAAACTAATAGGTCATTACTCAGCTGGCAACATTAGTTACAAGCAGTAGTAATTAAGGCAATTTAATGCAAACTTTTCTGAGATGACAGTATTTCTTTTTTTTCTTTTGAATTAATTTTCTGCAGGGTAAGAGAATCTTTAGCTCACACATATTTAATAGAGAAAAACACTTTCATTATCATACATAAATTATGAGGGATTTTTCTGTAACAATAACACCGAGGTCAAAAATTAAAACAGTATATGTGAATTCATTCAGAGAAATTAAAAAGTCAGTGTATTATTGTATGTTCACAATGCTGGAATATGCTGTCTACATCCATTACTTCAAAAAAGAAAAGGAAAAATCAGTATGTGTGCAGTGCTTGACTGTTCTTTAAATGTATTTTGTCATTCAGGCATATTATACTTAAACTTGAAAACATTATTTCAGTTATGTTGAAGGCATTTTGAACTAAAATGAACACGTTTAAAAATTTTATTAGCATCTCATATATATCATGGTAACTTCAGTAATATAACAGGATTACTCGTGAACAGAAAATTGGTCATACTACTCCCAAAGAAAAGAAATAAATTATGGGTAGAAGTTTTACAGCTACGTACGAATTCCATTATGTGCCATACATAATTATGTAGCCCTGATTCAACTAAGCACACATTTATGTCCCACCGAAATTTAATTTACTTTATGAATATGCTGAAGCACAGTTAACTAGGAGCTTTAATTAATTTTAAAATTAATTCCCTTCATCTTCTTTACAGTGTCTTCCAGAAGTGATTGTTATAAACATACAATTTTGCATGGCCAAAATATAGGTGCCAATTCCGCTCTTGCAGTAAGCAAGGCTGCTGGCTAAGTATTCTTGCACGTTTACCTTAAGTAATGTCCCCAGGCAGCAATAATGTGTCTCATTTAGCACACTTGCAACTGCAGGTCCAAGTTTCTATGATGTTTGGAGGCCAATCAGCTGTTGAAGTCAATCCAAAGATCAACGTGGAGGAACTGAAATCTTTCACTTCCATGAGCTTGTACATAAAGTTTCCGAAAGACCACCCACAACTGGCAGCATCTCCAGACAGATTTATTTTGTACCTCGGAAACAAAAATGTAAGAGAATAACCCAGTTAATTTATATATATATATATATATAAAAAAAAAAGAAAATTTACATAGGTTCAAAGTTTATTTGCCCTTGATTTTTGTTCTCGCTATTTCTCCATGTTTCAAAATAAGAGGTGTCTACTATATGAATGGCATTGATTTTGCGACAAGCAAAGAGCGAGGGTTCCCGAGACTCCTGTCCTTGAAACTTCTCACCCCAAACAATGATGGATTCTCCCTAAGAAGCAAATTAGACTGCTCATACAGCATGCTGCTGTTATTGTCGCTGCTGTGATTGTCACTGCTGCGAGCCACACTTGCTGTCTCCACTGCCGCTACTGAGGTGCTCTGAAGCAGTAATGTCACCTGCCTGCTTTTGTGGGCCACGTTCTTGTCAGGATTATGCTGCTGACAGTGTCAATTCCAAATCTCTGAGGTCACAAGCCCAGAAGATAAGGAGGTTTCTTTGCCTGTGGCTTGCACACTCTGTACATCACTACTTTCAAACACCTAGAAAGGGCATATACTCTCACCACCTGCAAGTGTTGTGAAGTAATTGTTCTTTAAATTGTGATTCCTAAAAGAAAATAAATCACACCTCACAAGCCAGGTATAATCCTGGCAAGCTATTACTTGGGAAGGGTAGAGAAGCAGTCTTTTCTTTTTAAGCTTTTCAAAAAAGAATGTCTACTGAATATAAATCAAGTGAAAACCCTCTTGGCAGAATATTTAATTGCAGCATAATACCTAGGCGTTAGACAAATGTTCCTATTTCCTGCACATGACACTGCACACTAAATACTGATGAACAGCTTCCTGTTGAACATGACCAATTTACGGTCAGAAGACACCTCAAGACCCTGTATTTACCTCAGTCAAAATGATACAAAGTAAAATATGAGAGATTTTTTCTGTATAGGTTTATCTGGTGAAAGAAAGCCATTAGAGAATGAAGTTTTTGTTTATTAGTTATATTTAAAGGTGTCATTTAAGCTATCAAAGCCCACCCCTTACTAATGTTCTGTATTAAATATCTTTTGATGTTGTAGCTCTGACATCTTTCTCCATTGGTGTTTTAGGCAAAAAATTACATTGGTCTTGCAATTAAAAATGACAACCTTGTGTACATTTATAACCTGGGGGGCCAAGACGTGGAGATACCTCTGGATGCCAAGCCAGTCAGCACCTGGCCTTCTTACTTCAGCATCATCAAAATTGAGAGGTAAAGCATTTCCCCAAAGCCAAACGGTTAATGGGAAAAAAAAAAAATCAAACAGAAAAGGCTGGGTCAAAACTGCTCATCAGGAGTCTTCAGTGCCTGGTTCTACTCCTGCTGAAATAAATGGAAATTCTCCTTACTTTTAGACAGCCAGGACCCAAGGGGCCGCAGGGGGGAAGAGAAAGTGTCTGTGGTTTCTCTCTTTCTTTTCCCCCAGAGTACCAGCCTTCTAGTAAGGAAATAAAAACCCTTCCTGGATTTGGAGGCTTGCTTGCTCTTTTTTAAGTCTAGCCAACACAAAACTCTCTTCTCTTACAATTCCCTTCTACAGGATTGGAAGACACGGCAAAATGTTTTTAACTGTGCCCAGTCTTAGCAGCACAGCTGAAGAAAAATTCATCAAAAAGGGGGAGGTTCTTGGTCCTGGCTCTCTCCTTAATTTGGAACCTGAAAATGCTGTTTTCTATGTTGGTGGAGTGCCTCCAGACTTCAAGGTTGGTCAGACAGATACTCTGTATTCAAAAATAAATAATGCAAACTTATCTTGCTGTGCTTCCCTTTAAACACAGAAATAGTTAAAAAATAAAATGACCTTATTTAGTTATTTATCATCTTAGGACTCCATGTTCTAGCCATGGTAAAAACTACTGTTTTCTCTAGCGTATCATGTCATAGTAAGATCATCAGATTCTTGTTAGCTGTTATTCAAGTTTTCTGAAATGTAATAATGAGAAAAAAGCTTGCTAGCTGTTAAGTAGCATGCATAAATTAAGGCCCATTAGCCCAGCTTAACAAATTTGCAGGCTACCAGTTTTTTTCAATGTTAATGAGTTCTTGGTGCTTACAATTTCTTTTACAACTGTCACAAAAATGACAAGTAATGTATTGTGAATATTAGGACAGTGTGGGAAACTAGCAATATAGTGATTCGTTTGAATTTAAATTATCATTAGTTTAAATCCAGCCTTACAACAGCATGAAGACTTGCCTGTGAAAAACATGTCTGAAGATCTGTGTGAGACAGTTTGCTACAGTCTAGTTCCTAATAGTCAGCCTGAATTAGCATCTCACTTACCTGTCTATATGAACATACCAGGTCCGCTTTTTGGATTTAGAAATGGTTATGAATGATCTTGGCTATGAAATCTGCATGGCTGAATGAAAACGTACTTAGAAAGACTGTAGAGAATGCTAAATTCTTTAAGCTAACTGTAGTAGGCGCCAAAAACATCCAACTACTGTTCCACAAGGAGCCCTCCTAACAATATAAAAACAAAGATTAACTCAATACACTTACGTATTCCTGAGCTTTTGCATTGCTGTGAATACCAGATATATGCCATGGTCTAAATTTTAGACTAGTGAGGCCTGGATGCAAATTGCCCGGGAACAGAAATGAGGACTGAATAGTAGTTGCAAACACACACAAAAAAAGCAATCCAGCAGATGAACCCTCCAGGTCTGTTCCAGAGCAGGGCAGAGGAACAGGAAAAAAAGAAAAGTGAAGGAGAATGGGAAGGGGAAAGGGAAAAACAGGATTCACGGAATTATTTGGTAAGCATATGGGTCTCTTCTCCCTTAGGAACGGACACCTCGTATTTTCCTTTATTAACATACAGTCTTATTTGCTAAAAGCTTTTGCCTTTGCTTCCCTGTTACATTCTGTGTAAAAAGAAATGTACCACTTAACTGTTAGAAGTCTCGTACTTAACATAACTTAACAGAATAGTAGAAGAAACAAAGGAAAAAAAGGAAACATGATCATTTATCAAATGTATCAGTGCTGCAGATAAGAATCTCATTTTCTCTTACAGTTACACATATTCTGCATTGCTTTATTACCATTTTTATTATATCGTAAGCAAAATGGAAATAATGAGAAGCTGAAGAAAAGTTACTGGCAGCGATCAGACTCTGAAATACAAGAGGTGTTATCAATATCACACCTGTTCCATGGGGCAGAGTATTTTAATATTAAAAGAATGATTCACCAGCTCTGTGAGCTTTATTCTTTTGTATTTTTCTCCTTACCAATGTGGCTATTTTAATTCCATTTGCAGTGACCTTTGTTAAAAGAAGGAGTTTCTGTATCCTGCTAACTGTTCAAAAATAATACCTACTGAGGATTAGCCACTGGTACAGACTTTGAATCCAAGTCTCCTGGGTTTAAAGAGCTCTCTCATTTCTCTCTCTTTCGTCACAGTATGAAGTTATTTTTCTGGTAGTGAAGGATGAAATATCTACTGAGAGATTCAAATACATTGAGCAAGATCTGCGATTAGTCAAATCTTAACCCTTTACCCCTTTTCCAAGTGTGCTTCCTTCAAAACTACCGGAGTTTTTGTTTGCAGTTGCCTTACCTGGCCTATTGTTATCACTGTGAGACCATTTATGTGCTCCATTTTAACTTACAGCACAGTGGCCATATCGCTATAAGGACTGCAAAGACAGTTCCAAGATAGCATCATCCCATTTGTTTCAAAATATGAAGAACACAGAGACAAAAATGATCCCAGGCACAAATGCTTTCGTGATACTCAGATAAAGAGTGTGACCTTTGACTTTTCCTTGCCCTCTGCACAGCTCCCTCCCAGCTTAAACCTACCTGGCTTCATCGGCTGCCTGGAACTGGCTACCCTGAACGATGATGTGATCAGCCTATACAACTTCAAGCACGTCTATAACATCGACACCACCACATCGCCACCTTGTGCCAGGTAGGGGACAGTCCCACCGTCCCTCTGCTGCTCTGGTTCGTTGCAAGTGCCAGTCCTGGTGGTTCATTCCTGGTTTAGATTACAAACGTGAAGGTGATATTGAGTTGTCCAGAAGGAACTCGGTCACTTTTAACTCCTAGTTGCATCAACAAGTTGAATTTATACATACGGGAGTTGGACTCAATGGTCCTTATGGGTCCTCAAGATATTCTACGATTTGCTGCTGTCTCCATTAACTATCTCACAATCTTGCTCATACCTTCAAAAGGGAAACTGCTGTGTTAGCTGGGGCATGGTCCAGGCTCCCTCCTCACCCCCACCGCTTGCCTAGCACAGGACCACTCCTGACTCGAATCCTGTTGCTGCAAGCGATGCAGCCCCAGCCAGTTAGCTCCAGTGGGACTGGTAAACTTGAGTGCAGTCCCACCCCCAGCTAGCAAAGCCCGTACAGAAGTTATCTTTCTGCCATACACTCTTAAACTTACAACAGAAATTCCTCAGATAAGCCATTCACAAACTGGGAAACGCAGCCCCTAAAGTAGAAGTGAACATCAACTGCAACATTCGTTTAGCACAGACATAGCAGGGATTTTGTTCATACGACAGGCAGCAACAGAGTTGCTCTATACATATGTTGTTGCTCTATACAAAGAACATGAGAGAAACTTGTAGCTCTCACTGGGAAGAAATGCGGGAGGTGTTAGGAGAGAGCAAATGATTGCTTCCCATGCCGTTCACACATTTTCTCCAGGACAGTGCATGCCAGCCGCTCCTGGGCTCCCCAGCGCAGCCCATGCTCAGCTAAAGGCTTCAGAGAATTCAAATTGGTTTGTGCACAAACCAGGCAAGCTCTTAATAGAAATATATATGTATCCTTACAATGAGAAGGTGTTGAGGGCCTGCCACTTTACAAGGATGAGCAAAGAATTTTCCTGTTCTCTACATACAACACAGGATAAAAGCACGATGTAATGGTGGAGTTAGATACACCTTCAAAGCTACACACTATTTTTCAGAAAAAAATTCCCAGAAAGAATTTGAGAGAAAGTCATCAGTCTCACCGCAGCCAGGAAGAAGCAGCAGTTCAGAACAATTATTTCAAAAAGTATTTTAATTGTAAAAAATTTAAATTTCCCCAAATTAAAATGGGGATATGCCAAAAAATTACTTCCCTGCTTGTTTTTTCATAGAAATAAGTTGGCTTTCACTCAGAGCCGGGCTGTGAGCTATTTCTTTGACGGCTCTGGCTATGCCTTGGCAAGAAACATTGAGAGAAGAGGAAGATTCAGCCAGGTGACTCGGTTTGACATAGAAGTTCGAACACCTACAGACAATGGATTGATCCTTCTGATGATTAATGGGGTGAGTATCAAATCCTGCTGGTACCCTTTATCCGTAAGCACCACAAGCTCTCCCGTACTTACAGTATCACGGAAAATCCATACATTCAACTTACATCCTTACATTCAGCTTCTAGAAAGATGTTCAGACCAGTCATAGCCTTGTGATGACACTTTGAGAGAAACTCCAGTTAAGCCCAGTAGTGGCACCTTCATTTAAATGTGAATACACAATCAAAGCAATAGGAAATTTCTGTGAAGTAATTCCCATAAAGCAGCCACTTTGTGGTAGCTGCCACTTTATAACTGTGTCTCAGAGTGTACTAGAGTTAAATGCTTATTTAAGTTACTGAAAATAGAAAGTACTCCAAATAAAAAGGCTTGATCCAAACATCACCATCTTTTCAAAAGTTTGAGGGTGATGATAACTCTGTAAGGGTTTGAAGAAAGTAGATTCCACATGCGAATATCCTCTGAAGACAAATGCGGATTTTTTTTGTCTTTGGGCGTCTCCCCATGAAGCTCCCAAGTCCTGTGTGGATTACAACTTGGTAAAGCCACAGAAAACATTTCACTATGTAGATGCAGCCCACAGACATACACTTGTCCAGACGCCTACATGTACCACTGCATTCAGCATTTAAAAGAGAAAAAATCCACTCTCATTAGAAGAGCTACTCTCTAGTGTTTGCCTTAAGGGTAACTTCCAGGTGAGAATTGTGGGGAGCAATTTGCTCTACAGCACAGCATGCCACCACTAGCCTTCGCTCTTAGGAGCAACTGCTATTAAAAGTTTAACAGCCTCTATGGCATATCAGTCATTTGTCTTCTAAGCAAAAGTGCCCAGATGTTTGTCAGAGATGTATGCACTTTGTGTGTTACGGTGGAAACCGCAGTCAAGTTGGATCTTAGCTGTGGAAGACCATGCCTGCTCCCAGGCACTTTTAGAAAGACTGTGTAAGCCAGATCATTATTCAGTTCTGCTAAGACAACTCATAAACGTATTGAATGTAATCCCTGTTTCATTTTCAAAGTTAAGCTGTTCAAAACAAACCCAAGCTGCAGTTTCATTTAAAAGCGCTAGATTAAAACCTACTTTTACTACTTTAAGTAATGACTTCTCACAGTGGACTCATTTGTGTCAGAGACAGCAGTTCTTGACCTGCAGTAGTTTTTTGACAATTATTGTTCCCATGTTTCCATTAGGCATGGGAACAACAGCATGAACACTAGGAAAGGAGACAAACATTAGCATTAGAAGCATTAACCCAGATGCACAGTGTGCTCCCTAAAGATTTTCTGAAGCAGAGCTCCTGTTTATAAAGTTTAGGTCACCCAGCCACAGAACAGAAATCAAACCATGAAGCAGGAACAGTCAGGAAATCCGGAAACCAAATACACAGCAAATACACTCTATCTATTGCTCAGCCTTCAGTAAATACATCAGCGCTGATCAGGGCTGTGAAAAGATATAATCCTGAGCTGTTACAGGCATTGTGGCTGAAGCTGCTAAGGCAGATACAGCCATTCTAGCACAACATTGCTTTTACCAGTATAACATCTTTCATTTGGGGCATGTGGTATTACTTGACAGTAAACAGATATGTTTGCATTAGGAATACTTTGCTGGTAAAGAATATTGACATTACCGTGCTACCAAATACTTTTCCTACAGGGAAACAATTCACCAAGTCTTCTAATAAGTGCTGTTTATCAAACAATTATGTGTGTATGTGTATATATATAGACATATACTATATATATATAAAAGCAATCCAGAAACTGTGTTATAGTTTAGCAAATAAAAATACCTTATCCCAGCATGCTTTTCACAATGTCAGACACTCTCATAAGACCGCTTATTCATTTTTTAAATTGCTGTCACAATCATAGTGCTTTCCTGACTGCCGTTTTGTTTTATACAGAGCATGTTCTTCAGTCTAGAGATGCACAATGGTTTCTTGTACCTCCGTTATGACTTTGGCTTCAGCACTGGCCCTGTACTGCTAGAGGACTCCATGAAGAAAGCTCAGATTAACGACGCTAAATTTCATGAGGTAGAGATGCGCTTACAATAACAGCCATTTGACCAACTATCCCAGCAGCTCCAAAGCAGCAATAATTTGCTCCAACACCAATGAAAGGAGCAAAAGGATGAGGGGCCAGGTGGTGATGCAGTAGAGCGAGCAGAAGAGTAGACTGCATGCCTGCCTTGCATGTGAAAGAGCACATGCAAGTCCCAGCAGTACTGAGAGGTGGAAAGGGAAGGCTTTCCCTGCTGCTCCTGGTAAATCAGTACTTGTGGACCAATTCTGTGCATTACTAGCCAAGGATGGGACAGTTCACGTGGGAGAAAAAGTGTTATTAATTCAAAATTAAATTATATCCAGGACCACTATATCCTTCAAATATACAACTCTCCTCAACTAAAAACATGCCGTTATGTTAACTTGATCACCTTAGCTGTTGTGCATTGTATTACAAAAAATATTGCATTTCACATTCCATCTGAAGGAAGAATTAATTTGGTAGCAATCTTTTATTTATGCACAGTATTTTAGGGACTTTGGTAGATCTAAAATATCTACTTGTATTTGGTTTAAGAGAATTTGCTTTAAGCCAGTGTAACTGTGACAGTGACAGTAGCAAATCCCCCTTAGTGAGTTGCTTCTCCTGTCATTTACTTGATATAAATTCGAAGTCTGATTCCTGATCCACAACTACAGCTACAGTTCTGTTCAACATGTTTAAGCAGAGCACAATTAAGCTTTTTATGCTTTGACAATGAAACAAGTTTTTTAAGAAGTATGCTCTAACTTCTTGAATAAATCAAGAAAGCACTCTGAAGTTAATGGAGCTTATCTGTTTTCCACAGTGTAGAATTTGACGTGGGGTACTTACATGTGGATTTATTCATAAGGGAAATATCCTAGGTTTTCAGTCATCAGAGAAATTGTGACATTGCAATAAGCTCTCTACTAGTAATTCTTGTCAGCCTCTTCCGATTTACAAACAACTTTTTTGATAAATGGGAAGAACCTTTCAAACAAAAAGATATAAAGATGCAATCAATTACAATGCAATCATGACAACTTAGAAAAGATAACATTTTGGACACTTTTAAGCACATGTTTCTCTTTTCAGATTTCTATTATATATCACAATTCTAAGAAGATGATCTTGGTAGTAGACAGGCGACATATAAAAAGTGTGGACAACGAAAGAACAGCAATGCCATTCACAGACATCTACATTGGAGGAGCACCTGCCGAGATCTTGCACTCCAGGTTGGTTTACAACTGGGATTCAATCATTATCTTCAAGTAATCACCATATTTAAGTTACATTATATGATCTGTGCTGAAGGGCTTACAATAAAACATATTTCCCAGCCTCAACACTTTACGTAAAACAACCCCTCAGACACTCTTCTAAGTGTGTCTTAGAGTTCTGAAGTACCAAGGATTAAGCTTGATCCAACACAGGTAAATTCTGCTGAAACTGGTCTAGTTTTAGTAAGGGTAACAGAAACTGTTGTCTTCTTAAAACAAAAAGGCATTTTCAAAGAACACATGAATATAGAGAATCACCATTCCTCCTTGCTCTGCAAAAAGTGATCTTGGTAAAATAGCAATGCACTAGCTGAAGGATCAAACCCTTCTACCAACTGCATTTGCAAATCTAAAGATGATACTTTTCCTACTACACATTTCAGTTCTGATCCATCTCGGGTTCTCTCTAGACCCAAATCAGCTGGCTCTGTGTAGGCGTGGGAAGAAAAGAAAAAGTCTCATTTTCCCATTGTACCATTTGATAGAAGCCAAGTTTAATCTCAGTAGACCGTATAACTCTCATTTCCTGCAGTGTGAATCTGCTGGACCAGGGTCACGCTCTGGGAGAGCAGACTGGCTTGCTTGAAGAAGGGTATGCTCTTTTGACAGGCAATATTCATTCCCGGGGTCAGATAGCAAGGCCAGTATTTTCAGAGGGGCTCCAGCTGCTGTTTCAAGTGTCACAACTGCTAACAGAAATACCATCTCTCTATAAAATACCCTCTATGTAAAAAAAAAAAAAAAAAAGAAGAAAGGGAAGATAGCAAATATTGCACAACAGTTTCTAGAAACTAGTGATAAATCTCCTGAAATGTTATTTTGTTGTCAGGACAGCCTGTTGAATCCATAAATAATGTCTGAGATACAAAATACTTACAGATTAAGCTTTTAAGATAGGAACAAACTTCATGTAAAGGAAAATGGTGCCTTTCAATCCCATTTAATTATTTGAACATGCAAACAAAATGGTGGGTAAGGGAGAAACAGAGTATATAATTTATCTGTCCTTTCAAATAGTTCTTTACAAAGGTCTGTCATAAGAAGCTATTAAGAAAATTAGTGGGGTGGAGAGGGGAAAGGCTGCAGTGGATTAGAAAGCAGCTGGGAAAGCGAAAATAAGACATAGTAGTAACTCTTCAATTTTCACAGTATAAAAAATCTACAGCACATGCCCAAAGAACCTCTCTTAGGGCTGGTATTAAATGCATTAATGATCTATAAACAAAGGGCAAAAGGGTGGTGAAAATTACTTTGGTTAATCAAGCCTAGAGAACACTGAAAAAGCCCACAAGGACCTAGAAATCTAGGCAACTGAGCAGCTCAGTGGAAGATGAGACTTGTTCACAAACATAGGATATAAGAGGAATCACATAAATTATGCCCATGGTTTTCTGAGTGAATTGTGGTTATTCTGCAAAACACCTGGAAGGTACTGTCAAAGCACAAAAAATAGCATCTCAATAAAAAACTTGCATCAGAAAAAATCCATAGGCATTGTAAAAATATGATCAATTATAATATTTTAAAATGTATACAGAAATTATTTAAGCGGAGCTACACTTTTGTCTTTGATACTGTATTCAGCTTTGGTTCTCATGACAAGATAGAAAGCAAAAAGTACAGTCCAAATGTGGTATCATCATTCCATTTTCATCAGAATCATAAGTGGGTACTAGAATTATATAATCTACTGATGATCTACTACTCTCTCTCTACTACTATTTCTATCTACTACTGATGTTTATGCTTCTTTTTTCTAGACAGACTTACATTTAACTGACATTGGGGGAAGCAGCAGTGGCAGAAACTAGCTCTAGTCTTAGAGGAGGAGTTTAATATTCTTTCAAAGCGGTCTATTTTCATTCACTTCAACAGCATTTTCCTCTGTCAATTGCCTTTTTTCCCAAATAAATGAATCTGGAAGTAAAATCATAGAATCATAGAATGGTTTAGGTTGAAAGA
>RSEF01000003.1:73232907-73259069 GCA_003993805.1 Himantopus leucocephalus | reverse complement strand
CACCTCTCCAGCCTGTCCAGGTCTCTCTGGATGGCATCCCTTCGTGCCAGCATGTCAACTGCTCCACACAGCTTGGTGTCATCAGCAAGCTTTCTGAGGGTGCACTCAATCCCACTGTCCATGTTACTGACAAAGATGTTAAACAGCGCCAGTCCCAGTACTGACCCCTGAGGAACACCACTTGTCACTGCTCCCCACTTTGGCATGGTGCAGTCGACTGCAACTCTTTGAGTGTGACTGTCCAGCCAGTTCCTTATCCACCGAGTGGTCCATCTGTCAAATCCATGTCTCTCCATTTTAGCAACCAGGATGTCGTGTGGAACGGTGTCAAATGCTTTTCACAAGTCCAGTAGATGACATGTGTTGCTCTCCCCTTATCCACCAATGCTGTAACACCATCATAGAAGGCCACCAAATTTGTCACTCAGCAACTGCTGTCACAGACAAAACAGGCTTGACTCAGGGAGTGGGGTAATAAGAAAGAAAACCAAGTCTTAAACCACATTTCCCCCACCCCTCCCTTCTTCCCGGGCTCAGCTTCACTCTCAATTTCTCTACCTCCTCCCTCTCAGTGGGGCAGGGAGTTGGGGAATGGGGGTTGTGGTTGGTTCATCACACGTCTCTGCCACTGCTTCCTCTTCACACTCTTGCTTTGCTCCAGCATGGGATCCTTCCCATGGGAGACAGTCCTTCATGAACTGCTCCAGCATGGGTCCTTTCCATGAGGTGCGGTCCTTCAGGAACAGACTGCTCCAGTGTGGGTCTCCCACGGGGTCACAAGTCCTGCCAGAAAACGTGCTCCACCATGGGCTCCTCTATCCACTGGCTCACAGCCTCCTTTGGGCACATCCATCTGCTCTGGCATGGGCTCCTCCACAGGCTGCAGGGGAATCTATGCTCCAGCACCTGGACCACCTCCTCCCCCTCCTTCTTCACTGACCTTGGTGTCTGCAGAGTTATTTCTTTCACATATTCTAACTCTTCTCTTCTAGCTGCTGTTGCATGGGGTTTTTTTCCCCCTTCTTAAATATGTTATCCCAGAGGCACTACCACTGTCGCTGATGGGCTTGGCCTTGGCCAGCAGTAAGTCCCTCTTGGAGCTGGCTGGCATTGTCTTTGTCAGACGTAGGGGAAACTTCTAGCAGCTTCTCACAGAAGCCACCCCTTTTAGCCCCCCTGCTACTAAAACCTTGTCACGCAAACCTGATACAATTGTTATCAAAGAGAAAATCCTGTTCTCTTAACTGTCAAATAGTGAAGCTCCTGCATCCATAGCAAAGCCTGGAGCCCCCGGCATTGCCAAGAGATGTGAGATATTTTCCCTGGCATGCAGTGGTCATTTATATATGCTCCCACTGTGGCTCCTGTTTTCACTTCAGAGCAATAATTAAGGATAGATGACAGCAAAGCTCTAGAAAACAAGGAAGGTCTGACAGGCTACAGAGTTTTATTCAATGTTACCATGCAAAAAGAAAAAATGAACCCAATGAATTACAGGCTTTTGTTCATATTGCATTTGCCCTAATTTTTGCTCTTTGACCCCAGCTCTGCTCAGGTCAATTATAGAGTATTATGTGACCAGCTAGAAGCTGGGATTGTTTTTCTGGGCAGAATATTGCAAAGAAAGATATATTGTTAAATGTAGCCATGCTCCTTCAGTCACATACCATGGAGGCGCTGCTCAAAATAATTGTGATTCCTTTCTGACCCATTTCAGCTGTCTGGGTTGCCTTTCATCACTCAAAAACGTCAATTGTATGTTGAATTATATGCCTTTATCAGTGTCCAAGTAACAAGCAGAGTGAACTTTTTATGTGTACATTTAATACACAACTCTAAAAACAGTTTTAAATAACAGAAACTTGATATTTTTTGGGGGGGTAAGGATGAAATAAAATATAAATCACTTTTCAAGGTAATTTCAGTGTACAATGAAAACACCCATTTTAACAATATTTTCATCTTCTGATTGACATTCCACTGTGTGTGCGTGGGAGGGCCAGCAGAATTTACACATTTTAATCTCAACCAAGAGCAAAATGTCACACACTGTCATTTTGTAACCTGCAGCTGAAGGCATCAAATGACTCATTTTGCTTGCGTGTTATAAACTACAGCTCCTCAGAGACAAGGACTGAAGTCAGGCTGGGATCTCGAATTGCTGCACCTTCACCAGGCTGCAGTGTCTCACCAACCCGAGCCTTGGACCTGTGGCTCTTCTCAGTCTCCATCCTAAAAAAAACTTTACAGAGGTTTTGTTTGCTATCCTCTGATAAAACATGAGCCTTCGTGAGAGAGCTGAAGGTATCTGTCAAGCAGAAAGACTGGGTGCTTAGCCAGCGGGAGGAGTGGCAGGGCAGGAGTAACCACAACTCTTTTCCTCCTCTGCTCCACCTCCGTTTACTGGAAGGGCCCCTTCTCTCATTTGGGAGCAGCTTGGGGCTGCCCAGTGTCTGCATGGATATGGCCCTAAGAGAAAAGACAGGGTTCACTGTACACCCACCTATTCACCTAGGTTATGAAGAAATGGGTGCCTTCCTCTTACTCCTTGAAATCTGGGCTATGGCTACCCAAAACGAGGGGCTTAATCTTTTTTCACTGAAATGAAAGAGATGCTCTGCAGCAGCCTGCGCGTTGGTTCAGGGGGTACTATTTCATCAGTGCTCTTCGGGACTGCTGCCATTTCACAACTAGAATAATCTCTCTGTATTAACTAACTTCTTGGTACAAGTGTCTTTAATTTTTAGAAAACATGTGGAAATGTTTTCATTTTGGCCTTGAATCACTACTTTTCTCATCCTGTATTTCCTTTAATGTGATTAAATGCTTGCCTAGTTGTGCTGTCATAACTGCTATGCTACTGTCATAACTTACTGTCATGCTGTCATAGCTATTACGATAGTGCCATCTGTATTTAACAGCTGTCAGCAGTGCCTTACTAATTCTTATGTAGCAAACTGCTGTTATTTTGACCAGATGTTTATTTTCTTCAACTACATTGACCAAGCCCTATATCTTATGAAAAGATTTGAGAACACTGTGAGATCAGTAAAACTGATGACAACATCCTACTTCTCAAGCATGTCTTACAAAATCCTTCTTCTGTTTACATTATGATACTTTGCTGTAGCCAGTGCTATCCTACATGTGCAGAATGAAACAGGTGCTTCAGCTTCTTCATTAAAAACAGCCTAGTGTCTGCACTGTTTCCCTCTCCGTGACTTTTCCCCACAACAGCCTACCAGACACCACAGGCTGGTGGGACATTTTCCGCAGTGGCAGGAGCAATGAAACAGACCTGGATGAGTCAGTGGTTTGATTCTTTTCAGCATCCAAACTTCAGAAATTTCTACGGGGTCCAGTTTACAGAGGTAGTTAGGTGCCTAGAAATGCAAAAAGGTCTGTGTAGGATTTGCTAAATCCTAAACGGATTATATACTTAACTCCTGTTGACCTCCTTTCAAATGGTTTTGATTCTTTTGTCTGCAAAACAAGCTGAAAAATCTGAAACAATCTGCTTCTGAAAACTCTGAACGCTTGCTGATTTTGGTCAAGACAGAAATAACACATGGCAAAGCCACCCATGAAATGCAAGCACTTCTGTACATGATGTTACAGAAGCCAGGAGATGCAGAAGGAAGTGAAGAGGAAGGGACCCTTCATTCCAGTTCTCCCTCCTGCTTTCCCCTCTTTCACCCACATCATTACTAGTTACAAAGCCAATATGTCTGCTCAGAAACATTGGGTTTCTTTCCAGAGACCTACTTCTTGTCCACACTAGGTGGGAAAGCCAGACCTGATCTTTTTCATTGTCCTTCTCAGCCACCAGCACGGAACTGATGGCAGACAGTCTGGGTCACAGAACAACTACAATTAAAACAAATACTGTATACAAGAGAAGGTAGCTACACTTGTCACCTATTTCTTCTTGTTTGCATTTATTTATTTTAAATTTGAGGTGGCCAAGGCAAGGCGGCATAAGTTCAACTGGTGGGGTGCCTTCCCCCTTCATCCTATTCACAGACAGTAGTGTCTACATTAAAAAGTTCCAGAAAATAGAAATGTAACTACTAGGCAAACGAAAGCGCGAATCACAAAGATGGCAGGGGATGATGGCAAATGCTGGTTGTGTTTCTATTGTTGAGACCTTCCCAGATGAAGGTGGTGTGAGAGGAGGAAAACAAATCTCTGGGGACAGCTGGAGCCTTTATCCAGTACCTTGCCGGAGCCTTTATCTACTTACCTCCTGTGGTGCGAAGGTTGTTCTGGGTAGGGCAGAAACAAAGCACACAGGAAAAAGGCATGAAAGAAGGCATTTTAAAAATGGCCTAATGTACTCGATTCTTTCAGGCTAAGGGCAGCACACGCTGATGAGAAATGCGAATCACACTGAGAAAGTGCCAGAAGCCCTAGGTTTGCTCCTACCTAATTGGCTTTTTAAGCTGTTAAAACTGAAAGCACCAAATCCTTGGATATTTCTTGCCTGTATTTTTTTTTGCATACACAGGAATGAAAAGACACATGTGCACGGCTAAGATCTGATATAGAACTGGCTTTGCTATGTTTCCCCTCCTGTGTGAGAATGACTTAATTCACTTTATTCTGTGCTTGTGTAGCACTCAGCGCAGCGGGGTCCCGAGTTGTGCCTGGGGTTTCTGGTAACGAGCATCATCGCTACCACCGCGTTTGAAACATCTAAAACATTATGAAGTGTGTCCGCTTAGCTTTTCTTTTTGGGAAGTAAGCTTGTTGTCCTTACCACATCATTTCTGTGTCCTGTCAGTTAGCTATTATTTTTTAGATTCCGACAGTACTAACAATGATCCATGTATAATAGATCTAAGCAATTTACAGTAAAGAGATAATCCACTAGCAGTAAGCACCCACACAATGTATTGACATCAGGACTTTACCTCATTCTTTCTTGGCCTGTCATCTAAAATTGTGTAAAATTTTGGAATCACAAAACACCTCCCACCTGCAAAAATGCTAAGACAGCCTAGAAATAAGTCTTTGTCAGAGTTTTAACCACCCCACAACTCCCAATAAATCTCCTCAGGTTTCCTGTGTATTTGCAGAAATGCCTCTGTCTGAATTATGAAACAAAGTGATATCATTTTTCTGTTTTATTTTAGTTGAGGTTCATGATTGTTTGGCTGCTGTAGATCATATGCTACAGACACGATGCCTCTAACTGATGCAGCTCACAGGATGAAACTGGTTAACAGCAGCAGGATTTTATGTGAAAGCTAAAATCCAGTTGCTCGTATTCAAGTGACTCTTTCACTGTTTTCCAGGATCTTTGACAGGAGTATGCCTATACTTGAAACTCTCACTGACTGAGAACTGCCTCGTCAACCACTTATGGTGTCTTGAATCAAAACAGCTAAGCATCTTTCTTCTGTGTACTTCCACAATCTCTATTTTCTCATGGATTTTTTTCACTAACAACTGCCATTCCTGGTAGCGTGAATGAAAGAAGACGAGTTAGGAGAAGGGGTGTAAAACGCCTAATTCTGTAATGAAAAACGTGACATTCAGAGTGTTGTTGTGCACAAGATGGGGTTTCTGAGAATGTTCAAAGAACCAGAAATGACAGAAAAAAATAGAGCTGGAAAATATTTTTAAAGAGTTATCTTTTTTGATTTCAGAAGCACTTACATCTTATGGCCTTGTCAAATGATTTATCATCTCCTTTCTGAGGCTGTCCCTGGTGCTGTTCTTCAGCATCTGATTTTTATGAGCCTTATTCCTGGTTTCTAGGTCACCGAGCCCAGAGGCAGCTCACAATTGGTTGTTGCCTCACAGGCATGCAGGGTGGGGGATATTTTGCTCTTCATCTATTAATGTGCAGTTAACGCAATCAAATGATAAGATAAATATGTAGCCTTCCTTTTTTATAAGTATATTTAATGTGTGAAGGCAGTTAGACCTGAATACAGAACAGTAAATGAGATCAAGCCAAGTCAGAGAGTAATCAATAAGTAATACTGTTTTATAAGCCAAGTATTTGATTTTTCCTTGCAGTGATTTGCTAGAGAGGCAGATTTCTTGTTTTCTCAGTAGGAACTGAATTAACAAGTGCAGAACAGCAGTAAATTTCTGACACATACATTTAAGAATTAGCAGTGTGTCTTACAGTCAAATATTGTTTTGTTTCAACCCCCCAAAAAAAGTTCTGCAGCCCAAAGATTTCCAAGTTAATGAATAACTGTTTGACTACAGCATAATGTCTTGGAAAGGTTGGTATCTCTGTGGGGACTCAGTAGTCAAAAAGGTCAGTAAAAATAAGACCTGAAAATTTTTACTTATGTTCATTACTGCATATATTAATGTTTCCTTTCAGCTTTTGCACCACATGCAGAATTTTGTGCTCACAGGGCCTATATGTGCTCACACAAACTCTCATTTCACAGGTTCAGGGAAACATAGTAAACAAGGCACAGTCATGGTCAAAAGAAAATTCAATTAAAATGTGTTCAATTCTAGTAATTTATATTCATACTATGATGGAAGTTGTAGCACAAAGCATTTCTGCCAATATTTGTCTGAAAGTAAATGAGACTTTGTAAGGACTTTGTCTCCACTCATTTAGTACTTGCTACTTTCAAGCATTTTGTGACTGAATTTTATGAGCGTGAATGATCACAGAAATCAAGTTTTATGCTCCTGTGATCATAGGGAAAATGTGACTTATGTGACTTAGGGAAAATGAGCTTACTTATTAAATACAGTGTTTCCCCAAACCTAAGAATTAATGTTTTTTTCTTTGAACTAGAGAGCATAGGCAATCATAGCAAGACAATGAAGCAGAGATTTCTCCTCTATAGTGTCAGGTATAAGGCACAAAATAAACCATTCAGGCTAACAAAAACACTGGAGAAAATGGGGATCTGTGTGGAGAAGCTATTTGAAAAGAGAAGTAAAATTTGTCAGACATGATTTACTGTGAACCTCTCTGAGCTGCAGTGCTGACTTTCTAAATGCTTTACCATTACAGAATTTAAAGTGGACGATGATGCCTCATTAAGAGGTTTTCCTTAATGCTCATTTGTCTAAGCCAACTGTTTACATGTCTTCTCTCCTTAGCTATTTGCTCAAGAATCTGTCAGAAGGTCCAGGAGATACCATTTCCCCAGACGACCAGTGACTTGGGGTGCTTTGGTTTGAGACGGTACAAAGGGAGAGACTTTTCAGGTAACTCAAGCACCTCTTGTGTATGTTCACACTTGAAAATTGAGGTTATGCAGTTTTGTGCTTAAGGCCACATTGGACATGTATACAGTGAGGACCTCTGCACTCCCAGAAACAGTGGCAGTGGCAGCCAGGACTACACCTGGCCCTCAGAGCATGAGAGTCATGAAGTCTCACTAACATAAGGCATCACAAACCCAATTCCTAAATCTTGCACCGCTGCTTATGACTGCACTGAGTCTGTTTAAGTGCAAACAGGGTGTTACTCTCTGTATTTACAGAACTGTAATCAAAATAACCTCCTTCACCCTTGAAGAAACACCCCAGCTCTGTTAAGAGCCAGCTGCTGGATAGTCTTTCTCCAAATCCCTATAATTAACCAAGCTATTCTGATGTCACCCTGCTGCTAATAAGTGTTTCCAACCTTAGTGCCTGATAGGATATGAAACCTCAAAGACATCTGACTTTTCCTGAGACGGAGGCTGGCTCCCTGCCGTTGAGAACTGCTACAAATTATTTATTCCCAGCAGAAAGCTGGGCTGACTTGACATAGATTGTCACGCGAGGAGTGACTACAGATCTGTGTTATTTGGGGCATTACATCTTCCTCAGCCCTACCTAAATGGATCCCAAAGACTAGCCGTGTTCATGGCCATTTTCACATCACAAATGTGGCTTCAGGTTTCTCCAAAAGTGTAGGCGAGAGGCTACGGGGAGGAGGCAGAGAAACTGTCACCCCCCTGGGGCTGCAGGGTTTCTCATCCCATCCTGCTTACTCCATGGTGCCTTACCCCTGGTAGAGCGGCGCGGGGCTGGGACAGACCCCACCAGCCTGGCTCCCCGTGTCTCGGGCACTGGCAGAAGTAGGTAGCGGTTGTTTCACTGTTCCCAGAAGCTGCTACGTGCCCAAACTTGGCTCAGGCCTTAAGGGAGAATTTCCTCTGCTTACAGGACTAAATCAGCTCTCTTCCTGCTTTGATTTTAGCAAAATCACACCTTTATTGGGAAATCTACATTTGTGGCCCAGTTTTAGTGATAGTCCACTAACCATTATTTCTCTCAAAATGCCGGCAAGCACTTAGCATATATGATTTTCAGGGCACTTGGATCCATAACTTATTAGTGAGAATTAAGTAAATGGAAAGAAACAAAAAGCATATATTGGTCGAACTCAAAATCTGCTATGCAGAAACTCTTGACCTTAGTGAAAGTTTGTATACTAAGCTGAACACTTTGACTGCACATGACTTTACAAGGCAATGAAGCAGAAACCTGCATCCTGAAATCTCCAACGCTTTTCCCAGGTCTCCGATTGTGCCTAGGTTGGACTGGGGCACAATGGCATCAAATATAAAGAAAACTTTCCAGGTTTTTGTTTCCAGTAGGCACCTCCCTGCATTCATTCACTGCTCATGAATGCGTGGTGTCCTGCTTTGAGATAAAACAGAACCAATTTTCTTTTCAGACACATGGGATGTACTGGCTTGTTTCAGTGGCTGCAAGGCAGTGGCCAAGGCCTTTACCCCCTCAGCAAACTGATCCTAGGGAGAGACAGTCAGCTCACTGAAGTATTTTTTTTTAAGACAGCTAGACTGGAGACAGACAGAGTATAGATTTATTCATGGAAGCATTTCAAATCTTAGCACACACATTTGTGAACTTGATTTACAAGCATACATCATGACAGTTATGAGTATATTTTAATCAGAGATACAGTCTGCTTCTGAAATATATGCTTTGTCAATTGTGGCTGCAATTTGTATGCAATTTTAGAGTGCTTTTTTTTTTTTTTAATTGATTTTGGAGTGATATCACTGGTAATGAATTAGGTAGATGCAGAATTCTCTGACACTGTTGCTAAAACAAAATATAAAATATTTGTCATGTGATACCTGTAAAAACCATTTAATGGTATTCATAACTTCATATTCCATACAGGTGCCAGCACAATGATTAGCTGGAATATGTCAGAGCAAATACAATCAAAGTAAAGTACACAGACAGAAAGAAGGCAGCAAAAAGGGCTTGGTATTTTTGAACCAGACTTAAACTTTGTTATCTGCACATCAATGTTTTGTGCAGCTGCGGATCATAAAGAGCATGTGGTTGTTTATTTTATTAATAATGATCACAACACAATATCTTAAATATAAGCAGGTTAGTCATTTTGCAGTATCTCTGCTAACGGAGAGTTCATAAGCAAAACCCAGATGTTTTTATTTCGTACAAGGCGATACTCAGCGGTCACAGGATGACTAACCACTGCCCATCCTTGACCACATTGCAGCTGTATCTAGCTGTGATCATAAAAAAATGTTTCTGCCATTCAGCATGCATAAATCTCAAATGCTAACTTAGCTTATTAAAATGCTTGTTTAAGTGAAAATAGTCCTATAGACTTGGAAAGATATGGTTTCTCCTGGATTAGTTTTTCAGTTGAGAGCTGACACCAATTAGAGGTATGTTGTCTATTTCTGGCCCCATCTACTGATAGAAACTCATTACAACTGTACTTTTCTCCTGTTTCAGAGAGAATATGCTTGAATAATCCATGGAAATCTTATTAGTTTTTCTTATGCAGTTTTTGTGTCCTACCACCTCTAGGGTATAGTACAGACTGGAGTGTCTCTTTTCAGCTTAAAATAGAGTTGGAACAATATGGTCTTCTTAGAGGAATGGCAGGAACCTCCATGTTTTGGTCGACACTTTGGTTTACAGTTCGTTATTACTTGCTTTCACAGTGAAAACAAATGCAATGAGGAGACATATGGGGAAGAACGAATGTGTATATTCCATTCAGAGCTGGCTGAGAGTGCCACATGGTTATGTATAGGACCGCGCTTCTTCTGTCCTGGCAGGGAATATGCAGGATGTACTGAAATGAATGACAGAACACCAGAAACCAGTGCTGGAAAATGTGAAACAAATGGGAGCTAAAGATGACACAGGAGCCTGCTCTTCACCTCATGAGAAACTAATTTCCGCCACTTAGTGGGAAGAAACCTGGGCCACAAGCAGCACATGGTACTGAACGAGGCAGAGGTCATGAGAAGACCTGCTTTTTGAACTAGTTTAAGGGCTTAGAATCTAATAGCAGACTTTTCCCATGAGTCTCATCTGGAAGTAATGGAAGGAGTCACTGTTCCCCTCAACAGTTTTATTGGGTTGTGTAGGCAAAACCCAGACATCTGCTGGAAAGTATGTAGAAGGGTACTGTAGTCATACCACAGATCTGGAGCTCCCAGGCACTTTAGGGAGTAAAAAGAAAGAGATCATATCAGGTGTACTCTTAGCTTTGAAAACAGATTCAGGGGTAGGTTAATGTGAACTCTGACAGTTCTGGGAGGTGAAGGTATTCAAGTTGCCTGTGTCCCACCAGACTTTTTAGCCACAGACTTCCAATACGCAAGGGCTGAAATAACTGGTTTTCAGTGGGATACTCTGCCCGGGATCATGCTGTATTATCTCAGGGAAAAAAAAAAAGCATCTCCAAGATTTTGGAAGAGAGAGAGGGATGGGAGCATGTTGTAATGCTTATTAATTGCCACAAAGAGGGAAATGCCTCAGACTGTAAGGAGGCTGGCATTGATATTTGGCTTGTGACTTGGCTCTCTCTGTGGGCTATAATGGAACAGAAAAAAGAAAAATCATCACTGTTTTGGGATGGGACTTACCAAAGAGTCAGTTACAGGACCCTACCCAGAAATGCATGGTCTTGGGCTCATTTTAGACCAACACCAGATAGAGGCTGAGCAGAAGCATGCAAGGAAGCAAATTCAAGCTGAGAGATGATAAACACAGAACTCAAGCTTTCTACTTCAAACTCATGAGAACAGGATCTATAATCCAGTTATGTGAAGATACCTTCAGTTGTGACCAGATCTGCTTCTTTTTCCTTTCTTTCCGCAAAGCTGACCCTGGATCTGAAAGAAGAAGAGTTCATCCTCAAATGAAGAGAGTAAAAAATCAATATTATAAAGTTATAGAAAGCAGGTTCTACTGTATAAATTGGCTAATGGTACTGTAGCCCCATGTGCTTATTTGCGTGTTGGCTAGTACATAGCATAGTGCTGAGACAGAACAGCCCATATATCTCATTGCTGAAGCTCAGGCTGGGTTCAGATTTTCTGAATCAATTAGTAGCCTTTTTTCTGTTCATTGTTGTTTTTCTCACAGAAGATGGGGAAATGCACCTGTGAGTTTTGGGTAGTGGGACAAAGGGACTGTGAGGTACACAGATACAGCAGCCAAAGTGCCTAAAACAATCTTCTCAGCAAGTCTCTGTTCCAACAATGTGGTTGGTGAGATCTGTACTGAAATAGGGACATAAATACAAGCCCCAGGATGGTGTATGCAGTAGTCCACAGGCAACTCTACTCATTGCCAGTGAGTGCAGTATTTCCTGAGCCCCCTCTGTAATTTCTGATCTCTGTAAAGTTTGGGAGGGTTGGTCTGTGGACTTCTGCCCTCTATTTGTAAGAAAGGTACAAATTTGAAAGGCTACCCAGCAGGGAAAATTGCATTATTATTTCAATGTGATAAGAGTAGGAGAGAGAGGGAGTGAAATGTGAGGCAAGGTTCACCCTTTGTCTGTGCTTTCCTCGAGTGGTGTGGGATTTGGACGACAGCAATCTTTGCAAAGACAGAAATGTTTGTTAGGATCTTGAGAGTGAAATTTGTAGTGAAAAAATATCAGATTAACCTATTGTCTGCTAAAATGTAACAATCCATGTGTTTTATTGGTGGTGTTAAACATTTTTCAAACACATGGAAAAAGCACAACCTCTGCTATAAAAAGCTTTACTGCTTCAGGGTAGAAGAGCAAAATATACAGGTGAGCTGAAAGGTCTGTGCAATCATGCAGCATCTCCCACCAATGGCTGTGAGGAGCTGAACAGCACTTGCTGTACAGCACAGGTACAAATATGGGGACTGCCACCGCATTGCCTNGTACAAATATGGGGACTGTCACCGCATTGCCTGCCACAGCAAATCTAAATGGAGAGGTGGGGATGGCTGTGTCTTAGCAATCCCAGGTGTTTTTTCTTTTATTAAAAAAGATATAGACTATTATCAAGTCTGAAACTTCACACAATGAAAGGGTTTGTTTCTTGGAACATCCAAGGTAGATTTACTTCCTTTTGCTGAGGATACATTAATTTTAAAAATCTTTTTCCACCACAAAAAAAAAATAATAGAGAAGACAAAAACCAGATAGGTAGACAGGTGTTTTTCCTTCACTATACCTCTCTTTTTTAACTCTTTTTTTTTTTTCCAAACAGAAAATATGAGATCTATTTTTCTACTGCCTGCAACAGTTTTTAAATGGGCATTTTTGAGTTCAAAATTTTTCTTTCACTAATGAAAAAATCTGCTAAAATGAGAAATCAATTTCTGTTCTATACTGGAAGGGCTGAAAAAGATTCGGTAAGAACAGAAAAAAGTATTATCATAGCTACGAGCAGAGTATTTCACACAGTTGTGTCAAAAAGCACCTACCAATAAAAAATTCACGGAGGCAAATTACAGGTTTGAAGCCAGCAGCATAGTGGAAAGGAAGAGGTAGCTGATGGGAAAATGAGTAGGCAGAGAAAGAGCTTTCTTTGTGAGGTTTTGAAAGTAACCAGTTGTGGTGAACTTGGTATTTTTAAGGGACTGGAAAGAGAAGAGGTTTTCGGGAGGGTCTGAGCATTGAGCTTAATATGGAATGGAAGTTCTAAAGAAAATATCCGAGTACAAAGGCAGAGGAAATTAATACTCAGGGAGAGATGTCAGACAGAACTGAAGAGGTTTCCATATCCCAAGGTTGCTGACTGTTCATATAAAATGTTTGCCATTTCAGATAGAGAGAACTTGCGAGAACTTGCACTGGCACGGCTTGATAGAGGAAAAAGAGACTGTAGTGGAAAGAGGCACCCATTAACCTCCAAACCAGCACGCTGTGCCAGCCCTTGGCTTCAAATCTAGTTAGGTATGGATCTTTTAGACCTTTTTTTCTGCTGATTCACAGGTTGTATCTTGTCAATTCACTTGTATGAGTGAGAAAATGAACCCTGGAAGCACATGTCAGGGAAGAGGTGGAATATAGGTGGGATTTGCTTTCCTGACACATTTCAGGGTGGTATCATCTTGTCAGAGAAGATGCAAAGCTGAGATAGCAAATCCGCTTTTCCACGTCAGGACCTGAAGAACAGCACATAGCAATGACAAGCTCCGTAAGAAGCAGATAATTTGCAGTAGCACAGCTTTTTACACTACATCATCACTATGCTGAGGCAGATGGCTTCCAAATGCCTTATTTCTGACACTGCCTGATTTTCAGGTATGTTCTCTGTTAGGAGATGCTCCAAAAGAGATCCTTAACAAATTGCCCTATGTCAGCGGATAATGAGTGCAGAATCCAGCTGTATTTTAGTTTCCATGTGCCGCTCCAAGTTTTCACAGTCTGCCTTGTCCTCAGGCAGGCCTCTGCTTGCTTCATGTTTCACTGAAAATGCCTGACCTTCCCATGTAATAGCTTAGGTTTGCCTGTTGCATTATGCTCTGGCTCCAGAAAATGAGCATCTCAGATTAGGTTATTATACTAGTCCTTTCACAACAGGGTGGGCATAGGATGGATAGCTGTTGTTGGAAGATATGTGTTTTCCCTCCTGGATTTTGAAAATTAAGAGTATCTCTTATGGAAATGCATGTGGAGCCAAGATTCATTGCTGTTTGCATAATGTGTGGTGAATACTTAGATATCTGAAGGCAAGTAACCTTATGAATAAACTGTGCTGACTGTCTACATGCCAGTCCCCCTGGACCTGCCCTGTTGTGATCTCATTAAAGTATCATTTAGCTTTCATTAAGGCAGAAAGCAAATATAGAAGTGGTTGTCAATCTAAGTCTATTTTACAATTCCAGGGCCAATTCCTTTTCACCTCATTGGAGCAAGTTATCCCACTGAAACCAATGAAGTATTTCTGTAAGATTTGCTCTTGATCAAAGTAAAGTGACCTGCTACTGTGACTAATTAAGCTCCTCTCTACTGAACCACAGCAAAGTTTGACAGGCACGAATGTCTCTTCTTGCTGAATGGTGAATACTCCCTGCTCATTGGAGAACCCCTCAAGTCTCAGATGGGCAAGCATGAAATGATGGCTGAACCTATTGATTCAGTTTGCTTTAAAAGGAACAGATAATTTCTGAAATCAGACTTGATGATCCCTCGCTCTCCCATCTGCCCCCATGGGAGTATGTTCTGGTTACACAGCCCAGCACCCGAGCCTTGCTGGCAGCCAGGGCTGAGGGGTCAAGTGGAGATCACAAGTGAATGGGAAGCTATTTTACACTCAAGCTCAATATTGCAGAGCTAAACAAATCTATTAAGTAGGCTCCTAGTGAAAAATGAGAGCTGACAAAGTATTGCAAGGAGAAGCAAGTAAAGCAATAGCAAGATGTATAAGCATTTGCTGATCTAGAACTGTTCTTTCCTTTTGCTTGTTTGATCTGACAATTAAAGTGGTTAATTGTATCGCAGGACAGCTTTAACAAGAAAATTCTAGTGACAACAGACATGTCATTGAAAAACATTTAGGCCATTTGTGGTAACAAGTCGGATACTCTACTGCACGAGTCTAATTTGTAGGGCATTTGGATAAAATGAAATGTAATGTGTTGTGCATTACACATCATGTGTATTTGTGATGGGGATTGGGAACTGCAATTATTCCGCATAAATGAGGAATTCCCAGTAAGCCTGGGGCATAAACTCTCTTTGATTAAGTCCTTGCTCTTTGTACACACCGCCCATCACTACTACCTATTGGATAGTTTAGTGAGGTGCCATGCGCTATGCATTATACGCTGCACTATTCTTCTGTTCCAAGTAGTTATTGTAAACAATTTCTTGTGTGGTAACCAAGTCCTGATGAGGTCTGGCAATNGTTTAGTGAGGTGCCATGCGCTATGCATTATACGCTGCACTATTGATAATGTTCCAAGCAGTTATTGTAAACTATTTCTTGTGTGGTAACCAAGTCCTGATGAGGTCTGGCAATCTTAACGTTGAGTGCTGTACAGGAACAGACAAAAAGAGTTTCCCATTCTGAATTGCTTTCAAGCCAAAAAGTCATCCTGCAAATGCATCTGTCCTGATGTCTTCAGGGTTCAAACAGGACTCTGAAGACTCTACTGGCACACAATCTGTCTCAAACAGCAGAAAAATAAGTGCAGTGAATGACTAAAATATAAAACAGATGAGAAGGGAGCCAATGATAAAAGCATATACTGATGCATCAGAAACAAGAGAAATGTCATGGCTGAAATAATCTGTCTGTTGAAGTTAATGAAAGCATTGGCACTGACTTAATTAGGACAGAATTTCACCAGTATCCACTTTGCTTACCAGAGAATCTTGCTATTCCTGACTGACAGTTTCTTAAAAGCATCAATTTAAGAGTGGATATTGATGGGGCCAGAGTACAGATCTTTTTGAAGAATGTGTTTCATCTATCAAGGGTAACACAGAAAAAAATTAAGATAATTGTTAATATGAATGGAAAAATGGGCAATGGAACTCAGAAGATTTCTTCAAGTGTGTATCTATTTGGCCAGAACTTGGTTGTTAATATGAATGGAAAAATGGGCAATGGAACTCAGAAGATTTCTTCAAGTGTGTATCTATTTGGCCAGAACTTGGTGGTTAATTTGGAAGAAAAAGATACCTGAAAAGATTGATTTTGAAATTTTTCAAAGAAAACATTTTGAAACAATAATCTTGTTTTGAAATTTTCCTCCCATTTATTGGTTTTAAATGTGAAATAATGAACAAAATTATATATGTAGTTCTATGGGCAACAAAACATTTCATTTGCCTTGAAATGATTATTCTTTCCATTTTGTTATATGGCCCATTGCACTGAAAAAAATTCTTTTTTTCATACACTTCTGAACATCACGGGTGGACTGGGGGAAGGGGCACACAACAGAGTATTGTAGTTTACAAAAAATATGAGCAGGTGTAAAAAACTGGAGAGTGGGAGATATTGTTCTAATTTTAATACCCAGTAACAACAGCTTGATTCACAATGCAGTGATGTGATTGCTTCATCACAAGTGTAGCAAGTGGAACTGAGAAGTACAGAGAATTTGGCTGCAATGCAGCAACATATATGTATATATGGAACATATATTGGAACTAGATGATCTTTAAGGTCCCTTCCAACCTAAACCATTCTATGATTCTATGATATATGTATATATGCATATATGTATACACATACACAGAATATTGGAAGATATGTACTTAGTTTTATACCTATTACAATCACATAGTCATAGGCTTGAGGTATAAGGCACAGGGCATTACAAGAGTTGCTCACATCATAACATCACTTCTGGAGAGGGTGTGCCTGGATGTTTGGAGCAGATAGGAGAGACTACAGAGCCTGGCTCAGCCCTGGCTTTTTCTCTCACCTTACAAGCCGTGTTGGGCAGAATGCGTTTTCCTGCCCTCTGAGCAGCGTTTTAGGTATGAAACTTTTAAAGGGTTTGACTGTGCTGTAACAANGGCTCAGCCCTGGCTTTTTCTCTCACCTTACAAGCCGTGTTGGGTAGAATGCATTTTCCTGCCCTCTGAGCAGCGTTTTAGGTATGAAAATTTTAAAGGGTTTGACTGTGCTGTAACAACTGCTCTTTGTGACCAGTGGATGTTTGGTTGGGTGAGAGTGTTATGACTGCTGTCAAGGTAAGAGAGGGGCACTTCCAGCTCTTTTGCCTCCGTCGCATGCCCTTTCCTACAATAGTGTCTGTCTGGCACTATTTGCAAGGCTCTGCGTGGTCATAAGGACCAGCTCACGGTTCCCATAGACTAATCCACTGGCACTAACCCCAGTGCAGGTGGCTCCACCTTTGGGACAGCAATAGACATTTGGACATGTAAAGAATTTCCTTGCTGTACTGCTTTGGTCAGCACAACGCTTCTCTGGGACACTGGCACAGGGAAATTTCTTCAGAAAGGTTTGGCAAATACACATAATACCTTAGAGTGGGAGCTGTTGACTGCCCACTTGTACATTTACTTGTGTGTTGACGTAGTGCAGCTTTGTAAATTAAATTTGTTTGGAAGAGTTGAATCTGCTTTTGAGTTGTACAGCATGCACAGATGATAATAATAGAAGCTGCAGGAATATTTTTCCACTAGTGATGCAAATGGGAAATGAACCTTGCCTCTCTTACCCTTCCCTCCACCCTTCTGCAAAACAGGAATTACTGGTGGGTGGACAGAGTTGAAATTTGTCACTAGTTTGCATAAAGTGGGATTTGGGCAGCCTGTGAAAAATTGTTCAGAGTTGGTTTTGCTTCTTTTTCTTCTCTTATCCCTGGAAAGACAGATTTCTCAGCAGTATTTCCATGTGACTTCTCACAGAAATCCTTTAAAATGGGAGTTACTTGACTGGCCCTGTTGTTTTTAGGCCTGAAAACCAACATTTGCCTGGGCAGTTTGGCCGTGTCCCGTGGAGCCAGATGCTTGAAGTCCGTTTTGAGGTGTGCAAGCAATTTGTGAAAATTTGTGCTGCTGCTTATGCATGTTACATCCCTCTGCCCAGACTGCTTATGAGCACAGAGTGCTGGTTTCCAGGGCTGTCAATCAAGCAGCTTTCACCAGAACTAAATTGACTTGAAGGAGTCAAAAGAAAAATACCCCTAATTTTTCAAAAGATATTATTTGCAGTGTGAAAGCTGATCATTTCAAATTCAGACATTAATCCAAACCTGTAACCTCTAACAAGAGCACAATTTACTTGTTCTTTATTGCCTAAATGAATCCACATCTCAATTTTTTTTTTCAGGACAAATCCAGATGAAGTTCAGATGTTTACTTGGAGCCAGTCATTTCAAATTTAACCATGAAAAGCAGAAATATAATCTCCTAGTACAGAAAGACTCCCTTTCATTTCCTCTAGTACTTGCAAAAACACTCTATAGGAAGCTGTTTTAAAAGTCCGGGTATTAGTTTTACAGGCTTCCCCACTCCCTTTAAGGACTGTCTGATTGCTCAAACGTTTATGAAGTTCAGTGAATATCTGATGAAAATTGAAGATGCTTTGAATGGATTCTGTGTAATGGATGAGTTTCACAATAATGTGGTGTAATTGAAAAATGGATGGGTAATTTCTCCTTTAGCTGCCTCACTCCTGGCTGGAAGCTGTGCTCACGTACATCCTCAAGACCCTACCTTAAGCATGGAGCATGTTAAGCCTATCTCACAAAGTGCCATGGGCATGTCATGAGAAGGCAGTCTGGAAAATCTCATTAAGGATCTATCTGCATAGACATTACAATTTGGCCCAACCTGCAGGTCGGGGCAGGTGTAGGTGTATGTATCAATATGGGCAAATCAGCTGCTGAGAAAAGGGTAAATGCTTTCCTTCCCCTCCCAAACAAAGAAAAGAAAAAAAAAAAAGAGTAGATGGTGTTTATCTGTGCTTACCTAGAGTTCCCTGCTGCACAGGGCCCTGAGGAGGAGAGCACAGCGAGATGTTTTGAGGATTTTAGCCTGAGTAGTGGCAGCTACCAACACTACGTCGGCTGGTGCAGAGTCAAGTGCCTTACTGACACATGCCTGTCAGGATGATAAACTCAAGGAGGAGGTTAAATGCCTCCCCCACTACTGTTTTTTCAGAAGAGAAAAATATGCCTGGAGGGACTGTGACTAAATAGTTTTACAAATTCTTATAAGTAAATGCTGAACCAGATAAAGGGGGGTTGAAACCAGAGATTTCCTATATGTCAGTTCATCTGGCAGGTTTGATAGGGCACAGCTGCCACGGTTCGGTGTTATTATTTTTGTACACCAGAGATAAGGCTATGTGGGCATATGAACAGGTTTGCTTACACTCCCGCTGCTTTTCATGTAGCCACTAAAACCAGAAAAATCTCCGACTCCTTTCTGACACGTCTCCTGCCTCNACCAGAAAAATCTCCGACTCCTTTCTGACACATCTCCTGCCTCCTGGTCTTTATTCCCCGCTCTCTCCCCTCCCCTCCCTCGCCCCGCAGGAAGGCCCCTTCCTCCAGATTTGTCACTGCTGGCAAACACTGTGGGAAAAGTCCAAAGCAACACTTTCCCCAAGAAAGGCCATTAACCCCTTTGCGCCCTCACCTAGTGCTTCCTTTTAATACCACTCCACACTGGAATACTTAAAATATTATATAAACATGAAGGGTGTTTATTTTCTGGATGAAGCTGTAATGTTCTCCAGTCAAGGACTTGCAAGTGCTAAAAAGGAAATGTTAAGTCAGGTTGTATTATTAACCCTTTCTCTGTAGAAACTGCTGGATTTAAGTGTGATGAAATGTTGATTTTGTTCCTGTTTCTTGGAAAACATTATTAATGGATTATACACTGAGTGGGAAATCCTGTAGAAGAGAAAAAACATTCATTTGCTGAGCAGTCTGAAGAGTGAAAAGAAAGCATAAGCATATCCTGTACCAGATCTCCTCAGGGAAAATTAAATTCAGGAGAGGAAACTAGAAATAAAAATATGAATGGATTTACTAAACATCTCTAAACTGTTTTATCTCTTGGGTGGTTAAACAACAAAAACAGTTTTGCATTAATAGAGACAGATATGAGCTGAAAATCCGCGAATGAGCTTTTGAGCCTTCTCCCCAAAGACTGATGGCTTTGCTAGCTGTGATACCAGAGTAGGCTCATTCCCAATTGTTTTAGGCAGAAACCATGAGTCACACAAAGCCCCACAAATAGTGCTGAACAAGGTATAAAATCTAGCTTTAGATTAATGACTTCCAAGAGAGAAAATGGTAAGTGGAGCAATACTACTTATCTTAGAAGATTATATTTGGCTTTGCTGTCCAGAATTTGGGAAATGTTCAGTTAGGTCAGTGAGTTTTTCAGTGATCTTTGCTGAGATATAAACAAACCCTCCACACATAAGTTAAATAAGACAGACAAATTTTATGTAAAGGTAGTTCAGCAATGCTCTAAAGAAAAGGACTTTAAAGCATTAGCTGTTCTCTTAATTCCCTACTATTCAGGGCTTCAGAAAACTCCAGAGATGGGAGGGATTTGGAGATGTTGTCTTCTCCATCCACCTGATCCAGGGCAGGATCAGGTGTTCTTCTCCCCACAGACCGGCAGGACTCGGGAAGTGATCGTGCCCCAGTACTCAGCACTGGTGAAACCCCACCTCGAGTACTGTGTTCAGTTTTGGGCCCCTCACTACAAGAAAGACACTGGGGTGCTGGAGGGTGTCCAGAGAAAGACAATGAAACTGATGAGCAGTCTGGAGAACAAGAAGGGTCTGGAGAACATATGAGGAGCGGCTGAGGGAACTGGGGGTGTTTAGCCTGGAGAAAAGGAGGTTCAGAGGAGACCTTATCACTCTCTACAAATACCTCTTGATGGTTGGACTCAACCTTAAATGTCCCTTCCAACCTAGACGATTCTATGATTCTGTGACATCTGCCTCACCTGATCTTTATGGTCTTTCTTCAGGAGTCCCACAGGCCCTCCAGGCACCAGCGTTTCATTTCCCTTACAACCCACCAGCTTTTCCTAGAGTCCCTGGGCTTCTCCTTGCTCTAAGGCAAGGGGGTTACTTCTTGTCCTGCTTGCCACAGAAATGGACACAAGAATATTTCCTTGCTCTGTCATATATTTGAAGACTTTTTGTCCAGCCTACTTTCTGGATTGTGCTTAGTAGTATAACAAGTCCTGTTTCCCTAGTCTTTCCTCCCAGCTTGTTTACTTTTATAGATCCTAATCATTCTTACTGAGTTCTTAATTTGTCTAATAGGTTCACATTTTCCTCTTTTTTTTTTTTTTTAATCCATCACTGATATCATTGACTAGTGCTGTGTGGAGTACTGCAGCTACATCTTGGCCAGCACAGAGCAGAACGGATAGATGACTTCATGTGTTTTGCTGGCTACATCTATGTTTATACATGTTGGTATGGGGTTGCTTTTTCTGCAATAGCAGGCCCTTTTTCACTCACATTCAGTTTCTGATTAACAATGACCCAAATCTTTTTCTTCAGAACAGCACACATCCTGATAATACTTCTATGCACTGAGAGCAGATTTAATCTGCCATCAAAATGAAGGTACGTCCCAATTGGAGAAGTCTGAGAGAAGATGATCAAAGTAGCTTCTGAAAATCAGCTAATCCTATTAGGAAACTTCAGATTGCATAACAGTAGCTAAGTGTGCATATAGTAGAGATCTGTCATATCACAAGTACCATAGAAAAAGGGAAAACAGATTTATTTTTTCTCTTTTCCAAAACAGGAAGTAAGGGAAATCAAATTAAATAGCAAGAGTCAGATTCAGAACAACTGGACATGGTCACGTACTGCAAAGTTAAGTTCTTAATATTTCTTGCCACAGGATGTTTTGGATGCCAGAAAAATATGCTGGTTCAAAAAAGCAACCAAACAATTCACAAAGAAAAAGTATAAAGAGATCACTCTGTGCTTTGACAGTCCCTGAGCCACAAGCTGTTTGAATCAAGGAGAGTATTCCGGTAAAGCATTGCAGTATTTTTTGCTTTTTCTTCCGTTCTTCCCTTTGCCCACCTTTATAGATGAGATGGAACTACTGGTCCCTTGAACCATTGGTTTGATCATGTCAATAGATGGCTGTATTTTTGTGTCTTCAGTGCATAGAATTACTGTCAGAATGTGGCATTTCAGCTATATTTCCCCAGTCTGCTTAGGAAAATGTTGTATAAAGTAGTCAAACTCCCAACTAATGTCAAAATACCTCACATCTATTGTTTCTCCTCTCTTTGCCAGACCTGTTGCCCTGTCAGAGAAATAAATGTGATTGGCTTAACAGAATTTGCTCTGACAAATCCATATGGGTTATTATTCAACACTTTGTTTCCATTTACATGCTTGTAATCATTTATTCATTTAGCTGTTCCAGTATTTTTCCTGAAAATGGAACTAAGTAGATACGTCTGTAGCTCTCTGATGCCTTCTTTTTTTTTTTTTCTTCCTTGAAAGTAGATGCCGTATCTGCCCTCTATTTGTTTTCAGGTATCTCACCTTTTTCTATTGCTTTTCAAACATATCTGCTAATGACTTGGAGATTTACTCAACCAGCTCTTTAAAGTTCTCTGTGATGACATTGTCTCAAGACTGGTCAATCTGAAAATATTTGACTTCTCAAAATACTTTTTAATTTGTTCTTTCCCTACCACAGGTAGATGTGTTTGCTTGTTTATTAGGACTAATTATACTCTCTATCTGATTGCAGCTGACTTTCATACCTTCTTAGAGCGATGTGTCAATAGCTTCTCATCTCAAGTGCTTAGTGGATCAATCTTTTCTTCGCCCTTCCTCTTATCTGTGATCATATTTCTAAACTTGACCATTAATAGAACATTTTTCATGTCCTTACCTGCTACTCTTGTTTCAACATGTTGTACTTTTAAGTTTGTCCTTTGTAATCTGACTCTATTTCCCTGGCCTGCATATTTTGTTGTGATGTGTAAGATGCATGAAGGACTCCTCACTTAGCAAAGTTAATTCCTTGCAATGCTTTATGTCTTTCTTTCATGGTGATGTAGTTTATACTGGTGCCTTTTTTCAGGAACCCCCTGCTTTTTAACCCCTTTCCTTCTTGACCTGTTCTCTCATGGGACCTCACATGACAGTTTTATGGCTTTCTTTGTTGACTTTGGAGTTTGTCTGTAATCATTCCACATGCTTCTGCATGCTCAGTTGCTGCTTCTATTAATGGGAGCTGTGTTGGAACAAAGGCAGAAAAACTTCTTTTTTTTCTGAATAACAATCAGAATAACTATCTTGAGTTCAAGAAAGGATGAGTGCTCTCTTTTGGCGAGGCCTAACTAACTATGCACAGGGCTGGAAGGGGTAGCTCAGGTGCCTGGAGTTCAGCAGGCGATTGCATCCCTGGTTGACGGTGCTGTAACCACACACGTGGTCAAGTGCTGGGCTGAATTCTGCCCCAACCTTTGGCCCAAGACTATCACAAATGAAATAAATGCTGTACGTATTGTTATATTCAATTACTTATTTTCTGTTTTCTTTATTTTTTTTTATTTAAGCACAAAGGTGGTAAAGATGTCACTATGCTACTCTTTCTGGGGTAACTGCAGTACAGCTGGGTAGCTCTCACCTTCTCTGAGAAACATTCATGAGAGAAAAACTGCAAGCTGGACAAAACAGATTTTCTTTGCTTTTGATTTTTGGCTTCTCTCTATTTTTACAGTTCCTTCTTTGCTCCGATGTGCATCCCCTCACAGCTTTTCTGTTGTGGTTGTACTTTTATTCCCATAATATCTTCACAGTTTCAGTTACATCTGCATGTGCCACGGCAACATAATCAGAGAAGTCTATGACAACAGCTACAGGATCTTGGATAGTCTCTGGTGAGTTTTTGTTAAATATTTTTCAGTCTATTGGAATTGTTTAATACTATGTTACTTTGCTTCAAAGCTGTCTACTTCAGAGGATGCACCAGCCATGTCAGAGCTCCCATCATTCCTTAGCCAGATGTTTCACAGCAAAATATTTTCTCAGCTGGATGGGAAATCAGTGAAACTGCAGAAAGCAGTGGTGGGAATAATCAGCTTCAGTGATACACTTATATTCTGATTTCACGTGGGAGAATGGCACAAAAATCTGAAATATGAATCCACATCTTGCTCCTGATTTACCTTAATAAATTCCAGTTCCAGCATAGCAAATGTAAATTGACAAATGTGGACTACACAGAGTGTAAAAATATGGAACATATTCAGAAGTTATTACAGCTCATCCTGCTTCCAATCATACATTTGTTCTACTTCAGTATGATAAATGAATGTTCAGTGTATAATTTGCAATGATATTTATGAATGTCAAAAAATTGTTGTTCCTACTGCAAGGAGTTTATGGAACTGAGTTGCATCAGGCCTGCAATCCTGACAAACAGGTTTAAAGTGATTTTAATTGATTTTGATAAGGTATTGAAAAAGAAAAAAAAAATCTGTAGTCATTTGGGGTGGCTCCTGAGCTGCATGAGTGTATATCTGTCACTGCCCAAAATGGTCATCTGACTTAATATCACTTATCAGTGCATTAACAGAAAATTGTGAGGTGAAGGCTGGAATCCTCTAAAAATCTGGATAAACACTGAGCAAAAAATTTGGCAACAAATCAGCACATATTTCTGCTATAACCATCCCCCTACTCTCTCTTTAGAGGACAGGCCTCGGGACAGCAGTCTCTGGGCAGTGGTGAGGAGGCGCAGAAAGCAGGACTTTCTGCCAAGAAGTACCTTGTGAAGCTGACTTTCTTGAAGCTGTGTGTCATGTCTCCTGCAGCAGCATGGCCTCCAATGACAGCCTGGTGTCAAAGTGCATGTACTGAAGCGGGGCTGAGGGGAGGAAGCTGGGGAGACCTAAAAGGATAGCTCTGGTTTTGGAGTAGTGAGAGTGCATAGTCTGGCTGTCTGTGCTACAGACAACTAACCGACTTATATTGATCTTAAATGTACTGTGAAGAAGCCTGCGTAGAGGGGAAAACTCGCCTTTTTGAAAAGAGAAAAATAAAAATATTGATGAACTTGTAGACTTGTCTCAACTTTTCCCATTCAAAAGCTGCCACAGTAAATCTGAAATAACTCTACACTTTACTCTCGCAACAGCTTGCAACAGAAAAGGATTGCCTGGTATATAGGGTCCATCACTTTTTTCAGGGCTACAGTAATTATGAGTGATGCTACATTAATAGTTATGACCTCTTGGTAGCTGGCTGATATTAAAATCTCAGACAGGGAAATTACCTGATTTTATGAATATCTTTAGTTATCTTTAGTGTGACTGAAGGCACACACTGCCATTAAAGAGAAGTCTTTTCCTAAAGATCATCTGAGAAAACATGTGCCCATGACTTCTGATGGCCATAGAAACTGAAAAAAAGGGTTTACCAAAATATTTTTCCTAGATCAACACATTCTGCCCATACTTTTCTGATGACACCCTGAAGAAAAGGGACAAAAAATAGCACCCTTTTCAATGTCAAGTCCCCCAACGTATCTTGCTTCACCCAAGAGTATTTTCATGACCAAGACCAGACTCACTCAGCTTTTTAAATTATAACTGAGCAGTAGTATGTGCTATCTGGCACCGAATTCTGAGTACTGTTTCTCTTTCCATAAGTACCTCCTTCTGATAATTGTGGAAGCACTTATAAAGGTATTTCTGACCTGACTTTTTTTGTGAATCTGAATTCCAGCTGTGTGCTTGTCAATATATAGAGCCAAACGTGCTTCATTTATGTTGATGGAGATCTTATGTAAGTTACTAATGCTCCTGTTTCTGTAAGTAACTCTACTAAAGTCTTTGGGAGTACTGAGGATTTGGACATGACAGACCCATTCAGTATTCCCAGTTTGTCTTCCTGGCCTTTTGGCCTCTCAGCACATATTTTTGTTCTTTTCATTAAATGCTTTCCTCGGGGTTAGACTCAGAATGTCGTTTTGCCGGCTCCTTCCTATTTGTGTCGGTACAAATCCCTTTCATCACTTCTTCCTTTGGCACCAGTTAAGGCTGCTCTCAGGCTGGAAAGTCAGTTCCTGTGCATGCTGTAATCTTTTCCAAAGCCCTCACTGTCTCCGTCCTTCTCCCTCCTGTCCTTGGGACACCAGTGCCTGAACAGGGCTCCTGGGACCTCGGGCTGCTGGTTCATAGGGAGCTGGCAGCACGCTTCATTCAGGCTTGCTTCATTGTTTCCAGCTCTAAATTGTATTAGAAGAAGTTAATCTCCATCAACTTTTTCCTAATATTACTTTCCTTCACACTCAATTGGTGCCATTGCCAGAGGGATGTTATGTGATCCCCTTTGGGAAAGAAAGAGATCAGTACTTTTCCAGTTGGGAGTGGAACAGGCGGGAAATGGGAACAAATCATAGAATCATAGATTCATAGAATTGTTGAGGTTGGAAGG
>RSEF01000003.1:73220474-73232807 GCA_003993805.1 Himantopus leucocephalus | reverse complement strand
GCCACTGAAAGGAATGACAGATGCTCTCTGACCTCCCTCCCTTTAAACAAGGGAGACCATCTCCCTTCAGGGAGCGGAGGAAGAGAGAGAAACAGAAATGAGTTTAGAAGAAAACTAAACTACTTTAATGAAATATTACTAATAAAATAATAAAAAGAAAATAATGAAATATACGCAATATACACAAAACCATATCGAGCTTCCAGGATGATGATCACATCACTGGCTGGCACTGGGAAAGCNGGGTCAAAGGCAGACAAACAGACAGAGTCCTCCTCAGACACTGGCCATTGAAGAAAGAGGGCTGACCCTTTGATCCGTCAGCTTTTATACTGAGCATGAGACAGATGGGATGGAATACCCTGTTGGTCAGTTTTGGGTCACCTGTCCTGTCTGCTGCTCCCCGCAGGTGCAACCCCTCTACGCTTTTCTGCTTCCGAACCTCCAATGGGGCAAATAACCAAGTGAGGTGGCCTTGGCTGTTGGAGAAGTAAGTATAAGCAGGAGCCTTTCTGCATACCATGCCTTGGCATAAATTATAAACAATCAGGTCCTGTCTGGGAGCGAACAGTGTCTGAACAATATCCTGTTAATTTCAGAGAATTCAGTTAGTGAAAAGATGTTTAAATGAAAAGTAAAATTACCAAACAGAAAATTGATTCCCTTTTACCTCAAACCAGGACATTACACCCTTTATTCCACACCATTATATTGTGCTCAGACCACTATTACTTATATTCACCAAAGGTTTGTTGATGTTGTTTTTTATGTATGCAGATATCTACTGCATGTAAATATTTTTTACCTTTTACCACTGAAGTTGGGAAATACTTTTCAACTGTATTGTTTATATGGGCTGTTCTTTAGGCCATGTGCTACCTGTGGTGCAGAGCTTGGCAGCTGAGTGATGACTGCATTAATCATATTTATAGTCTATACAGAGGAGAGATGTACAGTGCCCAGCCTCTTCCCTGAGTGTCCTCTAGGGGATCTGGCTGTCCTTCTTCTACCAGGAATCTGCACCCGGCTCAGACAGGGATCTCTGCAGGGCAAGGGGAAGAATTTCTTCTTTGCAGGCCATGGAAGAGCAGCTGAGCTATCTCTGCCTTGTTTGACAGCTCCGCTTCCCCTCTCCAATCCTGTGCTCAGAGTGCTTTCCCTGCAGTAAAGGAGAATGCTTTTGAACCCACCTTCCAGCTGACAGAAAACCTTCCATGGGGCCTTTCACTGGGAAATCAATGGACAAGGTTGGGTGGGAAATAATATTGCACATGGAGATAGGGCTATGAAGATGTGTTTTTGGCCTTGGGATGTTGTGTTGTGTTGTCTTGGTGCCTTCTTGCTCTGTCTCTCAAATACCAACTATGGTATCAGAATTCAGTTGGCTCCTGCAGGTTTGTGAAATCAGAAATTATGAGTATTTCCAAACTCCGCCAATCTTCACCACCAAAAAGCCTATTTAAAAACAAGGCAAGCAGGAAAACAAAAATTACCTCATCAAAGCAGATTGTTTGAACAACCTGTCACATTCCTCTCCCTGAGCAGATGGTGGGGACGCGTTCAGTGAGTGGATGTGCTCTAGCTCACGGTGGGGAGAAGTCAGCAGCAACGGGGGCTGGATGCCAGTGTCCCTGTCACTCTACGCTGATGGCTGGCAATAGAAGAGGACTATTCCTTTCCCCTTTCTGTCACCATGTGGCAGAGGCTGCAAGTTGCGTCAGAGCTGTCCTCATCCTTCCACCTTCCTGTGTCTCCACATCCCAGAGGAGAAGGCTCTGCCTGGCTGCTCACTAGCACCCCTCTCCTCCCCCAGGCCACAGCAGTGGCAGGAGCTGCTCCATTGGAGAGAGGGGGCTACTGTTGGGTGTCGGGTGGTAAGGCAGGTCCTTATGCCCACTTCTCCTTAAAGAAATATAGGGAGGCAGAGCTGAAGGTGCCTTTGGGTTGGCCTTGCTTTAGATAACTCTGGATAAGTGATGTTACTCTAGTGGAGTTAGTAAACCAATACAAAAGAAAAAAAAAAAAAGAAAGAAAAGAAGGAAAAAAGGGGGGAAAAAGGAAAAAAAAAGAAGAAGAAAAAAGACCCCAGCCAGATTCTTACCTTTTTCAGTTCAATACATTCCCTATTTCAAGAGTGTTTGGCCAATGTGGAGCAGATAAGGGGGGTATATATAAAGTACTAAAAGTATTCCAGAAGAATTTTCAACCAGCAGTCAGAGATGTCTATTTAGCGAGTCTAATCAAGAATTGCAGAAACAATGTATCTGAGTTTTGGTGACCTGACTCATGCAGTTAGCACATTTTGAAACTGATTCATGATAGGTTGGTACATGGAATGCAAAATGCAGGTGCTTGAAAGAGAAATACTTAGACATCCCACGCTAACTCTGTCAAAAGTTGTTGGCAGATAAAGCAAATTGAAAGGTCGTATCTAAATGCAGAGCAGAAGGAGAGCAGTCTCAGAGATAAACTGTTGGTAATAATGAGAGCACAGACACCCCAACATCAGCGCTGTGCAAAACCAAATGCAAAACAAGAAAGGAGAAGGAACAAACACAATGCAGAAAAATATCTCTGAGCACACGCGGGAAAAGCATGAGAAAGTGACTTCATTTGCGTGGTCACAAGCAACTTAAGCAAAGCACTGAAGAGAGTTCCTTGCCCAATGCTTTTAATTGTTTGTCTTGGCAAAAGTAGTATCCTATGCTGAAGACGCATCTTGGCAAGTGCTGCTGCATAAGAAAGTTTTTTCTGGCCACATTTGGGATCTCTAGCAAGTAGAGGTGTCTGAACAAACTTCAGGGGATCGAATCATTTGCAGGACAGTAGTAACAGTGCCAGAAAGAAGTACTCAGGTTTGCAAAGACTTCTGTTGTAGGGACATGTAGCTGGCCTGACAGATGGACTGCAACTTTATCCTTTCCTGTCGGTTTGAAAGTTTCAGAGAAAGAGATTTGAATAGAAATAAGGGGAAATGGTTATAAAGTACCATCCACGAGACACCTATTGGCCTCCACTGGGCTGTCATTCAATCCAGAAAACATAGTAAAACCCATACCAGAAGATATTAAATAATTTCAGAAACTATCTAATTTTGTAAAAAAATCCAAGGCTTTTGGTTGCACAAAAATCCTTCAACCTACACAGGCAGAGGTGTAGCGTGCCAGGGTTACCTCAGTGTGCACCAGCCACGTCATGCATCAACAATGTTGTGAATGCAACTCCTGGGCTAAGAGAATAAATTAAAACTATCAGCTCCAGAAAGCTTTCTGCGTGTACAAGTGAAAAAGCATCTTTGCAGCTTTCTCCAAGAAAGAAACTATCTTCTTATCCAGAATAGCATGGCAATATATTGTCAGCACAGAAGAACAAGAGATGTAGGGATGCTGAAAAAGTTTGCAACATCTTTTTTTTCTTTTTCTTACTGAGGAATATCACAGTATGGAAACTGAAATGTTTACAGCAACATATTAACTTAAAAACTTTTGTTGCAAAGAGTGCTCAGTTCTAGGACAGAGTGACACAAAGAGACATTGAGTTAGTGGGAGAAAGAGACTTGGTGATGGGTGGGACACCTACATGAATGTTGATCTGGGGTAGGTTTGCATTTCTTTAATGCTCCCGTGTTTGTGATAAAAAAATTATAAAGGATATAAAATTTCCAACAAACACGATTTCACAAGATAATTTAAATACAAGGTATACCCTTCCACCTATTTATCTTTCCCCTCATCCTAACTCTCAAAAATCCTGAAAGCATTGAGAGAAGTATGTAAAAGAGAATATATAATGCAGAAATACAGCTGAATCTCATCTATGTGTTCATTGGGATCAACAAATATGCTGAGATTAGACTGGATACATACTGGAGAAGATGTATGTGCTGGAAAGCATACACCTGCCAGACATGATCAGAGATGCCCAGAGTCTGGTGAAAAGAAGTGGCTTCTTGCAACAAGGTAGGAACACGTTTCTTCATTGCATACTTCCAAAATACATTTTATTGCAGCCTTCTGAGTTTCATGTTGTTCTTCTTTTTCTTTTTCTTTGATTTACAAATCCTTCAGAATATTTTCACTGAAGATGCTGACCAAATAAATTCATTTCAGGGCAGGCTTAGTTTCTTTAATTGCTTTTCATGGACTTATAATCTAACTATTCTAAAGGGCATAAGGACAGCACTTTGAAGACCACTCTGATGTCAAATGATGACCACTCTTTAGCCAATAAAATGACAAGCTTAGTTGGTTTTCAAAATTGACTAAACTCAATCGGTGAGAGCTCCATGAAGCAAACAGAAAAAAGCAGTTAGTCATTCTTGAACGAGGAAACACTCCCACAGAAGGCATGAGGGCAGTCCAGCACAATGTTTCATTTTAAGAAGCCAGTGAATAATGGTGACTATACCTCTGGTTTTATCTCAGTTGGTTTATATTTCACTTGAGTGTCACTGTGCAAAGCCTGTTTGCTTCAGTGAAGGGTCAAGACTTGTTCTTAGAAGCTAAATAATATATCCTGTGAATGTGCTCTGAAATCCTTAACTCTCCTGCATTAGCCACCAGTTTGTATATCTCCTTCAAAGCTGCACACTGACTGTTATGTCTGCTGTTACCTGGGTACCAGATGAGAAGGTATCAAGAGGCTCAGTATTCACTGAAGATAATGTTGTGCATGTTCTTCTAGGATTACTAGGAAATACTGACATCTTATAATGGAATTATTATCCAGACCTATGAAATGTACTGCCCCAATCTCTGGACTCTTGTATGATGCTATTTGTTTTGTTAGCCAAAATTTGACCCACATCCATCTCCCCTTTGAAAAGGCCTTTGCGGATCCCTGATGGATATAATATTAAATTATATCTTAATGGGGCTCTAACAACACCCTTAAAGAAAAGAAAATACCACCCCATACCTCTTCATTGTTGTCTGTTTTAATAAACTAGCTCTGCGGAAGCTAATAAGCTGTGGTAGGGAAAATACTTCCTTTCACTACCAAATCTAAATGGAGAAATGTTTCATCCTGCTGATTTCTGTGTTTTATTTTTTTGAGTTTCCAGCTGGTCTGAACTATATCTTTCAATTCAGTGCTGTCTTTGTCTTTGGTTTTTTTTGCTGACCTGCAAGAAAATTGATACTGATTTAGGTCTGTTGCTTCGACATCCAGCTCAAATATCCAATGAACATTTGGCTGTTGCTCACTGCTGTGTCTATCCCTTTTTATCTGAAAGTGCGTATGTGCTTTAACTGAAACAGAAACATTTCAAGAGGAATCTCCAAATGCAGCATCAATGAGGTACTCATTTCAGCAGCAGGAACAAGGAAATCTAGTGTCACTGTACAGGAAAACACACAGAGCTCTAGTTGCAATGAGAGAGCTATTAAGAGGTATTTTATTTCTGTAGCTGATCCAATTGTAAATCTCATCATTTCCTCATCTGATTGCTGAAGAATGCTCAGGGAGGTAGTGTGTGTGCCCTCATCTATCACTGCATCACCTCAGGCTCTCATATTGCAGCAAAGCTAATTATCATTTTTCCAGCAACACAGCATGATCTCACACTTGTTTATCAGAGGAAATATAAATATAGTTTTCAAAACAAAAGCTTTACATATGTATTATAGTATGAAAAAATAAGGGATATGGGGGAAGTACTGAGGAAGGAAAAGAGAAAATTCCCTTTTTACAAGGTTTATAGTTCCTTGGATTGTGCTGTAAACAGATAATTTTCTCCTGTGTGTTGTGTGACATTTTACACCTAGTAAGACTGTGGCATTGGATGTACAAAGGCAAAACAAATCTTGTGTTGTAGGAAAATGACCTCAAAGGGATCTCTTTATGCTCTCTTGATAGCTCAATGTATTATGTGGTCCTGACAAATTAAATTTATATAGGGCAACTGGCTCTGCCCTGACTAAACTGCCTTGATATTGCTACTGCAAACACTCATGTGCATGTAGAGGCACACTAGTGCTCTCACAATTCATGGCATCCAGAAAGCTTTATTTAATGTTCTCATTTCTATTTGTTTAATTTGTTAGCAGGGAGAGATCCAATCAAGGTGGCTGTTTGGTTATTTTCTCTAGTGTATTCCTGAGCAGACTGAGCGTAGCAAATGCAGCTTGTCACATACCTCCCCTGGTGGCTCTGCCATTCACGTGAAACTTGTGTTTCATATATCCCACTAGAATTATATCAAACATGCTGTTCTCTGGGAGATAACACACTTCTTCTAAAACATACCAGATTATAAATATCTACTGGCACACAGAGGCTTCTTAGACAATAACAGAACAATAACGGCTCGGTCCCTGCAGCTCCCCCTGCATACAAAACTGGACTTCTGTTCTGTCAGCTCTCTGGGAGGACGCCTTTTTAATGATAAATCACAGATGATGGGATTGAAAGGATCAAGGCACTACTCATATCCAGCCCCTTGCATTGAGGAGGGGAGGACCCTGTGGTACTCGGTTCATTGTGGGCATCTGACCTTTCCTTAAAGCTACTAAATACCTGTGACATAACTACCTCATTAGTCAAAATGTTCCACCAACTTTACTGACAAAGAAGTTTTCCTCGGATGTGGGTGAGATATACCTATTTTTCGTCACTAGCCTGCAGTGTGTTACTCTTGTGGAATCCAGCATGAGGTATTATTTTTCTCCCTGTACTAATTTTCCTACCCCAGATAATTTGACGAGATCAGAACAGTCTGAATGACAGATGTTCAAGGGAGGTGAGACTGGAAAGGTCACAAGTGAACCAGGCCCAGCAGCGCTGAACCTTGTAAGGGGTCCCCATTTGATTCACTGAAGCATGATGGCAAAATTTATGAGTGTTTCTTTTTCCTTTGCCATTCCTTACTCCCATTACAGTGTCAGTTTTCCAGCTGAGGAACAGAGAGCGTGTCCCATGACCGAATAAGCACGACCACCCCTGCTGTGCTGCTGGCTGACAAACACCCACTCAAGCTACCCGGTGAATAGGTATCTTCCCAGTGTATGGTTCCATGCACCTCAGTCAGAAATAATCTGTGAATGATTCATGAACTGGGAAGAATCTCAATTCAGTGGCTTTTCAGTTCCCTCAGTTTTGCTATCACACTTCCTTTTTAAGAATATTTTGAAGCTTTGCAATTTTAGCGTAGCATATATATTCTATTTCCAAATTATAATTCCTAAAATAAAACTCACACACACTCTTAGTATATAAATAATATTTATCACATCTACAACCTGGAGTGATTCATCTAGCAGGTAGAAACACATATGACAATACTTTTATAATATAAAATGAGTGCAACCTTTATAAGACCCATTCCATTCGATAACGCCTTCCAACCACCCTTAAACTTTCTAAGAAATGTGTGACACCTTTAAGTTTGAAAAGCAGGTTCAGGAATAGGACTTCAGAGGACAAAAAAGAAGAGAGACAACATCTTGTAACAGTACTGGTACCTGCACCTACAAAAGTTGTTGGGGCTGAGGGTTTTCAGAAGAGTAGTAGTTTCTCTTTCCCTGCTGCTTTTTTTCATTGCAAATTTTTTAAGGGTGGAAGAAAGAGAAATGTGTTAGATCACATCTTAGCTCTCTGCTAAATTCTTTCAATGTTACATTTGTTGGAGAACATGAATATAAGTTGTGTCTGAAAAATTACACGGACATTTAAGTGTTTTTTGTAAAAGGATTGGAGCAATTGTTTGGTTGTGATGTAACTCTTACTCTTTCCCTGTCATTTAGGATACTGAATCTCTTGTGCCATGGACACCTGGGAAAAAGTAAGGAGGGCTCTAATCTTTGGCACTAGTTTATCAGTTCGGTTGTACTTTGTTGCAAATGTCTAATTTTGAGCATGCAGCCCTGCTGCTTACCACATGAATTAAGCCCATACTTTCCAGCCAAGGACCATCTTTAAGAAAGACTTACTCCAATTTGCTAACATATGTTCACTTGCTTTGTTGAATCAGGATCTGTGATTCAGGTTGTGAATCTGTATTTTCCAGCAATGTCAATAAAGAATGATGGGGGCAGGATCATAGTCAGACACTCATAGGATCATATAGACTGATGCACTCAGCTCTATTGATGGAAAATAAAGTCTCTGGCTGATAATATCTGATATTTCATTTGTCATTGTTCCCCGTCTTTTTCCTTGATAACAATAGATAGGACTAGTACTGGGCTTTTCTTTCATCATAAGCTTTATTAACCAGCAGTGGAAAGGTACTTCAAATACAATACGAGGTCACAGAATTTGACTATCATCTCTGAATAGAATTTAAATCATTAAGAGAAACAAACATGCCAAAAGAAGCCTCTGTTTTTCTTTTTAATTTTATAAAAATAAAATAAAAAGTGCCATGTTCCCCCTCCATTTTAGTCAGCTAAACAACAAAAAGAAAAAAAATCAATCTGTGCTCTCTCAACCATAAAACATTTTATAGCTAGGAAAAACTAGAAGCCTGACACATTTGGCAATTAATACATGGAGACATTAATTCAAAACTCATTCAATTTATCTCCTATTACCACTACAAAAAGGTAATTTATGTAAGTTTGAACAATATATTCCAAACATAATACGAACCTGAGAAATACCACTAACATCCAGACTCAGAAAAGTCTGTGCTCATTGCTTGCAAATTTATTGTACTTTTTTTGATGGTGTTTCATTTCTTCTTGACTGAGCTGCCCATCAGCTTCCTGTGTAATTTACAATGTGATGTCAGACAAAGCAAACATGCGTAAACACTGCCATGCAACTCACAATTGTGCAGGTCCAGGGCAGTTTAAAGAGAGTTTATTTCAGCCAAGATACTCGTCAGTTCCACCTTCTCTCGTGCAAACCCCTTCAATTACAGTTATTACAGATATTACAGTTACTGCAGTTTGAAATTCATGACAAAGGGAGGAAGAGCTTCTGCATGCAGAATAGATTCATGTCTACTTGCATATTGCTAGCACCCACAGAAATCCCCTGCAACCCTTCTGAACACTCCCTTGTCTTGCTGCTTACCCCAAAATGCCTTCACAAATGTCGTTTAGAAATACCTGGTTCCACCTGTTTTCCACCTTAAGGCAGCTGAGAACCCTCTAACCCTGAAGAACAGAACTAAGGTACTTTTGAAAAGACATGGTGGCTTCATGCAATAACAAGTCTATCTATAGTCTACAATGCAAAATATGGAATAATTCTACCCCAAACTGTGTCGTCATATGTTCTGTCACGGAAAGTTCAGAGAAAGGTGTTTAGGAGTTAAGAGCCACAGCTCCTACTAAGATGGGGTAAAAAAGATGGGGTAAAAAGCATTGTGGGTTCTCAGGTGGTCCTGGTAGAAACCTAGGACCTGCTGAACTCTGGAAAAAGGCTCAAGCTGACCTTCTGTAAGTTTCCAAAGATGCCACTGCAATTCCAGCTGAGAAGTGACTTTTTAATTTTGTGGTGTGTAGGCTCTGTTTCAGAGCAGGTGTGAAAGACACCTGTTTATGGCCAAGTCAAGATATATTCCTTATAGGAAAAAAGTAAGATTTACTCAGATTCAGCATGCTGCAGGCTATGTAAGAACTCTTCATTACTTCTGGAACATTGATATCCAGACAGGGAATATACATTTTGCTAGATTTTTATGGATGTATATAGTGTATTTTTAGACACAGAGATAATGCATTTCTTCTTGAATTTAAGTTGTATTTTTTGGTAAAAAATAACTCAAGTATCATTTCTAGTTTATAATTATAGGATGTTTGTATATACATTTCTAGCTGCTTAGGACTGCAGGCTAAATATTTCTGGGATTATATCTCTTGCAATGGCATTTTTTCACTCTGATCATATAGCAAGAACAAAGGAAAATTTATATCTATCCTACTTAAACGATGATGAAAATAGTGTGAAGGACATAAGCATGAATTTTGGAAGGAAGAAATTTAGCTGCAAACCTTCTGTGTAAAAGTATCTTTGATCTTTTAGAAGGCATAAGATTGTTGCAGTTGTGTGCAAGAATCCATTTTGTGTATTTTTGAAAGTATTGAAGATTAATGACTGAGGAAACTTGAGGGCAATGAAGAATCCACAGCTAAACTAACTATTAAGAAAATGGTCACCGGGAGCATTAGTGTAGTAACTTCTTCTAGAGACCTGGATACATGCACAGTCTTTTGCACTGAAAAGCTCTGTAGCAAGAACACCAGTAACTACATAGATGACATCCCGAGTCAAAGTGTACAAAGAATGATGAAAGTTAGAGAACAAGATCAAAAATTTGATCTGCAAAGTTATTTTGGCCTCTAATCATGGACCCCAAACCAGTTCTGGTAAGCTTTAGATAGTCAAACAACTTGTGGATCTGAATCTGGGTTTTCTGGTCACAGAAAAGCCAGGGTTGCAATTTAAGCAAATCGTTCCTGCTTTCTCTCCCCACTTTGTTATTCTAGTTTTCATAGACTGCCAACTTTGATTTTCCTTGGACTGGCTAAGGGCAGCAGGGCTATCCACCGTATTTGCCAGTGTGATACCCACACCTTTGCCTTATGCTGTGATATGGCTTCTGTTCCCCCATTTCAACACCTTGTATGATTTAGAAACAATCAGGAAATCAAAGCTCTTGCATCCTGGTGAACAAGTCCAGCGCAGATGAACAAAAGTAAGTTTAAAGCTAGTTTAATGAAGACCGTCTTGAACCTTTTTAGTAGTGTAAAACAGAAATGCACCAAAAAATTGGAAGTGTTCATTCAAAAGCAGCTGAGCTTCGTCCCCCTTCTCTCTGTGAGATAACAAGACAACAGTTTCATACATATTCTTGGTGTAATGAATGACCTCATCACCATCAGTTTTTACTTCATTTATGATTCTAACCTGTCTACTGGAATTTTAATTCTCTTAGCATTTCACAAAACACACAGGAGCAAGTCTGTGCCCTTGGAGTATTGGTGGCTCAGTGAATTTTGTTTTATTTTAGCCTGTGGATTAGACACCAAAACTGTGTCTATGTAACACCTATGTAACTGTGGCTATGTAACGTCTGCCAGTCAGAGCCAGTGCCAGAACTGTGCGCGACAGTCTCAGGGCTAGCACAGCTCTGCTCCCACCAGGGAAGTATCTCTCCAGTCTGCTGTGTTCCTCCCTCTGTCATCTCCAGGGCAATTCTGCCTTTGACGTGCTTGTTCAACAACAGATGGAAATGAAGGTGAAGAGGAGGGTAAAGAGTCAAAGAAGTTAAAAATATTGTAATCTGACACAGAAGGATTGTGCTGCTAACATTAAGAGACAACACAATCTGAATAACAGAACCTGAGCAGCATTAGCACTGCCTAAAGGGGAATTCACTCTATCTCCTTCCCAGACATGCATAATGCACGTCTGCTGATTTTTTAATTTGAATTTGTCATTTTCTCTCCCTTGTACTTCATTGGCAGAGCAAGCAATAATTATGAGTTTTGTGACATGTAACTAACCATATCAACTGTTTAATAGCTTAACTTAACATCTGTTAGGTCTTCATGCACCAACACCGTGTAGGGTGTTCTGTGAGATGTAATTATGGATTTAAAATTTGTGTGCCAAGGGATCAGGTAACTCTATAAAGTTCGAATCTTCCCTGATATCATGACATACAATTACCTATATTAATTTGTAGTATTAGTGAGCCACGGACATTTTTATGCTGCCATTTCTGCAGCAACCTTCAACTGATGAAAGTGAAACATGCGTACAGATACGCTATCTTCTACCTTAGTCTCAAACAGGAAAACCTGCTTCAGTAGATCAGTGTGTAGGTACCATCCATGGAATAACCGTGTTTACTTCAGTGAAGCAGGAGATTTTATGAGATCAGATGAGGTAATTTAAAAACTGTTCTTTTCACTATATGATGCTTAATGTTTTGAAAAGCTACCCCAATACTTGTGAAAGTGTCAGAAGCATCTTACAACATCAGGGGCTGTGTTTTCAAATCTAGTGGACGGCCTGAGAAGTTTGTGAAACATGCAGTCCAGAAGCCACATAGACTTGCTCTGTGAGCTAAATGACCACTTGAAGCCTTTCCCTGGTATTTTCAGATCATGTGCTCTCATAACCTGTCCCAGAATATTGTGCAAAGGGAGTGTTAGTCTTTGCTCTCCCATAATAAAAGGTCCCTACAGGATGTTGTTGAGTCTGTTAAAGCAAATAGGTAGAGGGCCGAAGTCTGGAATTTTTAATGATAGGAGCACAAGAAGGACATGGACCTATTGAAGCGGGTTCAGAGGAGGGCCACAAAGATGATCAGAGCTCTGGAGCACGTCTCTTACGAAGACAGGCTGAAAGAGTTCGGGTTATTCAGCCTGGAGAAGA